>JAQNBH010000005.1:20952648-21552648 GCA_028752905.1 Cladorhizidae sp. MBARI D1340-BT2 | reverse complement strand
TCAATCCTTTTCTGGTGAGCAAGCCTATGAAATTCCTGGTATGTGTTACTTACTTTGCAATACTGCAATACTGCTTGTTTTAGTTGTTTGTGGGATTTTAGGTACTGTTAAAAAGATCTTCTCAGAATAAATAAAGAAATTATGTAACATCCTTGACATAAGAAGCCTAACACTCCAAAGGTTTAGCTTAATTAGAAAACCTATGATTTTTTATATTAGTGTGATGAACACATGCCGATAATTATGTCATATTAAATGTTGTGTCTGTTCATGTCCCATTTTTCGTGGCTTATGTCACATACATTAAAGTTTTCACTTCAGTCTGCCTTAAAGTCAGCACTTCCACATAGCAAGTGCCCATTATACAGTTTTCTCTGATCTATGATTTGACTTGTTGCTTGAAGAAACTGCCCAGTGCATAATAGGATAGCAAAGATAGCAAAGATAGAAGGTAGGATAACAATGAAAATGCATTGCTAGACTTGGATGAAGCTAAAGTTGACAACCTGGAAGCAGTTGAAGCAGAGGCACTGGCTAGACTTTTGTTAAAACCATGAAATCCTCATCTAGAGCTAACTAACCTCTAACTTCATTACAGTGGTAACACAGGGTGTCTATGTAAAATAACCGTGCAAATTACATAACGCAAGCACCCATCCATCAGATATTCAAGGTGAGTAGCTAGTTCAACTCCCTTTATGTCCTTTAGGGTAGATATTACTGAGTGGCACTGCAGTGGCATAAGTGCATGTGTGTACAGCCAGGTATTGCAATAGTACTCTCCATATTGGCATATTTCAAAATAGGTTGGAAAAAATCGTGTCTTAGCTGAAACTTATTTAGGCAGTTTTTTAACATCCTAAAGGTGGTTTCTTCTATTTTTTGCTCCAAATAGAATTCCAGCTTACCATGAATTCACTATGGTAGTACCTAGCAGATATAAAAAATAAACGAATTAAAACCTGGATTAATTTTTTTAATATATTTTTACCATCTATAACAAACTGAAATTGGTAAAGAACTGAAATTGGTAAAGAACATCAACACTATAATTGACTTGTTTATGTGTGCAATATTTAGCTAAACTGAGCTCAATTGGCAGCTACATATTGCATGCTTGTAACCAGCACCATTCTATGCTTGAATTGTTTGACTCGTATTCTATTCTTGCTCGGTTGCAATGCAATAATTGTTTGTGCTCTATTAGAGTTTGATATGCTTTATTTGAGTTTCAGCTATAGAATTAAAATATATTAGAGCTGTCAGAAACAGATTTATTATCCCTACATATATAGTATGAATGCATTCTTGATTTATATTTAGATTACTGAACTTTAGACCCTGGATTGCCTACAAGTGCTCGTACAAAAATTGAGACATCAGGTCATCCAAGAAAAATATCCACACAGGTGTGCCAATCCTCTATGGTTGTGTTTGCTAGATTTAATGAATGTTTTATTTTACAGACTCTATCCTTCTCTGATAAACAAGCCAGAGATAATACTGGTATGTGTAAATTAGTTTGGAATACTGGATAATATTTATGTGGATAGTTTTACAAAAATTGGCCCACACAATGAAAGTGCCCACATCATATAATCAAGAAACACAAGGGTTATTTTTAACCTTGTGTTATCAAGATAAAGGGATACACTTTTTAAAGTTCTATAATTTCAAAATGAAATATAATAGTATCAATTCAAATGCAATATGAAATAATGTGTCTATTCATATCCTATTTTCATCAGCTTAGTTCAAAGATGTAAGTCAAGAAGTGATTTTTTGTTAATACTACAGGTTCAATCCTTTTCTGATGAGCAAGCATATGAAATTCCTGATATTGTGTTACTTACTTTGGAATACTGTTTGGGTGTTTATGGGATTTTAGGCATTGTTAACAAAACCTCTTGGAACAAATAAAGAAATTATGTTATGCCTTTGACATAAGAAGCCTATAATCTATATGTCTAGCTAGTTTAGAACATCTGTTATTTTTTTACATCAATATGAAGACATGCAGAGAAATATGTCAAGAAAAGTTGTGTATTGATAACCCATTTTTCTCAGCTAATGTCGTGAAATTATATTTTATTTTCAGTTGGCTTATGATCATAGTCGGCACCATCTACAAAGCAAATACCAACTTTGCAAGTTTTCTGTGATGATTTGACTGGGTAGATATAGCCAAAAATATAACATGTAACAATTATGTCAAATAACAATAACAATATGCCAAATAACATTAATAAGTGTAATAATATACCAAATAACAATATAAACAATATGCCAAATAACAATAATAACATGTAACAGTATACCAAATACAGTAACAATATACCAAATAACAATAATAACATTTAACAATATGCCAAATAACAATAATAACATGTAACAATATGCCAAATAACAATAATAACATGTAACAATATACCAAATAACAATAATTACATGTAACAATATGCCAAATAACAATAATAACATGTAACAATATGCCAAATAACAATAATAACATGTAACAATATAACAATTTGCCAAATACCAATAATAACATGTAACAATATGCCAAATAACAATAATAACATGTAACAATAGTGACACGGCATAGGGACTTTATAGAAAAAAGTAAAACGCGAGAAAATTGAACTTTTAGTTGGGACGGTTAATTTTTAACGGCATGACATAATAATCGCTATTTTTATACCTTAAATTGAATTCTTACGTCATCATAGCAGCATGCACTAAAAAGAGTATGGAAAAATCTAAAAGTTGGTCTATGTTTCGAGTTGATTGAGTACGTATTGTGGAAGTTACAGCAAGTTAAACTGAAGGTAGTCTTTTTCTATTTTAGCTGGTCTTTCCAGAGAAGCGTGTGGAATAAACTTTAGCTACAATGGCAGAGGAGACTCCTACCTCTCCATCTAATTTCACTCTAGATAACATCTCTCCAGTCACTGAGCTAGATGGCAGTCATGAGGACAATAATGAGAAGGAAACAGTGGACGAGTTCTTCTCTACAGGTTGTGGCTGTTAGCTTGGTCCTGGCTGCTCAAGTCTTCTCTGTGGGGAGATAGCAGTGAGGAGTTAGCAGTGACTACAAGAAATGTGTTTAGTTGCCATCTCTTTTTCTGTTTTCACTACTCACCTAGAGCCTTCAAAACCAGTAAAATCTGGATTATTACATCATTGTTTATTATTAACACCATTAATAAATTTTATATCTTAAGAATGGTAATGTATTGACCTATAATATTTTGAGAAAACATTCTTCATTATCTAAGGAATATATTAAAAAAAGTAAAAATAAATTGAAAAAAAAATCAAAGTCCCTTGAGCATCCTATGCCATGTCACATATTTTATTATAATTATACCAAATAACAATAATAACGTAACAATATGTGATAGGATCTGACAAAAGGGACCTTTCGTAGAAAAAACAGTTTTGTGCTATAACCAAAAATAGTCTAGCAGTCATACTTTGAGAAAATTTTTTTTTGGTATTACATGTATCTACTATCCTTCCTCTACCTCTGTGTGAAGTTTTGAACCTTCTGCTTGCTTCCTTGTATGCAAGCGTGCTGTTAGAAGATGGCTGGTCAAACGTGGACGGACCTACGTTTGTATGTAACGCGAGGGCAATTGAGAGAATACTGCTTGCGTATACGGAACAATGGGGGAAAAACCTCGTTAGAAAAGGGAAAGTCCCTCGTTAATGCGCGTTAAAAAGAACTGTTTGTGAATAATGGCGACTGGCTGAGTATTAACTAGCTACTTGCTGAGCATTAGCTACAGCTACTGGCTAAGCACTCTAGCTACTGGGTGATCTACTGGCTGAGCATTAGCTATAGCTACTGGCTAAGCACTATAGCTACTGAGTGAGCATTAGCTAGCTACTGGCTAGCTCGGCTACTGGCCGAGCATTCGCTAGCTACAGGCCGAGCATTCGCTAGCTACAGGCCGAGCAGTCGCTAGTTACTGGCAGAGCATTCGCTAGCTTCTGGTGGAGCATTCGCTAAGTACTGGTTGGGCATTAGCTAGCTACTAGCTGCTAGATAAACATCGTGTGTATTTTCTCACTCTTTATTATTATTTTTGTTACTCGCACACTAACAATGGTCTTAAAAGTTACCTGTACACATACACAGCGTAGTCCTTGCTCCGTAGACAAGACAAAAAAGCATTTCTTCTTACCTCAGAAATCGAACTAAGCGTGCGCGGAGGTGCACGGAGATTAGTAAGCAAACCCTTTCAAACCGCGTTTTCTCGAAATGAATGCTGTAATCCTATTACATTCTGAGGTTCATATCTTTGGTTTAGAATGGAATTAAGAGCTAATTTTTGTTCCATTCAATAGGCAATTGTGTGTTATTTGTCCTAACATCAATAACTCAATTTTCAAAATTTCTACGAAAGGTCCCTTTTGTCAGATCCTGTCACATATGCCAAATAGCAATAATAATATGTAACAATATACCAAATAACACCGTAGGTCTCACAGGAGATGTGGTATTCACATAAGAGCTCAGTTCTTACTTTTGGGAAGTCTTTCTGCTGATCTGCAGGCATGGAGGTGACAGCAGTTAGACCTGCACCAGAGAGGGAGCTGCGTAAGATGATGGCCCACTGATTACGTGAGCCTCAGCCATAGCCTCAAATGCCTCCAGGTAGGCCCCCATACCGTCCGTTCCTTCAGTAAACTTAGGGATGGATAGCTTTGGCATCGGAGGGGGTTGAGGTGCAGTAGGGAGAGGTTTGGACAACTCAGCCAACATCTGCAGGAACCTCTGCTGCTCTCTCTCCTCCTGCCTAGCCTGGGCCTCCTCCCGCCTCTGGGCTTCTCGAGTCTCTCTCTCTTCCTGTTTAGCCTGGGCCTCCTCCCATTTCTGTGCCTCTTGATCTGACCGAGTCTGGTCAATTTGGATCCACTGCTGGAATAATCTGTCCATGGGATCGATAGGAAAGTTGGCCTCTGTGGTGCCCCCATGACCTCGATGGGATTCTTGGAGCATCCTTCTCTCCTTCTCCTCTGACATGTCAAGTCAGGGCGATTGGGAAGAGAGGGAAAAAATTAAATCAATACAAACTACAAAACCTCTTCCTGGCTACTGAAGGGTCGGTTTTCAACCCACAAGGCCATGCCCTGGGTGGTCTCCAGCTAGCTAAGCAACTCCTCTTCGCTAGCTAATGGCTGGTCCAGGATCTCTTTTTTACAAGAGATCCCACTGCTGCCGCCACTGTCGGGGAAATTTCACCCTTATCTAAAACCTTTCTTCCTCAATAAGAAAATGGTACTGCTGTAGCCCGAGCGGTTAGCTACCTCTGGGTGAATACCCCGCGATGCCTAGGTACTCCAGGCATTGGCTACTCCATCAATCACCCTACCTAGACCACTGATCTCCGTGACCCAAGTCTCAGTCCGCTCTACTTAGGACCTTACTCCAATGTCACCCCTCAGGTTGACTCTCTCTATCTCTTTGTCCCTGTCAGGGTAGTAAGCATACACCATGCAACTATCAGACAAAACTCCAGTGTCCCACTCTGGTGCCTTACAATACAGGTATTTCTTAACAGTCACCTGATATGCATATTGCTCTAGAACAGTTATCACAATGCCTTCTTGGGATTGTGGTGGTGTAGTGATCCATTAGCTGTTGGTTGTGATTTCTGTGGTTATGGTGGGTTATTGTTTGAAAAGTCAGGGAGTGGTCCTGTTGATTTCCCTGAGAGTAGCAATACAGTATACAGGATCCCATCCAAAGACCCATCCATAGATGAGGCAGTTGAAGTAATTTTTGTAATGTTGACGAAAGATGAGAGCTTGAGGGAGAGGACTACACTAGGAGCTGACAGGATTTCTGAAATGTTGGAATTGTGCCTGAAATCCACCTACTTCAGCTTTCAAGAAAAAATACTACGAGCAACAAGAGGGTGTAGCAATGAGCTCTCCAGTATCTGCAGTAGTAGACAACCTTTATGTGGAATTCTTTGAGGAATTGGCGCTCACAACTGCCCTACTAAAGCCAAGAGATACGTGGATGATACCTTCTGCATTTTGAAGAAGGGAGTGAGCAGGAACGTCCCAATTGGAGCAAAATAGAGCTTCTTTCGGATAAAAAGGTGAGATTTGTCACAAAAAGACATTTTCTGTCGTTTAAAGAGTAGAAACAGTTCCATAATGTTGAAAAGGAATCTAATGTGCCTATTTTGACAAGATTGAATGATTACAGAGTTTTTCCTCAAAATGCTCATAAAAGTCCCAAATGGAGTTAAATAGAGCTTCTTTCGGTTAAAAAGTGGAGATTTCTCACCAAAAGAAATTTTCTGATGTTTAAAGAGTAGAAACAGTTCGATAATGTTGAAATGGAAGCTAATGTGCCCATTTTGACAAGAATGAGCGATTTCAGACAGTTTTTCCTCAAAATGCTTTATTTTTTTCCCCAAATGGAGTAAAATACAGTTAAAAATTCGAGATTTCTCACTAAAAGACGTTTTCTTACATTTAAAGAGTAGAAATAGTTCCATAATGTTGAAAAGGAAGCTAATTTGCCATTTTTACAAAATTGGGCTATTTCAGGCAGTTTTTCCTCTAAAATGTCCCAATTGGAGCAAAATAAAAACTGAATATTTCTCACCAAAATACATTTACTGTCGTTTAAAGAGTAGTAACAGTTCCATAAATGTTGAAAAGTACCAATTTTTACAAGAATGACCGATTTCAGACAGTTTTTCCTCAAAACGCCAAAAAAAGTCCCAATTGGAGCAAAATATAGCGTTAAAAATGGAAGATTTCTCACTAAAAGAAATTTACTATCGTTTAATGAGCCACTGTTCCAATGTTGAAAAGGAAGCTCATGTGACCATTTTGACAAGAATGACCGATTTCAGACAGTTTTTCCTCAAAACGCTCAAAAACGTCCTAATTTAAGCAAAATAGAGCTTCTTTCGGTTAAAAAGGGGAGATTTGTCACCAAAAGAAATTTTCTGATGTTTAAAGATTAGAAACAGTTCTATAATGTTGAAATGGAAGCTAATTGTGTAGGAGCTTACAAAAACAGCAGGATAACCCATAAAGAGTCCTTCGAGCACAGTGGTTGTGATCAGCCATTGCCAATAACAACCTTTTTCCTGTCCAACCAGGCTTGTTAATAGCAACTTCCCTCTCAATTGAAAACAACCTTCAAAATAAATGACAGGTAGATGGAATGAAATAAATATTAGCCTCAGGTGCTATTAGAAAATGCATTGAAATTGCCCTAGCCACCTTTCCTTCAGGTAAGTTTTTTTATTTTATATAACATCATCTCGCTTGCAAATTTAAGTTATGATCTTAAAGCCTGCTAAGACCATTTAAAATAAGTTATAAGATACTAGATTCATGTAGACTAATAATAGGCAGCTGTGCATACTCCACCCCCTAATGCTGCAGTGATATCTCACGTTGTTTTAACAGTTGCTGGTACAGAGAAGCCACCATATTTAAAAGCTGCTTGGGTATTGGAATAACAATCCCATTGAAGTGACCCCTCCCACCCACATGCGACTATCCAATGCGGAACATTCTATTAAATAGCAGCTTTGTGGGGCAAACTTCTCCCAGTTAAGTCTGTGAAATATATTTTAGATTCCGTAAACTCTGGTCATTAAGCCTCTCATGTTTAGTTTGACTAAAGTTGTTAATTAAATGTCCATCTTATCCTTAACAAAAACAACATTATTCTGCATCATTATGGTATCTTGTTCTGAAATTATGATCTGGAAATGTTTCAAATAAATATCAATTTATGACATGTGAACAAGTGTCAACATTATAATGTGTTTGACAGAACATTGAGCAAGAATATTATTAGCATAACCATGGCTGCAATTGTCTGTAGCTGTTCACAGTTTCCTAAAGAGTATTTTGCTGCTCCAATGCAGGGCACTTGTAACCTTTCCCCCAGTGATCTAGCAGCACAGGTCTCCTGCATGGCCTCTAAGGTACCAAATCACTTTCTATGTACCCTGTGATGAGACACCTAAACCTTAACGGATGCCAACATTGCACCTGTCACAAGAATTATTCTCTTCTTTGGCTAATATTAATTGTTGAAGTTCACATAGTTTTGTAGATAAATATACTTCTCTGAGTATGCAAAGAATGTATGAGAGACCATCTCTAGCTTGTTGTAATCTCAGGGGCCTTGCTCCTGCATTTAATATGGTTTGGGAGTCTGGATATTTCTTATTGTACCATCGAGAGGATAACTCATTCTTCAACCGGCTCGCTAGAGTAATTCCTCAGTTAATCAAGTGTAAAAATTGTTTATGCTAAGTATTTCATAAATTTTTCTGTGAGTGTGATATTTTCAAATGTGTTTAGTGGCCCATATTTGCAGATAAGTGGCTGTATTTCTTGTATGTTGAGGTTAGAAGTGAAGCTCTAAACAGACAGGATTTATGGCATGAAGCTCGCTTATCACAAGAAATAAAGAACAGAACCAAACAGACATTGGTTATTGGCAAACATAACAATGACCTCTAATAGCAACATAGTCCATGCTTTCTACAGTGGTAAGGTGAAGATTTCTTGCATTTGGTGATTTCTTGCATTTGGTACGCCAGAAAAGAACTAGTTAATATTGACCATAACTTGATAGGTAATAATAAGTGGTAATTTCCAACAACCCAGTATATATATCTAGAAGCACTCCACAAGATTCTACAAACACTAAACGTAAAATTGACCTTAACTTGCAACAATAATTTGTTGTTTAATTGCATAACTACAAGTGTGTTTTCTATTATCATTTTTATTGGGTGGTGAGACTGAGGCACTGAAATTCTGGGCCTGCTGCTGTACTTTAACACCAGGTTCATATAATCACTTACAAGAAGCCGAGTGCTAAGCCTGCAAATGGTGTGCCTTGCAATGTGGCCCAGCATTGCCTGTAGTGTGCTCATGCACTAGACTCTTGGTCCATGCTTGTGCATCACATATCTGTAGTAATCACAGAGGGTGTTTAATTGCCATTAGGAGTTTGATATAATAAAGTGATGTGCATATTTAGAGGTTGTTGTTGGGATTCTCCCACCAGCTGGTGGATCTGAAAAGACTTTAGGGATACACAGCTTAACTTAACTATTTATTTATATTAACGTGTCTCTCATCTCTCTCTGTGCTTACTTTATAGACGGTGAGTTACAGTATTCTATGGCCTGGATGACATGATTTTGATCAACTTCAATTTATTTAAACTTGGCCCTTGGTTCTCTGTGTCTGACTTTCTTCATGAAACCATCATAGCCGGTGAGTTAGAGTATTACATGTCTAGGATGACAATTGTTCACTGATTAATGTCATGTCATTTTTTCTTGGTGTTATATTAACATAGTTTGATAGTTACATATATACATTGCTGGAGCAATGCAAGAACTAAAGTCAATTCAACTTGACTTGTAAGATGCCCAATCATGCATTGAGCAGCAAGATAATAGTCACTAGAAGCACGTGTGTAAAAGGGCAAGTAGTAGCCACTAATGGAGCTAACTAATCTGCAAGGTGGCAATGAAGGCAGTCAAAGAAATATTTGCATTAAATGTTTTGAGGGTAGTCCAAAAAATAAATGTATTTTATTTACCAACATGCCTTTAGCCACACCAGAGGTGGAGAAAGGGATAAACACCTTGTGTTACTTTAGTGGCTATTTGATTAGGAAGAGGTCTAGTTTGTGCTAAAAAGGTCTATAAACTGCCTTCACCAGTAGGCTGACCTTTACCCCCTGCATCCTTGTTGCAGCTACATGTGTTTAGTGAGGTCACCTAACTCTTACACTGCGTTTGTCACGGCGTTGTGACACAATAATCTACCCCACATATGCGTGTGTCACAGCTCCCGTGACAAGCAATTTACTGCTGGAAGTGCGTGTGTCACAGCCTCTGTGACATGATATTTCTTGTTGCATAGCTCCGTGGATTGTCTGTTTTATACTCTGTACTTACTAGGTAAGGTTGATGGGTTTATAATCAAACTTGGGAATGCATCATCATCTCCATGAATAAAAATAATTAAAAAAAGGCGTTTTATTTCTTGGTTCATTGACAGCTGCAAATAAGAAAATTGGTGTGTATTTTTATCCAAAACAAACACAAATATGGATCTGCAGGCAGTATTGGAGGCTCTTTCTGATATTGAGAATGACTTTGAAATTGACAGTGAACTAGATGATGTGGAAGAAGATGAACTAGATGATATTGGAAGAAGATGAACTAGATGATGTGGAAGAAGATGGCCTGGAGGATGCGCTCCCTGAAGAAATGGAAGATGCTAATGGCAGCAGTAGTGTAGATGAGACTGATGGGGAAAAGGAAGTGGAAACTGGCCATATGAGTGGAAATTCTACAAGAGGGCTTGTCAGGTGGAAAGAAGTTGACAACATTATGAGCCCCACCGAGGGTTTGTACATAGACACTCCTGGTTCAAATTTGCCAGATGATGATGTTGAGCACAAGGATTTCTTCACCCTGTTCTTTGCAGATGAGGTTTTTGACCAAGTAGTGCATGAAACAAATATTTATGCACAAATTCTTATTGTAAATATGCCACTTACGGTTCTATCAGGCTCAGTGTACTACTGTCAGACTTGCTCACCACCCACCTCTACATCCAGAAGAGTGCTTCAAATAGTACCACACAGCCAAGATCCTGAAGAAACCAAGAGCAAGACAGTGAACTCATGACTATATTGTTCTATATTGTTATTCAATTATCTTCTTACAAAACATTGTACTTGATCTAGCAAGGTATTCAAATGGATTTTTGCTGTTATTGTTGCTGACAATCTTGTTCTTGTAGCTAGATAGATAGTATTTAGCCAGGTAAAGTTTAGTAGACAATGTAAAAAAATAGCTCCGACCAACCTAAATTGCCAATCATATAGCTACAACACAGCATAGAGACAAATCTAGCATACTTTGCATAGTCTAAGCAGCCGACTAACATACAAAAATTGCGAGAAAGTAGTAGAAGAATGACTAGTTTCTAAACAAAGGTATAAAATACCAATACAATCAATACGATTTTTTTTCTGGCAATCGAATACTTACAGTTTGCTGAGATAACCAATGTTCCCTGGATGTGTCTCTGTTGTTTGATCAATTTTAGAGTAGTAAATATGCCGTACGAGCAGCTAACAACAGACCATTTCTTCCCCAGCACAAGGTTTAAAAAAACAATGCTGCACCCAGTTGATTGCTTCTGGTTTGAGTATAACGCACGTACGATTATTGTGACATTTTCAATTGACACCGCGTAAGTGCTAACAGGTGATGAGCTACAGCTGCAGCAAAGTGCATACATGTGAATATGTACACAATGCTGGGTAGTTTACTCTTGGCTGTGGCTCTCCTCTCCATGATTGATTCTACCCAACCTCAAATAGCATCCGTGTTTCTCATGCCACATCTGAGGAGCTAGTTGTCTAATAGTTGCCCCTTTTTAAAGCCCTCACAGAACCTCTTGTAGCTAGCAAGTCCTTCCTTAGAGAGACTTTACAGAGTAGCTTGGCAAGCCTTTCCTTAGAAAGTTTGAAGATTTGACATCGCAGGACTCGCCTTAGAAAACTTAACTTCTAGAAACCCTTAGCTAAGCTTTTCTATCTAACAGGCCATGTGTAACTATTAAGCCTCACATCAAACATGTATAGAGCAAAAAGAGCTGATACATTTACGCATTGTCTAATGGAGAACTCTCTGTCAATGGTGCCCCTAAGTCCAGTGGAGGATGGTCATGTGTTTGGTGATAGGTTTACTGTAAGAGTAGAAAACTTTGGTCAGGAGTGTAACATTTCTGCAATGCATTACTCTTATTACATAGTGGATGTCTCTGTTGTACATGCAACAGGACTTCAGATATCTATGGTTTAGTTAGAGGATGAGTTTGTGCTTGATGGCCCCATCAATGCACACATACTAGTCTATATCTCCACTACATTCGCTGATTCCAACTACTTACCTCTTCATGAATTTGAGCTTGGTGTTTGGAGTCGATCGAGCAAACACAACTATTTATGCTCGCAAAATAGCAACGACCTGGAAAACGTTTATAGTGTTAGTTTTGTAACTGACAGTCATCTTTTATTATTTGAAGATGTCTTAATAACTTACTACAAGGCAAGTTCATCTGCTTCACACAAAAATTTTCAAATGTCAGAGAAATAGTGTCACACTGAGACACACAAACACTTGGTTGTAGCTTTCAACCATGCTTCACACCAAAAATGTTTCCTGCCAGTTGGGTAATCTTGGTTGTGAAAGCCAACCATAACACAAGCCTTGCATGATACTGTGTTAATTGTCATGAAAGTTCATTGATGATAGTTAATTGCTGAATGATTATGGTAACTTTACTACCAGGGATCAAAACATATAGCAATTTTGTATTATTATGTGCATGAACTACCAGTGAATAATTACAGCAACAATCAATACCCAGTTGCTGCTCCTTGTAGTTCAATGATACTTGGAAGAATTGAGTGCAGTCTATGGATCTCAACTTTGACTGCATCAGTCCAAGTCACCTCCCCAATAAAATGCCAGATGTACTCCAATGTTAAGTGAGGAAGAGATAAAAATATAACAAATAATGGAACTAACTGACAATCACAAATTGCCATCACAAACAGTCTCTTCTTTACCTTTACTGCTGTTTCTGCAAGCCAATGAAAGCTCTATAGGCACCTGGCTAGCCTGAAATCTCTCAGAATCTCTTCATTCCAGAGAATAAAATGCACTCCCCTATGAAATACTACATCAGCATCTAGGATGTTTTGGCATTGTAGGCTAGCTAATATCATGAGGGAAAGAGTTACCCTGTAGGTTTCTCCTGGGATGGTTGGGCATTAGTAGAAGCATTGGTAGGATCTAGTAGCTGTTCAGACACCAGTTAGGGTATCAATACCTTTACAA
Source organism: Cladorhizidae sp. MBARI D1340-BT2 (assembly GCA_028752905.1). NCBI lineage: Eukaryota > Metazoa > Porifera > Demospongiae > Poecilosclerida > Cladorhizidae > Cladorhizidae sp. MBARI D1340-BT2. The sequence continues at coordinate 21,539,707 of JAQNBH010000005.1, read as the reverse complement.
GATAACAGGATAACATCCAAGGGGAACAATGTCAATTGACAGTTACCGCATACTTGATCTCAATGATAGCAAGTCAGCGTTCTTCTCCATAACCAGCGATTATTTATCAACAGACTTACTTGAGCCAAGAATTGATTGTAAAATATTTACTAATACCCACAGTGATCAGAATGCTCACTTGACTGGGTGTGTGGCTGGGTAAGGATGAGGGAGGTGGCTGGGTAAGGATGAGGGACGTGGCTGGGTAAGGATGATGAGGGAGGTGTAGGTGATGTAACTGGTGCATGTGTATATATGTACAAAATCCTATTAGAGAATGTGAATATTGTACTACTTGCCGTACAATAGCTATCTTCTTGTGGCTCACTTCTCCAGGAATGATTCTATCCATACTCATGTTGGTTTTGCTGATTCTCATGCCACACCTAGGAAGCTTCTCCTTCTATCTTAGGGTATTATCTCGTACTTATCTTCCTGGATCATTCTTAGAGCAACTAGCTCCTATCTAACCCCCATACTACATAACCCCATAGAAGGAAGTTTGAGAGGCTGCCTTTTAGGGGATCAACCTCAGTGCTCAAGCAAGGCTGACAATTTGCATAACCTTTTTAATCTAGCAGTAGAGAAGTTTGAATATATGGCTGGTGATGTTCCCAGAAAGATAAATTCATCTGTTCTCAATTTTTATGACAAGGTGGAGCTTAGGTGCAGGTGCTGGATGCAGATTGTCTTACTTGTCCTTATTGAAGTAGTGAATCAGAGCCGTGGGAAAGATATCGCCAGCTAAGGCCCAGCCAATTTTTATTGTGTGGTAACTGAGGGCAATCAAATTTTGTTTATCTTAAGTTATATGCATATTTAGAGATTATTGTTGTGAATTTCCCACCAGCCAGGTTAATGTGAAAAGGCTTTAGGAATACACAGCTTAACTTTACTATACATTTATGTCTCTCATCTCTGTCTGTCCTGTGAATATTGTACTACTTGCCATACAATAGCTATCTTCTTGTGGCTCACTTCTCCAGAAATCATTCTATCCATACTCATGTTGGTTTTGCTGATTCTCATGCCACACCTAGGAAGCTTCTCCTTCTATCTTATAGTATTATCTCTTACTTATCTTCCTGGATCACTCTTAGAGCAACTAGCTCCTCTCTAACCCCCATACTACATAACCCCATAGAAGGAAGTTTGAGAGGCTGCCTTTTAGGGGATCAACCTCAGTGCTCAAGCAAGGCTGACAATTTGCATAACCGTTTTAATCTAGCAGTAGAGAAGTTTGAATATATGGCTGGTGATGTTCCCAGAAATATATATTCATCTGTTCTCTATTTTTATGACAAGGTGGAGTACCAATTGCTTAGGTGCAGGTGCTGGATGCAGATTGCCTTACTTGTCCTTATTGAAGTAGTGAATCAGGGCCGTGGGAAAGATATCGCCAGCTAAGGCCCAGCCAAATTTTATTGTGTGGTAACTGAGGGCAATCAAATTTTGTTTATCTTAAGTGATGTGCATATTTAGAGATTATTGTTGTGAATTTCCCACCAGCCAGGTTAATGTGAAAAGGCTTTAGGAATACACAGCTTAACTTTACTATACATTTATGTCTCTCATCTCTGACTGTCCTTACTTTATATTAGGTGAGTTACAGTATTCTATGGCTAGGATGTGACAAGATTTTACTAATTGCTAAACTTCAATTTATTTGAAGATGTCCCTCTGGCTCTATGTATCCAATCTACTTCATGAAACTATCATAGGAGGTGAGTTAGAATATTCTGTCTAGGATGACAAGTTTTGACTGCTCTAATAAATCTGAACATGTCTGCCAGCTCTCTGTGTCCAACTTACTGATGTTATTTCAACATAGTTTGATAGTGCTAGAGTATTTCAAGAACTAAAGTCTATTCACCTTGAATTGCAGTGGAAGTAATATGCCCAATCATGTACTGAGCAGCAAGATAAAAGTCACTAGAAGCATGTGTGTAAAAGGGCATGAAATATCCACTGATTGAGCTAACTAAAATAAAATATCTAAACATTAAATATATTTTATTTGCCATCATGCACTAAGCCGCACCAAAGGTGGAGAAATGGTTAAAGTCAGATAAACACCTGTCTGTTGCTTTACAGCAGCTGTCAGAAGTTTTATCTGATTATGTATAGGCCTAGCTTGTGCTAAAAAGCTCAGTTGGTCTTTAAGCTGCTTACACCAGTTTTTTCTGACCTTTACCCCCTGCACCCTTGTTGCTATTGCCTGTGGTTAGGGAAGTGAAGTAACAGGTGATTAGTTGCAGCTGGAGCAAAGTGCATGCATGTGTATATGGACACAATTCTTGATTTAGTAGTTTACTGGTTGCTATGGCTCTCCTCTCCATTATCAATTCTACCCAACCTCATCTAGCATCCCTGTTTATCATGCTACATCTGTGTATCCAGTTGCTTAGTGCCTCTACCTTATCATCCTGCATATCTCTGTTAAGGACTTCTTACTAAGTTGGTTTGAGAGACATCTCCCTGGCCCAGCTGGTTCTGAGTGGTGATCTTGCTTGTAGAGTAAATGTTAAACTAACAGTTGACCCCTCCATATCTGATGATGCTTACATTTTGTAAGAATAATTCCATCTCAGCTTAAGTGTTGTGATCTAATAAAAAAAAATTATGTATGTAATCGTTTCATTTAACATGGTCTTTGTTGGAGGATGGAAAATTATGCTCTCAATTTTGAATGTAATAAATTTCGTTTCGTTTACATATCTTCAAATTGGAACATTTGTCAAAATGTTTTGTAAGACATGTGCTAAAAACCAGATTTTTACCTGTAAATATGCAGAAGGCTACAGCATTATTATATTAAAACGTTATTTCTTGTTCTGGTTTATGTGAGTGGGCGGAAGAAGTGATAAAAATATAAAACTTACTGACAATCACAAATTGTCATCATAAACAGTCTCTTCCTTACCTTTACTGCTGTCTCTGCAAGCCAATAACAGCTGTATAGGTACCATGCTAGCCTGAAATCCCTCAGAATTCACTCTTGAGAATAAAATGAACTCCGATTTACAGTATTACTGTATCAGCATCTAGGATTGTTTGGTATTGTAGGTGCTAGCTAATATCAGGAGGGAAAGAGTTACCTGTAGATTTCTCCTGGCATGGTTGGGCATTACTAGGAGTATTAGTAGGAGCTAGCTGTCCTGACACCAGTAAGGGTAGCATTACTTTTACTAGAGTATACAGGATCCAATCCAAAGATAACAATGTCAACTAACAGGTGGAGCATACTTAATCTCAATGGAAGCAAGTCTGTGTTCTACTCCGTAACTAGTGATCATTTATCAACAGACTTACTGCAGACTTACTTGAACAAGAATTGATGGTAAAATATTTACTAATAACCACGAGATCAGAATGCTCACTTGCATACCATTGAGCTCAAGTGCACTGTCTCTGCGACATCCATCCATGTGTCTGTCCTTACTTTATAGGAGGTGAGTTAAAGTACTCTATGGCTAGGATGGCATGATTTGATCAACTTCAATTTATTTGAACATGTCTCTTGGCTCTCTGTTTCGAACCTACTTCACGAAAACATCATAGATGGTGAGTTACAGTATATCTAAATCTAGGATTACATGCCTTGATCAACTTTAATGACCTTTGGCTCTCTGTGTCCAACCTACTTACATGAAACCTTCATAGGCGATGAATCAGTGTATTCTATATCTAGGAAAACATGTGTTGACTGATTGATCAATTATAATTTATTTGAACATGTGTCTTTGCTCTCCCTGTCCAACCTAATGAAACATAGTTTCATAGTTACAAACATTGCTACAATATTGCAAGAACTAAAGTCTATTCACCTTGGCTTGCTGTGTAAGTTCGATGATCAATCATGCGCTGACCAGCAAGAAAATTTTCACTAGAAGAACATGGATGGAAATAAAATGGTCTCATGTGACAGCTGCTTGGAATTGTTCCATGACACTTGTCAAACCGTCCCTCAAGATGTGTGGAGTGATCCAGACTATAAATGGTGCTGTAGTCAATGTAGTCATAATTAACACTGTAACTGTTCTATAAACATCTATTATATCAATGTATGGGACTGGGGTACTAAATATACTGGCTTTGCATAGTTATAATCTATCTATTTATAAATATAACTGATTCAGATTGTATTTGTCATGATATAAATTGATCGATGCCAATGATTTCATAAGCCTCCAATGACAAGCAGGAGGTATTGCTTGAGGCCATGACATTAATGTTGGACATCAATGTCAGAAGCTATGGTTATGCTGTGCCTTCCACCCTATAAAACACACTGTATTCAGACCCTTACTGTTAGTTTTTTAAGTCTCTCAAAGCTCATTGATTAGCCTGTCATGGCCATAAATTATGGTAAAAAATCCTGGTCGGGTCATGACAAATTTCACTTTTCTTCTCTCTTTAGAGAAGTCTGGTTTAAGGCTTGAGAGATTCTAACCTTATCTTATAAAGGGCATTCTTTTATTGGAACGGATTCAGAGAAGATCTACCAAGTACATTTTGTCAGACTAGATTATAGTCCAGATTGAAGGCCCTCCATCCTCTTCCCTTGATCACAGAACCTCTAACATCAATGTGGACAACATTTGACATTTAGCAATTAGTTGAACTTGAGCTAGCTGATGCTTTCTGACTGTCCACTTGGGTACACTAATGCTAATGCTACTCATTGGAATCACAAAGATAGCCAAACTAACTATTAAAAAAAAAAGAGTGAGAGAGAAGGGAGAGAAAAAAAACCCCGGGATTACAAATTTCCTAGGATATTAGGAATAGGGGTGCCAAATTTCCTGGCGGGATTCCATATTTCCTAGGATATCTGGAATGGGGGTGCAAATTTCCTGGGATGCCAGATTTCCTGTGACACCCGCTCAGGCTAGGGTGGGGCTAGCTATTTCTTTCCTTCAGAATGCATTCCTGAGCATGCGATCATAATTGCTCTCCAATTCCCAATGTGCTCGAGTGACTATACTTCAGAAGGTCCGGCTCGGGTGACTACTTCAGAAGATCGGATTTTCCTCGGCCCAGGTGACTATTCTTCAATGGATCCTTACTTTTTTTTCTTGTTTTTTTCTTTTTCTGCTTTTAATCGTGGACTGTGACTAGGAAAAGAAAATGGGGAAAATGTCCGCCTTCAAAGGCTCATAACTTCTAAACCGTACCCCCTATGACAGTGCTTTTATTATCTTAGAGCTTTAAAATATTGGAGTTAGGTAGGGTTAGATAATACATACAGGTCGTAGTACTAAGTAGGCTCAAGTAGACATGTTTTTGGGGGGTAGGGCTACTCTTGGCAGACTTCATTACAAACCATCAAATTAACTACTAAAGTGGTTCTTGTTGTTCAATAAGCTTCAATGGGTGCAGTAAAACTTTGTAATTGGCCAACTAAGTGGCATTACATTTTTATGACAGTTTTTAGAGTAGTGGTCAGAATTTTTCATGAGGTACACTCATTCATTGTATTATAATTTGACCATTATTATATATTTTATTTTTCAAAATTAGAGTTTTATTGCACGGAAGAAAGGGCCAAAATACTGAAAGTTTGAGACAAAAATAAAAATTACAGAGGTAGGCACGCCAAGAAAAATAGAACAACAAATAAAAAAGAGAAAAAAATTGCAGGACTCTCAAGTTGAGGTTTGTTTTAGAACTTTATTACTAGTTGTCCAGACAAATTCTTGACTGTTCTTTCTTTTTGTCTCTTTAGGACCTTTACATCACAGGGTCGATGTCCCGTAATCTGTGCAGGTTAGTAGGGGCAGACAAATAACTTGACAGAGCCTCCTTTTCAGAACACTTGCTCAGTATGTTGTGGTCCTGAAAGCTCAGTGGCAAAATAGACTGAACTCTTGAAGGTTGCTTCCCATGCCACAAACCGTTGCAGAAATGACGCTCCTGGTATCCATAGACCTATATTCACATATGCCAGACAAATTGTCACAAATGTCACAAGGCAACTAAATTCTCACATACATCTCTAGGTTCATCAGGTTTGTCTTGACTACCAGAGCACTCCCACAACGACACTGTCACGTCCTCACAGCCTCCACGAGACTCCGGTCCTTGATCAAGCGGAACTCTCCAGTGAAGTCAGCTCTCTCAGAACCAGACCCATAGAACTGCTCAGTATGCGCTGAAGTTGATGAGGACGTCCCAGAAGTTAATAGCATAAAAAGCGCTAGCCTACATTTTTCATTATTTGTCGACACAAGAATTGATGTCTCGCGAGCCGAGAGCCCTTCTTCAGAAGCGACCGCTTTGTCTGACTTGCTTGCTGTGGCATTCTGCAACTCTTTCTGGGATCCCCAACAGGTGCGTTTCTTATGCCTAGCTTGCCTGAACTTCTTCTAAGTGCCAGCTGAGCATGAACTTAGTTCGCGAGACATTCGAATTTTTGTAGAATTGGCCGCCCAAATAAAAAGCGGCTGGCGCGCCTGCGTATATATACCAATTTTTTAATTTTAGGTTATCAAAAATCAATGTTTTATTACATAGTTTCATATAATGTACAAGCTACTAAAAGTTCCAACACACAAACGAAACAACAGTAACAAAAAGACAGCAGTAAAAATTAAAAAAGCAAGACAAAAACCGCAAAAACCATAAACAACAACAATAAAAGTCCGAAATCAAGCGACACCATCCACTGCTGGAGAACGGATGGCCAACCTTCTTAGCCAAAGCCCGGCATTACCACGCCAGATGTTGATGGAGAGGCATTGAAAGAGATGGCAGATGGAATACCCAGAGACTGCATGCATACTGTGGTTTTGTTTGTTTTGCTGCTGTAAAAATATATATAGCCCGGAGGTATGTGCAATGATGTGGAAAACATAGCCAGAAGAATGCGAAGGTTTGTTTGAAGTCGGGGTGGGGGGGATGGGGAGTGGGGGGGCAGGGGGGGTGCGGTCGCGTAGCTATGCAGGTGTCGTGCCATATTAGTCCCGCTGCCATATTTGTCCCGCTCAGAAAATGTTCGCGATAACGGGACAAATATAGTGCCATATAGTGCCATAATTATTAGTTCCGCCTGCCATATTAGTCCCGCCTGTGCCATATTTCTCACCTGAGCTGCCATATTAGTCATACAGGTGGGTGTTTTGGGGGTTTAACCCCCCCCCCCACCCATTTAAATTTATACAACTGCAACTTGACTCACCTTAGTAGTGATACCAAACCCCCCTTACTGATACCCTAGATCTGCCCCTGTCAAATGCCTCATTGTCCCACCATATTAGTAGGATTATGCTCGAATTTCTACATATTTTTCTTTCCTTTTATGCTCCTAATATTCACCAATTTTTCTTTTCATTCTACCTATTTTTCTTTCCTTTTATGAAATTATGCTCCTAATATTCACCTATTTTTCTTTTCAATATACCTCTTTTTCTCAATGCTTAGACAAACAATTGTTACATCATTTAAAAAGAGAATATAGGCAATCAAGGATTCAAGATTCGAGACATTTTAACAGTTACAATTATCTATAGACTATAGTTGTACTGTAACATAACAGAAAGTTGTAAGTAATCCTTCAAAGAAGTTTCTTGCTTCGTAGAAAAGGTATTGCTCAAAATTGAGAATGCACGTTCAGCTGCAGCTGACGAAGGCTGCACAAATAAGACTAATCTACATGTGTGAGTCCAGTTAGGCAATCTACCATTCTCCTCATGGCACTTCCACCACTCAATGGGGTCTACGCTATCTAAAACATCCTCAGCTGCTGCAAGATATTCAGGTAACTCAGACTTTAAGCCATTAATCACTTCTGTATTCAAGAATAGGAAGACAGTAAGTGAATCAATATCAGCTGCAGTGCTGGGTTTCTTGTCAGACACAAACTGTGCTACATGTCTAGGCATAAGCTTCATTACAGTATCAACTGCACACAAATCATTTACCTGCTGGATTGTTTTGCAGCCTTCTGTCCATCGTATGGTGAGGACAGCACGACCCAACAGAGCCTCCCATCCTTCGTCTGGTTTCCGTTTGAGATTGTCCAATCTTTGTCGGTAAGCTTTTCTGGTCACACGGTAGAGTCGCAAGAGTGCTAGTTTGACTTGATCATAGTCTTCCTTTACATCCGGCTGCATTGCCAGATATATTATGTTGGCATCCGGTCGGAATTCCGGAGCCAAATATCTCATCCAATCCTTCTTGAGGACCTTGTATGCAGCCATATGGCTCTCTAAAACGTTAAATATTCCAGGGGGTCTTCGTCTTCCTTCATTTCTCTGAACCGGGGTGCTTTGATTTGGCTGGGGGTAGGAACAGAGTCCGATTCTTCTATCCTGCCAGTGCCCCCTCCGCTTATCACTGTCATCAGCAATCTTTCCCATCTCTGATCTCTTTTCTCCTCGGCTTCCGCTCGTTCGGTCACCCGTCTTTTCTCGTCTTCCTTTTGCTTCTCTGACTAGAGTTTAAACATTCGGAGCATATCAGACATTGTCACTCTTTCCCCAATATCTTCTGAGTCCATTAGCGGTGAAGTACTCCACCTTTCTCCTTCTGTAGTGTCCTTTGCCTTACTTCTGGTATCCATTCATGTCAAGGGTAGTAGCTATCTCTCTAGTTAAAAAAAAATCCCACCACTGCAACCAGTTGTGACAGGACCAAATCTGATATTACCCACAGACTCTGAGCCAGTCACTAAGTGTTGGTATGCTGCCACCACTCTACCTTTAAGCTATACACTAGGCTAGCAAGGTTAAGTAGAGCAACCTTAATAATTCAATATAGGACACTTACAAGACTCAGCTAACTCCCAGAGCAGTAACAACTCCTCCCTTAACTAGGCTGGAGCCCCCACTTCTGGTTTCTGCCCATACATGGTAATCTTACACTCATCATCGACCTATGACATTTGCCCAACATAAACACATAACACACAAACACACTAAGCTGCAGACCATATTATCAACACTTCCAATTCATAATTAGTTACTCACTACTGGGTTCACTCCACATCCATAGTTATGCATTGGGAACAGTCTTGTTTTTATGTCGTCCTGCGTTAGCCAGGTAAACTATTCCATATTCATATTCCGTATTAGTCTCACCTGACATATTAGTATCACCTGACATATTAGTCTCACCTGCCATATTAGTCACCTGCAGACACCTGCCATATTTGTCTCACCTGACATATTAGTCCCACCTGCCATATAAATCTCACCTGTCATAGCTGAATATGAATGTGTTGCGTGTGTATATATATATACACAAGCTATATATAAATTGCAGTAAAAACATGGGAGGAGTATCTAATATGGCAAGTAACTTGCCAACCCTCATTTCTCTCAGAAATTTGTTTTTGTTTTTTTATATTAAATTTTACTCTCTAGCTATAGAAATAAATTGTTTTAGCAACAAATCTATCATCATGGGAGAAGTAATATGACAAGTGAGAATACTTGCCATTTACTATAATCACAATTAGATGAACAATTTTTCTTTTGTTTTGCTTCTCGGGATGATGGAGTGATAGGAACAATTTTTCTTTTGTTTTGCTTCTCTGGATGATGGAGTGATAGAAGGACAGGGTCAGAGCATATATATGTGGTTCCTCAGCACCATCCTACAATTTAACTTGTGCAAAACTTGAATTAAACAATAAACATATTTCCAGGTCAACCATGATATCCTAGGAAGACCACCAGAAAGTTTAGGATCTCCCAGTATTTCACAGATTGGAGAAAACTAAGACAGTTTATTGCATGAAAATGAGACATTCATAATTACCCAGAAAAAAATCCCAACAAGAACAAACAGATTCAGTCTTAATTATTTAAGTGGCACCCAATTCCCTGTCCCAACAACTGCCACATTTCCACTCCTCCTCCCGGTTGATGATGGCTGATGGTGGAATCTCTGTACATGATTGTTGGAACCATTTACTAAACTTGCTGCACTGTGCCACTGTGAGGGCACAGTCATGGGGTTGTCTGCAAACACAGATCAATGGTTCCCTGAGAACAATTTGAGCTTCTTGCTTGTGGCTTCTCGTCGGCATCCTTGAACAGGGAATAGTTTGATGTGATATGTCTGGAATGATCTCATCAGGTGAGACCGCATCTTTGTTTGATCAAATGTTATTGTTGATGGGTCCACACCATTGCATAATGCGGTTGCTACAGCAATGGCGAATAAACCACAGGCATCTCCAACCTGTTGATGCATGTATGGTTGCTGTATGGTCAGGTGGCTTCCTTGATATAATTCCATCCATGCCAGGCATTTTAGTGTATCCAGTTCTGCAATGATCCAACAACAGTAAGAACAAACAAACGAAACAACTATTAATTGTTTGTCGTGTATAACTACTATTTATTTCACAAGAATTGATTGAATGGTAACACGTACTGTACCTATTTTAGTGGGTTCGTTGTTGTACCATACGTGGGCATCTTGCCATTAATATTCAGCTGTGAATCATATTTAGGTGAAATTGACACTCTTGAAAGGCCCTGGTTCTTAATGTGATGCTTGAGTTGAGATACTATGCAAGTAAAAAATTGAGTATAGATTTCTAAGCTCACAACAGTAGTTATCAAGGAGCCCAATTTTTTAATCGAGAGGATTAAAATATAACAACACTGTTGGATCCAATGACATTATTCAATTTCCAATGCATGTCATAAAAGTTGTTGGAAATTGACAACAGTTAATTCTTGATCCACCTAATCAGAATGTGTAATTTTTTTTTAAAGTTTAGCATGTAAAATATTATCATTCAAGTTATTTCTTACTGGTTCCTGCATAGAGGCTGTCATACACCCGCACAGTCCCCTTGGGCATTCCTATGCTGGACACACAGACCCAGTGGCCGCCAGTATTCATGATTTGGATATAATCCCAAACCGGAGTTCCAGTTATTGAGCCTCCACTTCCTGGTGCCACATACCCAATGGACTGGAAGCCACCCATCTTTGGAAACTGATTGCGAAGTAGATCCTGCGCCTCATCTATGTGTGTGTCCTCTAGCCATGCTTCAGACAGCAGAATTATTAAAAAGTCACCAGGAAATTTTCTGTAATGGACAGGTGGTTTGCAAGGCAAGGGTTTTCCAAGCATTCTAGGCACAACTTGTGTAACACTGGTTACAACACAGTCTGATGTTGGCTCACTAGAGAGAGGTGTGTTTCTATCAGGTGGTGGGAGGACTAGACTATCTTTCTTAGTCTGTCGAATGATTAGGCACTGCCTCTTATCTGGACTCCCAGGGGAGGAAGCTGTATCACTCAACTCATCAGATGGTCCAGGGTTGTTCGAACTGGTGTTGTGTGACTGGATGGAAGTTGGTATCTCATGTTGAACTGGTATCTCTCTAGTTAAGTAAGGCTTCAAGAGCCAGACATTAAACTTAACCTTCATAATGTTTTGGTTGTTATCCTGCAGTGTGCAGAGTCCTTTGGGTGAGACATGAACGATTACATAGGGTTCCAACCAGTCCTGCACCAGCCTGTCTCCTTTTCTGGATACCTTCCTTGCATTCCTCTTTTAAGGACATAATCATCTATGATGGTCAACAGGTTAATAATATAAAATTAAAAACATCCAGTAAAGGTCGAGCTATAGATAAAAAATATATCACAAAAAACAGACAAGGACATTCTAACATTTATCAAAACTCGGAAATACATATATCCAGAAAATTTTATTATTCTTAGCCTTTCGATTTTTTCTCAGAAACAACAATGGGACTCTAATTTGATTCAGCTTATATAAAGGCACACATTAAAGGTACACATTAATTCATAAAAACATACCTATTGCCGTTTGTAGCCTCTTTTTGCTTGGAATCGAAATAAGCTTTATGCTTTGCTTTAGCTTCTTCAATTTTCAACCGTATCTTCTCATATGTACCTATGTGATTACAAAATAAAACAGATCTGTAACATGATTTTTGGGGAGTGCATCAAACATTTTCATTAAACTATTTGTCCACCATTTTTTGTTTTGTTACAAAAAAGTGTCAGCAATTTCATGTCATATATTTATGTTTGCCAGTCAGTTTTGTTCTTACATCTGCCACATGCTTCTCCAAATTATATTGTATGTCTTCAGGAGACATAGTGAGTGAGATGTTTTCATAGAGAAGCTCCTGCTCATTCTCATGTTCTGCATTATTGATGGCTATGGAACCCCTAGCTGTTCGGTAGAACATCAACACAAATGTCTGTTGCTTTGTTGAAGACTGGACACTTGTATTGATACCATAAGTTGTGGGGAGTACATATCTACATAAGTACAAAACATCATACATAGAAATCATAACTACAAGCAGCACATTCAAGGTATATGCATCCTTTAGCTGAAGGCTTACACCAAAAACCATGTTTATATTTTTATTGTATAAGAATTTGGAAAATAATATACCGTATTGCTACAATGTGCAATTTAGAGATTTTGAGCTCCATAAATGTATAATGCGCTCTTAGTTTTGCGTTTTATAATAAGTACCACTAATTATAACAAGATCGGTTGGCACTTTTCTGCGCACTATCCTGACCATCCAGTACCCTCTGCACATTTTCGTTTGCTCTCCTGATACATCTGATCGATTCCTGCATCTTCACTAGTAGGCAAGGATTGTTTGAAGCACATTCGAATGGTCACACTGTAGTCAGCTTCTTTCTCGCTAGTAAACCGTCTGGCTTTTGGCTGCAATATGCACGCGGAATGTTTTGTGCGATAAAAAAGATTGCGAGATGTTTTACGAATAACAATGCACTCGCAAAACTTAATCAAATTTTGTAGCAATACGGTAGCAATAACTACTATTTTTTATGCCTTTTCATAATTTTATATGTGTGTGTGAGTGGGTTGGTGTTTCAGTGTGAGAGGATTCATTGGAGAGATTCTGGTGAGATTTTCTGGGGTAATCACAGATTAGCATGAAATGTGATATTGCCATCTACTGGAAGGTGGTGGTAATGGTAATAGTAGAAATCTCTCTATTAACAAACTGTCAATCTTGAAAAATAATTATTAAATATTGGTAGCTTACTTGTTCCAGTCAGATTGAGTATCGTTTGTATACTTGGACAGTGCCCTCTTAAGAGTTTGATTAGTCCGCTCATCTTGGCCATTGCTCTGAGGGTGATATACCGAACATACCATCTGCTTCACTCCAAAAGCAGTCAAGACAACATCATTGAGCTGAGTTATCAAATAAGTTCACACAAACAGAACATTACTCTACATGAATATTTATCAAAAGAAAGCAGGAGGAAATTTCCAGATAATCAAGACTGAAGTTGCTAATAAAGTTATCTTAAATTGTGTTAAGTCTGCCTTGTACTCAATAGTCTAACTTTGCTCTTGTAAACAAATCCAACACATTTTCCTTGATTAATTTTCACTTCTCAGACCACATACATGTCATTTCATGAACACAGATGGCAACAGTTTTATTAAGTTAGTTACCTGGTTTATAAATTCATGCCACTGATCCATTATAATTTTTGGGGGAGGACCATAACTGTAGATGAGCTCGAGTAGAATGCTTGCAACATCACCAGCTGACTTGGACTTGATTGGCCGAGCAAATACCCACTTGGTAAAGAGATCTGTAACAGTGCAGACATATATATGGCCTTCGTCTGTGGCCGCAAATTGACCAATGAGGTCTATACCCAAAATCTCCCATCTGTAAGTATTTGCTACATAATTTTAAGAAAATCAGATGTGCCTGTAATTACCTGATTTTAAGCATTTTAATTATTATATAGTGCATAAGATTTGGATTGGTAAAGGATTATCTAACCTGTTTATTAAAATTAACCCAAAAATTATTCAATTTAATCGGTGTATATATGTAGCATCAAAATTCCCCTAAGTACTAACTTGTCCAATATCAGACCTATTCATGCAGCCTAAAAGTTTAGGCTTCTCTTGCCAGCAATTTAATATGCGTTAGCACTCTCATGTAGGCACTCTCATGTAGGTTTGGCAGGTCAGAGATCATTCAGCAACAAACTAAAACTTGCCATATACTCGATTCTATACCTATACAGACCCTAAAAAAAGTATGTCGCAAAAAGCGTTCCAACAATATAGCACACAGAAGCACAGTTCTCCAAACTAAAAAAAAGGTCGGAAAAATGACACGTAAAATCATCATCATCATCATCATTATCATAATCATCATCATCATCATCTTATTGGCTGCATAGATTTCATTTATTTTTATGCCATTTTGTAGAGCGCTATCTGGGAAGGTGCCTTTTGGTGTCGCTTTAGAGAGCTAATTAAAAAAAGGTTGATTTTTGCATATATAGTTCGTCTAAGATGCCATCTTTGAACGGCGTGCGCAACCCAAATTGCTCGATCCTTTACCAAATCGCTGTGTTAGATGCAGTGGATTGAGGGTATGGCTTTTGCAGTGAAGAATCAAAGAAGGATTGCTGAATGTAGTTACTGATGGGGGAAGCATTTTAGGATTGTTCCTTATGGCATTCTAAACCACTGGACCAATCTGTCCCAAACTTGTCATGCATGCATACCAACTTGACCTGGGAAGTAACCTGGGCTAGGTCTGACCAGGACACTCCTCTTCGTGTGGGCATTGCAGGCATATATAGCATCAAAACAGTATTCCAATTCACGAAAGCTTTAAAATATATTGGGAACAAGTAATATGTAAAAAAAATTTAATAAATTAAAGGAAATATAAGGTTGGCTTTGATATTGTGCTGTCGTAACAATCACTCCATAACTGCCTCCACACCACCATAAACTTCAGCAATAATATATTCTTGGATAACAATCCCTACATTACTGCGGACAGCAAAATTGTGATAAATAACTGATGCTATATAGCAGCACATTTTCTTAGCTATAAATCTCTTCATACCTTATCAGGGTTAAATTTTGCCAAGGGGGGGCGAACTTGAGATATGGAAAAATAAGGGGGGGCGGAGAGCCTGGATGGTGCGGAAAGGGGACGTGCACCCTGGGCTTCCGCGTGGAGTACGAAAGTGTTTTACCCACAGGTATTTTTGCAGTACTAACTGTATATATAGCTGCTACTTATGATGGCATGCACTTTTTCTAAAATCTTTAGTACAACATTCCATCTTAAATATTTGCTGAAGTTGCATGCTACGGCAATCAGCATATATAGATTAGATATAGTCACTTGTCACTCGTATAATGGAGGTGGGCTTTTGTGAAATCGAATTATGTTGCATTCCATGCATTTTCTTACAAAATCATGGACAACAGGTTTCATACACAATTTTTCTCTAGTTCTCTAGGGGGGGGGGGTGGAAATGGTTGGTCACTTGGTGCCCTAATTTTTGTTAATATTTTCTTAACATGTTCTTAAGTCGTAAAAGGGGGGTCTGGGGGGAAGATCCCCCCATATTTTTTTTTGCTTTTACAATGTCTGAGGATAGCTATTTTGACTGACTACCAATGGCATTATGCTATACCGAACTATGGCTAGACTGTATATATTTCTCATGATATTGCAGCTGCTTGGAAAAAGGAGAGCATGTGTCATGACACGATGACATCACACACCACCATGTGCTCTCCTTTGTAGGTTTGTCACTTCTTTTGTTTCTCCTTCTTTCCCACTCCCTCTCTCTCAGTATTTTTAACTCAGTCCATTATGTCATGGTCTTCAAGTCTAATCTTAGACATGATGTCATCACACGCCACCACGTGTTCTCCTTTGTAGGTTTGTCACTTCTTCAGTTCCCTCCTTCTTTCCCACTCTCTCTCAGTATTTTTAACTCAGTCCATTATGTCATGGTCTTAAAGTCATCACACACCACCACGTGTTCTCCTTTGTAGGTTTGTCACTTCTTCAGTTCCCTCCTTCTTTCCCACTCTCTCTCAGTATTTTTAACTCAGTCCATTATGTCATGGTCTTAAAGTCTCTATAAAAGAAACCTTACTAGCTGATTTCTCTTCATATTAATATGGATATTCGCTCATACTTTGCAAGTACTTCTCAAGCCTCTTCTCATGCTAATAGCAGCGATAGCGAAGATAGCAGAACAGATAGCTCTGAGCATGTCGAGGCATCTAGTCCTAGCCTTAGTCCTCCACCTTCAAAGAAAAGCAAGCAAAACAAACACCGCTCTTCTGTATCCACGAAGAGAAAATACTCTAAGAGCTGGGAGAAAGATTTCAGTTGGCTCTATTATGACGAGGATAGCGATGGTGCCTTTTGCAAGGTTTGCAAGCAATCTGGTCTGCAGCGTACTGGAGGAGTGTGGGTCACACAACCTTGCAGAAATTGGAAGAAAGCTGTTGAAAAAATGAAAGCTCATGCGAGAAGTGACTTCCATATCCATGCAACTCAAGCTCTTTTTGCAGCTAAAGGAGCAGCCAAAGGTGGAACAGTTGTACAGCAACTCCAGAATGTTTTAGCTCGCAAAAGAGCTCAGAACAGAGCTGCAGTGAAGTGCCTGATCCTACTCACTCATTTTCTTACGAAAGAACAAGTTGCACATTCGACAAAATTTGAGAAGCTGGTTGACGTGGTGGTTCGATGTGGCAGCCAACATTTGAAGCAATTCTTAGAAACTGCACCAAGAAATGCTGTGTACACATCAAGAGTGGCTGTGGTTGAATTCATCGAATCATTGGGGACATGGATGGAGGAGTCGATTCTGAAGCGACTTCAAAAGGCACCTATGTACAGCCTCATGGCAGATGAGTGCACAGATGTCACCAACGTAGAAGAATTGTCTGTGTTTTGCCGCTGGGAGGAAGATGGTGTACCAGTAGAGTGCTTTCTGGAGCTTATTCCATTGAAGAAGGCTGATGCAGAGACCATCTATTCTAATCTCATCGATTGTTTAAAGAAGAAAGGTCTACAAGTCGGAAGAATAGTTGGATTGGGATTTGATGGAGCTGCAACTTTTTCTGGACGAAAGACCGGGGTTCAGGCACGTATCAAGAAACATACTCCTCACGCTCTGTTTATACACTGCCACTGTCACTTACTGCAGTTGGCTTGTGTGCAAGCTGCCAATAAAACTCCTGGAATTGCTCATATTTACAGAACATTGACTACTCTTTGGAAGCATTTTCGCAATTCCCCCAAGCGAGCAGAGTGTCTGAAGGAGGTACAGCACGTTCTTGAACTTCCAGAAATGAAAGTGATCAAGCCATCTGACACACGCTGGCTGGCACATGAAAGGTGTGTCAAAGCTGTCAAAGCAAGTTATTCTGCAATTGTAATCACCATTGGGAACATCTACGAGACGTCCCACGAGCCAGAAGCTCTTGGAATCCATGGTGCCCTCTGCAAATTGTCTACGATTGCAGCTATATATTTGCTTGATTTCACTCTACCACAAGTAGCCAAGCTCAGCAAAGCACTTCAGGCAGAGCAGCTTGACCTCTCGTTGATATCATTCCTTGTTGATGCTACTGTTAAATCCTTGGATGATGCAGTTTTGCCTGGAGCGAACTGGGTGTTGGAGCTTCTTGAAAACGTTGAAGACTTGAAGTCATCTACAAAGGTGTCTATTGACGCTGATAAAATACTTTCGTTCCAGAATGTTGTTGGTAAGCCTTTTGTTGCTGATTTAAAGGCCAACATAACAAGCCGATTTTCTTCATCCAACGCTGTTGTATCAGCATTGTCTATATTCGATCCACGGAAAGTTCCAAAACCAGATTCAGTATCTTTTCCCACTTATGGAGACACGTCTGTTGAGAAACTGATTGCTCACTACGGAGAAGATAGAGATGCAGAAACATTGGATGGAGAAGAAACAGTGAAGACAGCCATGATTTCCACTGAAATACTTACAGAGTGGAAAACATTCCGCCAGCTGTTAGTCAAGCAACCACGGGATACTACTGCATCACAGCTGAAAGAACTTGTTTCAAACGACATGCTCAAGGCCATGTTTCCCAATTTGCACAAGATTGCCTCCATCTGCTTATCGATTCCAGTTTCTACTGCTTCTGTGGAGAGAAGCTTCTCACAGATGAAGATGATCAAGACTCGTTTGCGTAATTCTCTAAGTGACTGCAGCCTTTCTCACCTTATGAGGATTGCTATAGAGGCACCAGAAGTACTCTCTGAGAGCGACCTTGAAGAGATTGTGGACGTATGGCAGAGAAAACCAAGAAGAACCTCAGTTTGACATTCCTATCATTTGAACCTGATATCATAAGCTTATTACACCTTTCTTGTATTACACCTTTCTTGACATTATTTAAAAAAATATCTCTAATTTCAAGGGGGGGGGGCGAGAATGATACAAGGGGGGGCGAATGCCCCCCCCCCCCCGCCCCCCCCTAAATACACCCCTGCCTTATGTTAGAGTAATCTGGATTTTATCATATTTGTGACGTCCCTTGTGGTTGTGGAGGTAGTAATATAGTACAAGAATATATTATTATTGCTGAAGTTTATAATTATTTGTGAGGTCATTGTGGTTGTGTGGAGGCAGTAATGGAATGATTGTTATGACAGTCTAGCAATCTTATATTTCCCCAGTTGGGACTAACATATTTCCAATGGGCATCTTTTCTATCATTTGCACATCATTGCTCAGTACTGACCCTGGATTAGAAATATTAAAAGGTCTAAAATTGTTTTACTTTGCTTATTTCTGATATCACTCTCTGTGCAATGAGGTTCACTACAGTGAGGGACAGATGGTGAGGAGTGTTCAGCAGAGCTTGGATCATCTGAACAAGGTAGAGGAGTAGAACTTTTGTCTGCTGATACATGTTCCATAGGCTCAGTTTCATTGATCAAGTCTGCGATATCTTCCCTGTCCGTACCCCAATTCGTATGGACTACACTTCATCGTTTCATGAACACATGTATTCAGTTGATCTAGTAGTATACACACACACACAAAGCAGAGATGACCAAGTATGTGAAAAGTTCATGCTGCCATCAGGATGCCAGTATTAGGCATATTAGTACTACAATGGCTGTACTAAACACTCGTCCATAACCTATCAATAACCATTACCATGAAAAGTTCAGCTATATTACATATTTATGGTATCTTCTTTTATAGCATCATACAGTCACCAATTATAGTTGTTTATGATCACTATTGTTTATGAATCACTATTATGAAAATCAAACTTACACTGAATTTCTGGTAACCAATGTGACCATGCCATATCACATTCATTCTTTTCAAACCGACATGCAAGAAGTTCTTCAACTTTAGCATTTGCACGTTCCACTAGACCCTGTGATTGAGGGTGTCTTGGTCGACCGTTTATGATGGTGGCTTTCCCCGGCCAGGTCTTCACCAGTTTGTCTATGATATGATTGACAAATTCTCTTCCGTTATCAGATTGGAATATCTATACATAGGAACACTCAAGCATGCTGTAACCATTAATAATCAATTATGGGTCACACAACCTTGGGAACACCGAAATATGCAAAAACACGACTGGACAAGTTTTTAGCCACCTCAATTGCACTCTTGTGCTCAAGAGCAAACAGTACATGGAATTTGGACCAATGATCCATGTAGTGGCCAATCCAGTTATGGCGGTCGTCTGGTCTATGTCGCATGTCAATCAAATCCATCTAACTAAGACAATGCTAAATACCAACATATTTGGTACTAATAATATTACCTGCCCTCGAGTCATAAATCCAGAAGAAATGATAGGTTTAAGTGTGGGGCACTGTTGGTTTGTGGCTTCTGAAGGTTAATCACACTACATAATTGAACGTACTTCTCCACAACAGATCTTGGTAGACACGCATAGTTCGAAGAAATCTAGAGGGAGTATGGTGAAGACAGAGAATTGAATTACCTTTGATATCCAAAACAGATCACTATTATAAAATGTCGCTGGTTGTTTACCACATACTAAAACAACAGGATTAACCCATGGGTAATTAAATATTCACATTAAAAAGCTGAGAGGTGGATGCTTGCTGTATCTAGTGGATGAAACGGACACACCCATGTTTTTGCTAGTATTAGAAGGATGTAGGTCAAACCGATATAAAATAGGAAATAGGTGAAACATAAGGATTCATAACATCCAAACGTCAACATACTTCATATCGAGTGTTTTATGTTGTGTCCAAAATGTAACTTGCTGTGTGTTCCAATTTTTCAATAAAAGTGAATTGGAGGTTACTACTACAATAGTAGTGTTTTACTCATATGCTGCGCTGCACTGTCCTTGGACTCAATTGAATTTGGATATGACAAATTGTATGTTTGCACTTACCAAAACCATATAAAAGTTAGAGATAGCAACCTTATGTCAGGACCTCAATTCAAATATTCATGGTCACCTGATTAAAAACATTTTATGGTTGACATGAGCTATACCCATATTATGCACAGCTTATATAACTGACAGTCAGTCACAATTTTCAATCTCACGTGCAATCTTTAGGTGTTCAACCAGTAGAGCTACACTGTACCTACAATATTTGAGTGCCAAAATGAGAGCATGTATCAAGGGCTACATTTCAAACACAAGATCACATGCATAGAATCTGTTTTTATATAGAAATGATAGACATTCTGTACCTCGGCTAGAGCCTTTTATAGCCCATGTGACCTTGAACATCACAGTGCACTCTATTCAAAATAGTATGAAACTCTTCAATGTAAGCCACTCTCCGATAATGACCAAGGATGGAGGAGTCATTCTCATCCTGAAAAAAGATTAGATTAAAATGACACCGTATAACTGCGATTCAGTAAAGCGTCTGGCTCATGAAGCGAATGGCTACTTGATTTCAATCAATTAAAAAAAGTTTTGTCTTTGTTATTATCATCCATGCCTATAGATTGGCACTTGACTTGTGGCTTTAAACTTATAAAATAAGGAGACCTGTCTAACAACAAAATATGTCTCACTAAATATATCACTGGCTATATGGGTTTAATCACCTTTTTCTTTGCAGGTATACAAAGTACATCCTTAAGCCCAAGAGCAGGGTACTCCAAAAGTTAAAAAAAAATTTTTTCACCCAAAAATTGAATTTAGGATCACTGTTCGCCATCTCCCCTTTCAGAAATTTGACAACAGCTTGTCCCTTTGTTCTTGATATGGTTTTGCTTCCAAGGTTCCTTCCAGAAAGAAAGGTTTGCTGAACATTAATCATCATAGGCATTCTCTCCTTCCATTTCTCCTTCCTAAAACCTCTTCCCATGTGGGAGCAAACTTGTTTTGATCTAATTGGTGATCAGGTATTGGCTTTCGCGATCCTAGGATTGAGCAAATTCCAGGTTTGCGGGTAACATATATATTGTAATTGGCGAGATGCAACAATTGCCTTCAAGCAGTATATAGAAAGGCAGTGCCACAAGTGTTCTGTGGAGTAGTACTGACACAATGGTCCGGGCATTGTGGTAATAAATATTATTAACCCTGTGCATTTATACTTTGAGACATCAGCAAAACGTTGTCTCAATGTTTACAAAAATGCCTATGATCATATTTTTTTTTTAAATATAATACTCTCTTGCTTTATGGTTAGTATAGGTAGATCTTCATTATCTTTCATGCAATTAAAGATAGTTTTTGTAGCATTGGTTATACATATCACAAGAATCAATATTTGCATAATACTTACAGGTCCCCAGCATCCTTCTCTATATACTCAAGTCATTATTCTCAATAGCTCATCCAAACACTGATGACGGATGTAGTGTTCTATTTTTTACAAGCTAGCATGCTGAATTATAATTTTTTTACTGCATATATCTTGGAATCATCTTCCCTCATAAACTTCAGCAACTTATAAGAATTCCTATCACTATGGTCGTTGTGGCTGCTGATTCCAAATCCCTGTCTTGGAAAGAATTCGAGGAATGTTGGTTTAGTAGCCATTGCTAAGAACTGCTAAGCATCTCACTTAAATTGCGTGTTGTTGTGCAGGTAGCTAATACTACACAGAATGCTTGTGATACTGCATCTGTTTATGCTGCTTGTAGGAAACTATTGCATATTTCCATATACATAACTACAAGTAATAATTACCTACCTGACTGTATGCTTGCATAAATATATAAATATTATCCAGTTAGCAATTCCATTCTTATTTACAGAGCATTAGAGATTCAAGCTTCATGGACTATCCTTGTCACAACTGTCTAGCAAAGATAACAGGGCACTCGACCTTCAAAATTAAGCCACTGCTACGAAAGGAACTAAGTCGTCTGGAATGATCCTAACACTGTCTTTTTCAAAAAGGTTGCTTGGGCAAAAAAATTAACTTGGTTGTGAGGCTCGTTATGGAAAGGCAAGGATCCAGATCTAGTAGAAGCACTAGAAACATGTTAAGCAATATTGCCAGCCATATTAACCCTTTCACCGTCGACTTCATTTTGAGATTTTGATCTATTTTTACTTTAATTTTTGTATCTGATCATTGGTTCAGAAAAGTCCCCAGCAACCGCATATCACATGATTGACAAAGAGTTACTGATCAACTTGGTGATAAATGTGTTGCCTAGCAACCAAACCACAAACCATTTTTGGATTAGAATACTTTTTATCACTGCATTTATCGACTATTACAAGTATATTTTATGGTTTTTCAGATCAAATACTAAAATATGGTCGCTTATCGAACTGCAAACAGCATATAATCTGAAAAATGTACATTTTTTGGCATAATTTATGAATATTGAATGCCCTAATTTTTCTATTTTGCAGGATATAGCCATGTTTGTCAGTCTATAAGAGTATTGACTGTTGTCAAGCACCACGAGGAAGGTCTGGCTGTATTGAAAGTTGAAAATTTCAAGATGTTGCAGAAAGGCACAATAAAGCAAAGACTCATCAAGAAAACATACGTGTACTACACATGTCTGCATGCATAAATGATAAAGAAAAGAAGTATACATGTACATGCCTAACACATGTACATACTACAAAAGCAATACAAAGAAAATCTCGAAGAGAAAAGGAAGCTAGTGCGAGTAGTCAGAGAGTGTGTGGAATTCCCTGAAGCATGTCCTTCCACGCACAGCACAAAGGCTAATACCACAAAGAGAGCAGTGACAAAAGGTCTTGTGCCTCTTACCTCTGGCCTCGACTTCTTCCTTGGCCTTTTCCTCTTCCTTGGCCTTTTCCTCTTCCTTGGCTTTTTCCTCTTCCTTGGCCTTTTCCTCTTCCTTGGCCTTTCCCTTTTCCTTGGCCTTTACCTCTTCCTTGGCTTTTTCCTCTTCCTTGGCCTTTTCCTCTTCCTTGGCCTTTTCCTCTTCCTTGGCTTTTTCCTCTTCCTTGGCCTTTTCCTCGGCCTCGGCATCCAACACGCCCCCTGTCTCAGCGATCAGAAGGTAACAGTGATACTTCTGAGTCAGAAGATGGAACTACATCAAATGAAGGAGAAGATGGTAGGAGAGATTGTAGGAGGCGAGTTTGCAGGACCACTCGGAGGAGAGTTTGCAGGATCACTCAGAGATTCAGCAGATTCAAGATCAGTGGCTAAACCTATATAAAAGATTATTATTATGAACTTTACAACCTAGTGAACTTTATAACTAGGAACTTTATAACCTAGTGATATATATTTCTGGCTTATTATGTCTCTTGATAGCTCAAATATTATATTCCATTCTATAGATATCCACTCATACTTACCAAGCAACTCATACTCTTCATCAGGAGTCATAAAAGCTCCATCAGAAGCACTGGCACTTGAAGTGTTTGGTCCAACATCCTGAGGAGTTGAAGTTAAAGCTCTGGACAAAAAGCTGCCAACTCCTTAGGGTCTAATACCTCATCACCAAGGAAGGAAGACACTTGACCTTCATCATCTTCATCTCTATCATAGTCAGAGAGGTCGAAACCGCCATCAAACAACAGCTCTAACACGCGAGCACGATCAAATATTTCAGCCATTATTTTGCTTGAATTCAAAATTGTTTGACGTCACAGTTACCTACGTGTTACGGTTCTTAAATTTTTTGGTGAAATAGAACAGTCCATCGTGCACATTTACGGTAAGTTTTGAATATGTAGAGTCAACGGTTGATGTTTAATAATTATTAACGCGACGGTCACTCAATCTCGCGCTTCTATGCGGTGAAGCGGTTAAAACACAAACACAGAATCTCCGACTACTTGTACTTTTCATTGCGCTGCCTGGCACCAGAATGTTAGCAGTTGAATCGGAATGGACTTCCCTGGCTGCTGGGGAGCCACTCTCGAGAACCTGAACTGAAGCCAAGACCACCAAGATCACCATATTTTTTCTGTATTCAGTTATTTATCACAACCTTTTTGAAATAGAAAGCCAAAGTTTGTACTTGTCATCAATAGGAGCCTCTAGCCCTAGATGCCTACTACTCTAACGCCCTAGCAGTTTTAGAACTTCTATAACTTTTGACAAACATCAGATGAAGAATTGCCAAGAAATATATATATACCATGAGATGTGTTTTTTATCTCTCATTTTTCTCAGCTAATGTTCATTGTGTATCAGTGTCAAGTTAAACAGAAACTTGGAGCTCTGGAGACTGATAATGTATTTAGGTTGTATGTGGTGAAAAATGGAAATCATTGACTTCTTTTAATATCATGTAATTCTGACAGTTTGTCCACCTGTTCTTTATATATGCACGCAATTTATTATTTAGAGGATCACGATACAGCTGTGATTTATTATCCCTACATATATAGTATGAATGCATTCTTGATTTATATTTTGATTACTGTAACTTTAGACCCTGGATTGCCTACAAGTGCTGGTAGAAATATTGGGACATCAGAGGTCTTCCATTCAAAAGATCCATACAGGTGTATACTCTATTGTTGTATTTTCTTGATTTAATGAATGTTTTATTTTTGAGACTCCATCCTTCCCTGATAAGTAAGCCAGTGAAAATCTCGGTAGGTGTAACTTAGTTTGGAATACTGGATTTATTCAATCTGTTTATTTTTCCATGTGGATAATTTTTACACAAATTGATCCATACAATAAACGTGCTTTCATTAAATTAATCAACAAGCACGAAGGATTAAGAAGCACGAAGGTTATATTTTTCCTCAGGTTATCCAAGATAAAGGGAATTAATTTAGAAGTTCTATAATTTCAAGATGAAATATATGCCAAAGGAAATGCAACATGAAATATTGTGTTCATATCCTATTTTTCTCAGCTCATGTTCAAAGATGTCAGTCAAGAAAGTAGGATTACTCTGACAATTTTTACATATGCTCTATAAAAACATGGGAAAGCATTCTTTTAAAACACAATGGGAAAAGTAGGTCCTAAAACTACACCACTCTAGTATGGCACCAAACATTGATTGTATTATCTTAGTATGCACACAGTATAAACACATTCTAAAATGTCCCATTTTTTATCCAGGATTGCCTACAAATGATGTTCCAACTTTTGGCCTCTCAGGAGATGGTCTTCCAGCCATACTTGTGAGCCAATACTCTATTATATTGTTTTCTTGCCTATTTTAATGTGTTGCTTTGTTAATCCTACAGGCTCTATCCTTGACTGGTGAGCAAGCCTATGAAATTCCTGGTTTGTTTGGAATACTGTTTAGATGAGGTGTTTATGACAAAATTCTCTCGGAACAAATAAAGAAATTTTGTAATCTCATTGTCATAAGAACCCTAATATTGTATAGGATAGCTTGATTAGAACATCTGTGAGATTTACATCAATATGAATACATGCTGAGAAAAATGTCATATGAAAGATTGTGTCTATTGATAACCTATTTTTCTCAGATCATGTCACAAACATTAAATTTGCACTTCAGTTTGCATAGGAACATAGTCAGCACCTTCCACATTACAAGTATCCACTATGCAATTTTCTCTGATGACTGGATGCTTGTAGCGACCGCCCAGTGCATCATAGTAATGTGACAGATAGCAAAGATATAAGGAAAGTTAGCAATAAAAATCCATTGGTAGACTTTGTTGAACCTGAAGTCGACTACTTGATAGTTTTAATCAATGAGGGGATCTATAACGCCTTAGCTAAAGTAGAGGCACCAGCTAGACATTGAAACAACCAGCAAATCCTCACCTAGGGCTAACTAACCTCTAACTTTATTGCAATAGTAAAACACAACCAGCAAATCCTCACCTAGAGCTAACTAACTTCTATCTTCATTGCAATGGTAACACAGGGTGTGCATTTTACAATCAACATTCAAATTTCATAATTCAAGCACCCACCTTAGATGTTCAAGGCGAGTGAGTAGTTCGACTCCCTTTATTTCCCTTAGGGTAGGTATGTATTTTTATAGCCAGGTATTGCAATGGTACTCTCTATATTCAATGGAGGTTGATATTAAAAAAATCATGTCTTAGCTCTAACTTATTTAAGCAGTTTCTTAGCATCCTGATGGTAGTTTCTTCCATCTTTAGTTCAAAAAGGAATTCCAGCTTACCATGATACTTCACTATGGTAGTGCCTGGTGGACATTAAAAAAAATCAATGAAATTTATTTTAAGTCTATCCATAACAAACTAAAATTGGTAAAGAACATAAACACAATAATTGAATTGTATGTGTGGAGCTAATCTGAGAGCTGAATCAGCAGCTACATGCTCTAGCCTCCTACTGCTCTACAGCTGTAGCATTTTAGAACTTGTATAATTTTTTCCAACATTCTGATGAAGTTCCGATAAATATAGTGTATAAGATGTAGTCAGCTTGTGTTCATTGTGTATTGGTGTAAAGTTAAAACAGCTCTGGGCAGAGAGTGTGTTACAATGGAGGTAGGTGAAAGTTGGAAGACATTCATCTCCTTTCAAAGTCTTATAATATTGACAGTTTTTCCACTTATTCTTTATAAATGCACTGTACTTTGTTGATTATTGTGCCACCAAGGATAAGCTCTGATTTATTGTCCTTACATAGTATGAATACATTCTTGATATATACTCAAACTTTAGATCCTGGATTGCCTATAAGTGGTGGTACAAAACTTAGGACATCAGGTCTTCCATCACAACCATCCAGACATGTGAGCCAATAATCTATCGTATTGTTTGCTTGCTTAATTTTACAGTGATTGTTTTAACTTTCATACTCAATCCTTATAATAAGACGATGCTAAATACCAACATATTTGGTACTAATAATATTACCTGTCCTCGAGTCATAAACCCAGAAGAAATGATAGGTTTAAGTGGGGCACTGTTGGTTTGTGGCTTCTGAAGGTTAATCACACTACAAAATTGAACGAACTTCTCCACAACAGATCTTGGTAGACACGCATAGTTCGAAGAAATCTAGAGGGAGTATGGTGAAGACAGAGAATTGAATTACCTTTGATAACCAAAACAGATCACTATTATAAAATGTCACTGGTTGTTTACCACATTCTAAAACAACAGGATTAACCCATGGGTATTTAGATATTCACATTAAAAAGCTGAGAGGTGGATGCTTGCTGTATCTAGTGGATGAAACGGACACACCCATCCTAGCAGATATAAAAAATTAACGAATTAAAATCTGGATTCATTAAAAAAATATATTTTTAGGTCCATCTATAACAAACTGAAATTGGTAAAGAACTGAAATTGGTAAGGAACATCAACACTATAATTGACTTGTTTATGTGTGCAATATTTAGCTAAACTGAGCTCAATTGGCACCTACATGTTGCATGCTTGCAACCAGCACCATTCTATGCTTGAATTGCTTGACTCATATTCTATTCTTGCTCGGTTGCAATGCATCGACTGCTATAATTGTTTGTGCTCTATTAGAGTTTGATATGCTTTATTTGAGTTTCAGCTATAGAATTAAAATTTATTAGAGCTGTCAGAAACTGCCCTTGCATGTAGGAGGTGTAAATGCCACCAGCTCGTGAATGAGTCAAACTAATCTTCCTCCACTCATTATAAGATGCATCTGGGTGAGTTCCATACATATTCAATTCGCTCAATACATGGAATTATGAACTCCTCCGGAACTTTAAACCTGAAATTATTAACTAAGCTCACCCTCTAACAATGGATAGTGAAGATGATGGTCATTTCTACTCCAATGATGAGAAACTCAACCAGCATTTGCTTTTAGTATGAGGAAGAGAGCAACATGTGGAGATTTTGTCTTTTGGGGGCATAGATTACAGTTAGCTATATGGATCAGTCCCCACAACTTCTCCATGTATGTAGACACCATCCGAACACAAGAAAATTTATTACAGCCTCAATCATCCATTCAGTAAAAACAAAAGCACATCAAACTCAAATAAAATATGCCAAATATTTTGCAAACAAAATTTGCAGCTGTTCTGCTATGACAAGTACATTCTGTTGTAAACTGTGATTATATAAAATTTAGTTCCTGGATTGCCTACAAGTACTATACAAAAAGGAAGGACATGAGGAGGAGGGCTTCCACTCAAGACACCCGCACAAGTGACTATTATTGTATGAGGTTGTTTATTATAATAATGATTGTTCTCTTCTTCAGCTTTAACCTTTTTCTGTTGAGTAAACTGATGAATATCCTGGTATGTGTAAGTTACTGTGGAACACTGCTATGGATTTTTGTTTTTACCATATGAATTATGCAAAAGAATTATGCAAAATAAATCGATTTTTTTTATCAAAAGGAGCCACTAGCCCTCATTCTAACCCATGCTGCCTACAGTTCTAGCGCTCTAGTATTTTAGAACTTGTATAATTTTTTTCAACAATCTGATGATGAAGTGCCGAGAAATATGTACTATAAGATGGTGTCAGATTATGTTCATTGTGTATTAGTGATTTGGTGTAAAGTTTAATAGCTCTGGACAGATGTTGTATTTCCATATATCTAGGTGAAAAATTGAATGCTATCACCTCCATTTAAGGTCATGTAATTATGACGTTATGTCCACTTGTTCTTAGTAATGCACTGAAATTTACTATAATACAGGTCAGATTTATTATCCCTACATATATAGTATGAATGCATTCTTGATTTATATTTAGATTACTGAACTTTAGACCCTCGATTGCCTACAAGTGCTGGTACAAAAATTGAGACATCAGGTCATCCAATTAAAAGATCCACACAGGTGTGCCAATCTTCTATGGTTGTGTTTGCTAGATTTAATGAATGTTTTATTTTACAGACTCTATCCTTCTCTGATAAACAAGCCAGAGATAATACTGGTATGTGTAAATTAGTTTGGAATACTGGATAATATTTATGTGGATAGTATTACAAAAATTGGCCCACACAATGAAAGTGTCCACATCAAATTACAAGACACACAAGGGTTATTTTTAACCTTATGTTATCAAGATAAATGGATCCACTTTTTAATTAGTAAAGATGCTATGATTAGAAATGTGAAGGCCCAGCTACTAGTTGAAAAGAGGTCTTGAAGTTCTATAATTTCAAAATGAATTATAATAATATCAATTGAAATGCAATATGAAATAATGTATCTATTCATATCCTATTTTCATCAGCTTAGTTCAAAGATGTACGTCAAGAAAGTAGGGTGACTATTACAATTTTAACATGTGCTCTAAAAAAATATGGTTTTAAATTATCACAGAAAATGTGAAAAGTGGGTTTTAAAAGTACACCACTCTAGTATGGCACCAAACATTGATTGTATTAGCATAGCAGCCACCACTATGCAGTATGAGTGCATTCTCTGATTAAACATATATTTTATCCAGGATTTCCTACAAGTGCTGTTCCAAAATTTGACCTATCAGAAGGTCTTCATCCACACATGTGAGCTAATACTCTTTGCTTGCTTATTTTAATGTGATTTTTTGTTAATACTACAGGTTCAATCCTTTTCTGATCAGCAAGCATATCAAATTCCTGGTATGTGTTACTTACTTTGGAATACTGTTTGGGTGTTTATGGGATTTTAGGCATTCTTAACAAAACCTCTTGGAACAAATAAAGAAATTATGTTATGCCTCTGACATAAGAAGCCTAATAATCTATATGTCTAGCTGGTTTAGAACATCTGTTATTTTTTTACATCAATATGAAGACATGCAGAGAAATATGTCATGAAAAGTTGTGTATTGATAACCCATTTTTCTCAGCTAATGTCGTGAAATTAAATTTTATTTTCAGTTAGCTTATGATCATAGTCGGCACCATCTACAATGCAAGTACCAACTTTGCAGTTTTCTGTGATGAATTGACTGGGTGGATATAGCAACAAATATAACATGTAACAATTATGTCAAATAACAATAACAATATGCCAAATAACATTAATAACATGTAACAATATACCAAATAAAAATATAAACAATATGCCAAATAACAGTAATAACATGTAACAATATGCCAAATAACAATAATAGCATGCAACAATATACGCCAAAATAACAATAATAACATGTAACAATATACCAAATAACAATAATTACATGTAACAATATACCTAACAACAATAATAACATGTAACAATATACTAAATAACAATAATAACATGTAACAGTATACCAAATTACAGTAACAATAATTATACCAAATAACAATAATAACATTTAACAATTATGCCAAATAACAATAATAACATGTAACAATATGCCAAATAACAATAATAACATGTAACAATATACCAAACAACAATAATTACATGTAACAATTTGCCAAATAACAATAATAACATGTAACAATATGCCAAATAACAATAATAACATGTAACAATAATTATTATAACAATTTTCCAAATAACAATAATAAAATGTAACAATATGCCAAATAACAATAATAACATGTAACAATATATCAAATAACAATAATAACATGTAACAATATGCCAAATAACAATAATAACATGTAACAATATATCAAATAACAATAATAACATGTAACAATATGCCAAATAACAATAATAATATGTAACAATATATCAAATAACACCGTAGGTCTCACAGGAGATGTGGTATTCATGTAAGATCTCAGTTCTTACTTTTGGGTAGTCTTTCTGCTGATCTGCAGGCATGGAGGTGACAGCAGTGAGACCTTCACCGGAGAGGGAGCTGCGTAAGATGATGGCCCACTGATTACGTGGCCATTAGCCAGCCTCAGCCGTAGCCTCAAATGCCTCCAGGTTGGTCCCCATACCATCCGTCCCTTCAGTAAACTAAGGGATGGATAGCTAAGGCAGCGGAGGGGGTCGAGGTGCAGTAGGGAGAGGTCTGGCCAACATCTGCAGGAACCTCTGCTGCTGCAGAGCCTCTCTCTCCTCCTGCCTAGCCTGGGCTTCTCGAGTCTCTCTCTCTTCCTGTTTAGCCTGGGCCTCCTCCCATTTCTGTGCCTCTCGATCTGACCGAGTCTGGTCGATTTAGATCCACTGCTGGAGGAATCTGTCCATGGGATCGATAGGAAAGTTGGCCACTGGGGTGCTCCCATGACCTCGACGGGATTCTTGGAGCATCCTTCTCTCCTTCTCCTCTGACATGTCAAGTCAGGGTGATTGGGAAGAGAGGAAAAAAATTAAATCAATACAAACTACAAAACCTCTTCCTGGCTACTGAAGGGTTGGTTTTCAAACCACAAGGCCATGCCCTGGGTGTCTCCAGCTAGCTAAGCAACTCCTCTTCGCTAGCTACTGGCTGGTCCAGAATTTCCTTTTTACAAGAGATCCCACCGCTGACGCCACTGTCGGGGAAATTTCACCCTTATCTAAAACCTTTCTTCCTCAATAAGAAAATGGTACTGCTGTAGCCCGAGCGGTTAGCTACCTCTGGGTGAATACACCGCGATGCCTAGGTATTCCAGGCATTGCCTACTCCATCAATCAACCTTACCTAGACCACTGATCTCTGTGACCCAAGTCTCAGTCCTCTCTACTTAGGACCTTACTCCAATGTCACCCCTCAGGTTGACTCACTCTATCTCTTTGTCCCTGTCAGGGAAGTAAGCATACACCTTGATATACTTACAACTACCAGACAAAACTCCAGAGTCCCACTCTGGTGCCTTACAATACAGGTATTTCTTAACAGTCACCTGATATGCATATTGCTCTAGAACAGTTATCACAATGCCTCCTTGGGATTGTGGTGGTGTAGTCATCCATTAGCTGTTGGTTGTGTTTTGTGGTTATGGTGGGTTATTGTTTGAAAAGTCAGGGAGTGGTCCTGTTGATTTCCCTGACAGTAGCAATACAGTATACAGGATCCCATCCAAAGACCCATCCATAGATGAGGCAGTTGAAGTAATTTTTGTAATGTTGACGAAAGATGAGAGCTTGAGGGAGAAGACTACACTAGTGGCTGACAGGATTTCTGAAATGTTGGAATTGTGCCTGAAATCCACCTACATCAGATTACAAGAAAAATACTACGAGCAACAAGAGGGTGTAGCAATGGGCTCTCCAGTATCTGCAGTAGTAGACAACCTTTATGTGGAATTCTTTGAGGAATTGTCGCTCACAACTGCCCCACTAAAGCCAACAGATACGTGGATGATACCTTCTGCATTTTGAAGAAGTGAAGTGAGCAGGACTTGTAGACCATCTCAACAACAACAAGCCATCCATAAAGCAGGGATGAGTGAAGACATCAGGAGGGTCTGCAGGAAGTTTAACATAAAAGTCGTCTTCAGATCAGGAAGACCTCTGAGGACACAACTGAGCAGAGTGAAGGATGTTTTACCAGCTAGAATGCACTCACGTGTTGTGTACTGCATTCCTTGTAGCTGTGGGAAATACTACATAGGGGGGACCATCTGAAGACTGGAGACCTGAGTGAAAGAACATCAAGATGCCTGTAGAAATTGTCATAAAGAGAAGTCTGCAATTTCTGAGCATGCATGGGATAATGGACATCCTATTTTCTGGGAGGAAGCCACCATCTTGGACCAGGCCAGAAGACAGAAGGAACTGCTAGTGAAGGTGGCATTGCACATTGGCCTAGCACCAAAGTGTGAGTGTTTCAATTGAGACTGTGGAATGGACTTGCCTGGCTGCTGGAGAACTACCCTGAACTTGAAGCCACGACCACCATAATTACATTTATATAATTTTTTAAATAATTTTTTTATTTTATTATTATTATTATTATTATTATTATTATTATTATTATTATTATTATTATTATTATTATTATTATTATTATTATTATTATTATTATTATTATTATTATTATTATTATTATTATTATTATTATTATTATTATTATTATTATTATTATTATTATTATTATTATTATTATTATTATTATTATTATTATTATTATTATTATTATTATTATTATTATTATTATTATTATTATTATTATTATTATTATTATTATTATTATTATTATTATTAT
Organism: Cladorhizidae sp. MBARI D1340-BT2; assembly: GCA_028752905.1. NCBI lineage: Eukaryota > Metazoa > Porifera > Demospongiae > Poecilosclerida > Cladorhizidae > Cladorhizidae sp. MBARI D1340-BT2. The sequence goes on along the minus strand of JAQNBH010000005.1, from coordinate 21,506,434 downwards.
TATTATTATTATTATTATTATTATTATTATTATTATTATTATTATTATTATTATTATTATTATTATTATTATTATTATTATTATTATTATTATTATTATTATTATTGTTGTTATTATTATTATTATTATTATTATTATTATTATTATTATTATTATTATTATTATTATTATTATTATTATTATTATTATTATTATTATTATTATTATTATTAATGTATTTTATATATGGATTTGTTGTTTTATTTATTTGTTTATTTATGTATGTACATTTTTATTTGTTGTTGATTTAATTTTATTTATATATATATTTTTTTTTCATTTATTTATTTTATTTATTTAATTTTTTAATTTTTTTTTACATCCGCTGCACGTGCTAGGTGCGTGTACTGCCACATGGTGGATATGTAGCTACTGGTATATAACAGGCTCACATGAGCCTTAGTGTCACATTATTCCTGATGAAGACTAGAACATCTAGTCGAAATGTCGAGAATGAAAATTGAAGTTGATTAACTGAGAAGGTGATTTTAATGTCACCTAACAGGTATAGCATGGAAGCAAGTCAGCGTTCTTCTCTGTAACTAGCGATCATTTATACTTGAGCCAAGAATTGATTGTAAAATATTTACTATACCCACAGAGATCAGAATGCTCACTTGGCTTCCATTAAGCTCAAGTGCACTGTCCTTGCGACATCCATACATGTGAACGAACTCTAGGGATACACATACAATATATTTGTTTCAACATGTCCTTCATCTCTGTATGTCCTTACTTTATAGGAGGTGAGTTACAGTATTCTATGGCTAGGATGCCAGACTTCAATTTAATTGAACATGTCTCTTGGCTCTCTGTGTCCAACCTTCTTCATGAAATCATCATAGTATGTAAGTTACAGATCTAGGATTACATGCCTTGATCAACTTTAATTAATTTACATGTCTCTTGGCTCTCTGTGTCCAACCTACATGTATTTCATGAAACCATCATAGTATGTAAGTTACAGTATATCTTAATCTAGGATTACATGTCTTGATCAACTTTAATTAATTTTCATGTCTCTTAGCAGAAAGCCACATATTATTATTATATAAAACTTTATTTCTTGTTCTGCTTTATGTGAGTGGGCGGAGGAAGTGATAAAAATTTATATAACAAATAATAAAACTTACTGACAATCACAAATTGCCATCATAAACAGACTCTTCCTTACCTTTACTGCTGTCTCTGCAAGCCAATGAAAGCACCTGGCTAGCCTGAAATCCCTCCACTATTTATAAAATATCCACTCCTGCTTGGATTTATGCAGCGGCATCTAGGAGGACATGGCATTGTAGGTGCTAGCTAACATCAGGAGAGAAAGAGTTACGCTGTACATGCTTCTTCTGTGATGGTTTGGCATTTGTAACTCGTTTAATGAGTAGTATCAGTTCCAATGTTGAAAAGAAGCTAATGAGCCCATTTTGAAAAGAATGAGGGATTCCAGACAGTTTTTCCTCAAAACGCTCCCAATTGGAGCCAAATAGAACTTCTTTCGGTTAAAAAGTGGAGATTTATCACCATAAGACGTTTTCTGTTGTTTAAAGAGTAGAAATAGCTCCATAATGTTGAAAAGAAAGCTAATGTACCCATTTTTACAAGATTGAGCGATTTCAGACAGTTTTCCCTCAAAACGTTCATAAAAGTCCCAAATGAAGTAAAATAGAGCTTTTTGTTAAAAAGTGGAGATTTCTCAACAAAAGAAATTTTCTGTCGTTTAAGTGTAGAAACAGTTATATAATGTTGAAATGCCCATTTCGACAAGAATGAGCGATTTCAGACATTTTTTTTCCGATTGAAATCGCTCAAACGTCCCCATTGGGCAAAATAGAGCTTCATTCGTTAAATACGGAGATTTCTCACCAAAACATGTTTTCTGTCGTTTAAAGAGTAGAAACAGTTCCATAATGTTGAAAAGCAATCTGTGCCACTATTGAGAGTTTTTCCTCAAAACGCTCAAAAACGTCCCTATTGGAGCAAAATAGAGCTTCTTTCGGTTAAAAAGTGGAGGTTCCACAATAAAAGACATTTTCTGTCATTTAAAGAGTAGAAACAGTTCCATATAGTTGCTATGTTCCCATTTAGACAAAGAATGACCAATTTCAGACAGTTTGTCCTAAAAACGCTCAAAAACATCCCAATAGGAGAGGTTAAATATGGAAGATTTCTCACCAAAAGACGTTTTCTGTCCTTTAAAGAGTAGAAACACTTTGATATTGTTGAAAAGGAAGCTAATATGACAATGTTTACAAGATTGAGACCGTTTTTCCTCAAAACGCTCAAAAACGTCGACAGGTTAAAAATGGAAGATTTCTCACCAAAAGACGTTTTCTGTCATATAAAGAATAGAAAGTTGAGTCAACCGCTGATGTGCATAATTTTGACGGAGTTTTTCCTCAAAACGATTAAAAACCTCCCAAATGGAGTAAAATACAGCTTTTTTTAGACGTTTTCTGACATTTAAAGAGAAATAGTGCTAATTTGCTATTTTGACAAAATTCTGGCAGTTTTTCCTCAAAACCATCTAAAACAGGCAAAATAGAGTTTCTTTCGGTTAAAAACTGAAGATTTCTCACCAAAAGAGATTTACTGTCATTTAAAAAGCAGTATATCGGTTCCATAATGTTGAAAAAGAGCTAATGTAACCATTTTGACAAGAGAATGAGACGGTTTTTTCCTCAAAATGCTCAAAAAAGTCCAAATTGGAAACCAAATAGTGATTATTCTCACCAAAAGATGTTTTCTGTCATTAGAAACAATTCCAAAATGTTGAAACCATTTTTACACGATTGAGCAATTTCAGAAATTTTTTCCTCAAAACGCTCCCTGGAGCAAAATAGAGCTTCTTTCGGTTAAAAAGTGACATTTTCTGACGTTTAATGAGTAGAAACAGTTCGATAATGTTGAAAAGGAAGCTAACATTCCCATTATAAAAGAATGAGCAATTTCAGACAGTTTTTCTTCAAAACAGTTTAAAAAAACGTCCCAATTGGAGAAAATGAGCTTGTTTCGGTATAAATGGAAGATTTCTCAACAAAAAACATTTTCTGTCGTTTAAAGAGTTGAAACAGTTCTATATTATTTTATGAAAAGGAAGCTAATGTGCCCATTTTGACATGAATGAGCGTTTTCAGACAGTTTTTCCTCAAAACGCTTAAAAACATCCCAAATCTGTTAAAAAGGGAAGATTTCTCACCAAATGACGTTTTCTGTCATTTAAAGAGTAGAAACAGTTCCATAATGTTGATATTGTGCCATTTTTACATGATAGAGCGATTTCAGACAGTTTTTCCTCAAAACGCTCTAAAACGTCCAATTGGAGCTAAATAGAGCTTCTTTCGGTTAAAAACGTAAGATTTCTCAACAAAAGATATTTTCTGTCGGTTAAAGAGTAGAAAGAGTTCTATAATGTTGAAAGGAAGCTAATGTGCCAATTTTTACAAGATTGACCGATTTCTGACGGTTTTTCCTCAAAACACAAAAATATCCAAAATGGAGATGAGATTTCTCACCAAAAGATATTTTCTCTCATTTAAAGAGTGAAAACAGTCCCATAATGTTGAAAAGGAAGCTAATGTGCCCATTTCGATGAGAATAAGCGATTTAAGACAGTTTTTTCTCAAACCCCCTCCCAATAATAGCTTAAAGGGGAGATTTCTCACAAAATATGTTTTCTGTAATTTATAGAGTAGAAACAGTTCCATAATATTGAAGTGGAAGCTATGTGCCATTTTGAAGAGATTGAGGGATTTCAGACTGTTTTTCCACAAAACGCTAAAAAACATTGCAGCTTCTTTCGGTTAAAAAGTGAAAATTTGTCACCAAAATATGTTTTCTGTCGTTTACAGAGTAGGAACAGTTATATAATGTTGAAAAGGAAGCTAATGTGCCCATTTTGACCAGAACGAGCGATTTCAGACAGTTTTTTCTCAGAACGCTCAAAAACGTCGACAAAAAGACCTTATTTCGGTTAAACAGGGAAATTTCTCGGGAAAATACATTTTCTTTTATTTAAAGTGTACCTTAAAGTGTACCAAAAAACATTTACTGTCATTTAAAGAGTAGTAACAGTTCCACAAATGTTGAAAAGTACCCATTTTTTTAATAATGACCGATTTCAGACAGTTTTTCCTCAAAACGCAAAAAAAAGGCCCAATTGGACCTTATTTTGATTAAAACGGGGAGATTTCTCACCAAAACATGTTTTCTGTCGTTGAGAGTAAACAGTTCCATAATATTGAAAAGGAAGCTAATGTGCCCCTTCTTACAAGATTGAGCGATTTCAGACAGTTTTTCCTCCAAACACTCAAAAACGTCCCAATTGAGAAAAATCGAGCTTCTTTCGCTTAAAAAGTGGAGATATCTCAATAAATGACATTTTCTGTCGTTTAAAGGGTATAAAGTTCCATTATGTTGAAATGGAAGCTAATTGCCTATTTTGACAAGAATGAGCTATTTCAGACTTAAAATGCTAAAAAACCTCCCAAATGGGGCAAACTAGAGCTTGTTTCGTTAAAATAATGGAAGATTTCTACGTTTACTGTCGTTTAAAGAGTAGAAACAGTTCTATAATGTTGAAAAGGAAGCTAATGTGCCCATTTTGAGAATGAGCGATTTCAGTTTATCTCAAACGCTTAAAAAAGTCCCAAATTGAGTAAAATAGAGCTTTTTCTGTTTTAATGATTTATTTTCATCAAAAGATGTTTTCTGTCATTTAAAGAATAGAAACAGTTCTTTAAAAAGTGGAGATTTCTCAACAAAAGATGTTTTCTGTTATTTAAAGAGTAGAAACTGTTGCGTAATGTTGAAGAGGAAGCTAATGTGTCATTTTGAAAAAATTGAGCGATTTCACACAGTTTTTCGTCAAAATGCTCCAACGTCCTAATTGGAGCAAAATAGAGCTACTTTCGGTTAAAAACGGAAGAGTTCTCACTAAAAGAATAGAAACAGTCCTATAATATTGAAAAGGAAGCTAATGTGACCATTTTGTTGAGAATGGACATTTGTTTCTCAAAACACTCCAAAAAACGTCCCAATTGGAGGTTCTTTGGTAAAAAAGTGGTGATTTCTCACCAAAAGATGTTTTCTGTAATTTAAAGTGTAGAAACAGTTCGATAATGCTGAAGTGGGAGCTAAGTGCCATTTTGACAATTCAGACCGTTTTTCCTCAAAACACTATAAAATGTCCCAATTGGAGCAAAATATAGCGTTAAAAAGGAAGATTTCTCACTAAAAGAAATTAACTATCGTTTAATGACCAATATTGAAAAGGAAGCCATTTTTGACAAGAATGACCGATTTCAGACAGTTTTTCCTCAAAACGCTAAAAAAACGTCCCAATTTGAGCAAATTAGAGCTACTTTCTGTTAAATAGGGGAGATTTATCACTAAAAGAATTTTACTGTTTAAGGGGGAAAGAAGGCTGCGTATCGCGTGGTCTCATATAAAGTACCATATCTTTGCTCGCATTCACTCTAGTTTCCCGATTTATATATCAAATTATAGCTTGCAGTCTGTACTTTCTAATGGTAAGTCTCTTTTGTTATTTTGTTTTGCCATAATTTTTTCCTAGCTCATTATAGGCTCTTCCAGTGCGGACCGTAAGCCGTTAAGTAAACCACGTTGCAGTAACGACCTTTGCGAGGCTCTTATTCGGTCCATTAGTCAATCATAATGAGCACTACAAACTGCGCGTCTTGAAATTTTGAAAAAATGTTTTTTTCACTCATTTTCTGAACATAGCTTTATGACATCACGTTACATTTTCATCTATAGGTCTTTTTTAGTAATGCTATCAAACAAAAACTCTCGCGCAAGTTGTAGAATATAAAAATTGCTTTCAAATGATATATTTTTTTTAATCAAAGGATAAAAAATATTCAAGTTATCATTTGAACGGTTTTTCAAAAATCACTTCAGAGATATTGAGCCTTGAAGTCCAAGCAGTTTGTAATCACATCCCAGCTGCCAGAAACACCCCCTGTTCACCAGAATACATCCCTCATTACTAGAATTGTGTGTACAAACAAAATGTTTGACTTTTCACAGTCCTTTATTTTTTCAACAACAGCAGTATCCTACATCCTAACTACAACCTGAAAACCAACAATATATATATATATACATACACATAAATTAAAGACGCATCAGACTTGTTACATGTATGTTGCTTTGCTAATATTGAATTAGCAAACATAAACACGTCATCATTTGCAGGGCTCCCATGCCCAGGTCCATCCATCGTCACCCTCCACACATGTCTTCCGACACCCTCCAGTAATCCCTGAAAAACAATACAACACAAACAAGTCATCCTCCACTAATTCCTAAGCTTGACAAAAAGACACATAAACAAAAGTATCTTCCAGTAATCTCTGTTTGACAATAGAAAGCAAAAGACACATAACAAAATAAAATGTTACAGGTCCCCCATGCCAAGACCATACAATGCTCCGCCCTCCATTGAACTCTGTTGCCTCTCGACAGCAAGCCTGACACTTGTTGCACTCATATGTTCTGTCTACACCAACTCAAAACTCCTGTAGGACAATACTCGTGTTGGGATGTTCCATAGTTGACTAAGAGTGATAAAAAATCGCTTTCACATCGCAAATCATCCCCTCTAGGTTGTCCTTTCTAATTGCTCCCCTAAAGTAGGTTTGCATTTTAACTATAGACACACGACTAACCCCCCTATCACCACCCAAAGACACTAGGACCGTAAGGCTTGACTTCAAACAACCGTTTATGTGCATTTGTATACCCATCACTAATTTATGTGTGTGTACCTAAGCTTCAGTCTCCACTGAACGCTAAAAAAGTTTGTGTTCCTACAACTTCCATAGAACCCGAAGAGCCATCAAAATTGGCCTCACAATTTTTACCTTGTGACCCTCAAACCATTCCGTGTAACTTGCTACTGTTTCATCTTCAGGTCTTCGCGCACAAGCTTGACAGAACTTAGACATAAGATAATAATCTAAAACTTCTCCAGTGTCCCAAGACATCACCACAACCAAGCCATAATTTGATTTGTGGCCCTGTCTAAGCCATGTGCCGTCAACAGTAATACTAACATCAATGATGTCTTCATGCCTAACCCTATAAAAATCATGTAACCTATGAGCGGCATCCAACATAATACTCTGTTACTGCATTTGCATCACTCCATGTAACCTATGAGCGGCATCCAACATAATATTCTGTTACTGCATTTGCGTCACTCCCTATTGACCTAGTATATTTAAAAAAACAAGTGGAACCAAGAGGGGGCAACATATCCATGACTGCAGTGATATCTTCCAGACCAGAATGACTAATTCCAGCAATGCGAGCGCACCCAGCACTGACTGGATGTTCAAAGAATGCTTCTACAGATACAGGGTTTGAGATGTCTCGAGTGTTACTACAATTTGAACAAAAAGTGAGACACCATGCCTGCCCTACGGGCTTCAGTTGCAAGGGAGCTCAGTTACCACATTGAATACACTTATTACACCTTTCTATGACCTCTCTAAGCTTATCTAAGTTTATTATACGATTACCCTTACCTAGTTCTCCAACACCACCCGAGTCCAAAGAGGTAGAGCCAGTAGATCCAGTAGCAACAGCCACAGAAGCAGCTGAACGATCCATGAGAGCCAACTTCTTCCTGGGCATAGTCACTGGTCATAGTCACAAATGGAACTGGCCTCTCTTCAGACATTTGCAATTGATTGGAAGGTAAGTGAAGGTTCACAGAAGGCGCTATCCCACCTACAGGATCCAAGAGACTCACTAACAAAGGAAGGAAACAGCTAGTAACTTTTTAGTACGGAGATAAACATTAAAACTTGCCTGGCGCGGCTACTGTGACAGGCTCAACAACAGCCGCCTGTAGGGCTTTCTTCTTCTTGTCGTCACTCTTCTTGAATCCTTGGCCTTTCTGTTTAAAATGCTTCTCTGTTCTCTTCCCCATAACTCAACAGTGTGAAAGTTTCAAGCGATCCGACTAAAAAACACGTGAAAAAACGTGCTTGTCTTAGAGGTTGCGCACTACCCCCCCGCCGGGCCAATTCATTGCGCAAACGACTGGTAAGGGTCTCCATGAAATTGGCAACATTTTGATATATAAAAACTGTATTTTGGGTAGGCGATCATCGCCGACCGCCCGATTGTAGCCAGGTAAGACTGGGAGAGAACCTCTTCCAATGTGAAGTGAAATGAAATGAAATGGAATAATAATGCACTGTATAAAAATGGCTATATCTTCTGATGCAAGTATTCACTTGCTCTGAAACTTGAAACTCAAACTTCAGACATACTATGAACCCTTTTGGGCCCCCAAAAAAAAATTTGAAAAAATATGTGTTTTCAGCCCTCTTCCCCCCTTAAAGATTAGAAACAGTTCTATAATGTTGAAAAGGAAGCTAATTGTGTAGGATCTTGCAAAAATAGCAGGATCACCCATAAAGAGTCCTTCGAGCACAGTAGTTGTGATCAGCGATTGCCACTAACAACCTTTTTCCTGTCCAACCAGGCTTGATAATAGCAACTTCCCTCTCAATTGAAAACAACCTTCAAAATAAATGACGGGTAGATGGAATGAAATAAATATTAGCCTCAGGTGCTATTAGAAAATGCATTGAAATTGCCCTAGCCACCTTTCCTTCAGGTAAGTTTTTTTATTTTATATAACATCATCTCGCTTGCAAATTTAAGTTATGATCTTAAAGCCTGCTAAGACCATTTAAAATAAGTTATAAGATACTAGATTCATGTAGACTAATAATAGGCAGCTGTGCATACTCAACCCCCTAATGCCGCATTGATATCTCATGTTCTAACAGTTGCTGGTACAGAGAAGCGCCGCCATATTTAAAAGCTGCTTTGGTATTGGAATAATATTCCCATTGAAGTGGCCCCTCCCACCCACATGTGACTATCCAATGCTGAACATTGTATTAAATAGCAGCTTTGTGGGCTAAACTTCTCTCTGTGAAATATATTTTAGAATCCGTAAACTCTGGTCATTAAGCCTCTCATGTTTAGTTTGATTAAAGTTGTTAATTAAACGTCCATCTTATCCTTAACAATAACAACATTATTCCGCATCATTATGGTATCTTGTTCTGAAATTATGCTCTGAAAGTGTTTCAAATAAATATCAATTTATGACATGTGAACAAGTAAGTGTCAACATTATAATGTGTTTGAAAGAACATTGAGCAAGAATATTAATAGCATAACCATGGCTGCAATTGTCTGTAGCTGTTCACAGTTTCTTAAAGAGTATTTTGCTGCTCCAATGCAGAGCACTTGTAACCTTTCCCCCGGTGATCTAGCAGCACAGGTCTCCTGCATGGCCTCTAAGGTAGCAAAACACTTTCTATGTACCCTATGATGAGACACCTAAACCTTAACGGATGCCAACATTGCACCTGTAACAAGAATTGTTCTCTTCTTTCGCTAATATCTATTGTTGATGTTCACATAGTTTTGTAGATAAATATACTTCTCTGAGTATGAAATGTAAGAGAGACTATCTCAGAGGCCTTGCTCCTGCATTTAATATGGTTTGGGAGTCTGAATATTTCTTTTTGTGCCATCGAGAGGATAACTCGTTCTTCAACAGGCTCACAAGTAATTCCTCAGTGAAGCTCTCTAAACAGACAGGATTTTTGGCCTGAAGCTTGCTTATCACAAGACAGAACCAAACAGAGATTGGTTATATTGGCAAACATAACAATGACCTCCTAAAGCAACATAGTCCATGCTTTCTACAGTGGTAAGGTGAAGATTTCCTGCGCCAGAAAAGAACTAGTTAATATTGACCATAACTTGATAGTTGTTTAATTGCATAACTACAAGTGTGTGTTCTATTATCATTTTTATTGTGTGGTGATTGAGGCACTGAAATTCAAGGCCTGCTGCTGCACTTTAACACCAGGGTTCATATAATCACTTACAAGAAGCCGAGTGCTAAGCTTGCAAGTGGTGTGCCTTGCAATGTGGCCCAGCATTGCCTGTAGATTCCTGATGCACTAGACTCTTGGTCCATGCTTGTGCATCACATATCTGTAATAATCACAGAGGGTGTTTAATTGCCATTAGAAGTTTGATATAATAAAATGATGTGCATATTTAGCCGTTGTTGTTGGGATTCTCCCACCAGCTGGTGGATCTCAATAGACTTTAGGGATACACACAGCTTAACTTAACTATTTATTTATATTAACGTGTCCCTCATCTCTCTCTGTGCTTACTTTATAGACGGTGAGTTACAGTATTCTATGGCTAGGATGACATGATTTTGATCAACTTCAATTTATTTCAACTTGGCCCTTGCTTCTTCATGAAACCATCATAGCCGGTGAGTTCGAGTATTACATGTCTAGGATGACAATTGTTCACTGATTAATGTCATGTCACTTTTTCTTGGCGTTATATTAACATAGTTTGATAGTTACATATATACATTGCTGGAGTAATGCAAGAAACACACTTGTAGTTAAGTAATTAAACAACAAATTATTGTTGCAAGTTAAGGTCCATTTTAAGTTTAGTGTTTGTAGTCTTGTGGAGTACTTGTAGATATATATACTGTGTTGTTGGAAATTACCACTTAAGTCAATTCAACTTGACTTGTAAGATGCCCAATCATGCATTGAGCAGCAAGATAATAGTCACTAGAAGAACGTGTGTAAAAGGGCAAGTAGTAGCCACTAATGGAGCTAACTAATGTGCAAGTTGGCAATGAAGCGCAGTCAAAGAAATATTTGCATTAAACGTTTTGGGGGTTGTCCAAAAAATAAATGTATTTTATTTACCAACATGCCTTTAGCCACACCAGAGGTGGAGAAAGGGATAAACACCTTGTGTTGATTTAGTGGCTATTTGATTAGGAAGAGGTCTAGTTTGTGCTAAAAAGGTCTATAAACTGCCTTCACCAGTAGACTGACCTTTACCCCCTGCATGCTTGATGTAGGTACATGTGTTTAGTGACCTAAAGTAGAGGGAACTTCAAAACCTGAATGCCTGAATTGGCCGCATAAATATCTCCAGATTGCAAAGTGCTAAAGAGTTGAAATTATCACCAGTTGCATGATCCCGCTGTAGTATTTGTGGCAAGCCTTCTATAATAGTCGTAGTTCTTTTCTAGCTCTAGCCCTTGCCCTAGGCTAAGACACAATTGTTGTCTGTCTGCATGCTAACGTATAGTTACAATATTCTAGGTGCGCTCTATGAGATAAACAGAAATTCATAACTCCCACCACCATCCCCTCCCATCCACACACCCCTGCTTGATCCTGCCTCTCCCTAAATTGACCATAATCTAAAACTCAGTTGAACCATGTAACTGCCTTAGTTTGGCTGTAATGTCTGTTTTAAAGTTTTGGGCCATTGACTAAGGACGCCCAGGGTCCAAAACCTTCCCAGTGTAGGGCAGTTATAGACATGTGTATGGAGGCCAAAGATGGCCAAGCCTATAAACAGCTTGCATGCATGCTATACACATACAAAATGCAGATTCCTATGTATTGACCTAGGAAATTTTCTATAAAAATTTATATCAAGCTATATTGTGTGTGTGAGTGTATATTATATTTATATTTACTTTTGTATAGACCCCAACACAAGCTTCAGTGTTTCTAGAATTACAATAACTTTTGTCAATAATCAACTCCAAATTTTACTCTCGTGTTTTGTGCTAGATGCTCTTGCATTCATCTATTGAGAAAGTTATTTAATTGCTTGTCAACTGAAAGTTCGTTGATTGCAAATTAAAAATTTTTATCTCGAATTCATTTGGATTTGGCCATCCCAAAGAAACTAAAATCTCTACATCCTCTTGGAGCCACATGGCATCTACTTGTGGATAATCCACAATGGTACTTTTCTACTTTGGTTAAGCATCAATCATGACTATATCTCCTCCTGTTCCACACCAAATATTTCTTCCATCGCTGATGAGATGTCCACACATGACACCCTCCAGCTCCTCTATACAGCAGTTCAAACATCTTTCATACCTTACCTAGCATGGATTGATTGCATCTGCACTTGGGCACTGCTTCACAAGTGGTTGTATTCAATGTCCATATTCTTGCCTGCTAATGCTACAGGTACTCTATATAAGTACAGGTCTTCTATTGCAAAGTTGTAAAGCTGCAACTGAAGTTTCCTCTCCCACTCCCACTTTCCCTTCCTAGATTTGGGGAGGTGTGTGTGGTTGGCAGTGTTTGTCTATTGTTGCCCCCACGCGGTACCTCCCTTGTATTGCTGTTGTGATAAAGTCGTGCTTTTGTTTATTGTGATATTCAGCATATGATGAACGCATCGACTGACATCACATGCAACTGATTCAGTGGATTGGCCCGAAAGGAGAGGGACGAGAATTACGACTTTATAATTAGCTAGTGGCAGATTGGAATAAAGCAGCAGAAATAATTGGTGTTACTGCGACGAGGCTAATAGCATCCATGTATATAGGCAACCCCGAGAAGTGCATGAGGGCCTTCATGGAGAAGAGGATGAAGAATACACCGAAAATGAATATCCAATACACAATTGTTAGTACGCATGGAACTTAGTGAAGTCGGTAAAAATTTGAGAGAGGCACTTGACACTGACCACACTGACTTGAAGGACAACTTTGAGACATCTGAAAGTGAGCTAGTATTATTGTGTTGTTGATATGCACAGTAGAACCTTCCTTTCTTCTAACTATAGGAGCTAGTGATATTGTGTTGTTTATGTGTCAGTTCATCTCCCTTACCCTTGGGTTCCTAACTATGGGAGTTAGTGGTATTGTGTTATTGATCTGTGCAGTGTAACGTCTCTTACTCTTGGGCTCCTAACTATGGGGGGCTAGTGGTATTGTGTTGTTGATGTGTCAGTGGACCTTGGTTTCCTAACTATGGGAGTTAGTGGTAGTGTGTTGGTGATGTGTGCAGTGGAACCACCATTACACAGGGCTTCTAACTATTGGAGCTAATACTATTGTGTTGTTGTGTGAGAAGAACCTCCCTTAGCATTGTGCTACTAACTATGGGAGATAGTTGATGTGTGCAGTTGAACCTCCCTTACACTTGGGCGCCCATACTAACTATGGGGGCTTGTGGTATTGTGTTGTTGATGTGTGCAGTGGAAACTACCTTACACTTGGTACACATGATGGTGCAGGTTTTGTTTGGGCTAGAACAGAAAGAAGAAAAAAATTAGAAATTGATAAACTGATTAACAGGATAAACATTCCCTAGGTGGAAGGAGGGTCAAGGCTAGTAGGTGATTACTGATATGATGAAACTGGAGTACTTTCTCTTTCAAGAGAGAAAGATGCATTATACTTGATAATATTTTAATCTATGATCTTAATTAATATATATTCATGTGAGACTTCTTCATTTTGGGGTGCACACTTATGGCGGTGTGTGCCTTAGTAAATGTGTGTTTTGTAGAAATCCTTTTATATGCTTCTTGGGTTGTTTTGTTGGATTGGTTTGTTGGTTTTAGGTTCTGGTTTCTTTTGTGTCCCTTGTGCCTGAGTGTCCTGCTTGTCTTCAGATTTTTGGGGTCTACCTTGAGGAGAGGAAGAGGAGAATGCAGAATAATTTTTATTGTAGCTAGGGACCCTTGTTGTGACCATGGCTGTTTTTATTTCCGGTTTGTGTTTTATATCTTGTATTAAGGAGGACCCTGACTGTGTTTTTATTTTCATTTATTTATTATTATTATTTAACTTACTCATACTATATGTCAGCAATACTTTCCCTTAGTATTCACTGCGCCGACTAGTCCTCACTCTGACTAGCCCAATACTTTCACCCCTAGGCTTTATAAGAGCCTTCGTACCCTTCACCCAGGTAAAAGTGAACAATGATTGCTTTGTACATCAATATACACAGTTCCCAGTGATCTATCAGCTAGTCCAGCCTGTTATGCGCTTGGCTCTAACATAGATACTCTCTCTCTCTTTGCTAGCTCTCTAGCTATCTCTTTTATACTAATAGTTAATTGCACACGGATTTACACCCTGCACTATGGTCTTGCACACGAATACTGTGGTCTTGTAGATGAATGTTCGGATAATGTTCTTGGACATTGTTGTGGTCATAACCTTTGTTCTCCGTTATGTCTTCCTTCTCTGACACTCCCTTTCCGTTCAGGCAAGAACAATATTCTCGGGAAAGTCCGTCCGCATTCGTATTCAATCGACCTGGCTTGTGGTGGATAGTGTAGTGATATGGTTGCATCGATAATGCCCACCTCCCTATTCTCCCGTGACTATCCTTCAGCTTTGCAAGGTGTGTCAGTGGGTCATGGTCTGTCTCGATCGTGAACTCTGTCCCTTCGAGGTATAATCGGAAGTGTTTCGTACCCTCGACGATCGCTAGAGCTTCTTTCTCTATTGTAGAGAACTTTCTCTCTCTAGGTAGCAACTTTCTTGACCCATAGGCGAGTGGGTGTTCTTCGCCTATCTCATCTTTCTGGGCGAGCACATATGCTATTCCTGAGTCGGAAGCATCTGTTTGCAATAGGAAGGGCCTATTCCAGAGGGGTGTGGCTAACACAGGGTAGTGAGTCAGAGCATCCTTCAAGCATTGAAATGACTGTTGTGTCGCTTCACTGCAAACAATAATGTTCGGTTTGTCCTTCCTAGTCAGCTCAGTTAGGGGGGTTGCAATAGTGGAAAAGTCGGGGATGAAACGGCGATAATACCCTCATAGTCCCAAGAACGCACGGACGTCCTTCTTTGTAATGGGCTGGGTAAAATCTTGTACGGCTTGTACTTTAGCTTGTAGAGGGTGGACCTTCCCATTTCCCACAGTATGTCCCAGGTATTCGCACTCATTACACGTGAACTTGCATTTCGATTCCTTAATGGTGAGGCCGGCTTTTCGTAATCTTATGAAGTTTTCTTTCATATGTTCCAAATGTTCCTCCCATGTTTTGCTGTGGATGATGACATCGTCCAGGTAAGCCGCCGCGAACGTCTGTGTTCCTTCGAGTAAGTGGTTCATCAGACGCTGAAACGTGGATGGGGGCGTTGACCAAACCAAAGGGCATGGTTACGAACTGGTACTTTCCCCAGGGTGTGACGAAAGCATTCTTCTCCTGGCTTGCCTTCGCCACAGGCACCTGCCAGTAACCCTTTGTAAGATCCAAGGCAGTGATGTATCTTGCCTGTCCAATATCATCTATCATGTCCTCAATTCGGGGTATGGGGAAGGGGTCGGCCTTGGTGACGAGGTCGAGTTTTCTATAATCCACGCAGAGTCGTTTTCCACCGTCCTTTTTAGGAACCAAGACCACCGGGGCCGCCCACGAACTTCTGGAGGGGACTATGATGCCCAATCCTAGCAACTGTTTGATTTCTTCACGAAGAAACTCATGCGATGTGTGAGGGAGTCGGTAGGGGGGTAACCGAATAGGGGTGGCATCACCAGTGACAATATCATGACTCACCAAGTCTGTTTTTCCAGGGTCATTGCTTATGACGTCGGAGAGCTCTTCCCTCAATTCCAGGAGTTCCCTTTCTTGATGGTTAGTGAGCGTACTGATAAAAGCATCTTTCTTTTCTTCGCTAGCTTCCTCATTGGGATCATCGTCAACCGCAAGGAATACGGCTGCTGTCGGGGCGTACCACTTCTTCATTCCATTAATGTGGAAAGTGCGAAGTCTTTTTGGTCCTTGTCCCATGTCAACCTCATAGGTGACGTCTGTGATCTTCCTCGTGATTATCACAGGGCCTCGCCATTCGCTGTGAAGCTTGTCGAGTTTCCTGGGTTGAAAAACCAACACATAATCACCCACCCCAAACATTCTCTCTGTCGCCTTTTTGTCATGGTACTGTTTGTGTTTTTTCTTTTCTCCCGTCTCTTTCAAGTTGGCCAATTCTCTGACGAGGGACATTCTCTCCCGAAGTTGATGCAGGTACTCAGCTACATCCTGTTCCTCGTCGCCATCCTTTCCACTCCACATCTCGACCAATTCATCCAGAGGAGTTCTCATTTCTCGGCCAAACATGAGCTCATATGGGGGTAACCGGTGGACTTGTGGATCGAGCCTCTGTAGGCCCATAATATAAATGGTAAACACTTATCCCATTCCATCGTACCTTTTTGAGTCAGTTTCCGTAGAAGGCGTTTGAGAGTAGAATTAAACCTCTCCACCATTCCATCGGTCTGGAGGTGTTACGGAGACGTCTTGATCTGGTGTATGCCCGTTCGATCACAGAACTGTCTCATCATAGTCGACACGAAGTTAGTCCCATTGTCTGAAAGCACTTCTTTTGGGACTCCCAGCCTGGATGTAACCTCAATCAAACACTCAATGATTGCCTCGGATGTAATATTACGTAATGGAAATGCCTCAGGCCACTTGGTGGCGTAATCAATTATTACCAGTACGTACTTATTACCAGATCTCGTCCTTCGAAGGGGGCCGAAGATGTCCATCGCAATTCGGTCGAATGGTGTGCTGATGATCGGCAGAGGATGTAGTGGTGCTCGTTTGAGGGTTGCAGGGGCGGCCAGTTGACAAGTTGGGCAAGACTGATACACCTCCTTGACGTCCACGGTCATTCCAGGCCAGACTATCCTTCTTCTCAGTGTATCCAGGGTTCTGGTTTCCCCAAAGTGACCAGCCATCGGAGAACAGTGGACCAGTCTAAGTACTTCATCCCTACAACATTTGGGAACCACAAGTAAGTTTACCTTCCCACCCCCATGTGGCTTCCTGTACAACACTCCATCCTCCCAACAGAATTCTCCCCCACCATCCCCGTCAGCCTGACTTCTCCAATTCTCCAGTGTTGGGTCGGCCAGCTGAAGAGAGCGGAGTTGGTGTGGTAAAATCTGTTCTAGGTGGGCCTGTCGTCCTGCTGGTTCCTCTCCTGGTTGATTCTGTGTGGGAACAACAAACATAATATCGTCATCAAAATCAAAAACATGTCCCAGCCCCTGCTCTTGGTCTTCAAGACCATGGGTTAGCGGCTCCTCCCTTTCTTGGGTACTTTCCGTCTCACGACGTTCTTCCTCTTCCTTCCTTTTTCCAGCCCGTGTAGTCGCCATCGCTATGTTGCTTTCGGTCTGCTCGGGGTCAGAGGTTTCTGGGTGCACTTTCTCAGCATTACTCTCGTCTGCCAAAGCTGCCTTCAGTAGATTATGAAATCTTGGGACGTCCTGACCAAGGAGCATGTCTACTGCGAGGTGGGGGGATATTCCTACGGCCAGCTCATGGGTTTGGTTGTCGATCTGCAGGCGGATCCTGGCTGCCGGAAACCAAACTCTCTTGGAACTTGCGGTCATGTAAGGTTCTTGCGATCCACGCATCGGGTGTGTATGAGTGACTTAATGCACCCTGTGTCTAACAGAGCCAGCACTGCTTTGCCATCCACACATACTTCTCTGGTCCATTTCGGTCGATGGGCCGGTACTGACGTAACACCTCCAAAATTGGCGCTCTCCATCTTAACATGGCAATCCTTCCGCATGTGTCCTCGGCGACCACATCGAATGCACTCAATCTGAGGACGGTCCCTAGCCATTGGGTAACTACCACTCTGCCCACCACTCCATCGAGCACTGTCTCCTCCTATTTTCCTTGGGCCTCTTCCCACAGGTATAGGGCGGAAGGGCGTCTCTTGTCTGGACTTCTCCCTTTCATTGGGTCTTTGATTGTCCAGATGTCGAATAATGGCTTCGGCTATCTGGTCATAGGATCCAGGGTTGAGGTTCCTAATTTGAGCCTCTAACCACTTGGGTAGACACCTCAGTGTGTTTGCCATCATTACGGTGGTCTCAAGGTCATGGGGCGACGAAACTATCCACTGCTGGAAGCTTTGCCGATGGTGTGACAGCCAGGCATCAGGATGTTTCAAGTCGAAGGGAGTGTCGAACACCTTTTTTCGGAAGGTCTCCGTTGAGATGTGATATTCTCGCAGAAGTTCCTCCTTGACCGCATTATAATCAGCTTGGGCGTCGGCACCCATCGAGGCCACGGCTGTGAGACCTACTCCAGACAATGAGCCTCTCAAGAAGAGTGGCCATTGTTCTCGGGGCCATCCTCCTGCTCTTGCCGTTGCTTCAAACGTGTCTAAGAAGACACCCATGTCATCTATTCCCACTTGGAATTTTGTATAGACAATTTAGGACACCGAGGAGGTACCTCGGCCACGGGTGGGGGACGATTCGTTTGTTCATGCACAGCTGCCATGATTTGTGCCATCCTTTTCTCATGCTGCTCTCGTTGAGCTCTTTCCTCCTCTCGGCACTTGTCGTCTCTCTCCATCCTCAGCTGGTCCACTTGCATCCACCATGTGAGGAACTGGTCCATAGGATCTACAGCTCCCGTGGATGCTTCTGGCTGGGCACTCAAGACACGTCTGGAGTCTCTTGTCAGTCTCTTCTCGTCTGTCATTCCTGCCACCAATCCCTGATAATAACCCCTCAATTATTCTCAACCAAAAACCCAACAACACCCTATAGGTCAGAGTTGGTTTTCAGGCTTCAAAGTTTGATAACTCAAGCCGTTCTCTGCTACTTACAGGCAATGATAAGTCAACAGAAAATTAATAACAAAATAGTACCTCTCCCAGCACTATTCACCCCTTCTTTGGGTGTCTTATCCAAACACGTAACAATCAGCACCTCTCACCTTAGGTCTGATGATACAACAATGCGACCTCTTACCTTAGGTCTACACACACTAAGAATCTCTCTAGATTACTTAGCTTCCAGATACCAACCCACTAAGTCTCTCTTACTTAGCTATGGTATCCCACCGCTGCCACCAAATGTCAGCAATACTTTCCCTTAGTATTCACTGCGCCAACTAGTCCTCACTCGGACTAGCCCAATACTTTCACCCCTAGGCTTTATAGGAGCCTTCGTACCCTTCACCCAGGTAAAAGTGAACAATGATTGCTTTGTACATCAATATACAAATACAGTTCCCAGTGTTCTATCAGCTAGTCCAGCCTGCGCTTGGCTCTAACATAGATACTCTCTCTCTCTTTGCTAGCTCTCTAGCTATCTCTTTTATACTAATAGTTAATTGCACACGGATTTACACCCGGCACTATGGTCTTGCACACGAATACTGTGGTCTTGTAGATGAATGTTCGGATAATGTTCTTGGACATTGTTGTGGTCATAACCTTTGTTCTCCGTTATGTCTTCCTTCTCTGACACTATAGTTAAACAGTGAATCTTTCACTTTGTAAAGTTTCAGAAGATTTGGTTATTTAATTATGAAGTTATCATAATTTTTATAAACACCACTCCAAAGATTCATCTCAAGAGAAGGGTCCGCCACAAGCCAGTGTTTTGCCATATTAGTCCCACTGCCATATTTGTCCCTTTTGCTACACCGTGCAAGCACAGCCTCACAAAATTAATAAACCATGCATCAATAAAGTCAGCTGCCAAATTTGTCCCTCGTGTGGAGCTGAATTGTGATGGTGAGGACAGAGAAGGACACTGCAGTATATCTGCGGAAGATCGAATATTTCCTTAAGAATGGAAAACACAGTTGTGACACGAGTGCGAAGGAGCAGAGTGGAATAAGAAAAAGAATTGACATCTCTTGGTATGTTAATCTTTATCCAAATCATTGGCATTCAGATAACATAAGTATTCAGAACAAATGCCAACATTCTACAAATACCAACATTCTATCCAGTGTGCACTTTAAGACATGACAACAAAGAGGTTCTATAAATCACATCTACTTCTCACAAATTAGCAAGTTCCTCTGTACGCAATAGTTCATTGCGATAATAATTATGGCACTTGTTTGTTATTCACCTGTTGCTAAATTACAAAGCAATGTCAATTACAAATCAATGTCAAGTTCATGATTGGAAAATTTTAATAGAAGTAAGCTCGACCAGCAATAAATAAATACGCTAATCTTTCTATAAGTCAGCTTGAAATTCTCAAGTCACGTGCCTACTCGCAACCCCTTCTGCTCTCGACAACCTCGACGGTGACACCTCCATCCGTCTCCTTTGTCACGAATTTACAAAGTCATTGCGTTATTGTTGCTGCAATAACGGGGTTTGTGGAGTACCCCTTGCTATTGAAGGAAATTGACGCTAGCAGCCTTATCTGGGATAAGGTTTGACAAGTTCAGAAAATTCATTTTCGATCTGGACATTCAAAACACAAACCATTGGGGGAGGGAGAATAAGAATAACATTCGATTCATTCAAAACATTGGTGGCGGGGGAATATCAAACGAGTGCCATAATTATTTATACAATGCCTTCATAATTATAAGTACTAATCCCAAAAAAATTATTAGTTTTCCCGACCTTCCAGACCGTTTCCAGCCATATCCGCCCAATTTTTGACCCATCCACACCCTATCATAACTATCACCACCACCACCAGAGTGAGGAGAGAAAAAAATTCTCTCAAAATCAACTTTCAATGAGTTTTCTCGACCTCCCAGACATTTGCATTAATAAAGATTTTTTCAGTAGTAGTAGTAGTAGTAGAGTAGTAGTAGTAGTAGTAGTAACAATCCAATCTGGCTGAAATTCAGTCCTAACCTGTATTTTGTACCTCTGACCCTCTGACCACAGTGTCATTGGGACACTGATATCATCTACCTGGAGAGGTTTTATGGGAAATTCCAAGATGTATTTATTCTGTATTTAAATATTTAAAAACATCATTTGTAAAAATATTAAATTATTGTAGGTGAAAGAATGTCTTATACCCAACCCACAATGAGCACCATCCAAATGAGACAGTTAAGAGGCTGGTCCTTTTCTCTAGTGATGAACATCAGATGCTACTACGTGAGGCCCATGACGTCAATGGTGCTCACCAAGGGCAAAAGCGTACCTTAGCATGATTGACCACAGGATTAATACTGGACTACTATGGTTGTGAGTTGGGTAAGAATAGTTTAGTGCACAGCATCTATAATTAATATGTCAACATGGATGTGCAAGTGACGATGAGGCTTTAAATACACATCAATCTTACTGGTTGTAAGAAATAAGATAAACTTTAAAGCTTAATTAAGAAACTCGTAAATCATGTAACAAAATTAACATTACTGTATTGATTCTACTTATTTGTTAATTGAAGTTAAAATTTATGATATCACATTGACACTGAATAGTGTTGTAACCATATAGCTAATAATAGGTTACTTTTGATACCTTTAGCTAAGCACTTGTCACAAGTGCCTGAAGATGCAGATGATCAAGATGATTGCACCTGAGTTACACCCATTAAAGTTTTGAGCAGGTAACTAAGTTACTGTGACCCAGTGTACTGAGCAATGATGTGCAAATGATAGAAAAGATGCCCATTGGAAATATGTTAGGCCCAACTGGGGAAATATATGATTGCTAGACTGTCATAACAATCATTCCATTACTGCCTCCACACAACCACAAGTGACCTCACAAATAATTATAAACTTCAGCAATAATAATATATTCTTGTACTATATTACTACCTCCACAACCACAAGGGACGTCACAAATATGATAAAATCCAGATTACTCTAACATAAGGTATGAAGAGATTTATAGCTAAGAAAATGTGCTGCTATATAGCATCAGTTATTTATCACAATTTTGCTGTCCACAGTAATGTAGGGATTGTTATCCAAGAATATATTATTGCTGAAGTTTATGGTGGTGTGGAGGCAGTTATGGAGTGATTGTTACGACAGCACAATATCAAAGCCAATCCTATATGTCCTTTAATTTAGTTTAAAAAAATTTACATATTACTTGTTCCCAATATATTTTAAAGCTTTCGTGAATTGGAATACTGTTTTGATGCTATATATGCCTGCAATGCCCACACGAAGAGGAGTGTCCTGGTCAGACCTAGCCCAGGTTACTTCCCAGGTCAAGTTGGTATGCATGCATGACAAGTTTGGGACAGATTGGTCCAGTGGTTTGGAATGCCATAAGGAACAATCCTAAAATGCTTCCCCCATCAGTAACTACATTCAGCAATCCTTCTTTGATTCTTCACTGCAAAAGCCATACCCTCAATCCACTGCATCTAACACAGCGATTTGGTAAAGGATCAAGCAATTTGGGTTGCGCACGCCGTTCAAAGATGGCATCTTAGACGAACTATATATGCAAAAATCAACCTTTTTTTAATTAGCTCTCTAAAGCGATACCAAAAGGCACCTTCCCAGATAGCGCTCTACAAAATGGCATAAAAATTAATGAAATCTATGCAGCCAATAAGATGATGATGATGATGATTATAATAATGATGATGATGATGATGCTGATGATGATTTTACGTGTAATTTTTTCGACCTTTTTTTTAGTTTGGAGAACTGCGCTTCTGTGTGCTATATTGTTGGAACGATTTTTGCGACATACTTTTTTTAGGGTCTGTATAGGTATAGAATCGAGTATATGGCAAGTTTTAGTTTGTTGCTGAATGATCTCTGACCTGCCAAACCTACATGAGAGTGCCTACATGAGAGTGCTAACGCATATTAAATTGCTGGCAAGAGAAGCCTAAACTTTTAGGCTGCATGAATAGGTCTGATATTGGACAAGTTAGTACTTAGGGGAATTTTGATGCTACATATATACACCGATTAAATTGAATAATTTTTTGGTTAATTTTAATAAACAGGTTAGATAATCCTTTACCAATCCAAATCTTATGCACTATATAATAATTAAAATGCTTAAAATCAGGTAATTTACAGGCACATCTGATTTGCTTAAAATTATGTAGCAAATACTTACAGATGGGAGATTTTGGGTATAGACCTCATTGGTCAATTTGCGGCCACAGACGAAGGCCATATATATGTCTGCACTGTTACAGATCTCTTTACCAAGTGGGTATTTGCTCGGCCAATCAAGTCCAAGTCAGCTGGTGATGTTGCAAGCATTCTACTCGAGCTCATCTACAGTTATGGTCCTCCCAAAAAATTATGATGGATCAGGGGCGTGAATTTATAAACCAGGTAACTAACTTATTAAAACTGTTGCCATCTGTGTTCATGAAATGACATGTATGTGGTCTGAGAAGTGAAAATTAATCAAGGAAAATGTGTTGGATTTGTTTACAAGAGCAAAGTTAGACTATATTGAGTACAAGGCAGACTTAACACAATTTAAGATAACTTTATTAGCGACTTCAGTCTTGATTATCTGGAAATTTCCTCCTGCTTCCTTTTGATAAATATTCATGTAGAGTAATGTTCTGTTTGTGTGAACTTATTTGATAACTCAGCTCAATGATGTTGTCTTGACTGCTTTTGGAGTGAAGCAGATGGTATGTTCGGTATATTACCCTCAGAGCAATGGCCAAGATGAGTGGACTAATCAAACTCTTAAGAGGGTACTGTCCAAGTATACAAATGATACTCAATCTGACTGGAACAAGTAAGCTACCAATATTTAATAATTATTTTTCAAGATTGACAGTTTGTTAATAGAGAGATTTCTACTATTACCACCACCTTCCAGTAGATAGCAATATCACATTTCATGCTAATCTGTGATTACCCCAGAAAATCTCACCAGAATCTCTCCAATGAATCCTCTCACACTGAAACACCAACCCACTCACACACACACACATATAAAATTATGAAAAGGCATAAAAAATAGTAGTTATTGCTACCGTATTGCTACAAAATTTGATTAAGTTTTGCGATTGCATTGTTATTCGTAAAACATCTCGCAATCTTTTTTATCGCACAAAACATTCCGCGTGCATATTGCAGCCAAAATCCAGACGGTTTAGAAAGAAGCTGACTACAGTGTGACCATTCGAATGTGCTTCAAACAATCCTTGCCTACTAGTGAAGATGCAGGAATCGATCAGATGTATCAGGAGAGCAAACGAAAATGTGCAGAGGGTACTGGATGGTCAGGATAGTGCGCAGAAAAGTGCCAACCGATCTTGTTATAATTAGTGGTACTTATTATAAAACGCAAAACTAAGAGCGCATTATACATTTATGGAGCTCAAAATCTCTAAATTGCACATTGTAGCAATACGGTATATTATTTTCCAAATTCTTATACAATAAAAATATAAACATGGTTTTTGGTGTAAGCCTTCAGCTAAAGGATGCATATACCTTGAATGTGCTGCTTGTAGTTATGATTTCTATGTATGATGTTTTGTACTTATGTAGATATGTACTCCCCACAACTTATGGTATCAATACAAGTGTCCAGTCTTCAACAAAGCAACAGCCATTTGTGTTGATGTTCTACCGAACAGCTAGGGGTTCCATAGCCATCAATAATGCAGAACATGAGAATGAGCAGGAGCTTCTCTATGAAAACACTCACTCACTATGTCTCCTGAAGACATACAATATAAGTTGGAGAAGCATGTGGCAGATGTAAGAACTAAACTGACTGGCAAACATAAATATATGACATGGAATTGCTGACACTTTTTTGTAACCAAAAATGGGGGACAAATAGTTTAATGAAAATGTTTGATGCACTCCCCAAAAATCATGTTACAGATCTGTTTTATTTTGTAATCACATAGGTACATATGAGAAGATACGGTTGAAAATTGAAAAAGCTAAAGCAAAGCATAAAGCTTATTTCGATTCCAAGCCAAAAAGAGGCTAAAAACGGCAATAGGTATGTTTTTATGAATTAATGTGTACCTTTAATGTGTGCCTTTATATAAGCTGAATCAAATTAGAGTCCCATTGTTGTTTCTGAGAAAAAATCGAAAGGCTAAGAATAATAAAATTTTCTGGATAGATGTATTTCCGAGTTTTGATAAATGTTAGAATGTCCTTGTCTGTTTTTTGTGATATATTTTTTACCTTTACTGGATGTTTTTAATTTTATATTACTAACCTGTTGACCATCATAGGTGATTATGTCCTTAAAAGAGGAATGCAAGGAAGGTATCCAAAAAAGGAGACAGGCTGGTGCAGGACTGGCTGGGACCCTATGTAATCGTTCATGTCTCACCCAAAGGACTCTGCACACTGCAGGATAACAACCAAAACATTATGAAGGTTAAGTTTAATGTCTGGCTCTTGAAGCCTTACTTAACTAGAGAGATGCTAGTTCAACATGAGATACCAACTTCCATCCAGTCACACAACACCAGTTCGAACAACCCTGGACCATCTGATGAGTTGAGTGATACAGCTTCCTCCCCTGGGAGTCCTTCTTGATTAATTTAATGAAAGCACGTTTATTGTATGGATCAATTTGTGTAAAAATTATCCACATGGAAAAATAAACAGATTGAATAAATCCAGTATTCCAAACTAAGTTATACATACCGAGATTTTCACTGGCTTGCTCATCAGGGAAGGATGGAGTCTCAAAAATAAAACATTTATTAAATCAAGAAAATACAACAATAGAGTATACACCTGTATGGATCTTTTGAATGGAAGACCTCTGATGTCCCAATATTTCTACCAGCACTTGTAGGCAATCCAGGGTCTAAAGTTACAGTAATCAAAACATAAATCAAGAATGCATTCATACTATATATGTAGGGATAATAAATCGCAGCTGTATCGTGGTCCTCTAAATAATAAAGTTCGTGCATATATAAAGAACAGGTGGACAAACTGTCAGAATTTACATGATATTAAAAGAAGTCAATGATTTCCATTTTTCACCACATACAACCTAAATACATTATCAGTCTCCAGAGCTCCAAGTTTCTGTTTAACTTGACACTGATACACAATGAACATTAGCTGAGAAAAATGAGAGATAAAAAACACATCTCATGGTATATATATATTTCTTGGCAATTCTTCATCTGATGTTTGTCAAAAGTTATAGAAGTTCTAAAACTGCTAGGGCGTTAGAGTAGTAGGCATCTAGGGCTAGAGGCTCCTATTGATGACAAGTACAAACTTTGGCTTTCTATTTCAAAAAGGTTGTGATAAATAACTGAATACAGAAAAAATATGGTGATCTTGGCTTCAGTTCAGGTTCTCGAGAGTGGCTCCCCAGCAGCCAGTGAAGTCCATTCCGGTTCAACTGCTAACATTCTGGTGCCAGGCAGCGCAATGAAAAGTACAAGTAGTCGGAGATTCTGTGTTTGTGTTTTAACCGCTTCACCGCATAGAAGCGCGAGATTGAGTGACCGTCGCGTTAATAATTATTAAAAATCAACCGTTGACTCTACATATTCAAAACTTACCGTAAATGTGCACGATGGACTGTTCTATTTCACCAAAAAATTTATGAACCGTATAATATAGCACGTAGGTAACTATGACGTCAAACAATTTTGAATTCAAGCAAAAAATGGCTGAAATATTTGATCGTGCTCGCGTGTTAGAGCTGTTGTTTGATGGCGGTTTCGACCTCTCTGACTATGATAGAGATGAAGATGATGAAGGTCAAGTGTCTTCCTTCCTTGGTGATGAGGTATTAGACCCTAAGGAGTTGGCAGCTTTTTGTCCAGAGCTTTAACTTCAACTCCTCAGGATGTTGGACCAAACACTTTAAGTGCCAGTGCTTCTGATGGAGCTTTTATGACTCCTGATGAAGAGTATGAGTTTCTTGGTAAGTATGAGTAGATATCTATAGAATGGAATATAATATTTGAGCTATCAAGAGACATAATAAGCCAGAAATATATATCACTAGGTTATAAATATACGTTACATTGATACGGGGAAATATCACGAGTCTGTGGCTAGTATTTCCACGAGTGCCGCAGGCACGAGTGAAAATACCGGCCAATCAGACGAGTGATATTTCACCGTATCAATTTAATAATGTATTTATCATGGGACTGAGGATGCGCAAACCTTTACTGAGCATGCGCATATCGGGTGCGCATATCGGGTAGGTAATAACAAGTAGGTAATAACAAGTAGGTAATAACAAGTACGCGATATGGTAAAATATCACAGTAGTTCTATTTGTACTATTCTCTATGAGTGGAGTAGATAGCTACATGATAAAGTTAGTTATAAAGTTCACTAGGTTGTAAAGTTCATAATAATAATCTTTTATATAGGTTTAGCCACTGATCTTGAATCTGCTGAATCTCTGAGTGATCCTGCAAACTCTCCTCCGAGTGGTCCTGCAAACTCGCCCCCAATTGCTCCTACAATCTCTCCTACCATCTTCTCCTTCATTTGATGTAGTTCCATCTTCTGACTCAGAAGTATCACTGTTACCTTCTGATCGCTGAGACAGGGGGCGTGTTGGATGCCGAGGCCGAGGAAAAGGCCAAGGAAGAGGAAAAAGCCAAGGAAGAGGAAAAGGCCAAGGAAGAGGAAAAAGCCAAGGAAGAGGTAAAGGCCAAGGAAAAGGGAAAGGCCAAGGAAGAGGAAAAGGCCAAGGAAGAGGAAAAGGCCAAGAAGAGGAAAAGGCCAAGAAGAGGAAAAAGCCAAGGAAGAGGAAAAGGCTAAGGAAGAGGAAAAGGCCAAGGAAGAAGTCGAGGCCAGAGGTACGAGGCACAAGACCTTTTGTCACTGCTCTCTTTGTGGTATTAGCCTTTGTGCTGTGCGTGGAAGGACATGCTTCAGGGAATTCCACACACTCTCTGACTACTCGCACTAGCTTCCTTTTCTCTTCGCGAGATTTTCTTTGTATTGCTTTTGTAGTATGTACATGTGTTAGGCATGTACATGTATACTTCTTTTCTTTATCTTTATGCATGCAGACATGTGTAGTACACGTATGTTTTCTTGTTGAGTCTTTGCTTTATTGTGCCTTTCTGCAACATCTTGAAATTTTCAACTTTCAATACAGCCAGACCTTCCTCGTGGTGCTTGACAACAGTCAATACTCTTATAGACTGACAAACATGGCTATATCCTGCAAAATAGAAAAATTAGGGCATTCAATATTCATAAATTATGCCAAAAAATGTACATTTTTCAGATTATATGCTGTTTGCAGTTCGATAAGCGACCATATTTTAGTATTTGATCTGAAAAACCATAAAGTATACTTGTAATAGTCGATAAATGCAGTGATAAAAAGTATTCTAATCAAAAAATGGCTTGTGGTTTGGTTGCTAGGCAACACATTTATCACCAAGTTGATCAGTAACTCTTTGTCAATCATGTGATATGCGGTTGCTGGGGACTTTTCTGAACCAATGATCAGATACAAAAATTAAAGTAAAAACAGGTCAAAATCTCAAAATGAAGTCGACGGTGAAAGGGTTAATATGGCTGGCAATACCCATTCACCGTCAGGTTTAGGCAGCTTTTTTTAATTTTATTGGACTCGGGTGCAAATAAAAATCAATATTAAATCAGGAATGCACTGAAGTCCCTAGCAACCATGGTTGATGGGATAGCATTGGTGTTGACAAACATTGTGGTCAACTTTAGGTTGCTAAGCAATGACCACAAATGATGAATATCATTATGTAATTACAGCCTAATGAAAAGCTCTTACTTCAATATGCAATATGCCAACATGTGTATTATATATATTATATATATATATGCACACACTCATTGTATTCACAAAACTATTCACAAAACTTGCATAACATATATTTTTCATTTTTTAATATTTATTTTCTGATGAAGATATTGTTAACATGTTGGTGTTGTATGAACAATTATTTATTACATCTTCTTCTTCCCATAACAGGACAACAATAGCAACCAAAACATGCATATACAAAACAACAGCCATCTAGCACACACATAGAACAGAGAGAAAAATGGAAATACCATATAAAGTAAAAATTAAAAAAAGTGAAGCAAAAACTAGGAAACTACGAAGTCTACCATGGTGTGGTACTTGAAAAAACAGTCCCTCTTTGTGACACACAGTGGTACTTTGCAGTGAAGGCAAATAAGTGATCTCATGGTCGTTTGAGATTCCAGACATTTCCAACTGCTACACAGACAATACACCACTGCTATTTTTCAGTTAGTGCTGACTAATGCCAAGCGTGGTGTTCAGCCGGTCTAGACGCTCGTTATGAACTGAGCGAGGGCGGCCAGCATGCTGACTTGAGCAGAAGCATACCACTAGTTCCTTAGCTAGCTCCAACCGGAAGGTCAAAAAATCTCTCTTCCTGTAACCCCTGGCAAGGTGATCTGCTCTGCGGACATGAGAGTCTAGAACATAGCTGTTCGGGAATGCATGCCTCAACCATATACGCAAACACCCTCTTCTGGAGAATTAGAGGAGGGACTATCAAAGGTACTAGCTGAGGACACAGTAGAAGAAGCAAGAGACAGAGCTAAAGAAATGCTGGTAGGTGAAGTTCCAGAAAGAAAAAGAGGACTAGCTAAAGGCAGAGCAGAACTTGAAGCACTAGAAGCTATTTCACTACCACTACTCTGACTAACTCGAGCATGACGAACACTCCTAGTGCTATGACTAAGCTGAACAACTGGTCGTGAAGGAGTGCATACTTCACTAGAAGAGGACACAGAGTACAAGGGTAAAAATAAAGGAGGGCATGATGATGGAACAGACAATGATGATGTTGGAAATAGAAGTATAGGAGTGACTACAGATGTCACATAAGTCATAGAACCTGATGCAGAGGTTACAGAACCTAGTGTTGCAGATACTGGAGGAACAATGGAGAAGGTGATGAAGCAGCCACCACAGTAATATGAGGGCTAGCAACAATAGATTGTGTCAGAGTTGATGAAGCTCTATCAGCTGCCCAATCCATCGCTTCATGCATCAAATCTGAAGGGGATAAGAAATTGGCATCAAATAATTTTAACGCGGACTACCGCAACAACGAAACTAAAAGAGCATTGTAGATCCATGCTCTGCTTTGCTAACAACAAAACTAGCTATAGCTAAACTGTAGCTAAACTGACTGTAAATACCTTCTTCATCGCTGGTATTCTCATCTCCATCTAGATCGTCACCTCGAGTGAAAGCGCTACGCTTCCTTGAAGGTAGGTCATCAGCAACTATTCTGCCAAGCGATAGAAGAAATGCAGGGTCAACACAGCTCTGGCCAAGGTAGGATGAGATGCCAGCGCCTTCTTGATCACTGCTTTCATCCTCAGAAAGTCCAAAATTGTCGCCCTAAACCTGAGAAATAACTTTATCCAAGGACAGTCCAACTGCCATCTTCAACCCGATTTGAAATTCTGAGTGGGTCCGACTTTTCAATAATACTACCCTAGTTACCGAACGTCTATTGCCTTTATATTCGGTACGATCGTAGGGTGCTAACTTTTGACGTATAATTATGTGTCTGTGAACGGTACGATCGATTTTTTATGGGTTTTTTTATTTGATAAACAACTTTTTGCGTATATATACGCTTGTGACAGTGAGTGGGTTAACATGTTTCTAGTGCTTCTACTAGATCTGGATTCTACTAGATCTGGATCATTGCCTTTCCATAACGAGCCTCACAACCAAGTTAAATTTTTTGCCCAAGCAACCTTTTTGAAAAAGACAGTGTTAGGATCATTCCAGACGACTTAGTTCCTTTCGTAGCAGTGGCTTAATTTTGAAGGTCGAGTGCCCTGTTATCTTTGCTTGACAGTTGTGACAAGGATAGTCCATGAAGGCTTGAATCTCTAATGCTCTGTAAATAAGAATGGAATTGCTAACTGGATAATATTTATATCTTTATGCAAGCATACAGTCAGGTAGGTAATTATTACTTGTAGTTATGTATATGGAAATATGCAATAGTTTCCTACAAGCAGCATAAACAGATGCAGTATCACAAGCATTCTGTGTAGTATTAGCTACCTGCACAACAACACGCAATTTAAGTGAGATGCTTAGCAGTTCTTAGCAATGGCTACTAAACCATCATTCCTCGAATTCTTTCCAAGACAGGGATTTGGAATCAGCAGCCACAACGACCATAGTGATAGGAATTCTTATAAGTTGCTGAAGTTTATGAGGGAAGATGATTCCAAGATATATGCAGTAAAAAAATAATAATTCAGCATGTTAGCTTGTAAAAAATAGAACACTACATCCGTCATCAGTGTTTGGATGAGCTATTGAGAATAATGACTTGAGTATACAGAGAAGGATGCTGGGGACCTGTAAGTATTATGCAAATATTGATTCTTGTGATATGTGCAACCAATGCTACAAGAACTATCTTTAATTGCATGAAAGATAATGAAGATCTACCTATACTAACCATAAAGCAAGAGAGTATTATATTTTATTAAAAAATATGATAATAGGCATTTTTGTAAACATTGAGACAACGTTTTGCTGATGTCTCAAAGTATAAATGCACAGGGTTAATAATATTTATTACCACAATGCCCGGACCATTGTGTCAGTACTACTCCACAGAACACTTGTGGCACTGCCTTTCTATATACTGCTTGAAGGCAATTGTTGCATCTCGCCAATTACAATATATATGTTACCCGCAAACCTGGAATTTGCTCAATCCTAGGATCGCGAAAGCCAATACCTGATCACCAATTAGATCAAAACAAGTTTGCTCCCACATGGGAAGAGGTTGTAGGAAGGAGAAATGGAAGGAGAGAATGCCTATGATGATTAATGTTCAGCAAACCTTTCTTTCTGGAAGGAACCTTGGAAGCAAAACCATATCAAGAACAAAGGGACAAGCTGTTGTCAAATTTCTGAAAGGGGAGATGGCGAACAGTGATCCTAAATACAATTTTTGGGTGAAACAAAAATGTTTTTAACTTTTGGAGTACCTTGCTCTTGGGCTTAAGGATGTACTTTGTATACCAGCAAAGAAAAAGGTGATTAAACCCATAATAGCCAGTGATATCTTTAGTGAGACATATTTTGTTGTTAGACAGGTCTCCTTATTTTATAAGTTTAAAGCCACAAGTCAAGTGCCAATCTATAGGCATGGATGATAATAACAAAGACAAAACTTTGTTTAATTGATTGAAATCCAGTAGCCATTCGCTTCATGAGCCAGACGCTTTACTGAATCGCAGTTATACGGTGTCATTTTAATCTAATCTTTTTTTCAGGATGAGAATGACTCCTCCATCCTTGGTCATTATCGGAGCATGGTTTACATTGAAAAGTTTCATACTATTTTGAATAGAGTGCACTGTGATGTTCAAGGTCATAATTATGGGCTATAAAAGGCTCTAGCCGAGGTAGAGAATGTCTATCATTTCTATATAAAAACAGATTCTATGCATGTGATCTTGTGTTTGGCCCTTGATGCATGCTCTCATTTTGGCACTCAAATATTGTAGGTACAGTGTAGCTCTACTGGTTGAACACCTAAAGATTGCACATGAGATTGAAAATTGTGACTGACTGTCAGTTATATAAGCTGTGCATAATATGGGTATAGCTCATGTCAACCATAAAATGTTTTTAATCAGGTGACCATGAATATTTGAATTGAGGTCCTGACATAAGGTTGCTATCTCTAACTTTTATATGGTTTTGGTAAGTGCAAACATACAATTTGTCATATCCAAATTCAATTGAGTCCAAGGACAGTGCAGCGCAGCATATGAGTAAAACACTACTATTGTAGTAGTAACCTCCAATTCACTTTTATTGAAAAATTGGAACACACAGCAAGTTACATTTTGGACACAACATAAAACACTCGATATGAAGTATGTTGACGTTTGGATGTTATGAATCCTTATGTTTCACCTATTTCCTATTTTATATCGGTTTGACCTACATCCTTCTAATAGTAGCAAAAACATGGGTGTGTGCATTTAGATTTACATTGTCCGTTTCATCCACTAGATACAGCAAGCATCCACCTCTCAGTGTTTTAATGTGAATATCTAATTACCCATGGGTTAATCCTGTTGTTTTAGTATGTGGTAAACAACCAGCGACATTTTATAATAGTGATCTGTTTTGGTTATCAAAGGTAATTCAATTCTCTGTCTTCACCATACTCCCTCTAGATTTCTTCGAACTATGCGTGTCTACCAAGATCTGTTGTGGAGAAGTACGTTCAATTATGTAGTGTGATTAACCTTCAGAAGCCACAAACCAACAGTGCCCCCCACTTAAACCTATCATTTCTTCTGGGTTTATGACTCGAGGACAGGTAATATTATTAGTACCAAATATGTTGGTATTTAGCATCGTCTTATTTAGGTGGATTTGATTGACATGCGACATAGACCAGACGACCGCCATAACTGGATTGGCCACTACATGGATCATTGGTCCAAATTCCATGTACTGTTTGCTCTTGAGCACAAGAGTGCAATTGAGGTGGCTAAAAACTTGTCCAGTCGTGTTTTTGCATATTTCGGTGTTCCCAAGGTTTGTGTGACCCATAATTGATTATTAATGGTTACAGCATGCTTGAGTGTTCCTATGTATAGATATTCCAATCTGATAACGGAAGAGAATTTGTCAATCATATCATAGACAAACTGGTGAAGACCTGGCCGGGGAAAGCCACCATCATAAACGGTCGACCAAGACACCCTCAATCACAGGGTCTAGTGGAACGTGCAAATGCTAAAGTTGAAGAACTTCTTGCATGTCGGTTTGAACAGAATGAATGTGATATGGCATGGTCACATTGGTTACCAGAAATTCAGTGTATGTTTGATTTTCATAATATTGTTTCATAAACAATAGTGATTCATAAACAACTATAATTGGTGACTGTATGATACTATAAAAGAAGATACCATAAATATGTAATCTAGCTGAACTTTTCATGGTAATGGTGATTGATAGGTTATAGATGAGTGTTTAGTACAGCCATTGTAATACTAATATGCCTAATACTGGCATCCTGATGGCAGCATGAACTTCACATACTTGGTCATCTCTGCTTTTTTTGGTGTGTATGTGTATACTACTAGATCAACTGAATACATGTGTTCATGAAACCATGAAGTGTACTCCATACGAATTGGGATACGGACAACCACCACGTAGCGGTGTATTTCCAGGTACTAATCTAGGGTCAGTAATGGAGGAAGATATCGCAGACTTGATCAATGAAACTGAGCCTATGGAACATGTATCAGCAGACAAAAGTTCTACTCCTCTACCTTGTTCAGATGATCCAAGCTCTGCTGAACACTCCTCACCATCACTGTAGTGAACCTCATTGCACAGAGAGTGATATCAGAAATAAGCAAAGTAAAACAATTTTAGACCTTTTAATATTTCTAATCCAGGGTCAGTAAATGGAGAGTAAAACAATTTTAGACATTCTATAATAACAAATAAACATTGCACAGAGCTTTCCTTGTGTTGAGACTTGAGAGTGAAAACACAAGTAAATTACTTTTCGCAATCCCATTATATAACATTTTGATGATGTAATAAACATTTTATTAAAAATATTTCTTCAGGTACTCCATTAGCAACAAGCCAAAAGCATAGCAAACGAAGAAAGGAAGCTGATAGAAACTATCGATTGAATGCTGAAAGAATGGTGAAACAATACAGTAAACGGAAATGCCATGCTGTTGAATCATTTGCTGTTGGGGATTTAGTCAGCATTCAAATCCCACGAATCGACAGAGCATCAACTGATTTTCGATGGATACCATGTGTAATAGTTGTTGTCTCTGGTACCAAGAGACCTGTGTATCGCCTACGTTGTCAATATGGGGTATTGAAAAACTGTGCTTATGATGGACAACTTGAGCGGTATTCTGGCAAAGTCGAGCTTTCACCAAATGACTGGAAAATGGAATCCTTTTTGTCTCTACGAGAAACTGCACTGCTCTTTAACCCTAAGAATGCCTATTATGGTAACTCATGTGGTTGCAAAGGTGGATGCAAAAACTCTCATTGCTCTTGTAAGAAAGCCAGAAAGTTGTGCACCAAAAGATGTCATACTGGATTACCTTGCTTTAACAGTGACAAGAAAGGATTCCATGATGGTGTTGTTTGTGGGTAGTGCCATCACCAGAGCTACTGGCTTACCTGTGGAAAAAAAGTTGTCGATGATGTCAAACTTGTAGATAGTTCTGTAAGTGGCCTAATAGTAGTGTTGTGGGTGGTACTGTCAGTAGAGCTACTAAAGACCAAAAAAATGTTGATGATGTTGAACTTCTAGATAGTTCTGTCAGTGATGATAGAAAGCCTGGACTAGTTATTGTTGATCACTACCCTGATATACCAGTCCCACCAATGTGGATCCCATACCTAGTGTTGTATAAAGAAGATCGTGACATGATTCTTAATGGAAACTGGTTAGTGGATTCCCATATGTATGCCTCTCAGAAACTTCTCAAAAAAGTATTTCTCTCCATCAAAAGATTGCAAGCTACTACTGTGGTCTCTAATCTTAGCACTGACGTTATTCAGAGTCATGCAGTCTAGATTTTGAACAGTCAAAACAACCACTGGATCTGCATTGAGCTGAGCAAGGAAGATAATAGTGAAGTTAGGTATATGATAGTCTTTACAATCGTTTGCCTCAATCAACTTCTGAACAGATAGCTGCACTTGTATTTTCAAGGAATAAAACGATCACAGCAAGGTTTATGAACATTCAGCAGCAGACCAATGGTAATGACTGTGGAGTTTTTGCTACTGCTTGTGCAGTAGCCCTCTGTTATGGTGAAGATCCAGCCAAGGATATCTCCAAAATGAGATGTCACCTCGTAAATTGTTTCGAGTCACGTAAAATGCTACCTTTTCCTGGTAAAACTGTTACAAACCTCTCTCCGGCAATCGAACCATTTCAAACAATCGAACTGTTCTGCGTCTGCCGAATGCCATGGAACAAAAGTAGGATGGCAGAATGTTCAAAATGTGGGGAGTGGTACCATGACAAGTGCATCAAGATTCCCAGAGTTGTATTTCGATCAGAAGATATGGATTGGACATGTATTAATTGCTAACTGAATTGGACTACTCGGTTATGAATTTTGTACGAATTTTGTATGTACAAGATTTGGCCTTTATGGAATGCAACTATCTAGTCAGAATGAGCAACTTTTACCTGTTTCTAGAGCTACAAATTCTCTGATAAATCCTAGAATTGAGCAACTTTTACTGCTCCTATTAACATTCTTGGTTTTGAGAGTGCAGATTGAGGTTTGAGTTTGACCTAGCGCGATCCAAGGATAGTGTGCGCAAACCTTGGATCCAAGGTTTCTTGCCAGAATGAGCAACTTTTACCTGTTCTATTGAGTAGAAATTCTATGATCAATCCTAGATTGAGCAACTTACTGTTATTACCAAATTCTTGGTTTTGAGAGTGCAGATTGGAGGTTTGAGTTTGACCTTGCGCGATCCTAGGATTGAGCAAATTCCAGGTTTGCGCGTAGCATATATATAATGTAGACTGCATTCTAACATAAAATGCAGCTTCAGAGGTTCCACTTTTCGTAGATATTTTGTTAGAACTGTCAAGCTAAAATAACAGCACACTTGACCTTCCACTTCATCATAATGAAGCCTCCGCTATGAATAGTACCAAGTCTACTGGAACAACCTCTATGCTACAATGTTTTTTCAAAAGGCCTCTTGGAAGGAAAAAAATGGTCATGATTGTGGGTGTGGCTAACTCTTCTGACACTACCAGGCCCTCTTCTTCTAACTTGTCCAGTACATATAATCTATGATCTGTATCAATAAGAAATGGCTATGGCTAGCTAACACCTTGAAAATTGTAACTATATCTCAGCACGCAGATGGATAACCACAGTATATTATGGCCTAGGGCTAGAGCTAGGGCTAGTATAGAAGGCCAGCCACAAATATATCAGTCGGATGCCTAGCCCTATTTCTAGCTCTAGCCTTAGCCTTAACTCTAGACCAAGCCTTAGCCTTAACTCTAATCCAAGCCTTAGCCTTAACTCTAGTCCAATCCTTAGCCTTAACTCTAGTCCAAGCCTTAGCCTTAACTCTAGTCCAAGCCTTAGCCTTAACTCGAGTCCAAGCCTTAGCCTTAACTCTAGTCCAAGCCTTAGACTTAACTCTAGTCCAAGCCTTAGCTCTAGTCACATCACTCTAATCTATGTTAAGTGTGAATTGGTGTTGATTGAACCTCACACTCCTTGGGTTGTTAGGGTCACATTCATAGTCTTTCTAAAGGCTGGTTCACAATATGACGTGAACTATCCTGAAATATTACTAGAATACCCTGAGATATTTTTAACAAGTACAATAGCCAGGTTAAGAAGGCAAGCAGTCTCTGCGACATAACAAGACACAGTGTATGGCAAACCAATGAAATTTCAGTTACCACTTAATATCAAGTAATTTCGCATACAAATAATGGCAAACTGAATAGAGAACTCTTGATTAGTGGCACAAGAAGCTTGACTACAAAAATTACTCCCCTGATAAATTGTACAAACTGTACATAATGAAAAGTACAATTAGAGTATCTCTATTTCTTAGTAACTTACTAAATATATGCACATCTCTGCTCTGAAGATGAAATTATAAAATAATATTAAAAAAGGATAAATATCAAATGCTTGTGTATACTCTAACTTCAGCTGATACCTGACATTGAGAAGTTCCTTTTTGGCTTTCTGTGTTGTCAAGACGACCTACAGTTTCAAAGACACAGTATCAAAGTAAGTTTATAACATGAGCCATAGACTACTAGAACTAGTTCTAGTAGTCTATGCATGAGCATATTAGAAGTCAAGCAAATGTTGTTTATTGGGTGTAGAGTAGCATGCCCTATCTGGTTTGATTTGTATTTCTAAAAGTCGGATGGCAAACTCATAAAGCTCATATCTCAACAGGATTCGAGGCTTGCTAGGAGTCTTTTTTGAACCCAAGCAGCAGATGCTGTTTTAGGACTAAACTGGTTACACATAACAAGTGCCCATTGGAAAGTTGACAACTTTACATTTCAGTAATCCTGAGAACAAGAACAACTAGCTAAAGCACATGCAGCAGCTTCACATGCAAAATTTTGCTTCATATTTATTGCAGATTAGCAATGTGCATGTGAATAACATGAGTGGGCATCATTTGGAATAGCCAGCTTCATGATGAAAGCACCCACAATACAAACTCTGGCGTTTTAATTGCCCATGGGCTTGCAGTATATAATTACAGTAATGTAAGTTGTTTGAACATATATGTAAGCTTTAAGCACGATTCTCTAAGATATAATTTTATGCAAATATTTTTATGAATGCTAAAAATGATTTTTTACCCCAGTTCCAAATGAGTAGCATACTCACAATGAAAATGAACAGACAGGTCAATAGGCAACATATAAAAAAGACGTTAGTCATAACTATGCACTTGAAACAAGTCTTTCCTCAGATGTTACTTATGAAAAGCAGCATAATAGGACACAGACCCTCCCCATTGATCATGACTCTTCAAAATTGAATGATGATACATAATTCATAATCTGCCTACCAAGTTTGGCAATGATCCTCCGAGAGCAGTCATACATACAAATGCACAAACAGACATGAGTACAAACAAAACCCTGCCATGCATGCTTGTGGCCAACACCTCCCACATATCCATGTTATGCACATACAGAAATAAATGTCTGGACACCATGCCTTATATAGTATGATTGCTTACCATATCTTGATTCATAGTGAATCAAGTCTTTCTTCAGATCAGTGATAGTGTGAGAGTTCTCCGAAACTAGCTCCTTCAGATCAACGACATTTTGAGAGCTCTCTGAAAGTTCTTCCTTCAGATCAATGACACTTTGAGAGCTCTCTGAAAGTTGCTTCTTCAGATCAACGATACTTTGAGAGTTCTCGGAAAGTTGCTCCTTCAGATCAATGACACTTTGAGAGCTCTCTGAAAGTTCTTCCTTCAGATCAATGACACTTTGAGAGCTCTCTGAAAGTTCTTCCTTCAGATCAACGACACTTTGAGAGCTCTCTGAAAGTTGCTTCTTCAGATCAACGACTCTTTGAGAGCTCTCCAACTCCACTATTGAAAAACTGGGATTAAACTGGTTCTTTGATCATCAGTATGAAGCTTACCTTCGAGTCGCTTTCGGTTTTCAGTAGCATGGTCACGTTTACGTTGCTCTGCCTATATCAAGTCCTATATCACAAAAAGTGTGTCTTTTGGTTATTGTATACATCTATAATCAGTGAGTTGACAGTTACATCATAAAAAATATCCATACACTCTGCACACATGTTGTTAAATGGAGCTGCTTACTATCAGTGACTCCTGGAAAAGAAGTACTTAATTATAAAAACTAATTGTATACAAGTGAAGAGTTAAAGAAATACTTAAGGGAGAGGAGCAGCAGAAATAGATATCGTAAAAAAAGGTATTAGGTTGTACAGTTCATGAAATTATTTCTCTCTAACTGATTTATCTTTTACATCCTGTTCTGCATACTGAGTTTATTTTTCCAACCTTGGTAAGTCATCTACAGATCGTTCTAGATTTTGGGATCCTTTAGCTATAGTAGAGTAACTTCTTTGCAGTTGCATTTGTGATGGCTAGGCATTTGTAAAAGCTAGCTGTTCCATGCACACAAAAATAAGCTGGTTCCTACATATTTGGAGCTGGTTAGGGACCTGCTGTCCACACTGGCATAAGAATTGTTCCCTGGTAAGCCACGATAGTGGACTCACACATGTTTGTTCATATGCCAATCAGGCGCTACTGTTTTTGCTGTCTTGAACATGTCAGGAGAGAACAGTAAAGTTGAGCAGTAGCATCTAGATAAGCTGATGAGATGCCACGAGGTAGCATATACACATAGCCAAGTATACTGCTGAGACCACAGCTTTTTATGCTAGAATTGTTTGTTACACAGACTTTCTCGACAATCAACTTAAATTTACCCACTCAACATTCTGGCAAATGCTCTAGCCTTCATCAGGAACAATGAGATGCTAAGACTCATACGAATCTTAGCATCTTATTATTCCTGATTGAGGTTAGAGTATCTAGCAGGAATGTCAAATGAGCAAATTTAAGTTAATAATCGAGAAATTTATATCTACAATGTCAACTGAGAATACTTTGAAAGCTACAATAGTTTTCGATTAAATTGATCATAGATTGATATCTATACTGAATGGAATTTGAATTAGTTCTGAGACCATTCCAGTTGCAAGATATGGTCCTCCTCACTTCTCTCTATGCAACCAGTTATTTTGTAAATTAATGTCACAGTTGACATTTCACTGTAAACCTTATCGTCTCTCATCAGATGAAAAAGGGGATTGTTTGAGAGAAGCATTTTTGCTGAACAACAATACACAAATTCCAAAATGAATGTTTGTAAATATTGTTGACCAATGCTGAGGAGAGTTGTCTAGAAACAAATCTCACCAATGATTAACTTTCATACAGAAAGTTAATATATAAATAAAACATGGATGAACACAATGTAATAGTACAAAATACTACCAGTAATATCTATATCTCTATGGATAATCAATAGGCTCTTTATGTGCATCTCCACTCTCTGCAGGAAAGCATTAAACTGCTCCAGGAAAGTCATAGCTCGGCAACTATTATAGCTATCAAGCAAGGTAGACTCAGAATTGATCTCTCTTCACACTGCTTTCACTGCTCTAAGATCTCAACTAAGCTTGGATGTATGCATGGATTTCTTTTCCTTGATATTAACTGCTTTCACCTTCAGAATTATGCATTGCATGTCCTGAAGCTCGATCACAATCTTTCTTGCCTTGTTGACCAATTCTCCACTGTTGTTGGATGTCACTGTTATGCCAGCTCTAAACTCTGGTTGAGTTGACTCTCATGTTTTATTTCACCAAAAGTTGTTTAGTATACATGTCGTTAACATCCATATGGTCGATTATGAAGTGCTGCTCTTGAAATAAATATCAGCTTATGAGCATGTGTAATAAGCTTCAACATTAGGGTAATGTGTTTCACAGAACATTGCAGCAGGAGTTTTACTAGAATAACCAGGCCTGTTTATAGCTGCAAATGTCTGTAGCTGTCCACAGTTTCCTAACGAGTATCTTGCTGCTCTTATGTTAGTTACGTAGCTAGCTTCCAAACATCATAACCACAATAGAGAAACTCTTAGGGCATGGTCAGATATGTTGAATATGTGCACAGCAATACAGGATATTTTTGGTGGGTAATTTTATTCCCAAGAGCCTCACTCTATACCTTATGGCAAGTGAGGTGATGAGAATGTAGAGCAAATATTTAACTATTGTGGCTATACTACTTTAAATTTATTCTAGTGCATGCAAACCCAAATACTTCATAGTTAGGGCAACTCAAGACTTCTCAAGTTTCAGGCATCTTCTGGGAAAGTCTAAACTTCCTTTTGGAACTCGTCTCATAAATGCCCAGACATAAGAAAAGATCTAACTTTTTTTTCGTGAGTACCATCACAGAAAGTAACATTAATAATCTCCTGCAAATTATGAATTTTGCGTCAAAATTATTCTTCTACCATCCTTCTTTGAGTGCATGCAGCAACTTCCACTCTCTGCAATGTTTACTAACATAACACTTATTAGCTGTCTCTGTCACCAATCATGTCTCTGCCCCATATCCATGGCTACCAATCATAGACCTAGGATTGCCTCATGTGTATATGGTTAGGTATACGACCAAACAAACCAAAGTTTGGTGACAATATCATTAAACTTGCTCTGCAACCTGAGTTCTCACCAACTTTTGTGCTTACGACGGATTTTTCTCTATGGTAATGTTGATGACTGATATCAGACTGCTGCTATGAAGTAACGTGCTTTGCACTTCAATAGGTCAACATCCCTAGTCCAATGTGGAGGGATGTCTTATAGCATTCACTAGTCCGGCATGTTCTAGTCTAAGCAGAGAGTATGGCCAGACCTTTTCAAAAGACAAAAAGAGTTTTCCTTAATATCAATGTTGAGCTCAAGATCTGTGATATTATGAAGAACTGGATAAATTTAGCTTGAGTGGCAGTGGAATGCAGTATAGGAGAGTGGATTGCCAATGATTTTATGTGGAGCTAAAAATAGCTGAAGGTCTTCCACACTGCAGTTCAGTTATCGATGATTTTCAATTATTAGAACTCCATTTGTTGGAATAATTGGGCGGCTACAATACGTATGCAGCTTAATAAAATCAGGCAGATCATTCCTGAGAAGAAACTGACCTGCCAGCATTAGCTAGAGAGCTCCATTATAGCACCAGGATCAGAATGAGTTTCTATCAGCTTTTATGGTGGGCCTGCATTGTCCAAGCATAGAATAGGGGGAGGATTGGTGTTGGGAAGTGATCTTAATTCCAATGCCCCACGATGATGGGAGTCTGGAATATTCTTGTCAGGAGGGCAATGGTATTAAGATAAACTACAACAAGCATAGAAAATCCCTCACATCGTGGTGAAGGAACTGTTTCTATTAGTGATTGGGAAAGCTTTATGGGAAAAAATAGTGGTGGGCATAAGCAGCTAAATACTGGTGTAGCAGTGTTGTATTGGTGGCCATCCTGATATTAGGTGGTAGAAAGGTTGTCAATGTGATGAACCTCATGAAAAGCCTGTTTTTCTTTTGCTCCAATATAATCTGCTAATTATAAGCCAGCACATCCCTGGGAGAGAGAATAGAGCAGTGGTTAATCTGTCCCAAAATGATGTAACATATTTCTGTGCCCGGTCCCTTCAGCCATCAGAGAACCTGATGTCGTCTCACAAGAACTGTAAGTAACTCTAGTATCTAGCTGGCCGAACTGGGCTAAAGAGAGGTGAAGAAACTTATTGATTAGGAATGGCCAAGGTTACATACTGCAGTAGTCAGTAAAAATTCCAGGAATTTTAAATTGCAGGGGGGCTTCAGGCAGTTCAGCAACAGAGACTGGGTGCCGTGCAGCTTCATGTCATAGATTGCTGGGTCAGGGTTAACCATCATACCATCAAGTATACTTGTCAGCAATCTGATTTCTCTACATTGCTGATGGCAAGAAAGACCACTTGGAGCCTGCCCATCAACATCTACAATACAGTCTACAGGGAATCAAATGCTTGGAAGCATACCAAGGTTGGGAGAAATGACAGAAATTGCCATATATCTCCTGATATTCTTATAAAGCTGAAAGGAGGTGGGGGACCCACTCATACCATTGTACATCACTTGGGATGCATGCTGCTTTAACCTCTGTTGCTTTCCAAGATCAGGAGAAATGAAATGACAGTCTATCAGAAGCCTCTATGAACCAACATGCCACTTGTCTTGCTCAGCTATTGCAGTGGGTCATCCGTCCTGCCAGGACATCATAAGAATGACTATTACAGTCGAAGATAGACAATTTTCATCACGGAATCCAGCTCTTCATCGGGAAGAAAAAGTCAGATATCTGTCCAGTCAGGACTCTGCTTAACCTCTGGGTAAAAAAAGGCCCACTCTCTGTGTTTCGAGACAGCACATATCTGACATGTCAATGGTTAGTGGTTGCATGAAGGTCCCC
Organism: Cladorhizidae sp. MBARI D1340-BT2; assembly: GCA_028752905.1. Taxonomy (NCBI): domain Eukaryota; kingdom Metazoa; phylum Porifera; class Demospongiae; order Poecilosclerida; family Cladorhizidae; species Cladorhizidae sp. MBARI D1340-BT2. The sequence continues at coordinate 21,463,146 of JAQNBH010000005.1, read as the reverse complement.
AGCCAAGGCAGGGTTAGATGCATCTGGGTACTGTAGACCCAAATGCATTCAACGTATTGGGATCTACACTATAGTTCGGATAAGGGAAAACTTTGGATATATGAAAAGCAAGCAAGTCATTATAAACTTGTCGATACTGACTCGGGTGTTTCAATAATTGCTAATATCATTAGCGATTTTAGTCTGCAGGGCCATGGAATGTGAGCAGCTTACTTCCTGAAGGAGAAGCAGCTATGTCCTCAGTAGCAGCCATGCTGTCGTATACACATATTCATTCATTTAAAGTATTTTTGTGTATATTTTATACGAGCAATTGTTGTTGATTACTACATCCTGTACAATAACACTATTTACTAAAACGAGATGCAAGAGTTCTTTGCTTCAGGTTATCATACGCTTTGTGCACGCCAGATGTCTCACTCTTTTAACAACCACCAGTGCTGTCTCGGAGGATTCAGAATTGCCTGCAACACTTGGTGGTCTATCTCATCATGCCAGTTTGCCCCTAGCAAATGGTGTGCTTCTGATACTCCTTCATGTAACTTTTCATGGAACTCCACTGAGACTGGATGCCTTGGCCTCTTTTCTGAATGAAATAGAAATATAGAGTGCTTCCAAGCTGGTCGTCTTTAGCAAGGCTAATGACATGACTTGAACTCTCAACTGACTATATATAAATGGTGCTGCTAACTGTCGAAGTTTTGTTTGATTCTTCATGATTCTCTGTTATGGTTGCATTTCTACTGCCATACTCTTGTGAGAGTCTAGCTCAAGTGGTTCCTTAAAATATCTTGCCAAGCACAGCGAACTATGACTCATTAGATAAAACTGAGCTCTTACTTTTGCAGGTTTAGCGAACTGATTTGACTTTCACCTGCAAATCTCTAGCCCTCCCTAATGAAATCTCCCATTGATGATCATTACCATGCAACTGAGTTTGAATAATCCGATGTTCTGATACATGAAAGTCTACTGTGCCACAGCTTCAGCATAGGGGCAGCCACAAGTCACAAAGAAGGGCATGGAAGATTCAGTGATCTAGAAACCTGGAGCTTGCAGGAGCTTGGCATACATAGAGTACATTTATACCCTAAGAGACAGTTACTCCAGGTTGCCAGTGTCATAAAGTACCATAATTACATTTCAATATGAACTATGGGTACAATAGCTAATGATAGGGAATGGTGTGCAACAGTGATTGGTGGAAAGGAATGGAGGCAATATGTTGCTTTACTGGTTGGGCCAGATGCTGGGCCTCACAGCACCTCTAACTGTATTAGCACTTTGTTAATGAGGGGTTTGGTTTCTGATCCAGCAGCCTGGCAAGTCCTACATGGCCCTGGCAGTTGAGGCACTAGCAAGAGGTAGGTAGAGTTATAACATCAAGGAAGAAAACAAGTATTTACAGGTATATTCTGTTGATATGTTCTTTTTGCTCATAACTTTCCTAATATTGCCCATTGGCATCCTTAAACTCTTAGAATGCGAAGGGAGTTACTCAGGTAATTTCCCCTGCACGCAGACACTGTTTATTGGAATCACCTGTGTTTTTTAATTACCTGATGTTTTTATTATTTATTTTTGTTGTGTGTGGCTCGTTGAGGTGAGTGTTCATTGATATTCAGACCATCTCCTAACTTTCTACCTAACACGAGGCTAGAAGAATCTTTAGAGATGTCAAGACAAGTGAAGCTAGACTCCAAGTAAGATTATTATGTGGATGAGCTAACCAGTTTGTTACATAGTGTGCTCGAAGTTAGTTTTAGCTAGAGCATTTTTTTAGCTAGCTAGCTAGTTGTATATAGGCTATCTTTTTAGGTAGCGCTCAAGGTAGCTAGCTGTAGGTCATCTTATAGCTAGCGCTCGAAGTAGACAGTTGTAGATCATATTTATAAAGCTTAGCTAATTAGTAAAGTAAATAATTGTCGGTCATCTTTGGATAGCAAAGTTTCTAGCTCTCGAGGTATAGTAGTTTAGGCCATCTTTATATCTAGCAAAGTAGCTAGCGCTTGAAGTGTATAGGCAGTTTTAGCTGATCTTTATAGCTAGCAAACTAGAAGTTGGCAGTTTTAGATTATCATTATAGCTAAGCTAGCGCTTTAAGTGTCTAGGCAGTTTTAGCTGATCTTTAAATAGCTAGCAAATTAGCTAGCGCTTGAAGTTGGAAGTTATAGATGATCATTATAGCTAGCAAATTAGCTAGCGCTTGAACTGTACAGGCAGTTTTAGCTGATCTTTATAGCTAGAAAATTAGCTAGCGCTTGCCAAGTTGCCAGTTTTAGATGATCATTATAGCTAGGAAATTAGCTAGTGATTGAAGTTGGTAGTTTTAGATGATCATTATAGTAGAAAATTAGCTAGCGCTTGAAGAAGGCAGTTGTAGCTGATATATATATAGCCAGCAATAGCTAGCGCTGGAGGTAGCTAGTAGACTGCCAAGCAACCATGGTATTCTATAGCCAGTGCTAGTATATTTTCAGCTCAGCTAGCTTTGGGATGATCTAGCAACAATGCATTTATATTACATATCCACTATAAATATTATTCATAGTCATAGTTGTTTGCATACATAGGATTGGTAAAAGTTGTGCTACTGGAAGAAAAAACAATCAAGAAAAAGTGAAGAAAGAAATTAAAAAAACACGATATGATGTGGATGGTAAGCGACACAGGACTAACTTTTGTGAGGTATAGTTCAAAGCAGGTGTAATACATAAAGCTACTTTACAAATCTTACATCTAAATGAAGTTCTGACTTCCTTTTTTGCTGCTGCACAGGTAGCAAGCACACAGGGACCTTTTGCCATTGCTATTTGGGGGAAGGTGCTCTATGAAGTGCATTCCTGTAAGTCTGGCTGGTTCAGCCACAAGATGATTGTGGGGAAGATGGACACTTCAAGCTGAGCTTCTGTCAGGCCTGCCTCCAGAAGAAATCCAACAGCAACCTTCACTAAGAAGCACTGGTGTGTTACTCTTCGGCCAGTCAAAGGTGTCCATTTATATATTATGTATGCATTTACCAATACCAGGTTGAGGAGATGAAAAACTGCCCGTTTCCACCATTTCTGTGTCCTATGTTGGAAGGTATAGTAACTCATCAGCTGATTGGATTTGTCAACCCCACCCATGTGACTATTGTACTCGACAATGGCTGTTGGCTTTATGACCTCCTCCATGCCAGTTGCTGACAGCCTTGTCCTCCTCCTCTTTGCTATAGTGCTATCATCGTGGATAGTACTCAGAATGGTCACAGCTCTCTTGTCCATCCATTTCAAGGCAAGGACACCATTTGTACTTATATACTTGATGTCACCCTTTTTCATTTTGTCTTTGGCCTTGATACATGCAAGTAACCCCCTCCTGTTCACCCGAACTGCACCACATGCACCAAAGCCACTACTTTTTAGGGTGAGGAACAAGTCTGGACTTGTGTACAAATGGTGTCCTTTATTCTCCATCCCTTCCACTAGCTTCATCACCATGTCATGTGTTGTTCTGTAGCAGAGAGGCTCTCATTTCTCTGGGAGCCCCCCAAAAAATAACAAGAACTGAAAAGAAAAAAAAGCGGGAAGGAAAAATGGGATAATGAAGAAGAGCGGGAAGGAAGTGGAAAAAGAAAGAAAAAAGTGGGGGGGAAAGACTAAGAAGTGAATTATATTTATTATATATAATATTATAGTACTTTTCTTCATGGCTATTTTGTGTGTATATATTATATATACAGTTTCCTCACCAGCATAGAGCTTCCAAATGTACATATATCCACTGGAGCCGTCTGCCAGGACGTAGGCTTTCATGCTCCACTTGATAGGGATAAACCACAGCCGTCCCTTGAAGCCTATCATTGATTCATCGACTGATATTTCTCTCCCCAGCTGGTAAAAGGTTTTGAATTTGTCTAGTAAATGCTCCATAAGTGGCCGTATTTTGAACAGGGCATCATATCCTGGCCGACCCCTACGTACACCTTCTCTCCATCATTTAGGTGAAAGAAGCGCGATACAAAATCGGTCTCCCGCCATGATAGAAGAGGAGAAGCATGACGTGGTGAAGGGCCATTTCTTGCACCAATAGTCCTCAATCCGATGCTTATTATCCATGCTCATGGCAATAAAGGGCAAGAAACTTCACCATTTCACTGACTGAGCACCTTTTCCACTCTCTGACTCTTGATCGAAGAGGTAAGTCTTTATTTCCAGCCATGAATTGCTCAGCATACAAATTTGTTTCGTTCACAACTCTCTTCAGGATATTGTCGTCCAGAAAAAGCTGAGCAAACTCCAAAGGCTCTTTTCCTTCCATGTCAACAGTGCACCCAGATGCCTGGCTAAAGGAGATGGAAGAAGTGGAACAAGAAGTACTGGCACCAGAACTGCTACCACTTTAGCTACACTCACCACCAACTACGCCATCACTAACACTATCAGCTACCTCACAAACTCCAACATCCTCATCATCCTCACTATAATTCTTCACTATGAAGCCATCAAAATCGTCATCACTCTCATCATCCAACATACACAGCACTTTATCTGTATCACAATATTTAGCCATAGTTACACCCCACAATATTTAATTAAACTTGCTATCTGTTGTAATCTGATAACGCCAAACTTTACAAAGCTCTTAACTAAATCAATAGCTCCTCTATCTAAAGAACTTTGAGTACAGCTGTAAAGCAAGCAGCTGCTCAGTACCCACTTGTAAAGGTTTGCAACTTCTGGGGACACTGGGAAAGTGATAGAAGCAACCTAGTAAATCACACAGGAGGCGGTTTACAAGATAGCTGATTGATAATTAAAAAATTGTAAAATCATCCAATTTACTTTCCCGGAAAGTAGCCCAGAGCTGTGTTGATATAATTGGTTATCTATCCAAGATCTACGAGTGTGCCAAGTAGAAGAGCCTGAGAAGCTGTCCTAGTAGGAATAAGGCTAGTTTAAGAAGCTTATAAGCAGGGGCGTACGCAGACTTTTGAAAAGGGGGGTTATGTATTATGTCGGATGTGGATCATGTGGCTGAAAGCCATGGTGAGGATATATAGTGCAAGAGGGAAATATATATGCCCCATCCAGCACAAAGCCCCATCCAGCACAAATCGTGGAAACTCCAAAAATATTTACAGAGATGTTTTTTATTAAGCAACCTTCAAAAATATACAAACAAAATTACTGAAATAATAAGCTAACATTGAATTCTGCATGGATGTTGTTCTACGTAAAGTTTGCAACAGTATCGATCCATTCCAGTATTAATGCTAAGGCACTGAGTCTTTCCTCACTTTTTTAAACATCGAAGTGTGGAAGCAGATCGTTCACAAATATGGTAACTGAGTGGGAGTGTAGCAAAAAGGTTCAAAAGGGACATTTGGAAGGGTTTTGAGGCAGCAGAGTTTAAGCGATTCACTCAGAGTTTGAGGATGCTCATCTGGTTAAATTTGTAGCCACCTTGACTTCCAGCGATGTAACTCTTCATCAAGTATACTCACATTTGGTAGATCTTCAGAATAGAAAGTAACAGCAGGTTCAATATTAACAAAGGATGAAGTAGTGATATGGATGTGCAAGAGGTATTGCAATGAAGCTACCTGGTTGGTATGCTTAGTAAATATTGATGTATAATGTGGTCAAGAAGAGGGATAACTACAGCCCATTTAAAATAATCCTCAACTGAATTAGTGGATTCAGACAATGCTGAGTTGTGCGTGGCATCGAAATAGTTATATTGGACTGAACTGCCTATCTAGAACAATGCCGAAAGATACGCTGTGAAAAATTATCAACATCTGCTCTCTCTCTTTTAAATTGATTGCAACAGTCTTGTACTATTGTCACTCCAGAGGTAAGGTCTTGGCACTTTCTTGTAATTTAACAACAGCTTCTTTAACAGACCTAAAGAGAGTGACTAGGGAATACAAAAATGCCAAGGACTCCAATGTTTTCATATATGCAAGAGCATTTTTCTTATCATCAGTAGTCCAACCATCTTTATAGTTCACAAATTCACTATTTCCATCGAGTACTATCTCACACATTTTAATTAGAAAAGGATGATATAGACAGAAACGCTCCCAGCCATTGATGTTCTCTACCCATCGAGTAATGCAAACGTTGATTATTGAAGACTGCTTTGTGCCAATCTGAGACCTCTTCTGAATGATTGCTTTAAGGAGACCCTCTCTTTTAGCTGAATCCTTTATCCATAATGTGAAACCTTTTATCTGAATTACACAGTTCCTTATAGGTGGAACAGAACAGGAACTTATGATAGCCAGATTATGGAAGGACTTGCACAATGGGTGTACAATGCCTTGGGATGCTTCTCTCGAAGTAATGCCTGCACAACAGCTATCTCCCCACTCATCATTGAGGCCCCATCATACCCTTGTCCTCGCAAATCACTCAGTGATAAGCCAAGCCCCTCCAAGGTCTGTATAATGGCATTTGCTACATCAGCTGCTCGGACTCTCTCAAGTTTTACAAATGAAACATACTCTTCTCGAATGTCACCATGGCCATCAACAAAGTGAAGGCATATGTGCAAATGCTCTACATTGTGACATGAAACCTCATCAGCTAGAACGGAAAAATATTTTGCTTCTTTTATTTCAGATATTGTTTTGGCAAGAATCATATCATAGCCTATAATATTAATAATTACATTTTGAGTCCCTGGTGATAAGTGTGTTGCATTCTTTGCCTCGGTACAATAAAGATGCTCATATAAAATACTGTCTGTCCCCGCAAAAGATTTTAGCAGTGCTAAAAAGTTTCCTGCATTCTTTGACGATGCAACATCCTCTAACTTTCCACGAAATGCAATACCCTGTTTGCCTAAAAAAAGAATTGCTCAAACAATTTGCCTCAGTATTGACTTATTTCCTTTTGAACAGCAGTAGTGCTTGTCATTACATCTACTCGTGATGCTGGATTTTCAATTGTGCATATGCTTGCTGAAAACAATCACGATGGTATTGAAGCTTCGGATGATTACTCAAAGTGCAACTCATCTTGATCCAGTTAGAAAAAGGCTTAATTACCAGGTAACCTTTATCTTTACGTTGGCTAGATGGAAGAAACAGAGCACAACGCGGACAAAATACACCATCTACCTTAGAACTGAAGACTAGCCAAGGATATTTACTGAGCCACAATATGTTAAACTTTTGGTGATAGCTAGGTAATAAGGTGCCAGTAAGGACACTAGGCAATTGTACATCGTGGTGACAGTATCTAGCACCACTATTTATTAAACTAGCAGCATCATCAATAGACCTATTTGCAGATAATAAACATACGATTCTGGTCCTTCGGCACTTCCACTTGAGCATTCATTAACTATAGGAACTTCATCTTCATGTCAGCTTTCCAGTGTGGTACTGATTTCAGAATGATCCAGATCAGACTGAGGTTCACTAGAATCTGAATAAATGAGATTGGTTTATCAAGTGTACAGGCTTCAAGCTAAATAGCTAGCAATAATTTCTCTTATCTTCATCCTCAATGGCTGTTATTTTGAAAAATTACCTGATGTCCATATTTTGTCGTTGCCTCTTCATGGCAGAGTTGAAGCTCATTAGTTCCACAACTACTATTAATGCTCACGTAGCATGATGTGTAACTGTGCAATGATTAGCTCATTAACCGATCGAAGGACAAAGTCCATCCAACCAGACAGCCCCTCGGTGGGACCCGAGCACCCTGAGCAGATTGGTCTTATTTGCATGGGGGGGTTGTGGGCTTTCTTTAGAAAGTACATTCGTTGGGTTCTCATTTTCCCCTCCCCCATGGTCAAGGGCTAGGGCTAGGCTTTGTTATTGTAATTTTGTTTCCACATTATTTAACACTATCAATGTACCTATGTATAATTAAAATTATATTAATGAAGTGAGCCATTGTCTGAAATGAAATCTGAGAGGGCAAAACACACACAAACACATTCCAATGAATATCATTAAAATGAAAGGGGTGTTCTGCAGAACCCCCAGAAATCCCCGTACGCCCATGATAAGGGCTAGGTACTACATCCAAAGCTTTAGTGGATAAATTATCTAAGCCTGTCATTATCTAGTAGACTATAATAGTAAAATAACAGCAAGATCCACACCCTTAAGAGTTCCCATTAAATATATCTAGCTTCACTGCTGAATGCTGCCTGTACTAGAGCAAGAACAAACTAAACATATAACGCAGCAGAAATTAGGTTCGCTGTTGCTACCTCCCAGTATAGAGCTCATTCAACATAGAGCTCAAGTTCCATGCAAAGACAGCTGTTGTTGGTCTAGTTTTAACTTACAGAGGAAAATGTACCCATAGCATCTAGTTTTGTGTGTAGCATCCTGAGCGCATTATGACACCATGTTAAGAGAGTTGAGATATAGACAGTTGTGGGTATTATTACCACCAACAATAAGTAGTTGTATTATGCACATTGCAAGATGTTGGGGATGATTATTGTAGATTCAAATACTCACCAAATGTGAGGAGAGTCCGAACATCAAGAGGAGGGAGATGAATATCAGGTTACGTACAAGAAGGTAAAACATGTAACATTACATCATATTATGCATAATACTAGTACACTTCTAAATTTATTCAAACTTGTACGAATACTCTCAGCTGAACAAAAAAGCTGATTTAAATAAAGTTCTAGTATATTATTATAATGAGATTTTGAACTGCACAGAACTAATTACTCACACAGGAACTGGAAAAAAGAAAGAAAATAAAAGTGCAAAACAAGGTTAGTTTTTGTCTGTTGGTATCAATTAGTTACAGAGCAACTTACCCTAAGCAAATTCAAGGATTCTCTTTAACTAAATCTGTTTGTTTTTTAGTCCTAACGGTTCAACAGAAATACTTCAGTCTTCATCAGAAAGAAGAAAGTTTTGTCTCACATCTGGCTAGCTAGTCTGTTCCAGGTATAAAATTGACACAATCGCAGCTGAATTTGCATTTCCAAATTAATGGACAGTTCTAAGGCACTTACACAGGATTACATCCGCACTCAAATCAATACTTAACCTGTGATAGAATCACTCTTACCAAATATAAACATCACCAGTTCGCAATGAGTCAACTGGGAGTTTGTCAGGGATGACCAGTGCATTAAAAAAAAAACTTTTAAAAAACCTTGTGGTTACCATGTATAGCTCCATATATTCTGCAAACTTCATGTTATGGACTTTATATACAGCTCAAAAGATAGGTCTCTCTGTGTGCTCTATGTTGATACTAAAGTATTTTTCATAGATATAACTATAGCCATGTTACAGGAGCTACAAGTGGAAGGATCCTCAAAAACCTGAATGCCTGATTTTGGTGCATAAATATCTCCAGATTGCCAAGTGCTAGAGAGTTGAAATTAGCACCAGTGGCTACAGGAAGCCCTACTCTATACAATTACAGTTTTCATTAGGCGCTAAAATGTAAGTACGTAGTCAAGCGTGCGGGTGGAAAATGAATGAAATTCATAAGACTCCCAAGCCATATTAAATTAAGTACCGTGGCTCCTGAGATGATGTAACGACCTATAGATGGTCTATCCTGCATTCTTTGCAATTGGTTTTATTCAGCAAAGTATATTCAACTATAAAACCATTTGAAGATCAGTTATCATGAAATATGCAATTCTTGTGACAGGCTCAATGTTGATATCCTTTACGATCCAGTTATACCATCATTGGGACATTGGAAAATGTTTTTGGCAATTTAGAGGACGTGCAGGAGGAGCTGCCTGTGCCACTAGATCACTTGGGAAAGGTTGCAAATGTCATGATGGAGCAGCAAGATACTCGTTAGGAAACTGTGGACAGTTACAGAGAGTTGCAGCTATAAATAGGCCTGGTTATGCTATTACAATTCTTGCCTCAATGTTCTGGGAAATATGTTACACTAATCATGAAGCTTGTTCACATGTTCATAATTGGTGCATGTTTCAAGGACTTTGAGAACAGTGCGCTTCATAGCAAGATACCATAACTTAACTTAAGAACATTAGGTAACTAAACATGAGAGGCTTAACAACCACAGTTTAGGAAACTAAAATATTTTTATAGACAAAAGTGGTACAAGTTAGGCCCCCTAAATGCTACTTAATAGAACGTTCAGCATTTGACAGTCAAGTACATGCACGTGTGTGGGAGGTGTCTCTTCAATGGGATTGTTATTCCAAGCTCTAGTATGGTGGCTGCTTCGTACCAGCAGCATTAGAACAACATTAGTTATCCCTGCAGCATTAGAGGGTGGAGTATGTACAGGTGCCTCTTAATACTCTAGCAACTTACAAGAACTGATCTAAAATGGTCTTAAGGCTTTTAAAATCATAACTTAATCAGTTTTGCAAGCAAGTATAAAGGATGTGAATGGAAAGACCCAAACCTACCTAAAGGAAATGTGGCTAGGGATAAAATTTCTATATATTTTCTAATAGCAACTACAGATAATATTTACTTCAGTCCATCTACCTGCAATTTCTATTTGAAGGGTGGTTGCAATTGAAAGGGAGGTTATTATTAACAAGTCTGGTTTGACAAGAAAAATGCTGTTACCAATCGCTGATCGCAACCACTGTCCTCGAAGGAATCTTTATGGGCATTCTGCTGTTTTAGCAAGCTGTTTTTCCTACACTAGGCTACTTGTGCCTATACCAGTAAACTCTCTCAATAGTTTAGACTTTGAGAAATGAGTTAGTGTCCTTTGATACATTGTTTACAGTCTTCTGCTGATTTGGGCCACGATAGAGCAAGATCTTTGCAGTGGCATCTGGGATGTAAAACTTGTGAAGGTTTTAACACCAGAAAGGATAGCATTAACTTTCAAATAGTTCATCCGGGATCCCGTCCCACGGACAATGATGGATGACGCAGGGAGAGTGCATTTGAGCTTGATGGGAGCTAAGTGAGCATTCTGATCTCTGTGGGTAATATGATTTAATTAATTTCTGGCTTACATAAGTATGTTGATAAGGGATCACTAGTTACGGAGAAAAAATGCTGACTTGCTTCCATTGAGATTAGTATGCTACACTTGTTAGTTGACATTTTTGTCCTTGGATGGGATCCTGTAAACTCTAGTAAAGGTAATGCTACCCTTATTGCTGTCAGAACAGCTAGCTACTACTAATGCCCAACTTTTCCAGGAGAAATTTGTAGAGGGTAACTCTTTGCCTCATGATATTTGCTAGCACCTTCAATGCATAACCATACTAGATGCTGATACAGAAATCCAACCAGGAGTGCATTTTCTTCTAAAGAGAGAAGATATTCTGAGGGATTTCAGGCTAGCATAGGTGAATATACAGCTTTCATTGGCTTGCAGAGACAGCAGCAAAGGTAAGGAAGGGACAGTTTATGATGGCAATTTTTTGCTTGTCAATCAGTTTTATTCATTTCTATATTTTTATCGCTTCCTCCACCCACTCCCACAAACTAGAACAAGAAATAAAGTTTAATGTAATAATGCTGTAATCATCTGCACAGGTCCAGCTAAAAATCTGGTTTTTAGCACGTTTTATGATGAATGTCCCAATTTGAAGATACCAGCTTAAAGGTGAATATACAGCTTTCATTGGCTTGCAGAGACAGCAGCAAAGGTAAGGAAGGGACAGTTTATGATGGCAATTTTTTGCTTGTCAATCAGTTTTATTCATTTCTATATTTTTATCGCTTCCTCCACCCACTCCCACAAACTAGAACAAGAAATAAAGTTTAATGTAATAATGCTGTAATCATCTGCACAGGTCCAGTTAAAAATCTGGTTTTTAGCACGTTTTATGATGAATGTCCCAATTTGAAGATATCAGCTTAAAAAGGTGAATCAGTTAATGAAATAATATGGTATTACATTAAAAAATTAAAGCTTCTTTCTCCATCATAACACATAACAGATGGTGTTACACGACACATAGACAGGGTTACATGTATATCCTTACAAAATATTACCCAATGATTTGACTATGTTTCACAACACTTAACCTGTGATAGAATCATTCCTACAAAATATAAACATCATTGATCAGTTAGCAAGTAGTCAACTGTGAGTTTGTTAGGGGTGCAGGTGCATATAAAAACAAACTTGTGGTTACCACTTTATAGCGCCATAGATTCTGTAAACTTCATTATGGACTTGATATATAGCTCAAAAGATTGGTCTCTCCATATGCTCGCTTTGATACTAAAATATTTTTCATATAATAACTATAGGCAGGTTACTGGAACTAAAGTAGAGGGAGCCTCAAAATCTGTATGCCTGATTTTGCCACATAAATATCTCCAGATTGCCAAGTGTTAGAGAGTTGAAATTAGCACCAGTGGCTAGAGAAAGCCCTACTCTATTTTTGATTAGGCGCTAAAATGTAAGTACTGGTCAAGCAAGCGCACAGGTGGAAAATGAATTTTATGGAATTTTAACAAAATTCCTTTTACAACCGAGCATTTGACCACGTACTTACATTTTAGCGCCTCATCAAAACGCTTATTGCATAGAGTAGAGCTTCTTCTAGTCACTGGTGTTAATTTCAACTCTCTAGCACTTGGCAATCTGGAGATATTTATGCGGCAAAATCAGGCATTCAGGTTTTAGGATCCCTCCACTTTAGTTCCAGTAACTTGGCTATAGTTATACGCATGAAAAATATAGTATTGAAATAAAGCACACAGAGAGCGCTATCTTTTGAGCTATATATCAAGTACATACCATGAAGTTTACAGAATCTATGGAGCTATAAAGTGGTACCCCACTTGTTTTTGTTTTTTATTATAAAATGACCTGTCTCCCCCAAAATTAATCATTTACTATACTAGCAAGACCTCCACTCAGAACCAGTTGGGCAAGGGGGTCGCTCTCAAATGAAGTTAGTAGAAGCCTTCAACAGTGTGATGCAGTAGACAACTAGCTCCACAGATGTGGCAAGAGAAACAGGGATGCTATATGAGGTTGGGTAGAATCAATCATGGAGAGGAGGGCAAACAGTAAACTACTCACAATCACTAGCATTGTGTACATATGCACAATCATGCACTTTGCTACAGATCACCAGTTACATCACCTCCCTAACCGCAGGCAGCTGTAACAAGCAACCAGGGGTAAAGGTCAGCCAACTGGTATAAGTAAGCAGTGTATAGACCTACTATGCTTTTAAGTAACTGTCCATCACTGGGGTCTACTTTTAAGTACTATTCAGGGCTGCATTTATGATTGAGTTGAGGGGGGAGGGAGGGGGCACATATTTAACAACACTATACAATAATAGAATACCGGTATCTCAAGATCTCAAGAGGGGTTGAGGATCAGCAGTTTACCTTTGCATATGCATGCCTGAATGTGCTACAACCTGTTACTATGATAATTAATAAACCAGAGACCAGACAAAGGGCTCTTAGCTCAACTGGTTATGGACACCACATTCCAGCTATTATATCTAATGATTCTAGGGGGGTAAAGAAATCTTTGACCCAAAAATCAACCTCATAGTTGGTTGCATTCTGGAGTTATTGCAGTCCTGTCAAAATCAGGTGTAAAGTCCCCCACTACTTTAAGGACCATTTTACGTTTAGTATTTCTCTAATCTTGTGAAGTGCTTGTAGACGTACTTGGTTGTTGCAAATTACCACTTATTATCACCTATCAAGTTATAGTCAATATAACTAGTTCTTTTCTGGCGTACCAAATGCAAGAAACCTTCACCTTACCAGCTGTAGAAAGCGTGGACTATGCAACAATAAAATGTTATGCTCTATGATAGTCATATCTGGCGCTGTCACATAATGATATTGGGATAAAACTGCTATATCTTCAGCAAAAAAGTCAGTAAAATAGCGAACATAATTTTTTTTTTCTTCTTGGCAAGTACCCCCAGTAATGGATGACCAGCATTAGAACTTTCAGATGAAAATTAACCCACTGTTCCTCTACATGTATAAGGCATGGTCCATTATATTAGTAAGGTGTGGTCACTAGAGGGTGTTGTGCCACTCCTTTACATGTTTAAAGGCTTGGCTGCATAAGGTGAGGCCTATTGCTCTTCCGTAAGGCAAGGTTGCATGACGTAAGACTTCTTGCCCTTCTAAAGGTCATGATGGCATGTCATGCTTGCATAAGGCATGAGTCCCAGCCCTTTCATTAATAGTTTACAAGTACGGGGTGTGGCCTCCTACCTTTCTTTAGATGCTGCTCCTCCTTACTGTATATGACATATGTTTGCATGGAGTGTGGACAACTTCCCTTCAATGCATGCATAATGCATGGGGTGAGCTGCCTGCCCTACCCATACATGTAGCTATAAAGAATGGTTGCATGTGGTGTCGACTCCTCACCTTCCTTCTCATATATAATGCATGGCTGCATGTGCTGTGGTCTCATGCCCGTCCTTCACATGTGTAAGGCATGTGTGCATGGGGTGTGGCCTCCTGCCCTACTTTTACAGAGTAGGGTTTGCTCTAGTCCCAGATAAATACTTCAATGGGCTATCACTTTCCATCAGGGTCAACAATTAGGTCCAGTTCAAGTAGATGTACTCCCACTTTGGTTGCATGTAACTTTGGCAGAGCTATAACTATGCAATATTTTTAATATTAAAATATAATACACTTAAAGATTAACCATTGGAGCTCTCTATAATAGTCCATACAATGAAGTGTACATAATCTATGCAGCTCCAAAACTCACACCCACAAGGTGCTTCTAATATATTATTTAGAAACCTCCTCACATGAGCATAAGTTCATTTTAAAAATTAATAAAAATGGGATTCAATCTGTAGTGTTTGTGGAGCTCTATTAATCAGAGTTGTTATAACTATTCAAGACTAAGCGATGTACTGTAAAATGAGTTTCATGTGTGTGGGAATCCACTTCACATTCCAACCTGCAGTTCCAAAAACTACATTAAAAAATTCAATCAGAAAACATACAGCACTGGCTGCATTTTCATATATAAACCAGGACCATTGCTTGATTTGTGAGCATAGATATGGTACATACACATAAAAGCAACATATTCAGACTGTTCTTCACCATACTATATAGTATATATTGTACTATTCTTCTTTGAACAGAAATGGCAATGTTATGTTCCCAGGGGGGAAAACCTGATGCTGGGTCCTTATGCTCTCTGCTAGAGAGAAACTGGCAACAATTCTCTATAACACCAGGCACACAGGGAGAGGGGGATGATGTTATGGGTATTTTACTTCAAATTCTTCAAATTCTTGTATGAACATGAATTAGGCAAGTTTTCCCTCACAGATTTCCTGTGCGCCTTAACCCCCCCTCAATTCCACTGGTTGAGCCACTGGAGGATGGATCGGAGTATCTGTAGGTGCGGTTAAGCGACTAGAGGATGGGGTGGGGGGGGAGGAACAATCTAGGATGTGGTTCATCATGAGGGTGTGGTTTATCTAATGCTCAATAGAGAGGGAGTGGCTGGTGGTGAAGGTGTTGTTTGCAAATTTGAATAACGACATGTTGCAAAACAGATAGTTGCTTCGCATTGAGTGTTTATGCTCTATAAACAGCCACATACAGCCGATAAATCAATTTACAATAAATTATACCCCATTACTAAGGACACCTGTTTTTAGGGATAATCACTGAATATTGCAAAGTGGTCTTTCTAGGAGATTATTTTAATAGTCATCTTCTGCAAATATTTCACACTTCAAACCCTTCACCCCTCCCCCTAACTCCCGTGCTAAGTACATATTTTTATAAGTGGACACTAGAAAATCCCACAGGCTAATCTTCTCTTCAGCTTTCTTCTCCACCACCTAGAAAAAATGCCTTACGTTGAACAGCTTCCTGTCAATCTTGCAGGAATCCCTTACACAACATGACTCTCTCCCGACACAATATATGAGAAGACCATTGGTGGAATGGACCGACTTGCAAGCTGCCTAAATGAATGGCTGCTAATCCTTGGAGCATAAAACATGTGAATTATCTGCATTTGGAAGAATAGGCAAAAGAGGGACCCTGAAAGATCAAGTTGTCCCTAGAGTATTGCTAGGCCAACTAACAAATGTTGAAGATGCCATTTGATGTTATCACTATGTAATACTTCATATCAAAAAGTTTTTTCAATAATGAAAGTCCACTAGCACAATAAACACTTCATGCCCTATTGTATGTGGACTATAAATAACTTTTGTGATGAACCGTCATCCCTCGCTCAGTACTGCATGTATGTTCTTCACATGAGGAATAAGTAGCGTACATATATTTGTCCTGCATGTGTGTTATTATAAGGAGCGAACAATACGCTTTGTATACATGAACTGCATGTATGTTCATTGCATGCAGCAATAAGTGGCCTCCTTTCTTATACTGCATGTATGCTCATCACATGGATCAATGAGATGCCTCCGTATAATTGTACTGAATGTATGTTCGTTAAATGGACCAATGAGTGGCTTCTGTATGCATGAACTGCTTGTATGTTAATTAACTGGAGCAATGGTGGGTCTTCGTATAATAATACTGCATGTATGTTCTTTATTTAGAGCAATGATTGTGTGTCCCAGGTGGGTACACTAGTCATGTAGTACCTGGTGGCTTGGATACACTGGTCATGTAGTAGTACCAGGTGGCTTTGATACACTAGTGAAGTAGTGCCAGGTGGCTTGGATACACTGGTCATGTAGTACCAGGTGGATTGGATACACTGGTCATGTAGTACCAGGTGGCTTGGATATACTGGTCATGTAGTACCAGGTGGCTTGGATACACTAGTCAGGTAGTACCAAGGTGGCTTGGATACACTGGTCATGTAGTACCAGGTGGCTTGGATAGACTGGTCATGTAGTACCAGGTGGCTTGGATACACTAGTCGTGTAGTACCAGACTCAGGTAGCTTGGATACACTGGTCATATAGTACCAAGTGGCTTGGATACACTGGTCATGTAACCAGGTGGCTTGGATACACTGGTCAGGTAGTACCAAGTGGCTTGGATACACTGGTCATGTAGTACCAGGTGGCTTGGATACACTGATCATTTAGTAAGTACCAGGTGGCTTGGATACGCTGGTCATGTAGTACCAGGTGGCTTGGATACACTGGTCATGTAGTACCAAGTGGCTTGGATACACTGGTCATGTGTCATGAAAAACCAACCTTCTCCCAGTGTACGGACACTTTAGCTGGCTGAGCAGATCCCTGGTCTTCATGCGATGCCTGATCTTTGATTCCCAGTCTGTCCTACTGGCAATCCTCAGAACAAGCCAAACTCAGCAACTCTCAACAGAATTGCTGGATTCCCAAATATAACTACAGATAGTTATATTATAATTATGAGATGCATAAATACACCAGCCATGACAAGATAACACAACACAATATCAACCACAATAACAAAGGTTCAGAGGGTTCTTATCTAACAGTTCTTAATTGCTGGTTGCAGCAGTCTCTGGCAATCTTAAGCTATCTGCTAACTACTCCCTAGCTGTTTCTTATATACTGTTCAAACTACTACTATGTTTGATGACATCAGGTCATCATGGCACCAACCCTTGGCGACCAATCCAATGGCTTGTCTTATCAGGTGAGGGGTGTGTAGATCTTTCCTCAGGCAGGTGGACTACATCCTTTATAGTGTCTGGTGGTGAGGTCCTTCGTCTGTTCTCACACTCGCTACCATGGTTTCCACACATCTGGTGTACGGCTTGACCACTATGTTCTTTGGCAACAACAGCTGCTGGTTTGGCTTCATCCCGGGCTGTTGTGAACTCAGTCAGGGAGATAGAATTTCCTGACATTCCCTCTTCCTCGGCTCGAGACCCGTCTCAACTTAGGCCATCGGCGTTGGCATTGGCGGAACCCGACCAGTGGGAGATGGTGAAATCGTAGTCTTGTATGTCAGGCACCCAACGAGTGAGTCAGCCATGTCTGTCTTTGATATTGGCTAGGTGAGCCAGGGGGTTGTGGTCAGTTTCAATGGTAAATGTAGTTCCCTCCAATTAGACCCTGAAATGTTTAATTCCTGCCACGATGGCAAGAGCTTCCCGTTCTATCGTGGAATATCTCTGTTCTCTGGGTAGAAGTTTTCAGGAATTGAATGCCACCGGATGCTCGTCACCCTTGAGGCCGATTTGGCTGAGTACAAATCCCAGCTGATGCATCCATCTGTAGGATAAAAGGTCTTTCCAGATTGGGGATAATAATACATGGTGATTAGTAATTGCGGCTTTTAGAGATTTGAAAGCTACTTCACAAGAACTACTCCACACAATCTTATTACTCCGATTCTTTTTGGTTAAGTCTGTTAAAGGAGATGCTATTTCGGAGAAGTTGGGTATAAACCTTTGGTAGTAACCGGCTAATCCTAAAAAGGCTCTCATTTGCTTCTTAGTCTGAGGGGGTGAATAAGTACAAATGGCCTCAACCTTGCAAGACAATGGTCTAACTTGTCCTCCCACCCACTAAATGTCCCAAATATTCACAATGGCTCACACCAAAGTTACATTTCTCTTGTTTTATTGCGAGACCTGCTTCTCTCATTCTGCCTAAAACTACTGACACATGTTGTAAATGGTCTTTCCAGTTCTGACTATAAATGACAATGTCATCTAGGTATGTGGCAGGAAAGGTTTCCAACCCGGACAAGATGTGGTCCATTAACCTTAGAAAGGTGGAGGGGGCCGAAACCAAACCAAAGGGCATAGTCATAAATTGATACTTCCCATAGGGAGTAATAAAGGCAGTCTTCTCTCTACTACTACTCCCCATGGGGACCTGATAGTAACCCCTTGGTTAAGTCAAGTGTGGTTAAGCTGGCCATTTAGTAGTGTAGTCCATAGCTATGAGTACGTATTTGTGTCCACCAGAAGTTCTTAAGGGGTCCAAATATGTCCATAGCTATGCGACTAAAGGTTTGATCAATAATAGGTAATGGGTGAAGGGGTGCCTTAGATCCTACAGCTGGGATGGCTTTTTGGCAGATGGGACAAGACAGACACAGCTCATGCACATCTCTGGCCAGACCTGGGCAATCCATCCTACCTCTGATAAGCTGGATGGTTCTTTCCCTGCCAAAGTGACCTGCTGCAACAGAGGAGTGAGCTAACCTCATTACCTTGGCCCTGGGCACCATAATCAAGTTATTTCCTAATTCTTGCTAGGGCTTCCTTACTAATAACCCATCCTTCCAAAAATACACACTGTCTTTTTGGTTCACTTTTTCCCTTGCGCTCCTTAGGGTAGGATCTTGTTTCTGTTCCTCATGAAAATCTTCCGGGGAGATGGTGTCCAAGTCTCCGGGCTCTGCTGCTTCGGGTGATGGGGGAGTCACTAGGTCGTCCTTTGGAGGTCTTTCTGGCTTGCCTAGGCTCTCTCCTGTTTCATCTGGTGCTGGTGGGGGAGGGGTCTCTAGCTCGTCTGTAGGAGGTATTTCCGGCTCGGCTAGGCTCACACTTTACTCATCCATTTCACTGTCAATGTCATCAGGTAGTACTGGTTGTATGATGGGCTCATCCTCATCGAGTTGTCGGGCCTCGGCTTGCTCTTCTAGGGTCCGAAGCTTGCTTTGGATCCTTGTGGTTGCCAGGCCCAGCTCAGGGGTAGGGAGAGTAGGAGGGACAAGGTCCCTCTTCCCGGCGTCTGTATCCAGAGCTTCCCGGAGGTATGTCTTAAATAAGGGAATATCATGCCCCATCAACATATCACACATAAGGTGCTCGGATACACCCACTGCTAATACTACCTTCTCATGTCCATCTACCTGAAGGGTTATCTTGGCTGCTGGGAAATGGGTTCAAGCTGAACTTGCTGTAGTATATGCTACTTTCCAGGGAAGATAATCTTTCTGGTCTACGCACCGGGGATGCACAATACTTTTTGTGCAGCCAGTGTCTAAGAAAGCTATCACTGACTGGTTGTTAATGGTCACTCTCCTATTCCATTCAGGCAATTTCTTTCTCATAGTGAGGGCACAGTTCCCTCTCTCTATTTTGACACGACAATCCCTCTGCATGTGACCTAATTTCCCACACCTGTAACATTCAACTGATCTTGGCCCTCTCTCTTGAGGAATATTTATGTTACATGGGTTAATGTTACCAGGGAGTTGTCTTCCTTGCTCAGACAGTCTGGGGTAGGGGAAACGTCCTCTGTTGTCTCTGGGTTCTCCTCTGTTGTCTCGGGGTTCTCGGGGAGCGGTTCTTCGTCCTCCTTTTTGCTCAGTCCTTGGAACTGCATCCTTCTCTCTTGGTGAGGTGCAGAGACATCTCAGCACTGCCTCCTTGAGTTCTTCATAACTTCCAGGCCCCATCTGGCGCATACAGCTCTCTAGCCACCTTGGAAGTTTCTGTAAAGTAAGCTCAATTAAAATAAGTTCTTGGGCTGACTTACCACTAGAAGCCAACCATCGGGAACAGGCTTGCTTCCTGTCTCGGAACCACTCTTCAGGTTTGTCTTGACTGAAGGGTAAGTCAAACAACTTCTTCCGGTATGACTCCGTTGTAATCTGGTAGGGGGATCGGAGGGTTTGACATACTAGATCATAATCTTCTTGTTCTTCTATAGTTAGGGAGGTTACGGCTAACATGCCTTGGCCGTATAGTGCACTTCGTAGATTGACACTCCAGGGACGCCGTGGCCACTTGCTTGCTAGCGCGGTCACCTCGAATGAGCTGAAGAATGCCCCCATGTCATCAGTGCCTTCAACGAATTTTTGTAAGGTCAGTTTGGGTGTACCTACCGCTGGTAGAGCTACCGCTGGTGGAGGGTGTCTCTGGTCCACCAAGGCCTGGATCCACTGATCCTGTTGCTGGTGGGCATGTTGTCGGTCCTCGGCCCGTCTGGCATCT
Organism: Cladorhizidae sp. MBARI D1340-BT2; assembly: GCA_028752905.1. NCBI lineage: Eukaryota > Metazoa > Porifera > Demospongiae > Poecilosclerida > Cladorhizidae > Cladorhizidae sp. MBARI D1340-BT2. The sequence goes on along the minus strand of JAQNBH010000005.1, from coordinate 21,442,348 downwards.
TCGCGTTGTGATCTGGCCTGCTCCATATCTGCCCATTGGCCCATGAAGTGATTCATTTGTCCTCTGAGTGGAGGAGGGTCTCCATCCTTTGCGATGCTGCTCCCTGGATCATCGTCCTCGCTGCATTCGCCTGGTTCCAAGGGAGGTACACGGCCCTCAATGAGGTTATCTCGAGGGGGTCGGTTAAATCCAGATCGCAGAGGAAGAGCCATAACAATACAATGAAAAATACACACTCCCGAAGGAAAATGCACTCAGTGGTTACACAAAACCAAATATAACCTAGAGTTGGGTTTGGTTTCACAAGCCCCAAGGTTCTCAAGTGACCTGGGCTGTTTCCCACTAATCACAACCAAAAAAATTATGTAATCACAACCTCTCACTCAGGCTGGAGCTACAATAGTAACGTAGATCCTTTTTTTCAACATGGATCCCACCGCTGCCAGCAATGTCATGAAAAACCAGCCTTCTCCCAGTACAGACACTTTAGCAGATCCCTGGTCTTCACGCGACGCCTGATCTTTGACTCCCAGTCTGTCCTACTGGCAATCCTCAGAACAAGCCAAACTCGGCAACTCTCAACAGAATTGCTGGATTCCCAAATATAACTACAGATAGTTATATTATAATTATGAGATACATAAATACACCAGCCATGACAAGATAACACAACACAATATCAACCACAATAACAAAGGTTCAGAGGGTTCTTATCTAACAGTTCCTAATTGCTGGCTGCAGCAGTCTCTGGCAATATTCAGGTATCTGCTAACTACTCCCTAGCTGTTTCTTATATACTGTTCGAACTACTAGGTTTGATGAGATCAGGTCGTCATGGCACCAACCCTTGGCAACCAATCCAATGTCTTGTCTTATCAGGTGAGGGGTGTGTAGTAGGCCTTGGCACATTATGCTCAAAAATTGAGCTATTATGCTATGCTCCTATGCTCTGAGAACCATATTATTATGCTTCCTAGTCCTTATCATTATGCTCTCAATATAACCATTATGCTCATGCAAACTAACCTTTGACCTTATCATGTGATCTACCATGTGGCAGCTGACTGAGTTAAATATATGCACAGAATGACAGGCCGAGGGGGGGGGGTTCATGGCTTCTGTTTCACTACCAGTGTCTGAGACTGACACAGATACTGTTGCTCTAGGCGAGACTGCTGCATTTCAATTCAAGAACGTCACTGGCCCAATGCAGCTGCTGTTACAAATAGGTTGCTACTGCACTGCAGCCGGAGCAGTATGGATGAGCTGCGCTGGCAACTGTGTACAAAGGGGTTTCCATTACTTTGAAGTGAAGTTTTTCTGGATTTTACACCTATTATGGATGCATTTAAGAGTGCTCGCCTTTTCAATCCAGGGAAGGTCACTGCTGCTTCAGTAGACACATCGAAGGCATTGCCTTTCTTCGGAGATGATCTCATTAATGATTTGAAGCTAGAACTACCATCTTATTTAGCAGCAGCTAATGATACTGCAAGGGAAGTGAACCCTTTGGAATGGTGGGAGCATAATAAAGGAACATTGCCATAGTGGAGTCAGGGATTCAGCAAAGTCATTTTGATTCAGCCATCATCAGCATCAGTTGAAACAGTTTTTTCAATTTTGGAGAGACATTTTACACAATCTCAGCAATCTGCGCTTCAAGACTACGTTGAGTGGGAGTAATGCTAGAGTTTAACAATTCTTAAAACTGTAATAATTATGTTTTGTAATAATCACATTTGTTGAGCACATTTGTTGGGTCATTATGCCCAAATATTTTGCTATTATGCTCAATTATGCTCAAGTGGAAAGGAGAGCTATTATGCTCAAATTTATGCCAGCATAATGTGCCAAGGCCTAGTGTGTAGATCTTTCCTCAGGCAGGTGGACCACAGCCTTTATAGTGTCTGGTGGTGAAGTCCTTCATCTGTTCCCACACTCGCTACAATGGTTTCCACACATCTGGTGTACGGCTTGACCACTAGCTGCTGGTTTGGCTTCATCCCGGGCTGTTGTGAACTCAGTCAGGGAGATAGAGTTCCCTGACATCATGTAACCAGGTGGTCATGTAGTACCAAGTGGCTTGGATACACTGGTCATGCAGTACCAGGTGGCTTGGATACACTGGTCATGTAGTTGGATACACTGGTCATGTAGTACCAGGTGGCTTGGATAAACTGGTGATATAGTACCAATTGGATACACTGGTCATGTAGTACCAGGTGGCTTGGATATACTAGTCATGTAGTACCAGGTGGCTTGGATACACTGGTCATGTAGTAGTACCAGGTGGCTTGGATACACTGGTCATGTAGTACCAATTGGATACAATGGTCATGTAGTACCAGGTGGCTTGGATACACTGGTGATGTAGTACCAGGTGGCTTGGATACACTGGTCATGTAGAACCAGGTGGCTTGGATACACTGGTCATGTAGTACCAGGTGGCTTGGATACACTAGTCAGGTAGTACCAGGTGGCTTGGATACACTGGTCATGTAGTACCAGGTGGCTTGGATACAATGGTCATGCTGACTCCGGGTGGTTGCCACCATCATCAAGAGCATCTGTCTTCACAGATATTGAAATATTTTGTAGGATTGGATATTCACTTAATGAGCTGCTCTGGCTGAATATTCCTCTGCCATTCTGCTCAGGGACACTGTTGAGTGTTAGTCCAGTCTAACCCTCAAGTGATGGTATAAATTGCTGCCACCAGAGCTATGCTTATGTAAATAGCACCAGTATCTTGCAATCAGAGAATTTATATTATTAATGAAGACACAAGGTTGCAATTACAGGACAAGGCAAAGCTCCTGAACCTCGGTCAGTCAGGCTTCCTATATCCTGGAAACAGGGTGTGACACATTCTTACATACACTCAGCAAAGTTCCATATACTATAACTAGGTAGGCACACATTAGGCTATATAATATATAATATCTAAGTCTGTTTGGTGTGACATAACTTGTCCCTCACTACTCTATGTGTTAATGCCTAAAGGTCATCCATGGTCCATGTTTATGAGTCTGCCCTCAACATCTCCCCTTTCTGAGATGAAACACCTCCTCCCCCAGCTGAAGGTCCTCCGTTGGAGTGTGGATCTAATCTTATGTTTGAGACTTTAATAGGCGCCGGAATCAGCAGTGTTTCCCTAGCTCCCTCAGTCACTCTCACCAGCGCTTCATCTTCAGGCCAGCATTGTCACGACAATCCATCTGCGTTCTGATGTAACATGCCTGGCTAGTACTTAAGTTCGAACTGGAACACCTGTAGGGCCAGTGCCCAGCGCATCAGTCTGCCTGTCAGTCGAGTAGACCATTGTAGAGCTAGCAGAGCCCGGTAGTCAGTGAGGACAGTGAAGTGGCGGCCAATTAGATGTATAGCAAAGTGGTCGACAGCTTTGACCACAGCCAGGCATTCAAGTTCGGAAACAGTGTAGTTTGTTTCGGCGAGAGTGGTTCGCTTAGAGAAGTAGGCGACGGGTTGTTCCTCTTCCTCCCTCTTTACTGAGAGTACTGCACCAATTCCGAGGATCGAGGCATCAGTGTGGAGAATCAGCTCATCATCAGCTCTGGGAATAATGAGCGGGTGGTCGTCACATAGAACAGAAACAATATGGTTAAATTCATCTGACTCTCTCTTATTCCCTTCCAGGCAACAGGTGGCACCCTTCTTCAGGGCATAGAACAGGGGACCCGGCCACCTAACAAAATCGGGTATAAACTTCCAGTAATAACCGGCGGTCCCCAAGATAGCCCTCAACCCTTTCTGATTCCTAGGTCTATGGAAGTCCTTGAGTGCCTTAACTTTAGCTTCTGGCACACTTACAAGGCCATGTCCAATTTGGTGTCCCAGATAACTCTAGTGACTGTGCCCCCCGCCTTTTTATATTACTGCCTTTGATTAGTTCTTACGAAGGGTGTTTAAGGCCTTTTTATATTACTGCCTTTGATTAGTTCTTACGAAGGGTGTTTAAGGCCTTTTTATATTACTGCCTTTGATTAGTTCTTACGAAGGGTGTTTAAGGCCTTTTTATATTACTGCCTTTGATTAGTTCTTACGAAGGGTGTTTAAGGCCTTTTTATATTACTGCCTTTGATTAGTTCTTACGAACACACATTTGTCTAGGTTCGTAGTCAACCCAGCCTCAACCAATGCTTTCAACACTTCTTCAATGTGTTGTACATGTTCCTCCCAAGTAGCAGAAAATATTAATATATCATCAATATAATTATGTCGCGCAGCAGTCTCTCAAATGATCTAGAGTGTTTTCCATGCACCTTTAGAAAGCTGCTGGTGCATTTTTGAGACCAAATGGCATGCGGGTAAATGTTTATTTCCCCCACAGGGTGCATAAAGCTGTCTTATCTTGGATGGCTCTACCAAGAAGGACCAGGTAGAATCCCTTGTTCAGATCAATCTTGGAAAGCCAGACAGCATTAGCCACTTGGTTCAGTAGGTCCTCAATGCATGGCATCTGGAACGGGTCATTGATTGTGACTTTATTTAGCTGTCTGTAGTCAATACAGAGTCTTACATCCCTAGTCACCTTTTTCCTAGGCAGTACCATAGGGGATGACCATGGGCTTTTGGATGGAATGAGTATACCCAAGGCCAATAGCTCATCTATCTCCTTCTTAAGATCATTTTTCATTGCGGGGGCAATTCTGTTGTGGGGTAATCGGAGTGGGTTTCCTTCCTCTAAATGGATTTCACATTGGTCGTGTTTCAGCAAGCCCAGCCCTTTCAGGGTATGGTACCTTAGAATGGCCTTCAACTGTGGTTTCCTAGCATTGGATAAATTCATCTTGGCCTAAGGGATTCGGTGTGTCCTCACATTCGTCGGCCATAATGAGTCTAAGGAGATTAGCATGTGGCATCTTCCACTCATTAAGCCGGTTAATGTGGATGGTTAGCTTTTGGAACTTTTGTTAGGGACAGCTATTGTATAGTTACAGTCAGACAGTTTAGCTATGATCTCATACGGGCCATCCCAAATTGAGTGGAGTTTTCCTGTCAACCCTGGGGTGTGACAGAGCACCATGTCCCCGAGTTCATAGCTCCTTGGTTTGGAGCTCTGATCATAGGCCTGTTTAGATTTTTCTTTGTCTTTGTAGCTTTCTTCATTTTCGTAGGCCTGTTTGTGTAGAGCTGTTAATATCTCCTTGCACCTACAAGAGGGGGCCACCACTCTGGTGAACTCTCTCCCTGGGTCAGCCCGTTTTCTATGCACTATTATACCTGCCAGATAGAAGTGTCCATCTTACTGCCTATCAGCCTTAAACCTCATCTCCATTAATATCCCATCCTTCCTCTGCTGTTCTGTTAGAGCCAGCACTTCCACCTTCCCTTTTGAAAGGGTCAGAAGTGGCAACTCACTCACATGACCACCCTCTAACCCTTGAATGTTTCCTGCCTCAATATCTCTTCTATTGCCTCATCTCCCTTGTACATGTACCCACTCAGCAATTCATCAACAGCAGAAGAATTGATGTGAGGGTCCTCCTCCCCAAGAGGACTGGTATCGGTGCTCACTTCCTCTACTTCTGTTAATAAGCTATCTGTCTCATGGTCAACAGGATCGCAAGCAACTAGTTTAGGTTGTTTTGGCTTTCTTCCTTCTGGGTTTGGGTATTGGTTTTTCATGCAATTTGGGTAGTGTTAGGGGCAGCTGCCTAGTCCAAGTGCCATCCTTGCTATACTCAATCTGGTTAGCGGCTTTCTCTGCCACTAGTGCCTGACTTTGAACCCTGGTAATGACAGGTAATGTTACAGGATCGTCTGCCAGCACCCTTTGCTTGGATCTTCCAGCAATCCAAGACCTCACCCAGGGGTGGTCCTTTCCCAACAGAACATGCTTTGTATCCTCACCCACTTAGTTATTCCATCTACCTTTAAGTCTATGGTTGCTGTTTTAAATGTGACGACCCTCTGATTAGCTAGTCTTGCCTTAGCCAGTGAAACATTCAGTTGGTAATAGCCTAGCAGGGACTGCTGTTTTGTTGGCACCAGTGTCAATGAGGCACCTACACGGTCTACCATTTATGTCCCCGGTTCTGAGCAACTCCTCAGCCTCAGACTCAAAACTAATCATGCCTAGCCGGGCTTTGACCTTATTGATTGGGCAATACCTCTTAAAATGCCATGTTTCATTGCATTCAAAGCAAACTATGTCCTTAGGAAATAATCTACACCTCTGTGGACCACCGGTTAAACCTTGGCCACCAACCCGATCATGCTCAATGGGGGACCCCCCATCTCTACCCTTAGTTAGGCGCCCACCTGATCCATTAGTCGGTTTCTGTTCCCTGGGATTGTTGTAGGCCATCTTTCTGCCGGAGTGTTGTCCCTCCAGTTGTCTCTTGTGCATCTTGCTTCTTTCGTGAAAGGATTTTGATTCCCAAGTAGCTTCCAGCTCATCGATGATCTCCTCCGGAGTATCCTTGTAAGTATTACCTCTCACTGCATGGCATACCTCTGGTGAGTAGTAAAGCGTCAACGTTCCTCGAAACATCTCCATCGTGAAGTCCTTTTTGCTTTCCATCCGCATTGCGAATCTGTTGATGCTCTTCATAATCGGAGTGAGATTGTGTCTAGGTGACAGGTTGTCTGTTGGTGTGTTTCTCCAAATAGTTTTTATGGCTCTAGTATCTGTACAACCCAGATGCTCAAGCAGCAAAGTCTTCAATGTTTAGTAATGTACGCTCAAGTCCAGTTCCTGAAAAGCTTCCATCACTTTCCCGGAGACTTGCTTCCATAATATATTGGTCCTTTCTGTTACTGGAAGTCCCACCTCTGTTAGGGTTTGTTCAAAGTTTCTCAGGTAAGCTTCTGGGTCGATTAGTTCATCCATTTTGTGAAGTGCCTGCAGTGCTGTTCTCTTCAATTGCTCAGCTTCCCTTGCAGAATTACTGGCTTGTTGGAACTCTCTTGTGAGCTTGTAGAAGGCTGCATTTTCCTCTACCAATTTTGTTAGCAGGTCATTTCGCTACTTTTCTTCCTTTGCATGCTCCATTGTTGTTCTCAACCTCTCCTCCCTTTCCTGATTCATTGATGCTATCATAGTTGCCATAGCAGAGCCATAGAGTCGGCAGTCGCTTCAGTGTTGAATGAACTAGTTGCTGTCGGTTCTGTCTTCTTGTCGCTGATCTTGTCGGACTTTGAACGTGTTTGGACGATGCTTGGATCTATGCTTCGGTTGGTAGTGAATGTTAGTTATGGTGATTATGTTCTGCACCACTGCCACCATGTGTTGAGGGTTAGTCCAGTCTAACTCTCAAGTGATGGTATCAATTGTTGCCACCAGAGCTATGCTTATGTAAATAGCACCCGTATCTTGCAATCAGAGAATTTAGATTATTAATGAAGACACAAGGTTGCAATTACAGGACAAGGCAAAGCTCCTGAACCTTGGTCAGTCAGGGTTCTTATACCCTGACTTCCCAGATAAACAGGATGTCATACATTCTTACATACACTCAGCAAAGTTCCATATACTATAACTGGGTAGGCCCACATATTATAATATCTAAGTCTGTTTGGTGCGACATAACTTAGTAATGTTCCCTCAGTACTCTCTGTATTAATGCCTAAAGATCATCCATGGTCCATGTTGATGAGTCTGCCCTCAACAGACACGTCCATACTTCAAGTTGTGATATATATTTACAATACCTGCCTGAAAATGTGTACAATACCTTCCTGAAGATGTGATATATATTTATAATACCTGCCTGCAATACCTGCCTGAAGATGATATATATATTTACAATATCTGCCTGTAGATGTGATATATATTTACAATACCTGCCTGAAGATGTGATATATATTTACAATATGTGATATTACCTAACGGAGTTACACTGATGAGCATGCACACAACAATGCAACAGACCAATATCCAATGGTGTGCTCTATTCAAAAACACCAAATATATGATACATATTGTAAACTATGTAGGCAGCATCAAGGAAGCTTAAACTTCCGCCCCCTTTCCCCCCCCTCTTCCCCCCCCAAAAAGCAGATGCATGCTTGCATCATGGAACTTGCACCTACAAATCTAAATAATGCACGTCCATGTTATTCATTTTCCTGAGATTACTTGAAATGATGTTGGCATGTTAGAGCTAGCTCTAGGTGAGGATGTGCTGTCTGTGTTTCTCTCCATTTACTGCCACTACTTAGTTAGAGATACCTCTAGGTCGGGATGTGCTGACTGTGTTGCTCTCCAGCTGCTCGCTCTGCTTTAACTATTATTGTTCGTGATACTAGCAATGATGTTGGCATGTTAGAGCTAGCTATAGGTATTGTTCTCTCTGTTTTTCTCTCCAGCTGCTGCCTCTGCTTAGTTAGAGCTAGTTCCAGGTGGGGATGTGCTGAATGTGTTGTTCTTCAGCTGCTGATTCTGCTTTAGCTATTGTTGTTTGTGATGCTTGGATGCTCTAACAACTTCCAACTCCTTGACTTCAGCTCCATCCAAGCATGTAATTGGAATGCCATCGCTCTCCTTCTTGTCGGCTCCACATATGATTTTGTCACAGTCTATCTCCTCAGTGCTTGCTACATGTGCCTACCCTAACCCCAGAGGGATGACAAGAGCATATTTGGTGCTTGCTACCTTGAGGCTTGATAAATACCTGAAGATGTATATAATTATATGTATCTTATACATTTATATTTATCATATCTTGAGTAGACTTCTGGTAACCGTACGAAAGCTCATGACCAATTGATACCAGGCCATTGATTGCTGTGAGTGTTTATTGCACTAGTCCCTAGTCTTCAAGATATAAAAAGAGACTGATATGCTAGGCTAGGCCTAAGGATAGGCATTTGGCTAGGGCTTAAGTCTTGGGCTAGGGCTGGGACAGACTAAGGCCAGGACTAAGGCTAAATCTAGGGCTAGGGGGCATTTCTGATGCCTCAGGCATTGCATCTGGTGAAAAGATTTGTGTATTGGTGATTGGGAATTGAATCCAGTGAAAAGACTGGTATGCTGGTGATTGGGCCTTGGATCTGATAATAGCTAGCTCTATCAGGAAACAAATTGCAGACCATTTACCATTTCAACGCTAAAAATACAGCAAAGAGATAGAATTTTTCTGCTATAGTGTGTGGTGAAGATGCAGATCATATGTAGCTAATAATGGGCTGGCTATACATAAGGCCACGGCTATACATAAGGCCACAGCCAGACGGCTTCTTATGGTCAGCCGTTATAGTGTCTCTCTCTGTGCGTATGTATATGTGTATTGTGTGGCAATATGTGTGTGTGTGTGTCAGTGAGTGAATGTGTGTGTGTGGGAGTGAGTGTGATTGTGGAGGATGTATATATGTATGTATGTGGTGTGGTTTGGTGTGTCTGTAGTGGTGTGTGTGTGCATAGTTAGAGAGCACGTTGGTCTTTGTGTGTTAGTTAGAAGTCCACAAAGCAACACATAGTTTACTATGTAACCCAAGCTTATCTAGTGTTGGTCATAGTGGCGATGGTGGTATGGTGTGTGTCAGGAGAGCCAGTGATTTTGATGATGAAGGGATGAGAGATTGAGAACTAAGTCCCCAAATATCGCAGGTAATGTCTACAACTCCTGTAAATAAACTAGGTCAGTCACAGTAGTGCAGCAGGTCATCAAACTAGTAGGTAATTTGCCGGCAAATGCGAGTCAACAGAGGTCTAGTGTTAATCTGGCACATGTGAGGATTCCCACTCAAGAGACCAATGGAAGCAGAGTCACAAAGCAGAGGGCATAGCACACATATTAACCGAGCACATCCCACATATTCCTCATTATACCATCCTATCACTTCCAGATTTGTGGAAATAGCTGCTCGAGAGAAAGCAACAGTCAACACGCATGAGGGACATAGTAGCCTCAGAGTTCATGCTCTCCCAGTCTTATAGTCAGAGCCAAGATTAAGTATCAAGAAATTTGACGTATGGATACCCCAGGCATTGTGCCCGATCTTGATGCACTGGGACTGGCCTAAGTTTGTGTATTATCACAGCTTTGCATCACTTCATATCACTTCATATTAGACTTGATCTTGTCATTGCATAAAAGTGTGCTAATTGCATAACTAGAGGCACCAATTGCACACTTCAACATGCACATGCATAAGCAATGAAGGATGTTGTCTGTGAGTTACCATTCCCCATTGGTCACATGAGCCGGGAGGTCACAAGAGAATATATGGTATCCAGATCATTTGGATTTGACACTCCATTTGTGTTGAAACCCAACCATGTTTGCTATCGACACCAGCTATCCATAACTCTGCGTCAAAATGAGGTTGTAGGTTTTTGTCATGTCCTTAGGTTTAGTCCTTGTAAGAGACACAGGGGGCGATCCAAATGTATCAGACTCAGCTCCGACAGCTGAAATGTTCGGAGAAATGATCATTATCGACATTCTTGTCGAGACTTTGTCATCTTGGTGCAGGCACTGATTGAACTTCAGCGAGGAGATATGCAGGTTCCCTCATGCTTCACGATATCATGGACAGTGTCGACTTTGGCTGCCACACTCGGGTTAAAGTTCTCCCCTTCTTCTTGATAGATGGACCTTCAGCTTATCCTTGGTAGTGAGGACTAGCCTTCCTTCTCTTCTGAGTAACTATGGCTGTGCTAAATCTATTGATGGGAGAGAGAGAAGCGACTAGCATAGAGCCCATGCCACACCAATGACAACACACATCATGAAAAATAATGTACATGAGCATGAGGTGTGGCTTGACCGATCCATCACATGACCGAGTTGCTACTGTGTATTCATTTAATAGTGACATTCAATTAGGAAGACACAACAGAGCTAAAGTAGTCCTAGTCATCAATCATTTCGAACAATCAATATTGATGTTGTTTGAATTCATAATTCAAAGCAACAACTGGCTACAGCTATCAAGTGTAGTAATTACCTACACAACAAGCATTGAAATTGTACTTTACTTTCTCTGAGATAAAATTTACTATTAATTTGAGAAGCCTTTTTAGTTCTTTTCCCCTTCCTGTATCTTGATGGTCTCCATCTCCTATTAAATATTCACTGCTAATATCATTAAAACCCTCAACACTATATTTCTAGAGGTATATGCTATCAACTTGATATCAAGTTCAAGAAAAAAGTGTTCTGAAAATACTGGGGAAAGGGCATAGGTATGCATTACCAAGAGCCTACTACAAGGGCAAAGGTATGACGTTACCAAGAGCCTAATGCAAGGGCAAGGAAAAAAAGTGATTGAGATTAGGGCACGGGAGAATCAATGGTGACTGTATGCTACGCTAGGGCAAGGATCCACATGCATGGCATCATGTGAAGATGGAAAATCATTAACCCTTTAAAGTGGTGCTAATACGACATTGATTATGAGATCAATTACACCGTCATGAAGGCATTATTACTAAATTAGTTGAAATACAGGTATGTTTTTTTTGGTATTGTGTGTGTGGGGAGTAAGGCATACAGGGAGTGGAAATTGGATCTCGCTTGCTCACTCATGAAAAGACTTCAGAGCATGAGAATGAAGGATAAAGTTTCACTCCATTTCCACCGCTCAACACATGGAACTGGAAACACTGGTGAATACTGGCAGTGGATATTTTATATTGTGCTGTCCCTAGGTGCGTGCCAACAGGTTGCAAGCACTTGCATTCTTGTAAATGTCTGACAAGGAATACCCAGAATGTGAGTTTGATAGCTCTGGATTTATCATGCCACCTGCACCCCATGCATTTTATAATAACCCTGCCCAATTAGCCAAAACAATTAGATATTCATTGGCCATCCATGCTTGGCTCTGTCCCGGAAGTGTTGCTAGGATCTGGTCCAGCTGTGTAGGGTGAAGCCAGCTTAAGTTGGTAGGTTTGCACCGAGCAGCAAATGCACTAGCACTTCCCTCAAGCAGCAAAGGTAAATAGCACATTTAACCGTGTGAGCTTTTAACGCTGTTTTATACATTTAGCATGATGATTTAAATGTCACTGGGTCGTGGCTATATAGATTTTTGGCTCCCTTCTTTCTTAGCAGTTTGTTGGAAAAGATTGTTTTCTTGTAATAATTATTCATTATTCCTGATCAAAGATAGAGCATCTATAGCATAAACATTGAGTGAGTAAATTTAAGTTGATCATCGAGAAAGTCTACACTGTCAACTGAGAGTTGGCTGAGTACTAATATTCCTAATATTATTCCTGATGAAGGCTAGAGCATCTAGTCAAAATGTCAAGAGAGTAAATTTCCAAGTTAATTACCGAGAAGTTCATTGTACTAGTCAACTACTATTGCTACTACTATAAAATTCAGGTGTGAGTGGGTAGCATCAGGGTGTCGATATGTGGTAGCATCTGTCACTACAAGAAATGTGAACTATATAGCCCTCACAGCCTCTACAATAGCCTCACAATAACAAACCTGACTGTTCCTTACTTGTCTTTGACAAATGAATCACCTGCCTTAGGCAAGTTGATGTTGATCATCTCTAATCAATGGCTACAAAGGCAACCAGGCAACATAAATGACCCCGAAAAAAGAGTGGCTCTCGAGAGCTAATATTATTAATATAGAGTTGGCGAAAAAGTTTCTCTACCACCTATATAGCTATCTGGGGGTATAAAGTACAAGGTTTTCTACAGCTGTAAGGTCATGTCATGCTATAGGTTTATAAGAGACAAAAACATGCAAGAAAGGTATAACAATATTTAATTAAAGTTCTAAACTAGAGCTAGCTATCGAGTGCTTTTACCTAGCTATGTGTACATAATCGTACATCAATATTTCAGGTGAAAACAGTATCATCCAAGAGGGTGATGTGGCAGTGCACCATGCCTTTAGGCCTCTCAGCATTGTCCAGTTTGGGCTTAAGGGACACTACGTAGGTGTTGTGGTTCTACCTAAAACTTCAAACTCACCTCAGAAGTGCCATTGGATGGTCCAGTTTCCAATTTTTGTAGCTTGGTCAAACTGCCGAAGTTTTTCTCTTTCAGAACATACAATACTTTGAAGGTTGTACTCCGCATATATTGGTTGGTAAAGTTATCTGAGGTGATAATTAGAAGAAAACCAGGAAGCCCAGCTGAGAGCACCCAACAACAACGCCGTGATTAACAGCTTCAAAGGGCCGACACTTTTTGGGGGCAAACCACAAATGTGTACCAACGAGCAGCTCTTTCCAAACTATGCTCAGCAAAAATCTACATTTGAGAGCAGTACAATGGTTCAAGGAATAAGATTGACATTTGGTGGTTGGTGTTGAATAATAATCACATTACAAAAACACTAGTGGAGCTAGCTACATTTCATGCCCCAATAACACCGAGATAAATATTATTCAGTACGTCCGACATTCATATAATGCTCAATTAATGGAGTTATTTCATTTCAAGACAAGTGATTTCATGCCTGAAAGGAAAGCTAGATGCAAATGGTGAAGAGAAGACTGTACAAGACAAAGCAGAATTATTATGTTCCACAACTGCAGATCAGTGACTTCATTGACGAACACAATGGCTTTTCCGTCTAACCCCACACGAACATGATGAAGCTAAGGAAACACACCCAGATATTCCTATGGCAGCAAGAGTTGTTTTTAAGTTCGGAGCACTTGGTCAATGATAATGGAGCAGGTTGAATTTTCCGTAACTGGAAGTGGTAAACAGAACGGCCTGCTAAAAGTGCTCCAAGAAAACAATGTTAACACTACTGGCATGTTGAAAGCAGACATGATCAAGAAGCTTGAGACAATGGATGACTTTCAAACCAAAAAATCGAAGGTGGAAGAGCTTTTCACAAGCAGGGAGCACAGAGCAATATTTCTGCCAAAATTCCACTGCTAACTAAATCCCATTGAACATGTGTGTGGTCAAGCAAAACAGTATACATGTGATTACTCGTTTAATGGTTTGGAGAAATTATACATACTGCAATGGATTCAGTTAGTATTCAGCAGACAGAAAAATACGTGAGTACACAGAGCATACAGAGAAGAGATAACAGTTGGAAAAGAAATGCAAGGTGCTTATAAAAAGTACAAAAGTCATCGTCATGTCCCTGAAACTGAACTAAATTATTGTCCATTTACCTGTAAAAAAAAATTTCTTGAAATCTGTTTTAACAGTTTTACTGATGACTAAATGCACCATACATAACCTCACTTGCAAGAAAATTTACCTCATGGAAAGGGTCATTTGTGAGGTCAAAGTTCAATTATCATGTTTTTCCATCTCCTTCCAGTTGTCCTCGTCATTTATTGCTTGCATATACTTAGTGAGGGCCTATCTCAAGGCTCAACAGAACAACACAAATGACATTAGCGGTTTGACTGAGAAGGGACTTTGGAGCTGCTTGACCACAACATCACCTTCTTTATGGCGAGAGCAGTGACAAAGAAAATACAGTGATGCACATACATAGAAGATAATGCTGTGAAGCACGTATACATAGAAGATGATGCTGTGAAGCAGATATACATAGCTGTGAAGCAGGTATACATAGATTATGATTCTGTATACCCGTAGATGATAGTGATTCAGATCAGTTGCCAGGTGAGTGAGATGAAGTCAGTACATATTGATAGCTATAACAGTGAAAGAATTGCAATAACTATATACTCTATATAATAACAAAGTTGATAACTTGAACATTATACCAGCTCTAGCTCTTATCATTTTGTATATTATATTGCTAGCTAAATTATCTGGTAATAAAATATGGTATCTCTCTTTAACAAGTTTTCTGCCGCACACTTAAGATCTACATTCCCAACTAACTTTCCTCCATCTCCAAAAGGTTCTTATCCTACCTGGGACTCTCCTCTACTGCTACATTCCTCTCGTCCAACCTATTGCTTAGATATTGAAGTAACAAGCGAAAGAACATCTTCTAAATGATTATTATCAGGTGACATGAATATTTCTATTTCAATCAACTGTTTTGTTTTTAGTGCTAATGTTTCTAGTGAAATACGTTTGTCTCCATCAGGGCCGAAGTATTTAAGTTGAAATGTTGGCACTAAATACACAAACCTGATTGAAAGAATATTTATATTTCATGATGTAATTGTTAGGCAGTTAAATTTCATCACAAAGGTAAAGATCTCACATGTGTCAGAGGCAATTGTCTGTCACCTGTGTTGAGTTAAAAAGTAAAAACAACAACCTGTTGTTATGATTTTGGAGCTCCATAAATTCTGCATACCTCATTCTATGAAGTTTATATATAGCTCAAACGATAGCTCTCTCTGTGTGCTCTCTTGTAATACCAAAACTGATGCACAAATATAAATATTTCAGTTACAGGCAGTCAAAGTTGTGGACCTCAATTCCTGCAGGCCCCAATTTTCTGCAGTTCTAGTAAGTGCTAGACAGCAGTGGCTCGAGGAAGCCCTCGGTTCTAGTATTATTGGCAGGTGCTATTTTAGGAAGACCGGCATAGATATGGGATTTCATGAGCATATATATAACCGGAGATGAAGTCACTCCTACAGTACATGTGAAAGGAGGGTGGGGCTCTATTATTTTATTTTTACCAACATGGATGCCAACATTGACGAATTGTATGTTGTTGTTATTATAATACCAATAATTATTCCTGCTGTAGGCTAGAGTATGTAGTCGAAACTTCTAGGGAATACAATTTGAAGTTGATTATTCAGGTGATTTTAATGTTATTATGTCAAGATAGAGTTCATTGAGATAATTTGAATGTCTGAAAAGGGTCTTCAGTTGGAATTTCTGTGCTGCCATCCAATAGTCCAAGTACACCTGCCTTCTTCCATCCTTTAACACAGGTGGTGAAGAAGTTATACATCTTCACTAGCCACGTGGTTGAGCGAAAATCAACTTCAACATCTTCAAGTTGCTTACCACTCTCAAGTTGTTTCTTCACAGCATCAACATCTCCAAGCTGCTTCCCACTCTCAAGTTGTTGCATCATTGTAGTATCTGATTTTTTTGGCTGACCTATTGACCGTTAGATGAAGTGGCTGAATACAATGTCATGTTAGCAGGAACTAGAACAAACTTGCAATTTAATGACGATAACTCGTGTTTGACCTTCTGTGTCACTTGCCCTCTTAAAACACCAGGGCCTTGTGTGTAGCAGCTACTTGCAGTTCTGCTCGTTTTTTCACAACATATTGAGCAATGCCTTCCTCAATCAACTTCAAAGTTTATTGCTCATTGAACCAGTGCTTTGGATTCTATGATAAACAAAAGTTTAGTTTCTTCTTTGTAGTTAGTGGCTACCTGAAGCCCAGTACTTAATGAAATATTGTCTGCTAGGCAACAACTTCACAATCCTAATAATAGCTGCTCATAAAGTGTCATGGCCTAGGATCAGTAGTGGAATCTGGTAGTTGGACATTTTCCGAGAGAAATCTCGAGGTACACCTATTTCATGGTACAAGGGTGCCATACAGAATTACTGAATACAAGTTGTTAAAAGAGATCTGAAAATTCCTGCCAAAGTCACTGGCGGTGCAGAGGTCAAAGTTTTTACTAAGAATTAATACAATGAACCAGTAGAGGGGAAGTTCCTCTATGTTACTGCAAACATCGCTCCAGTCATGAGAGAGAGGACAGATTTGGTACAAAAATTTCTTAGCAGGTTATTAATTTAGTATTAAAAAATCGCTAAATTCGCAAGACTTTGTACCCGCTAAAACCACTCCCTCCTACATTGCTGCCACATCCGGTCAGGAAACCCACATGGTGGACAACTAGCCAGCTAACCCAAATAACAACCCCACATGAGTCTTAGCATCCTGATGAATAGACTTGATATGTTGCTCTTAAGGGGGGACTATGCCTCAAAACCACAAAATAATTGTACCTATTTCTAATTGCTATCACTTTTGTTCTCTTTTGTCTACACAAGTATTTATCGTACCACCAAGGTCTTTATTATTCTATCTTTGTTTTTATAAAGTGTTAAATATCTCTATATACAAAAAAATTCAGAAGATACATGCAGAAACATCGAGGTAACTCCAAGATATCTGTGGCAGACCTAGCTGCCTAACAATTTGAAGTCATTTACTCATAATTGGTGTGTGGCTTGCTAAGGAGTGTCTCGGTGATATCCATGGACCAAAGTTACCATATGTTGTCATGTCGGTTAGTTACACACTACAGAGTCTGAAAAACTGATAAAATCTAGAGGCCACCTCTTCTAACCACCATCTCTTGGCAATCCTTGTAGTAAACCAAAATCTGATTCATGGATATCACAGAGTACTAAAAGAGCTCTCAAATGACATACATAGCCAAAAAAATTAGCAAACGGTTTTAAAGTTATTCTCACCACAAGAAATATTTCCATTAATTGTGGGAATAAGCATTCCAAGTTTGGAAAACGAAATGTTTGAGTTAGCACTGAAATAACTTGACAAAATATGTGCTTTTACAAGTTCTAGCAATTCCTTGATCTGTTTTTTTTTTTACTTCCGTGACCCTTGAGTTTTTCTGTGCCTATATCTACATGTAACAACAAAGAAAAATATGATGAAAATTGTTAGATGTATATGTGGAATTTTCCGTTACAGCTGAATGTCAAAGAAATGTATGATGAAGTAGATCCACCATAACTTTGAAAAGAAGCATCCTATGTCCCTAAAACTTTGGTAGCAAGTAGCTAGGTAGTTGCAACAAGGGGTGTGTGTGTGGGGGGGGGGGCGGGGGGGGGGGGGGAGGGGGGAATGTACGTCAGCACCACCAAAGTATTATAAATCGCCATAACTTTTGTTGTGTGGGTATGCAGGTCATTCTATTCCCTATTTCCTTATGCTTTGTTCCTAATGATATGTTGAATGTCTCTGCAGACATATTTTCTCGGAAGATACATCAAGATCCCTATATTAGTTGATCTATCTTGCAGTACAATTCATGACTGCCCTAATTATCAAGAGCAAAGTCCTAGATTTGGTCAGCTGATAGAGAAGGCCCTAATCTGCAATACATGAAAAGATTATCAATAAATGTAGTGGTTTTTGTGTGGCAGGCCACCGCTTTGGCAACCTGAAAACACCAGGAAAAATCCCAAACCTCACCATTTCAAATAAACATAACTTGCTAATACTTAGAGTACTTAATAATTTGGCACATACAAAAGACAGACAATTAGAAGGGCTATCCAGTGATATAAAAAGTATCATTTGTAAGTAAAGTGTAGAAAAGTTATAAGCTTCACGGCCCAAAAAAAAAGATGTTTTGGAAAAAAATGAGAAAAATATAGACCAAGTTAGGGCAAATATCATGCAAGATGTGTTCTCTTTGTAGTCTCTTGATCTGTTGTATGAACCAAAAAATTGTTTGCAAGAAGAAAATAAAAAAGAAGGGAAAAAAAAGAAATCTCCGCATAGTCCCCCTTTAAGATTGGTCTCTCTCTGTGCTCTCTCTTGATACCAAACATCCATGGATTCTGCACACTTCGCTGTAATGGACTTGATATATGGCTCATAAGATAGGTATCTCTCTGCATGCTTACTCTGGTTGCTAAATATTTTAGCTCCATAGATTCTGTACACTTCACTGTATAGACTTGATATGTTGCTCTTAAGGAGGACTATGCCTCAACACCACAAAATAATTGTACCTATTTCTAATTGCCATCACTTTTGTTCTCTTTTGTCTACACAAGTATTTATTGTACCACCAAGGTCTTTATTATTCTGTCTTTCTTTTTATAAAGTGTTAAATATCTCTATATACAAATTTTCTCAGAAGATACATGCAGAAACATCGAGGTAACTCCAAGATATCTGTGGCAGACCTAGCTGCCTAACAATTTGAAGTCATTTACTCATAATTGGTGTGTGGCTTGCTAAGGAGTGTCTCGGTGATATCCATGGACCAAAGTTACCATATGTTGTCATGTCGGTTAGTTACACACTACAGAGTCTGAAAAACTGATAAAATCTAGAGGCCACCTCTTCTAACCACCATCTCTTGGCAATCCTTGTAGTAAACCAAAATCTGATTCATGGATATCACAGAGTACTAAAAGAGCTCTCAAACATAGCCCAAAAAATTAGCAAACGGTTTTAAAGTTATTCTCACCACAAGAAATATTTCCATTAATTGTGGGAATAAGCATTCCAAGTTTGGAAAACGAAATGTTTGAGTTAGCACTGAAATAACTTGACAAAATATGTGCTTTTACAAGTTCTAGCAATTCCTTGATCTGTTTTTTTTTTTACTTCCGTGACCCTTGAGTTTTTCTGTGCCTATATCTACATGTAACAACAAAGAAAAATATGATGAAAATTGTTAGATTTATATGTGGAATTTTCCGTTACAGCTGAATGTCAAAGAAATGTATGATGAAGTAGATCCACCATAACTTTGAAAAGAAGCATCCTATGTCCCTAAAACTTTGGTAGCAAGTAGCTAGGTAGTTGCAACAAGGGGTGTGTGTGTGGGGGGGGGGGCGGGGGGGGGGGGGGAGGGGGGAATGTACGTCAGCACCACCAAAGTATTATAAATCGCCATAACTTTTGTTGTGTGGGTATGCAGGTCATTCTATTCCCTATTTCCTTATGCTTTGTTCCTAATGATATGTTGAATGTCTCTGCAGACATATTTTCTCGGAAGATACATCAAGATCCCTATATTAGTTGATCTATCTTGCAGTACAATTCATGACTGCCCTAATTATCAAGAGCAAAGTCCTAGATTTGGTCAGCTGATAGAGAAGGCCCTAATCTGCAATACATGAAAAGATTATCAATAAATGTAGTGGTTTTTGTGTGGCAGGCCACCGCTTTGGCAACCTGAAAACACCAGGAAAAATCCCAAACCTCACCATTTCAAATAAACATAACTTGCTAATACTTAGAGTACTTAATAATTTGGCACATACAAAAGACAGACAATTAGAAGGGCTATCCAGTGATATAAAAAGTATCATTTGTAAGTAAAGTGTAGAAAAGTTATAAGCTTCACGGCCCAAAAAAAAAGATGTTTTGGAAAAAAATGAGAAAAATATAGACCAAGTTAGGGCAAATATCATGCAAGATGTGTTCTCTTTGTAGTCTCTTGATCTGTTGTATGAACCAAAAAATTGTTTGCAAGAAGAAAATAAAAAAGAAGGGAAAAAAAAGAAATCTCCGCATAGTCCCCCTTTAAGATTGGTCTCTCTCTGTGCTCTCTCTTGATACCAAACATCCATGGATTCTGCACACTTCGCTGTAATGGACTTGATATATGGCTCATAAGATAGGTATCTCTCTGCATGCTTACTCTGGTTGCTAAATATTTTAGCTCCATAGATTCTGTACACTTCACTGTATAGACTTGATATGTTGCTCTTAAGGAGGACTATGCCTCAACACCACAAAATAATTGTACCTATTTCTAATTGCCATCACTTTTGTTCTCTTTTGTCTACACAAGTATTTATTGTACCACCAAGGTCTTTATTATTCTGTCTTTCTTTTTATAAAGTGTTAAATATCTCTATATACAAATTTTCTCAGAAGATACATGCAGAAACATCGAGGTAACTCCAAGATATCTGTGGCAGACCTAGCTGCCTAACAATTTGAAGTCATTTACTCATAATTGATGTGTGGCTTGCTAAGGAGTGTCTCGGTGATATCCATGGACCAATGTTACCATATGTTGTCATGTCGGTTAGTTACACACTACAGAGTCTGAAAATCTGATAAAAACTAGAGGCCACCTCTTCTAACCATCATCTCTTGCAATGCTTACAGTAAACCAAAATCTGATTCATGGATATCACAGAGTACTAAAAGAGCTCTCAAATGACATACATATCCCCTAAAAATGAGCGAACGGTTTTAAAGTTATTCTCGCCTCAAGAAATATTTCCATTAATTGTGGGAATAAGCATTCCAAGTTTGGAAAACGAAATGTTTGAGTTAGCACTGAAATAACTTGACAAAATATGTGCTTTTACAAGTTCTAGCAATTTCTTGATCTGTTTTTTTTTTTTTTTTACTTCCGTGACCCGAATTTTTCTCTGCCTATATCTACATGTAACAAAGAAAAATATGATGAAAATTGTTAGATGTATTTGTGGAATTTTCCTTTATAGCTGAATGTCAAAGAAATGTATGATGAAGTAGATCCACCATAACTTTGAAAAGAAGCATCCTATGTCCCTAACACTTTGGAAATAGCAAGTAGCTAGATAGATGCAACAAGGGGTGTGTGTGTGGGGGGGGGGGGGGGGGGAGAGGGGGGAATGTACGTCAGCACCACCAAAGTATTATAAATCACCATAACTTTTGTTGTGTATGCAGGTCATTTTATTCCCTATTTCCTTATGCTTTGTTCCTAATGATATGTTGAATGTCTCTGCAGACATATTTTCTCGGAAGATACATCAAGATCCCTAAATAAGTTGATCTATCTTGCAGTACAATTCATGACTGCCCTAATTATCAAGAGCAAAGTCCTACATTTGGTCAGCTGATAGAGAAGGCCCTAATCTGCAATATGTGAACAGATTATCAATAAATGTAGTGGTTTTTGTGTGGCAGGCCACCGCTTTGGCAACCGGAAAACACCAGGAAAAATCCCAAACCTCACCACTTCAAATCAACATAACTTGCTAATACTTAGAGTACTTAAACATTTGGCACATACAAAAGACAGACAATTAGAAGGGCTATCCAGTGATATAAAAAGTATCATTTTTTAGTAACGTGTAGAAACGTTATGAGCTTCACGGCCCCCCAAAAAAGATGTTTTGGAAAAAAATGAGAAAAATATAGACCAAGTTAGGGCAAATATCATGCAAGATGTGTTTTCTTTGTAGTTTCTTGATCTGTTGCATGAACGCAAAAATTATTTGCAAGAAGAAAATAAAAAAGAAGGAAGAAAAAAAAATCTCCGCATAGTCCCCCTTTAAGATTGGTCTCTCTCTGTGCTCTCTCTTGATACCAAACATCCATGGATTCTGCACACTTCGCTGTAATGGACTTGATATATGGCTCAAAAGATAGGTACCTCTCTGCGTGCTCTCTCATGATTCTAAATATTTTAGCTCCATAGATTCTGCACACTTCGCTGTATAGACTTGATATGTTGCTCTTAAGGGGGGACTCTGCCTCAACACCACAAAATAATTGTACCTATTTCTAATTGCCATCACTTTTGTTCTCTTTTGTCTACACAAGTATTTATCATACCACCAAGGTCTTTATTATTCTGTCTTTCTTTTTATAAAGTGTTAAATATCTCTATATACAAATTTTCTCAGAAGATACATGCAGAAACATCGAGGTAACTCCAAGATATCTGTGGCAGACCTAGCTGCCTAACAATTTGAAGTCATTTACTCATAATTGATGTGTGGCTTGCTAAGGAGTGTCTCGGTGATATCCATGGACCAATGTTACCATATGTTGTCATGTCGGTTAGTTACACACTACAGAGTCTGAAAATCTGATAAAAACTAGAGGCCACCTCTTCTAACCATCATCTCTTGCAATGCTTACAGTAAACCAAAATCTGATTCATGGATATCACAGAGTACTAAAAGAGCTCTCAAATGACATACATATCCCCTAAAAATGAGCAAACGGTTTTAAAGTTATTCTCGCCTCAAGAAATATTTCCATTAATTGTGGGAATAAGCATTCCAAGTTTGGAAAACGAAATGTTTGAGTTAGCACTGAAATAACTTGACAAAATATGTGCTTTTACAAGTTCTAGCAATTTCTTGATCTGTTTTTTTTTTTTTTTACTTCCGTGACCCGAATTTTTCTCTGCCTATATCTACATGTAACAAAGAAAAATATGATGAAAATTGTTAGATGTATTTGTGGAATTTTCCTTTATAGCTGAATGTCAAAGAAATGTATGATGAAGTAGATCCACCATAACTTTGAAAAGAAGCATCCTATGTCCCTAACACTTTGGAAATAGCAAGTAGCTAGATAGATGCAACAAGGGGTGTGTGTGTGGGGGGGGGGGGGGGGGAGAGGGGGGAATGTACGTCAGCACCACCAAAGTATTATAAATCGCCATAACTTTTGTTGTGTGGGTATGCAGGTCATTCTATTCCCTATTTCCTTATGCTTTGTTCCTAATGATATGTTGAATGTCTCTGCAGACATATTTTCTCGGAAGATACATCAAGATCCCTATATTAGTTGATCTATCTTGCAGTACAATTCATGACTGCCCTAATTATCAAGAGCAAAGTCCTAGATTTGGTCAGCTGATAGAGAAGGCCCTAATCTGCAATACATGAAAAGATTATCAATAAATGTAGTGGTTTTTGTGTGGCAGGCCACCGCTTTGGCAACCTGAAAACACCAGGAAAAATCCCAAACCTCACCATTTCAAATAAACATAACTTGCTAATACTTAGAGTACTTAATAATTTGGCACATACAAAAGACAGACAATTAGAAGGGCTATCCAGTGATATAAAAAGTATCATTTGTAAGTAAAGTGTAGAAAAGTTATGAGCCAAAAAGAAAAGATGTTTTGGGGAAAAAATGAGAAAAATATAGACCAAGTTAGGGCAAATATCATGCAAGATGTGTTCTCTTTGTAGTCTCTTGATCTGTTGCATGAACCAAAAAAAAATTTGCAAGAAGAAAATTAATAAGAAGGGAAAAAAAGAAATCTCCGCATAGTCCCCCTTTAAGATTCGTCTCTCTCTGTGCTCTCTCTTGATACCAAACATCCATGGATTCTGCACACTTCGATGTAATGGACTTGATATATGGCTCAAAAGATAGGTATCTCTCTGCGTGCTCTCTCATGATTCTAAATATTTTAGCTCCATAGATTCTGCACACTTCACTGTATAGACTTGATATGTTGCTCTTAAGGGGGGACTCTGCCTCAACACCACAAAATAATTGTACCTATTTCTAATTGCCATCACTTTTGTTCTCTTTTGTCTACACAAGTATTTATCATACCACCAAGGTCTTTATTATTCTGTCTTTGTTTTTATAAAGTGTTAAATATCTCTATATACAAATTTTCTCAGAAGATACATGCAGAAACATCGAGGTAACTCCAAGATATCTGTGGCAGACCTAGCTGCCTAACAATTTGAAGTCATTTACTCATAATTGATGTGTGGCTTGCTAAGGAGTGTCTCGGTGATATCCATGGACCAATGTTACCATATGTTGTCATGTCGGTTAGTTACACACTACAGAGTCTGAAAATCTGATAAAAACTAGAGGCCACCTCTTCTAACCATCATCTCTTGCAATGCTTACAGTAAACCAAAATCTGATTCATGGATATCACAGAGTACTAAAAGAGCTCTCAAATGACATACATATCCCCTAAAAATGAGCAAACGGTTTTAAAGTTATTCTCGCCTCAAGAAATATTTCCATTAATTGTGGGAATAAGCATTCCAAGTTTGGAAAACGAAATGTTTGAGTTAGCACTGAAATAACTTGACAAACTATGTGCTTTTACAAGTTCTAGCAATTCCTTGATCTGTTTTGTTTGTTTTTTACTTCCGTGACCCGAATTTTTCTCTGCCTATATCTACATGTAACAAAGAAAAATATGATGAAAATTGTTAGATGTATTTGTGGAATTTTCCTTTATAGCTGAATGTCAAAGAAATGTATGATGAAGTAGATCCACCATAACTTTGAAAATAAGCATCCTATGTCCCTAACACTTTGGAAATAGCAAGTAGCTAGATAGATGCAACAAGGGGTGTGTGTGTGTGGGGGGGGGGGGGGGGGAGAGGGGGGAATGTACGTCAGCACCACCAAAGTATTATAAATCACCATAACTTTTGTTGTGTATGCAGGTCATTTTATTCCCTATTTCCTTATGCTTTGTTCCTAATGATATGTTGAATGTCTCTGCAGACATATTTTCTCGGACGATACATCAAGATCCCTAAAGAAGTTGATCTATCTTGCAGTACAATTCATGACTGCCCTAATTATCAAGAGCAAAGTCCTACATTTGGTCAGCTGATAGAGAAGGCCCTAATCTGCAATATGTGAACAGATTATCAATAAATGTAGTGGTTTTTGTGTGGCAGGCCACCGCTTTGGCAACCGGAAAACACCAGGAAAAATCTCAAACCTCACCACTTCAAATCAACATAACTTGCTAATACTTAGAGTACTTAAACATTTGGCACATACAAAAGACAGACAATTAGAAGGGCTATCCAGTGATATAAAAAGTATCATTTTTTAGTAAAGTGTAGAAAAGTTATGAGCTTCACGGCCCCCCAAAAAAGATGTTTTGGAAAAAAATGAGAAAAATATAGACCTCGTTAGGGCAAATATCATGCAAGATGTGTTTTCTTTGTAGTTTCTTGATCTGTTGCATGAACGCAAAAATTATTTGCAAGAAGAAAATAAAAAAGAAGGAAGAAAAAAAATCTCCGCATAGTCCCCCTTTAAGATTGGTCTCTCTCTGTGCTCTCTCTTGATACCAAACATCCATGGATTCTGCACACTTCGCTGTAATGGACTTGATATATGGCTCAAAAGATAGGTACCTCTCTGCGTGCTCTCTCTTGATGCTAAATATTTTAGCTCCATAGATTCTGCACACTTCATTGTATAGACTTGATATGTTGCTCTTAAGGGGGGACTATGCCTCAAAACCACAAAATAATTGTACCTATTTCTAATTGCTATCACTTTTGTTCTCTTTTGTCTAAACAAGTATTTATCATACCACCAAGGTCTTTATTATTCTGTCTTTGTTTTTATAAAGTGTTAAATATCTCTATATACAAAAAAATTCAGAAGATACATGCAGAAACATCGAGGTAACTCCAAGATATCTGTGGCAGACCTAGCTGCCTAACAATTTGAAGTCATTTACTCATAATTGGTGTGTGGCTTGCTAAGGAGTGTCTCGGTGATATCCATGGACCAAAGTTACCATATGTTGTCATGTCGGTTAGTTACACACTACAGAGTCTGAAAAACTGATAAAATCTAGAGGCCACCTCTTTTAACCACCATCTCTTGGCAATCCTTGTAGTAAACCAAAATCTGATGCATGGATATCACAGAGTACTAAAAGAGCTCTCAAATGACATACATAGCCCAAAAAATTTGCAAACGGTTTTAAAGTTATTCTCACCACAAGAAATATTTCCATTAATTGTGGGAATAAGCATTCCAAGTTTGGAAAACGAAATGTTTGAGTTAGCACTGAAATAACTTGACAAAATATGTGCTTTTACAAGTTCTAGCAATTCCTTGATATGTTTTTTTTTTTTTTTACTTCCGTGACCCTTGAGTTTTTCTGTGCCTATATCTACATGTAGCAACAAAGAAAAATATGATGAAAATTGTTAGATATATATGTGGAATTTTCCGTTACAGCTGAATGTCAAAGAAATGTATGATGAAGTAGATCCACCATAACTTTGAAAAGAAGCATCCTATGTCCCTAAAACTTTGGTAGCAAGTAGCTAGGTAGTTGCAACAAGGGGTGCGTGTGTGGGGGGGGGGCGGGGGTGGGGGGGGGAGGGAGGAATGTACGTCAGCACCACCAAAGTATTATAAATCGCCATAACTTTTGTTGTGTATGCAGGTCATTTTATTCCCTATTTCCTTATGCTTTGTTCCTAATGATATGTTGAATGTCTATGCAGACATATTTTCTCAGAAGATACATCAAGATCCCTATATAAGTTGATCTACCTTGCAGTACAATTCATGACTGCCCTAATTATCAAGAGCAAAGTCCTAGATTTGGTCAGCTGATAGAGAAGGCCCTAATCTGCAATATATGAACAGATTATCAATAAATGTAGTGGTTTTTGTGTGGCAGGCCACCGCTTTGGCAACCTGAAAACACCATGAAAAATCCCAAACCTCACCATTTAAAATCAACATAACTTGCTAATACTTAGAGTACTTAATAATTTAGCACATACAAAAGACAGACAATTAGAAGGGCTATCCAGTGATATAAAAAGTATCATTTGTTAGTAAAGTGTAGAAAAGTTATGAGCCAAAAAGAAAAGATGTTTTGGGGGAAAAATGAGAAAAATATAGACCAAGTTAGGGCAAATATCATGCAAGATGTGTTCTCTTTGTAGTCTCTTGATCTGTTGCATGAACCAAAAAATTGTTTGCAAGAAGAAAATAAATAAGAAGGGAAAAAAAGAAATCTCCGCATAGTCCCCCTTTAAGATTCGTCTCTCTCTGTGCTCTCTCTTGATACCAAACATCCATGGATTCTGCACACTTCGCTGTAATGGACTTGATATATGGCTCAAAAGATAGGTATCTCTCTGTGTGCTCTCTCATGATTCTAAATATTTTAGCTCCATAGATTCTGCACACTTCACTGTATAGACTTGATATGTTGCTCTTAAGGGGGGACTCTGCCTCAACACCACAAAATAATTGTACCTATTTCTAATTGCCATCACTTTTGTTCTCTTTTGTCTACACAAGTATTTATCATACCACCAAGGTCTTTATTATTCTGTCTTTGTTTTTATAAAGTGTTAAATATCTCTATATACAAATTTTCTCAGAAGATACATACAGAAACATCGAGGTAACTCCAAGATATCTGTGGCAGACCTAGCTGCCTAACAATTTGAAGTCATTTACTCATAATTGGTGTGTGGCTTACTAAGGAGTGTCTCGGTGATATCCATGGACCAATGTTACCATATGTTGTCATGTCAGTTAGTTACACACTACAGAGTCTGAAAAACTGATAAAAACTAAAGGCCACCTCTTCTAACCATCATCTCTTGGCAATCCTTGCAGTAAACCAAAATCTGATTCATTGATATCACAGAGTACTAAAAGAGCTCTCAAATGACATACATATCCCCAAATAATGAGCAAACGGTTTTAAAGTTATTCTCGCCACAAGATATATTTCTATTAATTGTGGGAATAAGCATTCCAAGTTTGGAATACGAAATGTTTGAGTTAGCACTGAAATAACTTGACAAAATATGTGCTTTTACAAGTTCGAGCAATTCCTTGATCTGTTTTTTTTAATTTTTTTACTTCCGTAACCCTTGAGTTTTTCTGAGCCTGTATCTACATGTAACAACAAAGAAAAATATGATGAAAATTGTTAGATGTATATGTGGAATTTTCCTTTACAGCTGAATGTCAAAAAATGTATGATGAAGTAGATCCACCATAACTTTGAAAAGAAGCATCCTATGTCCCTAAAACTTTGGAAATAGCAATTAGCTAGATAGATGCAACAACAGTTTGAACTTGAAATATAACAATCGTAAAATATAATTAAATTTCATGTGTAGTCCCCCGGGGTGTGTGTGTGGGGGGGAATGGGGGAATGTACGTCAGCACCATCATAGTATTATATATCGCCATGACTTTTGTTGTGTATGCAAGTCATTTTATTCCCTATTTCCTTGTGCTTTGTTCCTAATGATATGTTGAATGTCTCTGCAGACATATTTTCTCGGAAGATACATCAAGATCCCTATATTAGTTGATCTATCTTGCAGTACAATTCATGACTGCCCTAATTATCAAGAGCAAAGTCCTAGATTTGGTCAGCTGATAGAGAAGGCCCAAATCTGCAATATGTGAAAAGATTATCAATAAATGTAGTGGTTTTTGTGTGGCAGGCCACCGCTTTGGCAACCTGAAAACACCAGGAAAAATCCCAAACCTCACCATTTCAAATAAACATAACTTGCTAATACTTAGAGTACTTAATAATTTGGCACATACAAAAGACAGACAATTAGAAGGG
Source organism: Cladorhizidae sp. MBARI D1340-BT2 (assembly GCA_028752905.1). Classification (NCBI taxonomy): domain Eukaryota; kingdom Metazoa; phylum Porifera; class Demospongiae; order Poecilosclerida; family Cladorhizidae; species Cladorhizidae sp. MBARI D1340-BT2. Next base: position 21,413,655 of record JAQNBH010000005.1, on the reverse strand, counting down.
CTATCCAGTAATATAAAAAGTATCATTTGTAAGTAAAGTGTAGAAAAGTTATAAGCTTCACGGCCCAAAAAAAAAGATGTTTTGGGAAAAAATTAGAAAAATATAGACCAAGTTAGGGCAAATATCATGCAAGATGTGTTCTCTTTGTAGTCTCTTGATCTGTTGTATGAACCAAAAAATTGTTTGCAAGAAGAAAATAAAAAAGAAGGGAAAAAAAAGAAATCTCCGCATAGTCCCCCTTTAAGATTCGTCTCTCTCTGTGCTCTCTCTTGATACCAAACATCCATGGATTCTGCACACTTCGCTGTAATGGACTTGATATATGGCTCATAAGATAGGTATCTCTCTGCATGCTTACTCTGGTTGCTAAATATTTTAGCTCCATAGATTCTGTACACTTCACTGTATAGACTTGATATGTTGCTCTTAAGGAGGACTATGCCTCAACACCACAAAATAATTGTACCTATTTCTAATTGCCATCACTTTTGTTCTCTTTTGTCTACACAAGTATTTATTGTACCACCAAGGTCTTTATTATTCTGTCTTTCTTTTTATAAAGTGTTAAATATCTCTATATACAAATTTTCTCAGAAGATACATGCAGAAACATCGAGGTAACTCCAAGATATCTGTGGCAGACCTAGCTGCCTAACAATTTGAAGTCATTTACTCATAATTGATGTGTGGCTTGCTAAGGAGTGTCTCGGTGATATCCATGGACCAATGTTACCATATGTTGTCATGTCGGTTAGTTACACACTACAGAGTCTGAAAATCTGATAAAAACTAGAGGCCACCTCTTCTAACCATCATCTCTTGCAATGCTTACAGTAAACCAAAATCTGATTCATGGATATCACAGAGTACTAAAAGAGCTCTCAAATGACATACATATCCCCTAAAAATGAGCGAACGGTTTTAAAGTTATTCTCGCCTCAAGAAATATTTCCATTAATTGTGGGAATAAGCATTCCAAGTTTGGAAAACGAAATGTTTGAGTTAGCACTGAAATAACTTGACAAAATATGTGCTTTTACAAGTTCTAGCAATTTCTTGATCTGTTTTTTTGTTTTTTTACTTCCGTGACCCGAATTTTTCTCTGCCTATATCTACATGTAACAAAGAAAAATATGATGAAAATTGTTAGATGTATTTGTGGAATTTTCCTTTATAGCTGAATGTCAAAGAAATGTATGATGAAGTAGATCCACCATAACTTTGAAAAGAAGCATCCTATGTCCCTAACACTTTGGAAATAGCAAGTAGCTAGATAGATGCAACAAGGGGTGTGTGTGTGGGGGGGGGGGGGGGGGAGAGGGGGGAATGTACGTCAGCACCACCAAAGTATTATAAATCACCATAACTTTTGTTGTGTATGCAGGTCATTTTATTCCCTATTTCCTTATGCTTTGTTCCTAATGATATGTTGAATGTCTCTGCAGACATATTTTCTCGGAAGATACATCAAGATCCCTAAATAAGTTGATCTATCTTGCAGTACAATTCATGACTGCCCTAATTATCAAGAGCAAAGTCCTACATTTGGTCAGCTGATAGAGAAGGCCCTAATCTGCAATATGTGAACAGATTATCAATAAATGTAGTGGTTTTTGTGTGGCAGGCCACCGCTTTGGCAACCGGAAAACACCAGGAAAAATCCCAAACCTCACCACTTCAAATCAACATAACTTGCTAATACTTAGAGTACTTAAACATTTGGCACATACAAAAGACAGACAATTAGAAGGGCTATCCAGTGATATAAAAAGTATCATTTTTTAGTAACGTGTAGAAACGTTATGAGCTTCACGGCCCCCCAAAAAAGATGTTTTGGAAAAAAATGAGAAAAATATAGACCAAGTTAGGGCAAATATCATGCAAGATGTGTTTTCTTTGTAGTTTCTTGATCTGTTGCATGAACGCAAAAATTATTTGCAAGAAGAAAATAAAAAAGAAGGAAGAAAAAAAAATCTCCGCATAGTCCCCCTTTAAGATTGGTCTCTCTCTGTGCTCTCTCTTGATACCAAACATCCATGGATTCTGCACACTTCGCTGTAATGGACTTGATATATGGCTCAAAAGATAGGTACCTCTCTGCGTGCTCTCTCATGATTCTAAATATTTTAGCTCCATAGATTCTGCACACTTCGCTGTATAGACTTGATATGTTGCTCTTAAGGGGGGACTCTGCCTCAACACCACAAAATAATTGTACCTATTTCTAATTGCCATCACTTTTGTTCTCTTTTGTCTACACAAGTATTTATCATACCACCAAGGTCTTTATTATTCTGTCTTTCTTTTTATAAAGTGTTAAATATCTCTATATACAAATTTTCTCAGAAGATACATGCAGAAACATCGAGGTAACTCCAAGATATCTGTGGCAGACCTAGCTGCCTAACAATTTGAAGTCATTTACTCATAATTGATGTGTGGCTTGCTAAGGAGTGTCTCGGTGATATCCATGGACCAATGTTACCATATGTTGTCATGTCGGTTAGTTACACACTACAGAGTCTGAAAATCTGATAAAAACTAGAGGCCACCTCTTCTAACCATCATCTCTTGCAATGCTTACAGTAAACCAAAATCTGATTCATGGATATCACAGAGTACTAAAAGAGCTCTCAAATGACATACATATCCCCTAAAAATGAGCAAACGGTTTTAAAGTTATTCTCGCCTCAAGAAATATTTCCATTAATTGTGGGAATAAGCATTCCAAGTTTGGAAAACGAAATGTTTGAGTTAGCACTGAAATAACTTGACAAAATATGTGCTTTTACAAGTTCTAGCAATTTCTTGATCTGTTTTTTTTTTTTTTTACTTCCGTGACCCGAATTTTTCTCTGCCTATATCTACATGTAACAAAGAAAAATATGATGAAAATTGTTAGATGTATTTGTGGAATTTTCCTTTATAGCTGAATGTCAAAGAAATGTATGATGAAGTAGATCCACCATAACTTTGAAAAGAAGCATCCTATGTCCCTAACACTTTGGAAATAGCAAGTAGCTAGATAGATGCAACAAGGGGTGTGTGTGTGGGGGGGGGGGGGAGAGGGGGGAATGTACGTCAGCACCACCAAAGTATTATAAATCGCCATAACTTTTGTTGTGTGGGTATGCAGGTCATTCTATTCCCTATTTCCTTATGCTTTGTTCCTAATGATATGTTGAATGTCTCTGCAGACATATTTTCTCGGAAGATACATCAAGATCCCTATATTAGTTGATCTATCTTGCAGTACAATTCATGACTGCCCTAATTATCAAGAGCAAAGTCCTAGATTTGGTCAGCTGATAGAGAAGGCCCTAATCTGCAATACATGAAAAGATTATCAATAAATGTAGTGGTTTTTGTGTGGCAGGCCACCGCTTTGGCAACCTGAAAACACCAGGAAAAATCCCAAACCTCACCATTTCAAATAAACATAACTTGCTAATACTTAGAGTACTTAATAATTTGGCACATACAAAAGACAGACAATTAGAAGGGCTATCCAGTGATATAAAAAGTATCATTTGTTAGTAAAGTGTAGAAAAGTTATGAGCCAAAAAGAAAAGATGTTTTGGGGGAAAAATGAGAAAAATATAGACCAAGTTAGGGCAAATATCATGCAAGATGTGTTCTCTTTGTAGTCTCTTGATCTGTTGCATGAACCAAAAAAAATTTTGCAAGAAGAAAATTAATAAGAAGGGAAAAAAAGAAATCTCCGCATAGTCCCCCTTTAAGATTCGTCTCTCTCTGTGCTCTCTCTTGATACCAAACATCCATGGATTCTGCACACTTCGATGTAATGGACTTGATATATGGCTCAAAAGATAGGTATCTCTCTGCGTGCTCTCTCATGATTCTAAATATTTTAGCTCCATAGATTCTGCACACTTCACTGTATAGACTTGATATGTTGCTCTTAAGGGGGGACTCTGCCTCAACACCACAAAATAATTGTACCTATTTCTAATTGCCATCACTTTTGTTCTCTTTTGTCTACACAAGTATTTATCATACCACCAAGGTCTTTATTATTCTGTCTTTGTTTTTATAAAGTGTTAAATATCTCTATATACAAATTTTCTCAGAAGATACATGCAGAAACATCGAGGTAACTCCAAGATATCTGTGGCAGACCTAGCTGCCTAACAATTTGAAGTCATTTACTCATAATTGATGTGTGGCTTGCTAAGGAGTGTCTCGGTGATATCCATGGACCAATGTTACCATATGTTGTCATGTCGGTTAGTTACACACTACAGAGTCTGAAAATCTGATAAAAACTAGAGGCCACCTCTTCTAACCATCATCTCTTGCAATGCTTACAGTAAACCAAAATCTGATTCATGGATATCACAGAGTACTAAAAGAGCTCTCAAATGACATACATATCCCCTAAAAATGAGCAAACGGTTTTAAAGTTATTCTCGCCTCAAGAAATATTTCCATTAATTGTGGGAATAAGCATTCCAAGTTTGGAAAACGAAATGTTTGAGTTAGCACTGAAATAACTTGACAAAATATGTGCTTTTACAAGTTCTAGCAATTTCTTGATCTGTTTTTTTTTTTTTTTTACTTCCGTGACCCGAATTTTTCTCTGCCTATATCTACATGTAACAAAGAAAAATATGATGAAAATTGTTAGATGTATTTGTGGAATTTTCCTTTATAGCTGAATGTCAAAGAAATGTATGATGAAGTAGATCCACCATAACTTTGAAAAGAAGCATCCTATGTCCCTAACACTTTGGAAATAGCAAGTAGCTAGATAGATGCAACAAGGGGTGTGTGTGTGGGGGGGGGGGGGGGGGGGAGAGGGGGGAATGTACGTCAGCACCACCAAAGTATTATAAATCACCATAACTTTTGTTGTGTATGCAGGTCATTTTATTCCCTATTTCCTTATGCTTTGTTCCTAATGATATGTTGAATGTCTCTGCAGACATATTTTCTCGGAAGATACATCAAGATCCCTAAATAAGTTGATCTATCTTGCAGTACAATTCATGACTGCCCTAATTATCAAGAGCAAAGTCCTACATTTGGTCAGCTGATAGAGAAGGCCCTAATCTGCAATATGTGAACAGATTATCAATAAATGTAGTGGTTTTTGTGTGGCAGGCCACCGCTTTGGCAACCGGAAAACACCAGGAAAAATCCCAAACCTCACCACTTCAAATCAACATAACTTGCTAATACTTGGAGTACTTAAACATTTGGCACATACAAAAGACAGACAATTAGAAGGGCTATCCAGTGATATAAAAAGTATCATTTTTTAGTAACGTGTAGAAAAGTTATGAGCTTCACGGCCCCCCAAAAAAGATGTTTTGGAAAAAAATGAGAAAAATATAGACCAAGTTAGGGCAAATATCATGCAAGATGTGTTTTCTTTGTAGTTTCTTGATCTGTTGCATGAACGCAAAAATTGTTTGCAAGAAGAAAATAAATAAGAAGGGAAAAAAAATCTCCGCATAGTCCCCCTTTAAGATTGGTCTCTCTCTGTACTCTCTCTTGATACCAAACATCCATGGATTCTGCACACTTCGCTGTAATGGACTTGATATATGGCTCAAAAGATAGGTACCTCTCTGCGTGCTCTCTCTTGATGCTAAATATTTTAGCTCCATAGATTCTGCACACTTCATTGTATAGACTTGATATGTTGCTCTTAAGGGGGGACTATGCCTCAAAACCACAAAATAATTGTACCTATTTCTAATTGCTATCACTTTTGTTCTCTTTTGTCTACACAAGTATTGATCATACCACCAAGGTCTTTATTATTCTGTCTTTGTTTTTATAAAGTGTTAAATATCTCTATATACAAAAAAATTCAGAAGATACATGCAGAAACATCGAGGTAACTCCAAGATATCTGTGGCAGACCTAGCTGCCTAACAATTTGAAGTCATTTACTCATAATTGGTGTGTGGCTTGCTAAGGAGTGTCTCGGTGATATCCATGGACCAAAGTTACCATATGTTGTCATGTCGGTTAGTTACACACTACAGAGTCTGAAAAACTGATAAAATCTAGAGGCCACCTCTTCTAACCACCATCTCTTGGCAATCCTTGTAGTAAACCAAAATCTGATGCATGGATATCACAGAGTACTAAAAGAGCTCTCAAATGACATACATAGCCCAAAAAATTTGCAAACGGTTTTAAAGTTATTCTCACCACAAGAAATATTTCCATTAATTGTGGGAATAAGCATTCCAAGTTTGGAAAACGAAATGTTAGAGTTAGCACTGAAATAACTTGACAAAATATGTGCTTTTACAAGTTCTAGCAATTCCTTGATCTGTTTTTTTTTTTTTTTACTTCCGTGACCCTTGAGTTTTTCTGTGCCTATATCTACATGTAGCAACAAAGAAAAATATGATGAAAATTGTTAGATATATATGTGGAATTTTCCGTTACAGCTGAATATCAAAGAAATGTATGATGAAGTAGATCCACCATAACTTTGAAAAGAAGCATCCTATGTCCCTAAAACTTTGGTAGCAAGTAGCTGGGTAGTTGCAACAAGGGGTGTGTGTGTGTGGGGGGGGGGGGGGGGGGGGAGGGGGGAATGTACGTCAGCACCACCAAAGTATTATAAATCGCCATAACTTTTGTTGTGTATGCAGGTCATTTTATTCCCTATTTCCTTATGCTTTGTTCCTAATGATATGTTGAATGTCTATGCAGACATATTTTCTCAGAAGATACATCAAGATCCCTATATAAGTTGATCTACCTTGCAGTACAATTCATGACTGCCCTAATTATCAAGAGCAAAGTCCTAGATTTGGTCAGCTGATAGAGAAGGCCCTAATCTGCAATATATGAACAGATTATCAATAAATGTAGTGGTTTTTGTGTGGCAGGCCACCGCTTTGGCAACCTGAAAACACCATGAAAAATCCCAAACCTCACCATTTAAAATCAACATAACTTGCTAATACTTAGAGTACTTAATAATTTAGCACATACAAAAGACAGACAATTAGAAGGGCTATCCAGTGATATAAAAACTATCATTTGTTAGTAAAGTGTAGAAAAGTTATGAGCCAAAAAGAAAAGATGTTTTGGGGGGGAAATGAGAAAAATATAGACCAAGTTAGGGCAAATATCATGCAAGATGTGTTCTCTTTGTAGTCTCTTGATCTGTTGCATGAACCAAAAAATTGTTTGCAAGAAGAAAATAAATAAGAAGGAAAAAAAAAGAAATCTCCGCATAGTCCCCCTTTAAGATTCGTCTCTCTCTGTGCTCTCTCTTGATACCAAACATCCATGGATTCTGCACACTTCGATGTAATGGACTTGATATATGGCTCAAAAGATAGGTACCTCTCTGCGTGCTCTCTCTTGATGCTAAATATTTTAGCTCCATAGATTCTGCACACTTCATTGTATAGACTTGATATGTTGCTCTTAAGGGGGGACTATGCCTCAAAACCACAAAATAATTGTACCTATTTCTAATTGCTATCACTTTTGTTCTCTTTTGTCTACACAAGTATTGATCATACCACCAAGGTCTTTATTATTCTGTCTTTGTTTTTATAAAGTGTTAAATATCTCTATATACAAAAAAATTCAGAAGATACATGCAGAAACATCGAGGTAACTCCAAGATATCTGTGGCAGACCTAGCTGCCTAACAATTTGAAGTCATTTACTCATAATTGGTGTGTGGCTTGCTAAGGAGTGTCTCGGTGATATCCATGGACCAAAGTTACCATATGTTGTCATGTCGGTTAGTTACACACTACAGAGTCTGAAAAACTGATAAAATCTAGAGGCCACCTCTTCTAACCACCATCTCTTGGCAATCCTTGTAGTAAACCAAAATCTGATGCATGGATATCACAGAGTACTAAAAGAGCTCTCAAATGACATACATAGCCCAAAAAATTTGCAAACGGTTTTAAAGTTATTCTCACCACAAGAAATATTTCCATTAATTGTGGGAATAAGCATTCCAAGTTTGGAAAACGAAATGTTAGAGTTAGCACTGAAATAACTTGACAAAATATGTGCTTTTACAAGTTCTAGCAATTCCTTGATCTGTTTTTTTTTTTTTTTACTTCCGTGACCCTTGAGTTTTTCTGTGCCTATATCTACATGTAGCAACAAAGAAAAATATGATGAAAATTGTTAGATATATATGTGGAATTTTCCGTTACAGCTGAATATCAAAGAAATGTATGATGAAGTAGATCCACCATAACTTTGAAAAGAAGCATCCTATGTCCCTAAAACTTTGGTAGCAAGTAGCTGGGTAGTTGCAACAAGGGGTGTGTGTGTGGGGGGGGGGGCGGGGGGGGGGGGAGGGGGGAATGTACGTCAGCACCACCAAAGTATTATAAATCGCCATAACTTTTGTTGTGTATGCAGGTCATTTTATTCCCTATTTCCTTATGCTTTGTTCCTAATGATATGTTGAATGTCTATGCAGACATATTTTCTCAGAAGATACATCAAGATCCCTATATAAGTTGATCTACCTTGCAGTACAATTCATGACTGCCCTAATTATCAAGAGCAAAGTCCTAGATTTGGTCAGCTGATAGAGAAGGCCCTAATCTGCAATATATGAACAGATTATCAATAAATGTAGTGGTTTTTGTGTGGCAGGCCACCGCTTTGGCAACCTGAAAACACCATGAAAAATCCCAAACCTCACCATTTAAAATCAACATAACTTGCTAATACTTAGAGTACTTAATAATTTAGCACATACAAAAGACAGACAATTAGAAGGGCTATCCAGTGATATAAAAAGTATCATTTGTTAGTAAAGTGTAGAAAAGTTATGAGCCAAAAAGAAAAGATGTTTTGGGGGGGAAATGAGAAAAATATAGACCAAGTTAGGGCAAATATCATGCAAGATGTGTTCTCTTTGTAGTCTCTTGATCTGTTGCATGAACCAAAAAATTGTTTGCAAGAAGAAAATAAATAAGAAGGAAAAAAAAAGAAATCTCCGCATAGTCCCCCTTTAAGATTCGTCTCTCTCTGTGCTCTCTCTTGATACCAAACATCCATGGATTCTGCACACTTCGATGTAATGGACTTGATATATGGCTCAAAAGATAGGTATCTCTCTGCGTGCTCTCTCATGATTCTAAATATTTTAGCTCCATAGATTCTGCACACTTCACTGTATAGACTTGATATGTTGCTCTTAAGGGGGGACTCTGCCTCAACACCACAAAATAATTGTACCTATTTCTAATTGCCATCACTTTTGTTCTCTTTTGTCTACACAAGTATTTATCATACCACCAAGGTCTTTATTATTCTGTCTTTGTTTTTATAAAGTGTTAAATATCTCTATATACAAATTTTCTCAGAAGATACATGCAGAAACATCGAGGTAACTCCAAGATATCTGTGGCAGACCTAGCTGCCTAACAATTTGAAGTCATTTACTCATAATTGGTGTGTGGCTTACTAAGGAGTGTCTCGGTGATATCCATGGACCAATGTTACCATATGTTGTCATGTCAGTTAGTTACACACTACAGAGTCTGAAAAACTGATAAAAACTAGAGGCCACCTCTTCTAACCATCATCTCTTGGCAATCCTTGCAGTAAACCAAAATCTGATTCATGGATATCACAGAGTACGAAAAGAGCTCTCAAATGACATACATAGCACCAAAAAATTAGCAAACAGTTTTAAAGTAGTTCTCGCCACAAGAAATATTCCCATTAATTGTGGGAATAAGCATTCCAAGTTTGGAAAACGAAATGTTTGAGTTAGCACTGAAATAACTTTACAAAATATGTGCTTTTACAAGTTCTAGCAATTCGTTGATCTGTTTTGTTGTTGTTTTTACTTCCGTGACCCTTGAGTTTTTCTGAGCCTGTATCTACATGTAACAACAAAGAAAAATATGATGAAAATTGTTAGATGTATATGTGGAATTTTCCTTTACAGCTGAATGTCAAAGAAATGTATGATGAAGTAGATCCACCATAACTTTGAAAAGAAGCATCCAGATGTCCCTAAAACTTTGGAAATAGCAAGTAGCTAGATAGATGCAACAACGGTTTGAACTTGAAATATAACAATTGTAAAATTAAATTAAATTTCATGTGTATTCCCCCGGGGGGTGTGTGTGTGGGGGGGAATGTACGTCAGCACCACCAAAGTATTATAAATCGCCATAACTTTTGTTGTGTATGCAGGTCATTTTATTCCTATACTTTGTTCCTAATATTATGTTGAATGTCTCTGCAGACATATTTTCTCGGAAGATACATCAAGATCCCTAATTAAGTTGATCTATCTTGCAGTACAATTCATGACTGCCCTAATTATCAAGAGCAAAGTCCTAGATTTGGTCAGCTGATAGAGAAGGCCCTAATCTGCAATATGTGAACAGATTATCAATAAATGTATTGGTTTTTGTGTGGCAGGCCACCGCTTTGGCAACCGGAAAACACCAGGAAAAATCCCAAACCTCACCACTTCAAATCAACATAACTTGCTAATACTTAGAGTACTTAAGAATTTGGCACATAAAAAGACAGACAATTAGAAGGGCTATCCAGTGATGTAAAAAGTATAATTTTTTAGTAAAGTGTAGAAAAGTTATGAGCTTCAAAAAAAGATGTTTTGGAAAAAAAATTGAAAAATATATACAAAGTTAGGGCAAATATCATGCAAGATGTGTTCTCTTTGTAGTTTCTTGATCTGTTGCATGAACCAAAAAATTGTTTGCAAAAAGAAGATAAAAAAGAAGGGGAAAAAAAGAAATCTCCCCATAGTCCCCCTTTAAGATTGGTCTCTCTCTGTGCTTTCTCTTGATACCAAACATCCATGGATTCTGCACACTTCGCTGTAATGGACTTGATATATGGCTCAAAAGATAGGTATCTCTCTGCGTGCTCTCTCTTGATGCTAAATATTTTAGCTCTATAGATTCTGCACACTTCACTGTATAGACTTGATATGTTGCTCTGCCTCAAAACCACAAAATAATTGTACCTATTTCTAATTGCCATCACTTTTGTTCTCTTTTGTCTACACAAGTATTTATCATACCACCAAGGTCTTTATTATTCTGTATTTGTTTTTATAAAGTGTTAAATATCTCTATATACAAATTTTCTCAGAAGATACATGCAGAAACATCGAGGTAACTCCAAGATATCTGTGGCAGACCTAGCTGCCTAACAATTTGAAGTCATTTACTCATAATTGGTGTGTGGCTTACTAAGGAGTGTCTCGGTGATATCCATGGACCAATGTTACCATATGTTGTCATGTCAGTTAGTTACACACTACAGAGTCTGAAAAACTGATAAAAACTAGAGGCCACCTCTTCTAACCATCATCTCTTGGCAATCCTTGCAGTAAACCAAAATCTGATTCATGGATATCACAGAGTACGAAAAGAGCTCTCAAATGACATACATAGCACCAAAAAATTAGCAAACAGTTTTAAAGTAGTTCTCGCCACAAGAAATATTCCCATTAATTGTGGGAATAAGCATTCCAAGTTTGGAAAACGAAATGTTTGAGTTAGCACTGAAATAACTTTACAAAATATGTGCTTTTACAAGTTCTAGCAATTCGTTGATCTGTTTTGTTGTTGTTTTTACTTCCGTGACCCTTGAGTTTTTCTGAGCCTGTATCTACATGTAACAACAAAGAAAAATATGATGAAAATTGTTAGATGTATATGTGGAATTTTCCTTTACAGCTGAATGTCAAAGAAATGTATGATGAAGTAGATCCACCATAACTTTGAAAAGAAGCATCCAGATGTCCCTAAAACTTTGGAAATAGCAAGTAGCTAGATAGATGCAACAACGGTTTGAACTTGAAATATAACAATTGTAAAATTAAATTAAATTTCATGTGTATTCCCCCGGGGGGTGTGTGTGTGGGGGGGAATGTACGTCAGCACCACCAAAGTATTATAAATCGCCATAACTTTTGTTGTGTATGCAGGTCATTTTATTCCTATACTTTGTTCCTAATATTATGTTGAATGTCTCTGCAGACATATTTTCTCGGAAGATACATCAAGATCCCTAATTAAGTTGATCTATCTTGCAGTACAATTCATGACTGCCCTAATTATCAAGAGCAAAGTCCTAGATTTGGTCAGCTGATAGAGAAGGCCCTAATCTGCAATATGTGAACAGATTATCAATAAATGTATTGGTTTTTGTGTGGCAGGCCACCGCTTTGGCAACCGGAAAACACCAGGAAAAATCCCAAACCTCACCACTTCAAATCAACATAACTTGCTAATACTTAGAGTACTTAAGAATTTGGCACATAAAAAGACAGACAATTAGAAGGGCTATCCAGTGATGTAAAAAGTATAATTTTTTAGTAAAGTGTAGAAAAGTTATGAGCTTCAAAAAAAGATGTTTTGGAAAAAAAATTGAAAAATATATACAAAGTTAGGGCAAATATCATGCAAGATGTGTTCTCTTTGTAGTTTCTTGATCTGTTGCATGAACCAAAAAATTGTTTGCAAAAAGAAGATAAAAAAGAAGGGGAAAAAAAGAAATCTCCCCATAGTCCCCCTTTAAGATTGGTCTCTCTCTGTGCTTTCTCTTGATACCAAACATCCATGGATTCTGCACACTTCGCTGTAATGGACTTGATATATGGCTCAAAAGATAGGTATCTCTCTGCGTGCTCTCTCTTGATGCTAAATATTTTAGCTCTATAGATTCTGCACACTTCACTGTATAGACTTGATATGTTGCTCTGCCTCAAAACCACAAAATAATTGTACCTATTTCTAATTGCCATCACTTTTGTTCTCTTTTGTCTACACAAGTATTTATCATACCACCAAGGTCTTTATTATTCTGTCTTTGTTTTTATAAAGTGTTAAATATCTCTATATACAAATTTTCTCAGAAGATACATGCAGAAACATCGAGGTAACTCCAAGATATCTGTGGCAGACCTAGCTGCCTAACAATTTGAGGTCATTTACTAATAATTGGTGTGTGGCTTGCTAAGGAGTGTCTCGGTGATATCCATGGACCAAAGTTACCATATGTTGTCATGTCGGTTAGTTACACACTACAGAGTCTGAAAAACTGATAAAAACTAGAGGCCACCTCTTCTAACCATCATCTCTTGGCAATCCTTGCAGTAAACCAAATTCTGATTCATGGATATTGTCAGGGAAATTGAACCCCCTCACTACAGATACACCCCCAACCAGCCCTACATTCCCTGAAGAACCGCGGGAACCACACCACCACACTACAACTTGGCCAGATGTTTTGGCAAGATAAGAAGCCAACACATCCATCCAGCATACCACAGTGACAACGGCACAGCAGCAGTAGATGGGACCCTATAAGGGCATTTTGGGACATAGTTATTTTCATGAACATTGTATTTAGCTAGAGTATAAAAAGGATTGTATATTATTTAGCTAGTCAGTAAGTAAAGTCAGTAAAGTCAGAGAACTTCCGAACATCACCAATATTAAGAACCAGAACTTTAAGTGCTCGAGTGTGAGCCATGGTCGTTGTTGTATTCCTTACTCCATATGAATCAGCATATGTATTTCATTTGTAACTATTATTATTTGTATTTATAAAGTAACAGCTCGGCTGATTACTTGCTTCCAGCATCTACGGGAGGTAGAGGGGCTAAGTTTGGTTTAGGTAGAGCAGGACGTCTGAGAGACCGAGCTTACCTTTACGGCATCTTGAAAACCAGGAGTCTGTCTGGCACCGTTAAACCTCAGGGCAGACAGCAGGCTGTAAATTTTCACGACACTGGTGGCAGCGGTGGGATTTCTCTAGCGAGTGAGCAAGGCCAGGAGTATCTCAAGAGGAGTATCTCCAGAAGAGTAGCATTGGATTCTCAAGTGGAAGTTGTACAGAAGATACAAAGTTGGACGTGGACTGACCAGACGGGTCAGCATAGTCACGTACTCCTCCAAGAGTGGGAGAGGAGAAGAAGAATTTTCCTAAGAGAGGAAAGAGTCAGCAGAAAAGAAGAGATCAACGAATCGGTCGCGGTGTTGCGCAGATACGAGTAAAAACATTGTGTTTTAGTTCTTCGGAACCACTGTATATTTCTGTTGATTATTTCTTACAGTGGTTGTTGTGCCACTGGTAGCTTTGAGTTACCTGCGAGTGCGCGGTAAGATAATTGATTTTGTATTCTTTTTTTTCCTGTTCTTGAATATGGCACAGAAATCAGGAAGAGCGGGAGAGGACCGCCAATTGAGAAGTGGGAGTTTTTTTCGAGAGAGGAAAGAGTCAGCAGAAAAGAAGAGATCAACGAAGCGGTCGCGGTGTTGCGCAGATACGAGTAAAAACATTGTGTTTTAGTTCTTCGGAACCACTGTATATTTCTGTTGATTATTTCTTACAGTGGTTGTGGTGCCACTGGTAGCTTTGAGTTACCCGCGAGTGCGCGGTAAGATAATTGATTTTGTATTCTTTTTTTTCCTGTTCTTGAATATGGCACAGAAATCAGGAAGAGCGGGAGAGGACCACCAATTGAGAAGTGGGAGTTTTTTTCGGACCCCTGGGGATCCAGAAGAGGATCCGCCAGAGCTAGAGCCTTTTAATGAACCACCACTATCGAGATCAGTGCTAATGGACAGGTTCATTAAGGGTGAGGGCAGCAAAGCGCGCAGAGAGGAAGAGAGATACCAGCACGAAGACGAACTGAGGGAGCGAGAAGCGCAACGGCAGCAAGAGAGATACATGCGCGATGCAGAGCAGAAGGAGCGAGAAGCTCAAAGACAAGAGTGCCAGGAACAGCAGATGGCCCAGATGATGACACAGATGCAGCAAGCCATAACCCAGAGGAGAGATCCTCCACCACCACCAACAGCTCAACTAAGGTTACAGAAATTTGTGGAGGGCATAGACGATATGGGGGCTTACCTAGACCTATTTTCTGTCATAGCTAGAGCCAATGAGTGGCCAGCTAATCAATGGTGTGTCCAACTGCGCAGCGCGTTAAGTGGGCAGGGGATGTTAGCTATTTCTTCCCTTTCTGTAGAGGACCAGAATGACTTTGAGAAGGTTGGCCAGGTGCTGAGAGCAACTTACCAGGTCACTGCAGAATCCTATCGGAAGCAAATCTTTGACTCCCTATTTGACTCCAACACCCCCGAAGTCTGGTTCCGGGACCGGAAACAGCTCTTTAACCGCTGGGTTGAAGCGGAGGGTAAACCCATAATTGATTTGTTTTTATTTGAATTGACAATGCAGAAATTGCCCCAATGGCTGGAAGTACGGATGCGTCAGACTAACCCCGAGACCTACGAGGAGCTGACAGCAGCAGTCATCAGGCACTTGAATATCCCGCGAGGAGACCGGGATAGGGAGACTAACCACCCCTACAGACCCGAACAGAGAGGAAGAGGGACCATGCCTTCCAGGGAGACTAACCACCCCAATCACCAAGAACCAAGAGGAAGAGGACTAATGCCTTCCAGGGAGACTAACCACCCCAGACCATGGAACCAGGACCGCAGAGAGAATGCGCGTCCCCCAGCCTACAATGCATCCCCAAACACACACCCGGAACAAGGTAATGGTAGTAAAGATTACTATACCCAAGGGAGGGACCCAAAAACAATATCCTGCTTCCGTTGTGGAAAGGCAGGGCATTACCAGCGAGACTGCCATGTCAAACTTGAGCAAAGTAACTGTGCAGTGAGCCAGAGGGAAGATTTGCCAGTTTGGACAAGGGAGGTGGCCATTAACGGCACACCAGTGAGGCATTACTTGACACGGGATGCACCAAAAGCATTGTGCACCCTAGGTGTGTAAGAGAGACAGACTATTTGCCTTGGAGTATTCAGTACCGAACTGCTAGTTTGAAGAACACCCAGTTCCCAGCTGCAAAAATAACCATCCAGCTAGAGGGAAGGGAAGAAACCATGGTAGTAGGCGTTAGCCAACATATAAGTTGTGATATGTTGTTAGGACATGACATCCCCTATTTCAGAAAATATCTGAGGGAAGCTTTGGGCACTTCAAAGAAGGAAGTTGCGGCTACAACCGCCACTACAACTGAACTTGGTTTGATCACCACAACGAGGGCCCAGGAGAAGGCCCGGGCTCAGCAGCAGAGGGACGAGGCCCTGCAACAACGTCAGGATGAGCCTGTGATTCACTCACTGATGCCCAGCACGGATGACCACAGAGAAGAGGAAGCTAAGAAGAAGGAACCGGACACAACCGCCCCCAGTGACACCACACCAGAGAAGTCAGAAGAACTAGACTTCATCTCACCACAGAAGCTTCAAACCCAACAGCAGACAGATGGCACCCTACGTAAGATACGAGAGAAAATAAGTACTAATAGTGAACATGAATGTTTTCTCGAGGGTGGGTTAATCATGAGGAAACCCTATCTCAAGGGAGGGAAGAGTTTGATAGTAGTACCTAAACTAGCTAGAGCCAAAGTGTTGAGGCTGGCCCACACATCAATAGTGGCAGGCCACTTTGGCCAAGAGAGGACATTGAATTTGATCAGAGCCCGCATGGATTGGCCGGGGCTGGCCAGCGATGTCCACGCCCTGTGCCAGTCATGCCCCATTTGCCAGAAGGCTAGACCTGCTATTTCAGCCAGGAACCCCCTACAACCCCTACCTATCATAGGCCAACCATTTGCCAGAAACACCATGGACATATTTGGCCCCCTCAAAAGAACGAAGGGAGGGAATAAATTCATACACGTAATTATGGATTATTGTACCCGATGGCCGGAGGCTTTCCCCTTGAGGAATGCCACCGCGGAAACCATCGCGGAGTGTTTGATGGAAGTGATAGCCAGAATAGGTCTGCCAGAGGAAATCCTGACAGACAACGGGACAAACTTTGTGGGAAAGGTGATGACTCACCTGTGTAAATTAACTGGGATCAAGAGAGTCAGAACTTCACCATATCATCCCCAAACGGATGGTATGGGGGAGCGTTTCAACTCCACCATGAAGTGTTTGTTGCGCAAGCTAACAACAAGTCAAGACATAGAATGGGACAAATGCTTGCCCTACCTTCTATGGGCTTATCGGGGAACCCCCCATAAAACTACTGGCTTTTCCCCATACGAGTTGCTTTTTGGGAGAGGGATGAGGATGCCCCTAGACCAGTTGACCAGATTCTGGAAGAAGAAGGAGGAAGAGAGTGCTGTAGACACGCCCGAGTATCTGCAGGCTTTGCAAACGAATTTGGAAATGACCAAACAAATAGCTCAAGAGAATGAGCGAGAGTCCAAAGCAAGAGACAAGCTTCAGTACGATAGGAAGGCGGTGACGCGAAACTTTGAAGTGGGTGAGTTTGTCCTGGCCTTCCGCCCAAGGAAGCAGGACAAGCTCCTCAATGAGTGGCAGGGCCCTTTTGAGGTAATGGAGAAAGCAACGGATGTGACATACAAATTGAGTACTGGTAAGGTGGAAAAAACCCTGCAGACCTACCATATAAATGCTTTAAAAGCGTGGCATGCGCCCACGGCAGCGGCATTCTTTGGGGAAGAGGTAGGAAGTGAGACCCCCCTAAAAGAAGAGCCAATAGTTTCTCTTTCCGAGACACAGTCTACCCAATTAGAGGAGTTGAAAAGCAGCTTCTCTGATGTAATTTGTAATATACCAGGGAGAACCCAGTTGGTGGAACATGTGATTCCAACTGGGGAGGCACCACCCATCCGTTTGGCACAAGCCTCGAAGCAGTATTTAGAGGAAGAGATCAGAACCTTGTTGAACCTAGGAATAATAACCCCTAGTAAGAGTCCTTGGGCGGCCCCAGTAGTGCTAGTACCCAAGAAGGACGGAACCAGACGCATGTGCGTAGACTACCGTAGATTGAACCGTGTAACCACAGGAGACCCTTACCCATTACCTAATATCGAAGAACTGATTGATAACTTGGGAGGGGCCGAATATTTAACCACATTGGACCTTACCAAAGGGTACCACCAGGTACCAGTGAGAGAGAGTGATAGGGAGAAGACCGCCTTCATCACTCCCTATGGAAAATACGAGTTCACTACCATGCCTTTTGGCCTAGTCTCAGCTCCATCGACGTTCCAGCGTCTGATGGACCATATATTATCAGGTTTGTCCCAGTTCACTGCGGCTTATCTAGATGATATTGTAATCTTTAGTAGTAGTTGGGGTGAGCATTTGAAGAATATAGCCACTGTGCTAGAGCGTCTGAGGAACGCAGGACTAACGATTAAGCTGGAGAAGTGCCAGTTTGGCAAGACCTACTGCACGTATTTAGGTCATAATGTAGGTGGAGGCCGAGTTAAACCGGTAGAGTGTAAGGTGGAGGCAATATCCTCTCACACTCAACCTAGGACCAAGCGACAGTTAAGAGCCTTTTTAGGCCTAGCAGGAAACTACAGGCGATTTATCCCCAATTTTTCCAGAATAGCCACACCCCTAACTAACTTAACTAAGAAATCACTGAGTAATGTATTGAATTGGAATATGGAATGTACTGGTGCATTTATTGAATTGAAAAATGTTTTAACTAACCACCCTGTATTGGTATCACCCAATTGGGCAAGTGAATTTGTGTTACAGACAGATGCCTCCGATGTTGGCCTGGGCTATGTGCTGAGCCAGAGAAACCAGCAGGGAGAAGAACATCCGGTGGGGTACGGGTCGAGGAAGTTGCTTCAGAGGGAAATAAACTACTCAACGATAGAGAGGGATGCACTGGCGATTGTGAACGGGATCCGCCACTTCCGTGTGTACTTAGAGGGAAGGAAGTTTGTGGTGCAAACCGACCACAACCCTCTCACTCACATGGCCCACCTGAAGGACTCACACGGGCGACTAACGAGATGGGCGTTGGCACTGCAGGATTACAATTTCACCATCCACCACAGAGCCGGAACAGCTAACGGGAATGCAGATGGACTGAGTCGCGACGAGGACGTGCGAACCGAGGAAGGGGGAGTGTCAGGGAAATTGAACCCCCTGACTACAGATACACCCCCAACCAGCCCTACATTCACCGGAAGAACTGCGGGAACCACACCACCACACTACAACTTGGCCAGATGTTTTGGCAAGATAAGAAGCCAACACATCCGTCCAGCATACCACAGTGACAACGTCACAGCAGCTGTAGACGGGACCCTATAAGGGCATTTTGGGACATAGTTATTTTCATGAACATTGTATTTAGCTAGAGTATAAAAAGGATTGTATATTATTTAGCTAGTCAGTAAGTAAAGTCAGTAAAGTCAGAGAACTTCCAAACATCACCAATATTAAGAACCAGAACTTTAAGTGCTCGAGTGTGAGCCATGGTCGTTGTTGTATTCCTTACTCCATATGTATCAGCATATGTATTTCATTTGTAACTATTATTATTTGTATTTATAAAGTAACAGCTCGGCTGATTACTTGTTTCCAGCATCTACGGGAGGTAGATAGAGGGGCTGAGTTTGGTTTAGGTAGAGCAGGACGTCTGAGAGACCGAGCTTACCTTTACGGCATCTTGAAAACCAGGAGTCTGTCTGGCACCGTTAAACCTCGAGGCAAACAGCAGGCTGTAAATTTTCACAACAGATATCACAGAGTACTAAAAGAGCTCTCAAATGACATATATACATAGCCCCAAAAAATTAGCAAACGGTTTTAAAGTTATTCTCGACACAAGAAATATTTCCATTAATTGTGGGAATAAGCATTCCAAGTTTGGAAAACGAAATGTTTGAGTTAGCACTGAAATAACTTGACAAAATATGTGCTTTTACAAGTTCTAACAATTCCTTGATCTGTTTTTTTTTTTTTTACTTCCGTGACCCTTGAGTTTTTCTGTGCCTATATCTACATGTAACAAAGAAAAATATGATGAAAATTGTTAGATGTATAATATTATGTGGAATTTTCCTTTACAGCTGAATGTCAAACAAATGTATGATGAAGTAGATCCACCATAACTTTGAAAAGAAGCATCCTAAGTCCCTAAAACTTTGGAAATAGCAAGTATCTAGATAGATGCAATATAACAGTTTGAACTTGAAATATAACAATCGTAAAATTAAATTAAATTTCATGTGTAGTCCCCCGGGGTGTGTGTGTGGGGGGAGGGGGGGGGGCAGGGGGGGGAGGGGGGAATGTACGTCAGCACCACCAAAGTATTATAAATCGCCATAACTTTTGTCGTGTATGCAGGTCATTTTATTCCCTATTTACTTATGCTTTGTTCCTAATGATATGTTTAATGTCTCTGCAGACATATTTTCTCGGAAGATACATCAAGATCCCTAAATAGGTTGATCTATCTTGCAGTACAATTCATGACTGCCCTAATTATCAAGAGCAAAGTCCTAGATTTGGTCAGCTGATAGAGAAGGCCCTAATCTGCAATATGTGAACAGATTTTCAATAAATATAGTGGTTTTTGTGTGGCAGTCCACCACTTTGGCAACCGGAAAACACCAGGAAAAATCCCAAACCTCACCACTTCAAATCAACATAACTTGGTAATACTTAAAGTACTTAAAAATTTGGCACATATAAAAGACAGACAATTAGAAGGTCTATCCAGTGATATAAAAAGTATAATTTTTTAGTAAAGTGTGGAAAAGTTATGAGCTTCACGGCCCAAAAAAAAGATGTTTTGGAAAAAAATTAGAAAAATATAGACCAAGTTAGGGCAAATATCATGCAAGATGTGTTCTCTTTGTAGTTTCTTGATCTGTGCATGAACCAAAAAATTGTTTACAAGAAGAAGATAAAAAAGAAGGGGGGAAAAAGAAATCTCCGCATAGTCCCCCTTTAAGATTGGTCTCTCTCTGTGCTCTCTCTTGATACCAAACATCCATGGATTCTGCACACTTCGCTATAATGGACTTGATATATGGCTCAAAAGATAGGTATCTCTCTGCGTGCTCTCTCTTGATGCTAAATATTTTAGCTCCATAGATTCTGCACACTTCACTGTATAGACTTGATATGTTGCTCTTAAGGGGGGACTATGCCTCAAAACCAAAAATAATTGTACCTATTTCTAATTGCCATCACTTTTGTTCTCTTTTGTCTACACAAGTATTTATCGTACCACCAAGGTCTTTATTATTCTGTCTTTGTTTTTATAAAGTGTTAAATATCTCTATATACAAATTTTCTCAGAAGATACATGCAGAAACATCGAGGTAACTCCAAGATATCTTTGGCAGACCTAGCTGCCTAACAATTTGAAGTCATTTACTCATAATTGGTGTGTGGCTTGCTAAGAGTGTCTCGGTTATATCCATGGATCAAAGTTACCATAATTATGTTGTCATGTCGGTTAGTTACACACTACAGAGTCTGAAAAACTGATAAAAACTAGAGGCCACCTCTTCTAACCATCATCTCTTGGCAATCCTTGCAGTAAACCAAAATCTGATTCATAGATATCACAGAGTACTAAAAGAGCTCGAAATGATATACATAGCCCAAAAAAATTAGCAAACGGTTTTAAAGTTATTCTCGACACAAGAAATATTTCCATTAATTGTGGGAATAAGCATTCCAAGTTTGGAAAATGAAATGTTTGAGTTAGCACTGAAATAACTTGACAAAATAATATTATATGCTTTTACAAGTTCTAGCAATTCCTTGATCTGTTTTTTTTTTTTTTACTTCAAGACCCTTGAGTTTTTCTGTGCCTATATCTACATGTAACAAAGAAAAATATGATGAAAATTGTTAGATGTATATGTGGAATTTTCATTTACAGCTGAATGTCAAACAAATGTATGATGAAGTAGATCCACCATAACTTTGAAAAGAAACATCCTAAGTCCCTAAAACTTTGGAAATAGCAAGTAGCTAGATAGATGCAATAACAGTTTGAACTTGAAATATAACAATCGTAAAATTAAATTAAATTTCATGTGTAGTCCCCCGGGGTGTGTGTGTGGGGGGGGGGGGGGGGGGGGGGGGGAGGGGGGGGGGAGGGGGGAATGTACGTCAGCACCACCAAAGTATTATAAATCGCCATAACTTTTGTCGTGTATGCAGGTCATTTTATTCCCTATTTACTTATGCTTTGTTCCTAATGATATGTTTAATGTCTCTGCAGACATATTTTCTCGGAAGATACATCAAGATCCCTAAATAGGTTGATCTATCTTGCAGTACAATTCATGACTGCCCTAATTATCAAGAGCAAAGTCCTAGATTTGGTCAGCTGATAGAGAAGGCCCTAATCTGCAATATGTGAACAGATTTTCAATAAATATAGTGGTTTTTGTGTGGCAGGCCACCACTTTGGCAACCGGAAAACACCAGGAAAAATCCCAAACCTCACCACTTCAAATCAACATAACTTGGTAATACTTAAAGTACTTAAAAATTTGGCACATATAAAAGACAGACAATTAGAAGGTCTATCCAGTGATATAAAAAGTATAATTTTTTAGTAAAGTGTGGAAAAGTTATGAGCTTCACGGCCCCCAAAAAAGATGTTTTGGAAAAAAATTAGAAAAATATAGACCAAGTTAGGGCAAATATCATGCAAGATGTGTTCTCTTTGTAGTTTCTTGATCTGTGCATGAACCAAAAAATTGTTTACAAGAAGAAGATAAAAAAGAAGGGGGGGAAAAGAAATCTCCGCATAGTCCCCCTTTAAGATTGGTCTCTCTCTGTGCTCTCTCTTGATACCAAACATCCATGGATTCTGCACACTTCGCTATAATGGACTTGATATATGGCTCAAAAGATAGGTATCTCTCTGCGTGCTCTCTCTTGATGCTAAATATTTTAGCTCCATAGATTCTGCACACTTCACTGTATAGACTTGATATGTTGCTCTTAAGGGGGGACTATGCCTCAAAACCACAAAATAATTGTACCTATTTCTAATTGCCATCACTTTTGTTCTCTTTTGTCTACACAAGTATTTATCGTACCACCAAGGTCTTTATTATTCTGTCTTTGTTTTTATAAAGTGTTAAATATCTCTATATACAAATTTTCTCAGAAGATACATGCAGAAACATCGAGGTAACTCCAAGATATCTTTGGCAGACCTAGCTGCCTAACAATTTGAAGTCATTTACTCATAATTGGTGTGTGGCTTGCTAAGGAGTGTCTCGGTGATATCCATGGATCAAAGTTACCATAATTATGTTGTCATGTCGGTTAGTTACACACTACAGAGTCTGAAAAACTGATAAAAACTAGAGGCCACCTCTTCTAACCATCATCTCTTGGCAATCCTTGCAGTAAACCAAAATCTGATTCATGGATATCACAGAGTACTAAAAGAGCTCGAAATGATATACATAGCCCCAAAAAATTAGCAAACGGTTTTAAAGTTATTCTCGACACAAGAAATATTTCAATTAATTGTGGGAAGCATTCCAAGTTTGGAAAACGAAATGTTTGAGTTAGCACTGAAATAACTTGACAAAATAATATTGTGTGCTTTTACAATTTCTAGCAATTCCTTGATCAGTTTTTTTTTTTTTTACTTCAAGACCCTTGAGTTTTTCTGTGCCTATATCTACATGTAACAAAGAAAAATATGATGAAAATTGTTAGATGTATATGTGGAATTTTCATTTACAGCTGAATGTCAAAGAAATGTATGATGAAGTAGATCCACCATAACTTTGAAAAGAAACATCCTAAGTCCCTAAAACTTTGGAAATAGCAAGTAGCTAGATAGATGCAATAACAGTTTGAACTTGAAATATAACAATCGTAAAATAAAATAAAATTTCATGTGTAGTCCCCCGTGGTGTGTGTGTGGGGGGGGGGGGAGGGGGGGGGGAGGGGGGAATGTACGTCAGCACCACCAAAGTATTATAAATCGCCATAACTTTTGTCGTGTATGCAGGTCATTTTATTCCCTATTTACTTATGCTTTGTTCCTAATGATATGTTTAATGTCTCTGCAGACATATTTTCTCGGAAGATACATCAAGATCCCTAAATAGGTTGATCTATCTTGCAGTACAATTCATGACTGCCCTAATTATCAAGAGCAAAGTCCTAGATTTGGTCAGCTGATAGAGAAGGCCCTAATCTGCAATATGTGAACAGATTTTCAATAAATATAGTGGTTTTTGTGTGGCAGGCCACCACTTTGGCAACCGGAAAACACCAGGAAAAATCCCAAACCTCACCACTTCAAATCAACTTAACTTGGTAATACTTAAAGTACTTAAAAATTTGGCACATATAAAAGACAGACAATTAGAAGGTCTATCCAGTGATATAAAAAGTATAATTTTTTAGTAAAGTGTGGAAAAGTTATGAGCTTCACGGCCCCCAAAAAAGATGTTTTGGAAAAAAATTAGAAAAATATAGACCAAGTTAGGGCAAATATCATGCAAGATGTGTTCTCTTTGTAGTTTCTTGATCTGTGCATGAACCAAAAAATTGTTTACAAGAAGAAGATAAAAAAGAAGGGGGGGAAAAGAAATCTCCGCATAGTCCCCCTTTAAGATTGGTCTCTCTCTGTGCTCTCTCTTGATACCAAACATCCATGGATTCTGCACACTTCGCTATAATGGACTTGATATATGGCTCAAAAGATAGGTATCTCTCTGCGTGCTCTCTCTTGATGCTAAATATTTTAGCTCCATAGATTCTGCACACTTCACTGTATAGACTTGATATGTTGCTCTTAAGGGGGGACTATGCCTCAAAACCACAAAATAATTGTACCTATTTCTAATTGCCATCACTTTTGTTCTCTTTTGTCTACACAAGTATTTATCGTACCACCAAGGTCTTTATTATTCTG
This sequence comes from Cladorhizidae sp. MBARI D1340-BT2, assembly GCA_028752905.1. NCBI lineage: Eukaryota > Metazoa > Porifera > Demospongiae > Poecilosclerida > Cladorhizidae > Cladorhizidae sp. MBARI D1340-BT2. The sequence goes on along the minus strand of JAQNBH010000005.1, from coordinate 21,388,935 downwards.
TCTTTGTTTTTATAAAGTGTTAAATATCTCTATATACAAATTTTCTCAGAAGATACATGCAGAAACATCGAGGTAACTCCAAGATATCTTTGGCAGACCTAGCTGCCTAACAATTTGAAGTCATTTACTCATAATTGGTGTGTGGCTTGCTAAGGAGTGTCTCGGTGATATCCATGGATCAAAGTTACCATAATTATGTTGTCATGTCGGTTAGTTACACACTACAGAGTCTGAAAAACTGATAAAAACTAGAGGCCACCTCTTCTAACCATCATCTCTTGGCAATCCTTGCAGTAAACCAAAATCTGATTCATGGATATCACAGAGTACTAAAAGAGCTCGAAATGATATACATAGCCCCAAAAAATTAGCAAACGGTTTTAAAGTTATTCTCGACACAAGAAATATTTCAATTAATTGTGGGAAGCATTCCAAGTTTGGAAAACGAAATGTTTGAGTTAGCACTGAAATAACTTGACAAAATAATATTGTGTGCTTTTACAATTTCTAGCAATTCCTTGATCAGTTTTTTTTTTTTTTACTTCAAGACCCTTGAGTTTTTCTGTGCCTATATCTACATGTAACAAAGAAAAATATGATGAAAATTGTATATGTGGAATTTTCATTTACAGCTGAATGTCAAAGAAATGTATGATGAAGTAGATCCACCATAACTTTGAAAAGAAGCATCCTAAGTCCCTAAAACTTTGGAAATAGCAAGTATCTAGATAGATGCAATATAACAGTTTGAACTTGAAATATAACAATCGTAAAATTAAATTAAATTTCATGTGTAGTCCCCCGGGGTGTGTGTGTGGGGGGGGGGGGGGGGGGGGGGAGGGGGGGGGAGGGGGGAATGTACGTCAGCACCACCAAAGTATTATAAATCGCCATAACTTTTGTCGTGTATGCAGGTCATTTTATTCCCTATTTACTTATGCTTTGTTCCTAATGATATGTTTAATGTCTCTGCAGACATATTTTCTCGGAAGATACATCAAGATCCCTAAATAGGTTGATCTATCTTGCAGTACAATTCATGACTGCCCTAATTATCAAGAGCAAAGTCCTAGATTTGGTCAGCTGATAGAGAAGGCCCTAATCTGCAATATGTGAACAGATTTTCAATAAATATAGTGGTTTTTGTGTGGCAGGCCACCACTTTGGCAACCGGAAAACACCAGGAAAAATCCCAAACCTCACCACTTCAAATCAACATAACTTGGTAATACTTAAAGTACTTAAAAATTTGGCACATATAAAAGACAGACAATTAGAAGGTCTATCCAGTGATATAAAAAGTATAATTTTTTAGTAAAGTGTGGAAAAGTTATGAGCTTCACGGCCCAAAAAAAAGATGTTTTGGAAAAAAATTAGAAAAATATAGACCAAGTTAGGGCAAATATCATGCAAGATGTGTTCTCTTTGTAGTTTCTTGATCTGTGCATGAACCAAAAAATTGTTTACAAGAAGAAGATAAAAAAGAAGGGGGGAAAAAGAAATCTCCGCATAGTCCCCCTTTAAGATTGGTCTCTCTCTGTGCTCTCTCTTGATACCAAACATCCATGGATTCTGCACACTTCGCTATAATGGACTTGATATATGGCTCAAAAGATAGGTATCTCTCTGCGTGCTCTCTCTTGATGCTAAATATTTTAGCTCCATAGATTCTGCACACTTCACTGTATAGACTTCATATGTTGCTCTTAAAGGGAGGCTTGCAGGAAAAAATAATATATTTTTTGTTGCTGTTATCTGCTCAATAGGATGTGCTGAGTATGTATTAAAAAATTAGCTTCTAAAAACAAACCCTTGTTGAGCTAGAGAGCCTTCTTTGGCCTCATTTTGACAGCCAACAGGTCACTTCCTGTTCGGGGGCGTGGCCTCGCAAAGATGTCACCAGGAGACTGATTTCGATGGCTGATTCACAGGAAACAGAGGACTCTGTCTCTGTAGCTAGCTCTAGCAGCCTGCACCTCTCATTTTCTTCTTCAGCAATTGAAAGTTCATCTGAAATATCAGATACAGGCCTAGCTGAAGAGCAGGAAGCAAGTGGAACAGTAGAGCCTTATGCTCTATAAACCTTCAGAAGCTGAGGATAGTAGTGTAGGCACTGTTGAAAGTGATGATTCATTGCAACACAGACTAGAGAACACTGACTGGTGAGGATTAATTGGCTAGCTCTAGCTAGATTTACTGAATTTACTCCACAGGTGAAACTGGTCATTGCCAGGTGATGCCTACTGGTCTTGAGTGTATTTGCTGCCATGAAATTGACAAGACAATGTCCAAGATGCAGGAGGGTGAAAATGTGGTCAGCTGTATCATAGATCATGACGGATTTGGTCCAGTGTGCCTCAATACGTTGGTCCTTCAAGCAGCCTCTCTATCAAATTTCCTGGAATTGACTCCCAGGCAGCAGAGACCCAATCAATGGCTTGTTGTCTTGAGGGCTGCTTGAGATTGCCATGGGATGTTCTACTGTTGCAAGTCCTATGCCATTCCATCCACAACTCTTTCATTTTCTCTTTAAAGGGCTTATTTATGGACACAATAGGCTGTGCCAGTGATGTGCAGCCTTTATCGGCAGCAGTATGGCACTGACTGGTGATGTTCATCACATTCCCTTACATGATTTGTCAAATTAACCAACACATCAAATACTATTTTTATTGTTATAGGCGCTACAGATTTATTTCATATTGCCAATTAACTAGCTGGTGTTGGAGGTGGCTTGGAAGAATGGTCAGGGTTGTTCTTCCAAGAGCTATGGTAATATTCAATTATTATTGTACAAGTTAAAGCGACTTCTGTAATGTATATGATTATCTTCTCATTACAGGATACGTAGATGATCTCAACGATCAAACTGTGTTAGTTTATCAGATTGGAGTTGGAAGCAAAGATGCTCATGCAGAGCATATGCCTAAACCTCTTTGCAGTGATTATGAAAGGCCTGATAAAAAGGAAGCAGTGCAGAACCCACAGAAGTCGCTTTAACTTGTACAATAATAATTGAATATTACTATAGCTCTATTACTAAATCAATCCATTCACAACATAAGTCAAATATCAGGGTACTTGAATCCATGTGATGGAAATGTTTGTCTAATCTTTGTAACTGCACAACTTGGAAGAACAACCCTGACTCTTCTTCCAAGCCACCCCCAACACCAGCTAGTTAATTGGCAATATGAAATAAATCTGTAGCGCCTATAACAATAAAAATAGTATTTGATGCGTTGGTTAATTTGACAACATAGCTACTCATGTAAGGGAATGTGATGAACATCACCAGTGGCATACTGCTGCCGATAAGTGAAATAGGCTGCTTGAAGGACCATGTATTGAGGCACACTGGACCAAATCCTTCATGATCTATGATACAGCTGACCACATTTTCACCATCCTGCATCTTGGACATTATCTTGTCAATTTTATGGCAGCAAATACACTCAAGAGACCAGCAGGCAATGACCACAGTTTCACATGTGGAGTAAATTCAGTAAATCTAGCTAGAGCTAGCCAAATCCTCACCAGTCAGTGTTCTCTAGTCTGTGTTGCAACGAATCCTCACTTTCAACAGTGCCTACACTACTATCCTCATCTTCTGAAGGATCATAGAGATAAGGCTCTACTGTTCCACTTGCTTCCTGCTCTTCAGCTAGGCCTGTATCTGATAGATCAGATGAACTTTCAATTGCTGAAGAAGAAAATGAGAGGTGCAGGCTGCTAGATCTAGCTACAGAGACTGAGTCCTCTGTTTCCAGTGCAGCAGCCATCAAAATCAGTCTCCTGGTGACATCATCGCGAGGTCACGCCCCCAAACAGGAAGTGACCTTTTGGCTGTCAAAATGAGGCCAAAGAAGGCTCTCTAGCTCAACAAGGGTTTGTTTTTAGAAGCTAAAAAAAATTATGCATACTCAGCACATCCTATTGAGCAGATAACAGCAACAAAAAAAATTAGTTTCTTTTTGGTGCAAGCCTCCCTTTAAGGGGGGACTATGCCTCAAAACCACAAAATAATTGTACCTATTTCTAATTGCCATCACTTTTGTTCTCTTTTGTCTACACAAGTATTTATCGTACCACCAAGGTCTTTATTATTCTGTCTTTGTTTTTATAAAGTGTTAAATATCTCTATATACAAATTTTCTCAGAAGATACATGCAGAAACATCGAGGTAACTCCAAGATATCTTTGGCAGACCTAGCTGCCTAACAATTTGAAGTCATTTACTCATAATTGGTGTGTGGCTTGCTAAGAGTGTCTCGGTTATATCCATGGATCAAAGTTACCATAATTATGTTGTCATGTCGGTTAGTTACACACTACAGAGTCTGAAAAACTGATAAAAACTAGAGGCCACCTCTTCTAACCATCATCTCTTGGCAATCCTTGCAGTAAACCAAAATCTGATTCATAGATATCACAGAGTACTAAAAGAGCTCGAAATGATATACATAGCCCAAAAAAATTAGCAAACGGTTTTAAAGTTATTCTCGACACAAGAAATATTTCCATTAATTGTGGGAATAAGCATTCCAAGTTTGGAAAACGAAATGTTTGAGTTAGCACTGAAATAACTTGACAAAATAATATTATATGCTTTTACAAGTTCTAGCAATTCCTTGATCTGTTTTTTTTATTTTTACTTCCATGACCCTTGAGTTTTTCTGTGCCTATATCTACATGTAACAAAGAAAAATATGATGAAAATTGTTAGATGTATATGTGGAATTTTCATTTACAGCTGAATGTCAAAGAAATGTATGATGAAGTAGATCCACCATAACTTTGAAAAGAAGCATCCTAAGTCCCTAAAACTTTGGAAATAGCAAGTATCTAGATAGATGCAATATAACAGTTTGAACTTGAAATATAACAATCGTAAAATTAAATTAAATTTCATGTGTAGTCCCCCGGGGTGTGTGTGTGGGGGGGGGGGGGGGGGGGGGGAGGGGGGGGGAGGGGGGAATGTACGTCAGCACCACCAAAGTATTATAAATCGCCATAACTTTTGTCGTGTATGCAGGTCATTTTATTCCCTATTTACTTATGCTTTGTTCCTAATGATATGTTTAATGTCTCTGCAGACATATTTTCTCGGAAGATACATCAAGATCCCTAAATAGGTTGATCTATCTTGCAGTACAATTCATGACTGCCCTAATTATCAAGAGCAAAGTCCTAGATTTGGTCAGCTGATAGAGAAGGCCCTAATCTGCAATATGTGAACAGATTTTCAATAAATATAGTGGTTTTTGTGTGGCAGGCCACCACTTTGGCAACCGGAAAACACCAGGAAAAATCCCAAACCTCACCACTTCAAATCAACATAACTTGGTAATACTTAAAGTACTTAAAAATTTGGCACATATAAAAGACAGACAATTAGAAGGTCTATCCAGTGATATAAAAAGTATAATTTTTTAGTAAAGTGTGGAAAAGTTATGAGCTTCACGGCCCAAAAAAAAGATGTTTTGGAAAAAAATTAGAAAAATATAGACCAAGTTAGGGCAAATATCATGCAAGATGTGTTCTCTTTGTAGTTTCTTGATCTGTGCATGAACCAAAAAATTGTTTACAAGAAGAAGATAAAAAAGAAGGGGGGAAAAAGAAATCTCCGCATAGTCCCCCTTTAAGATTGGTCTCTCTCTGTGCTCTCTCTTGATACCAAACATCCATGGATTCTGCACACTTCGCTATAATGGACTTGATATATGGCTCAAAAGATAGGTATCTCTCTGCGTGCTCTCTCTTGATGCTAAATATTTTAGCTCCATAGATTCTGCACACTTCACTGTATAGACTTGATATGTTGCTCTTAAGGGGGGACTATGCCTCAAAACCAAAAATAATTGTACCTATTTCTAATTGCCATCACTTTTGTTCTCTTTTGTCTACACAAGTATTTATCGTACCACCAAGGTCTTTATTATTCTGTCTTTGTTTTTATAAAGTGTTAAATATCTCTATATACAAATTTTCTCAGAAGATACATGCAGAAACATCGAGGTAATATCTTTGGCAGACCTAGCTGCCTAACAATTTGAAGTCATTTACTCATAATTGGTGTGTGGCTTGCTAAGGAGTGTCTCGGTGATATCCATGGATCAAAGTTACCATAATTATGTTGTCATGTCGGTTAGTTACACACTACAGAGTCTGAAAAACTGATAAAAACTAGAGGCCACCTCTTCTAACCATCATCTCTTGGCAATCCTTGCAGTAAACCAAAATCTGATTCATGGATATCACAGAGTACTAAAAGAGCTCGAAATGATATACATAGCCCCAAAAAATTAGCAAACGGTTTTAAAGTTATTCTCGACACAAGAAATATTTCAATTAATTGTGGGAAGCATTCCAAGTTTGGAAAACGAAATGTTTGAGTTAGCACTGAAATAACTTGACAAAATAATATTGTGTGCTTTTACAATTTCTAGCAATTCCTTGATCAGTTGTGTTTTTTTTTACTTCAAGACCCTTGAGTTTTTCTGTGCCTATATCTACATGTAACAAAGAAAAATATGATGAAAATTGTTAGATGTATATGTGGAATTTTCATTTACAGCTGAATGTCAAACAAATGTATGATGAAGTAGATCCACCATAACTTTGAAAAGAAACATCCTAAGTCCCTAAAACTTTGGAAATAGCAAGTAGCTAGATAGATGCAATAACAGTTTGAACTTGAAATATAACAATCGTAAAATAAAATTAAATTTCATGTGTAGTCCCCCGGGGTGTGTGTGTGGGGGGGGGGGGGGGGGGGGGAGGGGGGGGGAGGGGGGAATGTACGTCAGCACCACCAAAGTATTATAAATCGCCATAACTTTTGTCGTGTATGCAGGTCATTTTATTCCCTATTTACTTATGCTTTGTTCCTAATGATATGTTTAATGTCTCTGCAGACATATTTTCTCGGAAGATACATCAAGATCCCTAAATAGGTTGATCTATCTTGCAGTACAATTCATGACTGCCCTAATTATCAAGAGCAAAGTCCTAGATTTGGTCAGCTGATAGAGAAGGCCCTAATCTGCAATATGTGAACAGATTTTCAATAAATATAGTGGTTTTTGTGTGGCAGGCCACCACTTTGGCAACCGGAAAACACCAGGAAAAATCCCAAACCTCACCACTTCAAATCAACATAACTTGGTAATACTTAAAGTACTTAAAAATTTGGCACATATAAAAGACAGACAATTAGAAGGTCTATCCTGTGATATAAAAAGTATAATTTTTTAGTAAAGTGTGGAAAAGTTATGAGCTTCACGGCCCAAAAAAAAGATGTTTTGGAAAAAAATTAGAAAAATATAGACCAAGTTAGGGCAAATATCATGCAAGATGTGTTCTCTTTGTAGTTTCTTGATCTGTGCATGAACCAAAAAATTGTTTACAAGAAGAAGATAAAAAAGAAGGGGGGAAAAAGAAATCTCCGCATAGTCCCCCTTTAAGATTGGTCTCTCTCTGTGCTCTCTCTTGATACCAAACATCCATGGATTCTGCACACTTCGCTATAATGGACTTGATATATGGCTCAAAAGATAGGTATCTCTCTGCGTGCTCTCTCTTGATGCTAAATATTTTAGCTCCATAGATTCTGCACACTTCACTGTATAGACTTCATATGTTGCTCTTAAAGGGAGGCTTGCAGGAAAAAATAATATATTTTTGGTTGCTGTTATCTGCTCAATAGGATGTGCTGAGTATGTATTAAAAAAATTAGCTTCTAAAAACAAACCCTTGTTGAGCTAGAGAGCCTTCTTTGGCCTCATTTTGACAGCCAACAGGTCACTTCCTGTTCGGGGGCGTGGCCTCGCGAAGATGTCACCAGGAGACTGATTTCGATGGCTGATTCACAGGAAACAGAGGACTCTGTCTCTGTAGCTAGCTCTAGCAGCCTGCACCTCTCATTTTCTTCTTCAGCAATTGAAAGTTCATCTGAAATATCAGATACAGGCCTAGCTGAAGAGCAGGAAGCAAGTGGAACAGTAGAGCCTTATGCTCTATAAACCTTCAGAAGCTGAGGATAGTAGTGTAGGCACTGTTGAAAGTGATGATTCATTGCAACACAGACTAGAGAACACTGACTGGTGAGGATTAATTGGCTAGCTCTAGCTAGATTTACTGAATTTACTCCACAGGTGAAACTGGTCATTGCCAGGTGATGCCTACTGGTCTTGAGTGTATTTGCTGCCATGAAATTGACAAGACAATGTCCAAGATGCAGGAGGGTGAAAATGTGGTCAGCTGTATCATAGATCATGACGGATTTGGTCCAGTGTGCCTCAATACGTTGGTCCTTCAAGCAGCCTCTCTATCAAATTTCCTGGAATTGACTCCCAGGCAGCAGAGACCCAATCAATGGCTTGTTGTCTTGAGGGCTGCTTGAGATTGCCATGGGATGTTCTACTGTTGCAAGTCCTATGCCATTCCATCCACAACTCTTTCATTTTCTCTTTAAAGGGCTTATTTATGGACACAATAGGCTGTGCCAGTGATGTGCAGCCTTTATCGGCAGCAGTATGGCACTGACTGGTGATGTTCATCACATTCCCTTACATGATTTGTCAAATTAACCAACACATCAAATACTATTTTTATTGTTATAGGCGCTACAGATTTATTTCATATTGCCAATTAACTAGCTGGTGTTGGAGGTGGCTTGGAAGAATGGTCAGGGTTGTTCTTCCAAGAGCTATGGTAATATTCAATTATTATTGTACAAGTTAAAGCGACTTCTGTAATGTATATGATTATCTTCTCATTACAGGATACGTAGATGATCTCAACGATCAAACTGTGTTAGTTTATCAGAGTGGAGTTGGAAGCAAAGATGCTCATGCAGAGCATATGCCTAAACCTCTTTGCAGTGATTATGAAAGGCCTGATAAAAAGGAAGCAGTGCAGAACCCACAGAAGTCGCTTTAACTTGTACAATAATAATTGAATATTACTATAGCTCTATTACTAAATCAATCCATTCACAACATAAGTCAAATATCAGGGTACTTGAATCCATGTGATGGAAATGTTTGTCTAATCTTTGTAACTGCACAACTTGGAAGAACAACCCTGACTCTTCTTCCAAGCCACCCCCAACACCAGCTAGTTAATTGGCAATATGAAATAAATCTGTAGCGCCTATAACAATAAAAATAGTATTTGATGCGTTGGTTAATTTGACAACATAGCTACTCATGTAAGGGAATGTGATGAACATCACCAGTGGCATACTGCTGCCGATAAGTGAAATAGGCTGCTTGAAGGACCATGTATTGAGGCACACTGGACCAAATCCTTCATGATCTATGATACAGCTGACCACATTTTCACCATCCTGCATCTTGGACATTATCTTGTCAATTTTATGGCAGCAAATACACTCAAGAGACCAGCAGGCAATGACCACAGTTTCACATGTGGAGTAAATTCAGTAAATCTAGCTAGAGCTAGCCAAATCCTCACCAGTCAGTGTTCTCTAGTCTGTGTTGCAACGAATCCTCACTTTCAACAGTGCCTACACTACTATCCTCATCTTCTGAAGGATCATAGAGATAAGGCTCTACTGTTCCACTTGCTTCCTGCTCTTCAGCTAGGCCTGTATCTGATAGATCAGATGAACTTTCAATTGCTGAAGAAGAAAATGAGAGGTGCAGGCTGCTAGATCTAGCTACAGAGACTGAGTCCTCTGTTTCCAGTGCAGCAGCCATCAAAATCAGTCTCCTGGTGACATCATCGCGAGGTCACGCCCCCAAACAGGAAGTGACCTTTTGGCTGTCAAAATGAGGCCAAAGAAGGCTCTCTAGCTCAACAAGGGTTTGTTTTTAGAAGCTAAAAAAAATTATGCATACTCAGCACATCCTATTGAGCAGATAACAGCAACAAAAAAAATTAGTTTCTTTTTGGGTGCAAGCCTCCCTTTAAGGGGGGACTATGCCTCAAAACCACAAAATAATTGTACCTATTTCTAATTGCCATCACTTTTGTTCTCTTTTGTCTACACAAGTATTTATCGTACCACCAAGGTCTTTATTATTCTGTCTTTGTTTTTATAAAGTGTTAAATATCTCTATATACAAATTTTCTCAGAAGATACATGCAGAAACATCGAGGTAACTCCAAGATATCTTTGGCAGACCTAGCTGCCTAACAATTTGAAGTCATTTACTCATAATTGGTGTGTGGCTTGCTAAGAGTGTCTCGGTTATATCCATGGATCAAAGTTACCATAATTATGTTGTCATGTCGGTTAGTTACACACTACAGAGTCTGAAAAACTGATAAAAACTAGAGGCCACCTCTTCTAACCATCATCTCTTGGCAATCCTTGCAGTAAACCAAAATCTGATTCATAGATATCACAGAGTACTAAAAGAGCTCGAAATGATATACATAGCCCAAAAAAATTAGCAAACGGTTTTAAAGTTATTCTCGACACAAGAAATATTTCCATTAATTGTGGGAATAAGCATTCCAAGTTTGGAAAACGAAATGTTTGAGTTAGCACTGAAATAACTTGACAAAATAATATTATATGCTTTTACAAGTTCTAGCAATTCCTTGATCTGTTTTTTTTTTTTTTACTTCCATGACCCTTGAGTTTTTCTGTGCCTATATCTACATGTAACAAAGAAAAATATGATGAAAATTGTATATGTGGAATTTTCATTTACAGCTGAATGTCAAAGAAATGTATGATGAAGTAGATCCACACATAACTTTGAAAAGAAGCATCCTAAGTCCCTAAAACTTTGGAAATAGCAAGTATCTAGATAGATGCAATATAACAGTTTGAACTTGAAATATAACAATCGTAAAATTAAATTAAATTTCATGTGTAGTCCCCCGGGGTGTGTGTGTGGGGGGGGGGGGGGGGGGGGGAGGGGGGGGGAGGGGGGAATGTACGTCAGCACCACCAAAGTATTATAAATCGCCATAACTTTTGTCGTGTATGCAGGTCATTTTATTCCCTATTTACTTATGCTTTGTTCCTAATGATATGTTTAATGTCTCTGCAGACATATTTTCTCGGAAGATACATCAAGATCCCTAAATAGGTTGATCTATCTTGCAGTACAATTCATGACTGCCCTAATTATCAAGAGCAAAGTCCTAGATTTGGTCAGCTGATAGAGAAGGCCCTAATCTGCAATATGTGAACAGATTTTCAATAAATATAGTGGTTTTTGTGTGGCAGGCCACCACTTTGGCAACCGGAAAACACCAGGAAAAATCCCAAACCTCACCACTTCAAATCAACATAACTTGGTAATACTTAAAGTACTTAAAAATTTGGCACATATAAAAGACAGACAATTAGAAGGTCTATCCAGTGATATAAAAAGTATAATTTTTTAGTAAAGTGTGGAAAAGTTATGAGCTTCACGGCCCAAAAAAAAGATGTTTTGGAAAAAAATTAGAAAAATATAGTCCAAGTTAGGGCAAATATCATGCAAGATGTGTTCTCTTTGTAGTTTCTTGATCTGTGCATGAACCAAAAAATTGTTTACAAGAAGATAAAAAAGAAGGGGGGAAAAAGAAATCTCCGCATAGTCCCCCTTTAAGATTGGTCTCTCTCTGTGCTCTCTCTTGATACCAAACATCCATGGATTCTGCACACTTCGCTATAATGGACTTGATATATGGCTCAAAAGATAGGTATCTCTCTGCGTGCTCTCTCTTGATGCTAAATATTTTAGCTCCATAGATTCTGCACACTTCACTGTATAGACTTGATATGTTGCTCTTAAGGGGGGACTATGCCTCAAAACCAAAAATAATTGTACCTATTTCTAATTGCCATCACTTTTGTTCTCTTTTGTCTACACAAGTATTTATCGTACCACCAAGGTCTTTATTATTCTGTCTTTGTTTTTATAAAGTGTTAAATATCTCTATATACAAATTTTCTCAGAAGATACATGCAGAAACATCGAGGTAACTCCAAGATATCTTTGGCAGACCTAGCTGCCTAACAATTTGAAGTCATTTACTCATAATTGGTGTGTGGCTTGCTAAGGAGTGTCTCGGTGATATCCATGGATCAAAGTTACCATAATTATGTTGTCATGTCGGTTAGTTACACACTACAGAGTCTGAAAAACTGATAAAAACTAGAGGCCACCTCTTCTAACCATCATCTCTTGGCAATCCTTGCAGTAAACCAAAATCTGATTCATGGATATCACAGAGTACTAAAAGAGCTCGAAATGATATACATAGCCCCAAAAAATTAGCAAACGGTTTTAAAGTTATTCTCGACACAAGAAATATTTCAATTAATTGTGGGAAGCATTCCAAGTTTGGAAAACGAAATGTTTGAGTTAGCACTGAAATAACTTGACAAAATAATATTGTGTGCTTTTACAATTTCTAGCAATTCCTTGATCAGTTTTTTTTTTTTACTTCAAGACCCTTGAGTTTTTCTGTGCCTATATCTACATGTAACAAAGAAAAATATGATGAAAATTGTTAGATGTATATGTGGAATTTTCATTTACAGCTGAATGTCAAAGAAATGTATGATGAAGTAGATCCACCATAACTTTGAAAAGAAACATCCTAAGTCCCTAAAACTTTGGAAATAGCAAGTAGCTAGATAGATGCAATAACAGTTTGAACTTGAAATATAACAATCGTAAAATAAAATTAAATTTCATGTGTAGTCCCCCGGGGTGTGTGTGTGCACCACCAAAGTATTATAAATCGCCATAACTTTTGTCGTGTATGCAGGTCATTTTATTCCCTATTTCCTTATGCTTTGTTCCTAATGATATGTTGAATGTCTCTGCAGACATATTTTCTCGGAAGATACATCAAGATCCCTAAATAAGTTGATCTATCTTGCAGTACAATTCATGACTGCCCTAATTATCAAGAGCAAAGTCCTAGATTTGGTCAGCTGATAGAGAAGGCCCTAATCTGCAATATGTGAACAGATTTTCAATAAATGTAGTGGTTTTTGTGTGGCAGGCCACCGCTTTGGCAACCGGGAAAAACCAGGAAAAATCCCAAACCTCACCACTTCAAATCAACTTAACTTGGTAATACTTAAAGTACTTCAAAATTTGGCACATATAAAAGACAGACAATTAGAAGGGCTATCCAGTGATATAAAAAGTATCATTTTTTAGTAAAGTGTAGAAAAGTTATGAGCTTCACGGCCCCCACAAAAAGATGTTTTGGAAAAAAATGAGAAAAATATAGACCAAGTTAAGGCAAATATCATGCAAGATGTGTTCTCTTTGTAGTTTCTTGATCTGTTGCATGAACCAAAAAATTGTTTGCAAGAAGAAGATAAAAAAGATGGGAAAAAAAAGAAATCTCCGCATAGTCCCCCTTTAAGATTGGTCTCTCTCTGTGCTCTCTCTTGATACCAAACATCCATGGATTCTGCACACTTCACTGTAATGGACTTGATATATGGCTCAAAAGATAGGTATCTCTCTGCGTGCTCTCGCTTGGTGCTAAATATTTTAGCTCCATAGATTCTGCACACTTCACTGTATAGACTTGATATGTTGCTCTTAAGGGGGGCTCAAAACCACAAAATAATTGTACCTATTTCTAATTGCCATCACTTTTGTTCTCTTTCGTCTACACAAGTATTTATCGTACCAAGGTCTTTATTATTCTGTATTTTTTTAATAAAGTGTTAAATATCTCTATATACAAATTTTCTCAGAAGATACATGGTGAGAAATCTACCCTTTTTAACCGAGTTCTATTTTGCGGAAAAACTGTCTGAAACCTCTCTTTCTTAAAAAAAAAAGAGGCGCATTAGTTGCCTTTTCAACATTACGCAGGTGTTTCTACACTTTAAATGATAGAAAACTCATTTTGGTGAGAAATAACCCCTTTTTAACCGAAAAAAGCTCTATTTTGCTCCAATTGGGACGTTTTTGAGTCCATTCTTGTCAAAATGGGCACATTAGATTCCTTTTCAACATTATGGAGCTGTTTCTACTCTTTAAATGACAGAAAACGGCTTTTGGTGAGAAATCTCCCCTTTTTCACCTACAATTGAGAGGTTTTTGAGCGTTTTGAGGAAAAACTGTCTTAAATAGCAACTATTTCTACTCTTTAAATTGCAGAAAACCCATCTATTTTGCTCCAATTGTGATATTTTGCGAATTTTGTGGAAAAACTGTCTATAATCCCTCATTCTTGTCAAAATGGGCACATTAGCTTCCTTTTCAACATTATGGAACTGTTTCTACTCTTTAAATGACAGGAAACGGCTTTTGGTGAAAAATCTCCCCTTTTTAACCAAAATAATGGGAAGGTTTTGAGCGTTTTGAGGAAAAACTGTCCAAATCGCTCATTCTTGTCAAAATGTTAAATATCTCTATATACAAATTTTCTCAGAAGATACATGGTGAGAAATCTACCCTTTTTAACCGAAAGAAGTTCTATTTTGCGGAAAAACTGTCTGAAACCTCTCTTTCTTAACCCTCTCACTGGCATAAGCGACTTAAGTCGCGAAAACGGATTAACCGCGACGAAACAATTCATAAAAAATTAACCGTTCGCGGTATTAACTTCAAAAATTGTACGAATATGCCCAAAGCATGCCTCTAATATACCCCTGAATATCAGGATAATACGGAATGAGGAAAGGGAAGTAAACATGCCAGCAAACATCACTTCCGGTTAATTCCCGGTCTCGAAGAAGAAATGGCGACTTGCTTTAGAGTAGAGACGAAGCGTTAGACTTCCTATTTGAGGATAACTTCGGCCTGTCCGAGATTGACGTTAGTGAAGGAGAGGAAGAAAGTGCCTATGCTTACCTGGGAAGTGGCGTAGTTGACAGTGATGCTATGGTAGCTATAACAGAAGCTGTTGGCACCGACCACGAAGCAAGTTTTCAAAGTATAGATCGCCCTACTCTGCCAAGCGAAGCTTCAGATGATAGCGATGGTCATGAAGACTTCCCCCAAGGTAAGAATAGATAAGAGTTGTATAGTAAAGCCTAGTAACCAGCATAATAATAAGAACTATTTCTCCTGTGAAGGTAGTTTCACTCATGGAGCTGGAGGAGGAGGATGAGGAAGCAGCAGAGGAGAAGACAGGGTTGGAGGAGAGGTTATTTTACAAACAGTTGTTGTTGTTGACCAAAAGTTGACCAGCTAACATTGCTGGTTTCATGTGTAATATGAAATTGAGATGATATAAACCCGATATAAACCCTTTTATTTTACTTCCTGTCTCTTATAACAATATTCACATTTCTGTGGTTTGTTGCTAAGCAACAAAAATTTAACATAACGTCCCTTTATGCATCAGCTATCACCTGATATATAGTTGTTGAGTACTTGTCTTCATAAGGTCCCCTATAAAAAAAAGTATGTGAAATTGTGTCAATTTTTGTAAAATGTCCTCCGTAAATCTGCCAGTGAAAGGGTTAAAAAAAGAGGCGCATTAGTTGCCTTTTCAACATTACGCAGGTGTTTCTACACTTTAAATGGTAGAAAACTCATTTTGGTGAGAAATCACCCCTTTTAACCGAAAAAAGCTCTATTTTGCTCCAATTGGGACGTTTTTGAGTCCATTCTTGTCAAAATGGGCACATTAGATTCCTTTTCAACATTATGGAGCTGTTTCTACTCTTTAAATGACAGAAAACGGCTTTTGGTGAGAAATCTCCCCTTTTTCACCTACAATTGAAAGGTTTTTGAGCGTTTTGAGGAAAAACTGTCTTAAATAGCAACTATTTCTACTCTTTAAATGGCAGAAAACGCATTCCAATTTTGCTCCAATTGTGACTTTTTGAGAATTTTGTGGAAAAACTGTCTATAATCCCTCATTCTTGTCAAAATGGGCACATTAGCTTCCTTTTCAACATTATGGAACTGTTTCTACTCTTTAAATGACAGGAAATGGCTTTTGGTGAAAAATCTCCCCTTTTTAACCAAAATAATGGGAAGGTTTTGAGCGTTTTGAGGAAAAACTGTCCAAATCGCTCATTCTTGTCAAAAATTAATGGGCATATTATCAACATTATGAAACTGTTTCTACTCTTTAAATGACTATTGGTGAGAAATCTCCCCTTTTAACCAAAACAAGCTCTATTTTGCTCCAATTGGGACGTTTTTGAGCCCATTTTTGTCAAAATGGACACATTAGCTTCCTTTTCAACATTATGGAACTGATTGTACACTTTAAATGACAGAAAATGGCAAATTTCCCCTTTTTAACCTCTATTTTGCTCCAATTGGGAAGTTTTAGAGCGTTTTGAGGAAAAACTGTCTGAAATCGCTTATTCTTAACAAAATAGGCGCATTAGTTTCCTTTTCAACATTATGGAGCTGTTTTACAGAAAACGGCTTTTGGTGAGAAATCTCTCCTTTTTAACCGAAAGAAGATCTTTTTTGAGCGTTTTGAGGAAAGTCCAAAATCGCTCATTCTTGTCCAAATAGGCACATTAGTTTCTTTTTCAACATTATGAACTGTTACTACTCTTTAAATGACAGAAAACGGCGATATCTCACTTTTTTTTCCGATAGAAGCTCTATTAGGTTCCAATAGGGACATTTTTTTGCGTTTTTAGGAAAAACTGTGAAAATGGGCACTTTCGCTTCCTTTTCAACATTATGGAACTCTTTCTTGACTTTGGACATTTTTGAGCATTTTGCGGAAAAACGGTCTATTTTTTACAAAATAGGAGCCTTTTCAACATTATGCAGCTGTTTCTACTCTTTAAATGACAGAAAAAGGCTTTTGGTGAGAAATAACTATATTTTGCTCCAATTGGGTCATTTTGAGCGTTTTGAGGAATTACTGTCTGAAATCGCTCATTCTTGTCTTAGAAGAACATTTCAAGTTAAAGACTCTTGCGACATTTTTGAGTGTTTCGAGGAAAAACTTTATCAACAAGCTCATTCTTGTCACATTAAGTTCCATTTTTAACATTATGAAAATCTTTCTAATCTTTAAATTACAGGAAAATGATTTTGGAGAAAATTCCTCCCATTTTTAACGAAACTAGTTCTTTCTTGCTACTTTAACCCTTTCACCGTCGATTTCATTTTGAGATTTTGACCTATTTTTAATTTAATATTTGTATCTGATCATTGGTTCAGAAAAGTCCCCGGCAACCGCATATCACATGATTGACAAAGAGTTACTGATCAACTTGGTGATAAATACATTGCCTAGCAACCAAACCACAAACCATTTTTTGATTAGAATACTTTTAATCGCTGCGTTTATCGACTATTACAAGTATATTTTATGGTTTTTCAGATCAAATACTAAAATATGGTCGCTTATCGAACTGCAACCAGCATATAATCTGAAAAATGTACATTTTTGGGCATAATTTATGTTTTCTATTTTGCAGGATATAGCCATGCCTGTCAGTCTATAAGAGTTTTGACTGTTGTCAAGCACCACGAGGAAGGTCTGGCTGTATTGAAAGTTAAAAATTTCAAGATGCTGGAGAAAGGCACAATAAAGCAAAGACTCATCAAGACAACGTACGTGTATTACACATGTCTGCATGCATAAATGATAAAGAAAAGAAGTATACATGTACATGCCTAACACATGTACATACTACAAAAGCAATAAAGAAAATCTCGAAGAGAAAAAGAAGCTAGTGCGAGTAGTCAGAGAGTGTGTGGAATTCATGTCCTTCCACGCACAGCACAAAGGCTAACACCACAAAGAGAGCAGTGACAAAAGGTCTCGTGCCTCTTACCTCTGGCCTCGACTTCTTCCTTGGCCTTTTCCTCTTCCTTGGCTTTTTCCTTTTCTTGGCCTTTTCCTCTTCCTTGGCCTTTTCCTCTTCCTTCGCTTTTTCCTCTTCCTTGGCCTTTTCCTCGGCCTCGGCATCAAACACGCCCCCTGTCTCAGCGATCAGAAGGTAACAGTGATATTTCTGAGTTAGAAGATGGAACTACATCAAATGAAGGAGAAGATGGAGAGATTGTAGGAGCACTTGGGGGCGAGTTTGCAGGACCACTCGGAGGAGAGTTTGCAGGATCACTCAGAGGTTCAGCAGATTAAAGATCAGTGGCTAAACCTATATAAAAGATTATTATTATGAACTTTATAACCTAGTGAACTTTATAACTAGGAACCTTATAACTAGGAACTTTATAACCTAGTGATATATATATATTTCTGGCTTATTATGTCTCACTGTTTGATAGCTCAAATATTATATTCCATTCTATAGATATCTACTCATACTTACCAAGCAACTCATACTCTTCATCAGGAGTCATAAAAGCTCTATCAGAAGCACTGGCACTTGAAGTGTTTAGTCCAACATCCTGAGTTGAAGTTAAAGCTCTGGACAAAAAGCTGCCAACTCCTTAGGGTCTAATACCTCATCACCAAGGAAGGAAGACCTTCATCATCTTCATTTCTATCATAGTCAGAGAGGTCGAAACTGCCATCAAACAAGAGCTCTAACACGAGAGCACGATCAAATCTTTCAGCCATTATTTTGCTTGAATTCAAAATTGTTTGACGTCATAGTTACCTCAGTTCTTAACTTTTTTGGTGAAATAGAACAGTCCATCGTGCACATTTACGGTAAGTTTTGAATATGCTCAAATTGGTCATTCTTGTCATATAAAGTACCTTTTTAACATTATTCAACACCTTCAACTCTTTAAATGACAGGGAAATGCTTTGGGAGGAAATTTCTCCCCTTTTTAACTCAATTTGGGACTTTTCTGAGGAAAAACTTAAAAAGCTCCTTCTTGTCAAAATGGACACATTAAAAGACTATATTATCTACTCTTTAAATGACAGAAAAATGGATTTGGAGAAAATTTCTTTTGGGATTTCTTCCCAAAAGAAGCGCATTTTTCTCAATTTGGGACATTTTTGAGTGTTTTGAGGAAAAGCTATCTCAAAAGCTAATTCGCGTCAAAATGGGTATTTTAAGTTCCTTTTTAACATTATGAAACTACTTCTTCCATTAAAGTGACAGTAAAATGCTTTGGTAGACCCATTTTTAACGGAAAGAAGCACATATTAGTGTTTTGAGAAATAACTGTCTCAAACAGCTCATTCTTGTCACAAATGGCCACGTTAAGTTGCTTTTTAACATTTTGTAACTATTTCTACTCTTGAAATTACAGGAAAATGCTTTTGGAGAAAATTTCTCCCCTTTTTAACCAAAAGAACGTCTTGATAGGACATTTTGGGGGTTTTGAGGAAAAATTGTCTCAAATTGCTTAATCGGTCAAATTAGGTATATTATTAAGTTCCTCTTTATCATTATGACATGCTTTCTACTTTTTAAATGACAGAAAAATTATTTCGGAGAAAATTTCTACACTTTTTAACCGAAACGGTCTCAAATAGCTAATTTTTGTCAAAAATAGGCACATTATATTTCTTTACAACATTACAAAACTCTTTCTACTCTTTCTACTCTTTAAATGGCAGGGAAATACTTTGGAAACGAAACACTTTTTTGTTAAATTAAAAATAAAATAAAATTTGAGTGTTTCGAGGAAATAAGCTCATGATTGTAAAAAGGGGCACGCAGTTCATTAGAGGCAGGAGATTTAGTTTGATAAGTAATGGTATTTGGTGGCGTCGGCAGTGATATTTCGGATGGCAAACTGTGCCTCAGCCTGCACGTCAGGCTCCTTGGTCCAGAAAGTGGGCAATTTGAGGGCCTGTAACGTTTAATTTGTCCCCCCCCCCCAAAGTTGTTCCCCCCTTATTGAAAATTTTGTTCCCACCCTAGCCCTAGCCCTTGCCCTAGCCCTTGCCCTAGCCCTAGCCTTAGCCCTCGCCCTAGCCCTTTATTTTTCAAGAGGGAACTTTTTTTCAAGTAAAAAGTTCCAGGCGGAACGTATTTTTCAAGTAAAAAGTTCCACGCGGAACGTATTTTTCAAAGAAAAAGTTCCAGGGGGAACCAAATATGGGGGGAACAAATTTGTCGTGACAGGCCACTGCATTATTGCCCACCATGATGAAGTGTGGTGGTTGTTGGGTAGTGTTCTTGACTTGAACAGAACGTCTTCAAGCGCGGGGTCACGGCTCTGATCATATATATATTTCTTTGGTAAAGTTATCGCAGCAAATCAGAGAAGCTTAATATGAATCACATTGTCACGAGTAAAAAGTAAAATCACGTGACTTCCTATTAACGCTTCGGCAGATCGTTCCGAGTTCGAGCTGGAAAGTGTACGCCACAGGATCATTGCACTAGGTGCTATGGGTACCTGGGAATTTTGGCCGCTTGTAGTTATTGCGCTACCCTTAGCAGTTGCAACAGCCTTCGTTTTCTTCTATGGCTGGTTAGTGGGAAAGCCAAGGATCATAGGCAAAGGACCACTCAAGAAAAAGCTTATAAAGACTTGTCCTATTCTAGAGCAGCGGTACTGGCCTACATTTTGGGCACTACAATGCCATTTGTCCACAATCTTGAGAGTGTTTCTTCAAAGTCATCCCAATATCAGATATCTGAGGCAAGTCTAAAATAATTTATGACTTTTATGGTTGTTATTAAAATAGGACCTGGCCAACTTTCACAGAGCATTTTAATCTGGTCCCAATCTCTTACAATTGCTATCATGGTCAAGGCTAGCTCTTGTTTTAAAAGCTATCTGTCCTCAATCTTCCCATTTTATCATTCTTTTACCATGCTAAGAGATTGAATAGAAATGAGAATTTTATGGCTGCTCATACTTCCATGTTTCTTTCAAATACTGTTGTGTAGCTCCAGAATACTTAACAACTAATAACCTTTTGGCTATTCCTAGTGGGATGAGTAAGGCTGAAAATGTAAATTTCCTTTCAAATGTAACTTGCATGCTGACCTATATGGTAATGTTAAGCTAATAGGCCATCTGAATCTTGAAGGATGAAGAGGTGTGGCATGGCACATGTGTTTAAAGTAATGGTGACTCATTACTCCACATTGTAAATGAAGGCTACTTAAAAGAAATTTTGAGCAAAGCAACTCTTATCAGTAAAAAAAAAACATTTTGGTAGTTCGCCGAGTTTTTTTAATGAACCATAGATATTTTATGATATATCATTCATCCCCATCATTCATCCCCATTCATAGCAGAATCTAGAGCGATTAGGGTTCTCTACCTGTAGGGATAGTATGATAGCAAAGTGAGTGTCGAAGATGGCACCTTAGCTATCACAAGAATGTTGTGCCACACTAGGCTGAGGACCATCAACTTTTATGGTGTTCTATATTCATTTTAAATCGACATTGAATACTAAGTTGAGCAGGTCAGAATATACATCTATGCACATGTGGATAACACGGTGATGTAGTGCTACTTGAAATAACAATGTGAAGAGAAACACCAAACAGTATTACTTGTTCAATGGTGTCGAGTAACCGAAGTACTTAGGTTGTTACTTCTGTGGCAAAACCTGAGCACTCCTATATACTCAGTAGAGAAGAGAGAACTCAATGCATAGTCAATAGAGGCGATAGAACTGGTCTTACAGTCCATAGAGGAGAGAGAACTGGTCTCACACTCCATAGAGGAGAGAGAACTGGTCGCACAGTCCATAGAGGAGAGAGAACTGGTCGCACAGTCCATAGAGGAGAGAGAACTAGTCCCACAGTCCATAGAGGAGAGAGAACTGGTCTCACAGCCATAGAGGAGAGAACTGGTCTCACAGTCCATAGAAGACAGAGAACTGGCTGCATAGTCACTAGATGAGAGAGAGAACTAGCTAGACAGTCGGTAGAGGAGAGCAAACTGACTGCACGAGCAATAGAGGAGAGCGAATTGCCTGTATGGTCAAGAACTACTGTAGCTACACAGTCAGTAGAGGAGGGAAAACTTGCCACACTGTAGAGTTTGTGGAAAACTGGCTGCACAGTCCTATGGCTACATTACAGTAGCTGTTTGGCTCTGCACAGCTACTACATGTAACTGGTTTTTTATGTGGTCCTCGGGTACTGCAAGTTTCCATTGCTGTGTGTCTATGTAGCAAAACTGAATAGGGGACATCTACAGTATCTGCTCATGGTATGCACTGGTCGAGTGGCTAGGGATTAGGTACATGTAGGTATGAGGTCATGCCATACGAAGTAGTGGAGGTCTTTAATATCAGGTATGGTTTCACTTTTTACTTCAACACCCACATCTGAACAAGGGTGTAATCATAGAACACCTGGCCCCCACGGTGATTGAGATTAGTTTAACTGGAGTCCCTTTTTTGTAGCAATTTTCATTAGGAGTTTGATGATGGGTGACAATTTCTCTTGACTATTTAGGAAAGTTGCATGCTTGCCACTACATGCGAGAGTATAGCACCTGACAGTAGCTATGATAATTCAGTGTTTCTTTGTGCACTGTCGTCGCATCCACTCAGTCAGTAGCTGCCACCTGTATTGTCTTTCTGCCAGAACTGCCATGGTCTTAGTCAGTCCAGGTTCTCAACTCCATGTGTAGACTTAGCTATACCATCAGTGGGTGCTGGTATCAGTAACTGCCACCTCTCTCCTCCCATTCCTCCAGGCTGCTGCATTCTTACTCCTTTTATCAAAGAAGAACTCTAAACTTTTGACATCATCAATACCAAAACAATAATTGGCGCAAGTGCTTTTTGTAAGTGCCTGTTGTATCACAAGGATCGTGCCGTAACTACCTTACCAAATATGCTAGATCTTAATTAAACTCTGATAAGTGTACAATTCAATTTTTGACAAGTTGGTAAATAGGAAAAAAATTGTTCTTGTTTCTTATTGTTTTTTGGTCTGTTAGCATTTATTGTTGTTGTTATTGTTTCTAGTTAAGTGGGACGTGCCATAAGATTGTAAAATTAGGTAACCTCTCTTTTGCTGATATGTTGACTACGTTGGTCATTGAGTCAAGGTTCGTAGCCCTGTGATTATTACATAAACAATGTCTATTTTTTTCTGGACATTTTCTTTTCTAGCCAGGTGTAATTGATTTTGCTTCTGAAGTAATTCAAAGGTACTAAATTTCAGGGACATCCTCGTGCTTCAGGACGGAGGCGAGGTGGCACTGGACTGGGGATCTATCGGGCACCTGAGCCAGTCTTGCCCAAGTTGTGCACAGAGGGACCTTCCAGTGCTTCTCGTTATCCCCGGCATCACAGGCTCTAGTCAGAGCAACTATGTCAAGCATCTGGTGCAGGATGGACTGATGGCCGGCTACAGACCTGTTGTCTTCAACCAGAGAGGAAATGGTGGGATCAGGCTCAAGGTAGGTAGGGCATCAGGTTTATGACGATAATGAAGAAGGAATGAAATGTTCATAACTTGATTTAATTATGGTTGGTTCTGTCTGTGTACATACTGTAGTTGCATATTTGCTTGTTTTCTTCCCTCCTATTACATATTTTGCATGTGTGTGTAGACTCTTCGTACGTATTGTGCCTCCAACATTGAGGACTTAGTGGAAGTAGTTCAGTATATACAAGTGCGATATCCAACTTGTCCGATTGTTGGTATCGGTGTGTCTCTTGGAGGGTAAGCAGTAATATAGAATTATGACTTCGATGACGTTCATTATTCTGATAGAATGATCCTGGTTCAGTACCTCCACCAGTTGGGTAAGAATTGTGACCTGGCAGCTGTTATATCCTGCTCAGCTACCTGGGATCCATTCAAGTCTAGAGACAGTCTCGAAAAGAGGTTGGACAATAAGATGCTCTACTCGAGAGTTCTTACTAAAAACCTGAAGGAGCTGGTCAGAAGGTCAGTACCATGCATCTCCACTGCTCGTCTTATTCTAGCTTGTTGTGTTGATGAAGGTTGTGTCTGTGCTGATGTGCTACAGCAACACCATAAGGTTGACTGCTAAAGAACTGCCTCTGAATTTGGATCAAATTGAAAAGGTTCCCTTGCAGAACAATTCATTTACCTTAACCAACATGCATGTGTATAGTACATGCATTCCTACGTGGATCAGCCCCAATTGCCCATTTATGTAGCCACTCTCAAGAAATTTAGGAATGGGGGGGGGGGGGGGGGAAGGTTAGTGAATTAGTGAATTGCTTTGAGGCATATACAGTATGATAAAAGATAAAAACATTATGCATAAATTCATAGCCAACACTTTCCTTGTTCAATAACATGATACATTCAATGTATTGATAACTGCCTCCTTACATATAAAACAGTATGTAGGCTATATTTCCTCGAACGGTTATTACCCTGCAATAGTGTTTGCCCTTGAATCATTTACGAAAGTCTGAATGATATAATGTTCACCCTATAATTACGTTTGCATCATGCGCAGATGTAACAGTATGTACCATAAAGGTGATCACTAGACAGAAACCAACGAACTATGAGTAGATGAGGACTAGCAAACTTTGATGATAACTTTGTTCAGTCCTAGCTCTACTTTTATTTATACGATTTTTTTGTGTGTGTGTGCATTTATTAGCACTAGATACAGTAGCTGCAGTAGACACAGTAGTAGGAAAGAGGCAGTATGCTACATGCAGTAGGCGGTAACATGCAAGCACATACCTGGTCAAAGCCATCCTGCAGAGGGAACGAAATTGATACCCTCAAGTTCCGTCTGCCCTCATTTAGTGTTCTCTCCATCTCGACTCCTGGAAATTTTTGCGTGTGGCATAACCGTTCGAGGAAGAGTAGTATATTTACATTCCCCAGGAAACAATATAGCCCCCATGCCAGCCTCACTTAAGTGGTAGTGGTCACAACAACAATTATTGTATGTTATTTGCACCAGGCATCGGTGGTCTCGGATATTGACCTCCACCTCACTGTCCCGATCTTTGGCTACTCTTCTCTGGATGACTATTACACTGCCAGTCGCAATACGGACAAAATTCATAAGATCCAGACTCCTCTTGTCTCCATTGCTGCCGCAGATGATCCCTTTGTTCCAAGGGAAAGTATGTACAATGAGTAGTAAAGAATATAAGTGTTGAATTGATCTGGTGAGATATTAAATGGGCTATCATATGGGTATCTAGTATAATACAGCTATTATACTGGCTGTCAGTATACTACAGAAGCTATCACACTCTGTTTAGTATGCTGCAGGAGCTGTGACATGAGTGTCTGTTGTACTACAGGAGCTATCACACTGGGTATCTAGTATGCTATAGAAGTTATCACACGTGATATCTTAGTACACTACATGAGCTATCATACCGGTGTCTAGTATACTACAGAAGCTAGCATCAAGGTTTCTATAGTATAGTACAAAAGTTATCATTTGTGTGTCTAGTATGCTACAGGAGCCATCACATGAATGACTAGTATACTATAAGAGCTCATGTATGTCTAGTATACTACAGGAGCTATCGCATCGGTGTCTAGTGTGCTACAGGGGTTATATGGGTATCTAGTATGCTACAGAAGTTATCACAGATGGTGTCTAGTACACTGCATGAGCTACATGTATAATACCGGTGTCTAGTATGGCGCAGGAGCTACATGTAGTATCGAGGTTTCTATAGTATATACAGAAGTTATCATTTGGGTGTCTACTTTAGTATGCTATAGGAGCCATCACAAGAATGACTAGTATACAACAAGAGCTCATGTATGTCTAGTATACTACAGGAGCTACACATGGGTGTCTGGTATACTACAGGAGTGATCGCATGGGTGTCTAGTATACAGTAGATGCCAAAAATTACTTTACGTTGCGTTTTCGGACAACGTACGTACTACGTTTTGCGAGCAAGCGTTGCGTGTGCGTTCCTTACTGTTTTTCCAATCGTACCTCTAAAACGTAGGTGCGTTGCAGCTGGAACGCATGCGTTCATTGTATAAACGTTCACGTGATACGTTTCGTTGCTCGCTCGAGTAGCTCTTTCTCGCGCTGTGGTGTATCGGCCTACTAGAAGCAAAAGCAAAGAATTCTGAACCTTAGCCTAAGCTTTGAAGCACCCAAGATATTGATGGGACGACCTGAGCTTCCTGAAACATTACCTGCGATCACACACAACCTTTTGTTCAAGGAGCAAATTGGTAGGCTCCAAGGCAGGTTAAGTTTTTGTGCCATGCCATGAATTATAGAAAACTGGTAGCTTACAAGGCTTACAAGGAATATGAAGTCAGGAACCTGAAATGCCTTTATATGCAGCCAAGTGGCAGGTTAAGTTTTTGTGCCATGCCATGAATTATAGAAAACTGGTAGCTTACAAGGCTTACAAGGAATATGAAGTCAGGAACCTGAAATGCCTTTATATGCAGCCAAGTGGCAGGTTAAGTTTTTGTGCCATGCCATGAATTATAGAAAACTGGTAGCTTACAAGGAATATGAAGTCAGGAACCTGAAATGCCTTTATATGCAGAGCATTACAAAAACCATACTAGATTACATTGACAACATGATGGCCTACTAACTACAGTCGAGGCTTTCTTCAAAGCAATGAGTGCCGGCTTTGGTGTAGGACAAACATCGAGTGGTTGTACATTGCTGCATGGCAATTCATATTGCCATCTATTCTGAGGCAAACAAAGTAATGATTTGGCTTATGGGTACTTAACCTATTTGAGACGACACGGGCGATGTATAAGCAAACTAAAATACACATAACTTGCGTGCCCGAGCTCAACCCTGGTGGAGCTCAAGTAACCAGGTGTTGTTTTTTTAAACACCGTATTTTGTCTCCCACACTCCAGGTCAAGAGATCGGGAGTGGCACAGCAATATGTCAGCAAGTGCATTTGAGAATATCATCTGGTTTGACTAGTGTACTGTGAAGCTTCTGCTACCCAGAAGATTTGTTGAGGCAATTCTTCACATCATCAAACTAAATAGCAGTGCTACTGGGTATTGATAATGTGTATTTCAATTTATGCAACATCTTTGTGTGTGGTTTGGTGCAGTAGTTGTTATCTGACAATATTGACAAGGTAAGTAAAGGTCCTGTTATGTAGGTGTAAAGCTAGTTGTTGGGTTGTATCTTCTGGGCCAGTTTGACATCTCCATCCTCGGACTGGATACCTGCATTTACAAACCACAGACATCCAACATCTAAAGTGCTATTAGTCACAACAGTTGCTGACTAGCTTCCCCCTTTTGGAGCCACCCCCCCAAAAAATACCAAAAAAAACAAGATACATCATCATATAATGGCGACAGTTCTCATGCAGCCAAAATATCGCACAGTAACTTGCATTAAGACATACACACCACTTAGCGAGCCACTGATCACATAATCCAAGCTTGTTACATTTGACAAACAGGTGGAGGTCTTCAAGACCATTTTGTGTGCAACAACTTTAGCTCATATACAAGTATGTTCTGATCAAGCTCTAGTGAAAATAGAGCTACTTAGATTGTCAACCAGATGATTACTAAGATGCCCTGACAAAGACCAAAGTATTTGAAAGGAAAAGAATTAGCACTGAAGTAGCTAGCAACAACAAATCTAAGCTACAATGAAATACTAGCAAGTAAAATTCAGACAAAGGGACTAGCCTAGCTAGCAAGACAAAAAATTGAAAAAGTTCCTCAACACATCAAGAGCAAACACTTACTTCTTTTGGGAATAGTATCGATTTGACAGAGCTACCTAAACTAGCCCGCTGCTGCAATGTTACCTAAATAGAATTTAACCTCCGAATGCGCGCTATTCCTATTTGTCACGTGTCAGATCGAGGTAAAAATAAACAACGATGCGTTCCAACGGTGCGTGCAACGTTCGTTCGCCGTGCGTTCTTAAATGGTAGCTCGTGCGTTGCTTTTTAAACGCACGAGCGTACTACGTACGTTGTACAGAAACGCAACGTAAAGTTATTTTTGACCGCTACTGTACTACAGGAGTTATCACACTGGGTGACCAGTATACTCCAGGAGCTATCACATGGGTGTCTGATATACTCCCGGAGCTATCACATGGTGTCTAATATACTACAGGAGCTATCACATGGTGTCTAATATACTACAGGAGCTATCACATGGGTGTCTAGTACACTAATTACTGGGTGTCTAGGGTACTACATGAGCTATCACATGGGTGTCGAGTATACTACAAGAGTTATCACATAAGTATCTAGTATACTACAGTAGTAATCACATGGGTGTCTAGTATACTACAGGAGCTATCACATGAGTGTCTACTAGGGTACTACAGGAGCTATCAAATGATTACCATAGCACCATAATTATGTTAGGGTCATTGGTGGAAAACACCATCGACTTCATTAAGGAAATAGAAAAAGAAAAAGTAATCAAAGAATTGACATTGGTGGCCCTAGACGCTACAGAGTTGGAAGCTTGCATGTATAAGCTACTAGTGGAGGGAAAAACCAAGCAGAAAAGCAAGCTTGCGATTACTAGCTTCAATCAGGCAGAGGTCACTTGATTTTTAATAACTAATTTACCACATCCTGTTCACATCCTGAATGTGTGTGCCAAGGTGTGGTTTGTATCACGTAGTGGAAGCTAGCTACCGCTATACAACAAGCTCTCCATTGAATTCTGTGGCTCAAAGCTCAGTGAACACAATAGTCGCATTCATTGTGAACAGCTGAGCGACGCGTTGCATCTATTGTGAACCAACCTTTAGGCAACATTATTTCTGATCTCGGGATGAAGAAACTTAGCCAGCATCTCAACCACACTATTACCAATTTACCAATGAGTAAGGCTTCTCCTACAGCATGTCTGCCAACCTATTGTAGAAGGTAGCTCCCTCCCTTGCTACCAGTCATTGACATACATGTACCATGCCTCAGATTATATTCTCTTTTCTTTGCAGCCTCATTATTTTTATATTGGTTTTGTATCTAAAACTGGGAGCATTTGGTGAAACACCCTCACATCAATAATGGCACCCTGTGTTTTATTCCAGAAACTGTATGCATTGATGCCCAGCCATGCCTCAGTACATTTATGAGCTGATCTGTAGGAGAAGATCTCATTATTAATGGACTACAAAGGAGGCTAAATGGCGACATTGTGCAAACTTCAGTCAGGAGTTTAGCTGTCATAGCCCTGTGATTTCATTGTTTAAGATTTGAAAACTGCCTCTCTTACAAGACAGTGCCTGATGTGGTTGATATATGGAGAATGATAAACCACACGCACATGCTTGTGGGGCGTTTGTAACGTTCCAACCATAGTGAAGATGTAGTGCATCCCCTGAATTCTTCTTTGTTTAATGAGAAACCATGCTCTTCTATGCTGCTAACCAAGAAGAGGTACTCTTCCCTTTGCCGAGTGCAATCAATCTCTTATGGTCATTTGAGAGGAATTCATTTCTAAAGATGGTTTGCTTGACAGATCTCTCTCAAATGATTAGAGTTTCTGATACTTTTCTTGGCATCTATGATACTGGGTTCACTGAAGATTGCATGTTTTGGATAACCATCACATTTACCAGAGGTTTATCAGGTTAACTGATGCCAGAGAAGATGACTGTGAATTAATGGAAGAATTTGAAATACCCAAACCACGCCAAGCCTAGATGGTAGGGCAAATATGTTCCTTTGGCAGAGCAGGGTGGGTGGCCTGTGAGGGCAGGTGTAATAAATGGCAGATGGCTTCCTCTAGTGGAAAAATTGATTTTCATCACCCACGCTTTACCATGTATTCACATTTTAGCACTAATGAAAACACTCATTTTGTGCAGTAAGCCACTGGTGGAAATTCAACTTTGCATGGCTACACCTATGGAGAGAAAAATTAATATCAAAAGAGAGCACACAGAGAGATCCATCTTTTGAGGTGTATATCTTGTACGTGGAGTGAAGTGTGCAGAATCTATGGAGCTTCAAAGTTGTCATCACAAGTTTTTGTAAGAACTTATATTTTACGGTATCGTCCACCCCTTAGCTGACTAGTTGACAGGACTCAAAAAGATGTTGTCTCTCATTCAGGAAGCTATAGTAATACAGTACTAGGTCTACCTGTAGCTGTAGTAACTTGCTTTGGTCTTTAAGTAGTAGCAAAAGTAGTAGCAAAAGACAGCCAACTTGAACCAAGCATTAAACATGAACATCCGACTTCATGGACATCTGAGAGGCACTAAAGCTCGCTAAGTTTGTTTGTGTGCAGCTGAATCATGGCATCTCCGTGTTTCACTTGTTAGTCATGTTTCACTGCAATCTTTTGTGGTGGAGTGCTTTGATAATATCAAAGCAGCTGCCATTGACATAAGGACTGATCAATGTGGCCTACATTGTCACTTGGATTCGTGACACTCTCCTTAGGACTATTAACAATATGTTACCATCCTACACACTTCATTAATTGTTTTGTTCATCCTGTAAGGGTTAAACTATTGTGTTTCTCATCCTATAAGGGTTGAACTATTGTGTTGCTCATCCTGTAAGGGATAAACTATTGTGTTGCTCATCCTGTAAGAGTTAAACTATTGTGTTGCTCATCCTGTAAAGGTTAAACTATTGTGTTGCTCCATCTTGTAAGGGTTAAACTATTGTGTTGCTCATCCTGTAAAGGTTAAACTATTGTGTTGCTCATCTTCTAAGGGTTAAACTATTGTGTTGCTCATCCTGTAAGGGTTAAACTAAGTCTTAAGTTCTAGTATTTTCAGTTTTTGTTTCAAGCACCAAACGACTGATACTAGGGCTAGGGCTAGGGCTGATCATTTTCTTCTAGTGTACCTCCATACAGAGCAGTCCATAAGCCTGGAATACTATGTGTTTAAAATAGTCTGTATGAAAATATTCCATGTTGTTATAACTTCATGAAATGTGACTCCTACGAGTTATTATTTACTGACCAACCTGACCGTGAGACAATGCGGGATTAACGTCTTCTGGAAGGGGACCAGATGAAAAGCTATGGATAAGATTGTTAGGCCATGCTACACACATAAGGGATTATTTGAGAGTTTATATGAAACCAGCAGTTGTGCTGGACTGCGAAAGAGAGCTTATTAACCATATAAGATATCACTATAATAATAGTAGTGGTGAAAAAGATGGCACCATTATAGGATACATGTATTTATAACCACTAGGTATTGTACAGTAACACCCTCCACCCAGCAGGTGCCCCACCCCACCGTCTGAATCATTTTGGCTAGCATTCGGTTAGGCTGGGTACTGAATGTGCAGTAGGTATGGTTTTGTACCGGGCATAAGCAAAGATGATGGGAAGGAGAGTATCGATATCCATTTGTACACTTGAAGCTGAAGTATATATGTTGTGGCGAGATGTACAACTTATCCGCTGTTGGCACACTCTCCACAGTGAGCTCTCCATCTCAATAAAATAATGATTAATAATAACAAAAACTCTCCTCCTCCTTGGTAGGCTCCTTTAAGAAATTGGCTGTGCCCAGCCCCAGCTAATTCCTTACACATGTAAAGCTATTTGCGTAGTGCTAAGTTACATGAGTGATACATTGAGAGTAGTGTGACTGAGTTCATGTATAATCCTGAGCAATGTCGAAGCCGAATCCTTCTAAAAATATTGACCATCTAGCCAGTCTGCCGTTTGATTCTCCGACACTCTGAATAAAGCGGAGGCAGGCATGATCAGTATAACAACAAATTTTACCCCTGTGAGATAGGCCGAAAGTGTTATATTGCTTTCACCACTACCAAACACTCTTTTTCGACGGTGCATACTCCCTGTTGACTAGGCAATAGCTGTGGGGGGCATCCTTCAAACTGACGAAGGAGTCTCGTCAGGAGGTCTGGAGGGAGTCTGACACCATGATCCGGTCGGGCTGGTCCTTCTTTGTGACTTCTGAACTCTGCAAAACCCTGTGTAAATCTTCTATAGTAGCCTGCCAGACCTATGTACGTAGGAAGGACCTGAGTCCTTCTTGGTCCTAATAGCATCAATCTTAACTGACCGGGGTCTCAATTTACCCCCACCCTGACTGCATGGCACCAGGTATTCTACTTCTTCCATCCCTAAGTAATGCTTTGCCAGTTTGGCAACCAGGTGTGCATTCTGCAGTCATCCAAAGACCTGGCGTAGGTGAGAAAGATGATTGGCCCACGTCATAGAGAAGACAAGAAGGTCGTCCATGTATGTAGGCCGTAGCAAACCCGGAAATGTTGGCGAGTAACTCATTCATGTCGTTGAAAGCATGGTGGAGCTGCAACCAAGCCCAAAGGCATAACTAGGAACTCATAATTCCTGAACATCGTCTGAGATGCTGTCTTTGACATTGAATGTTAGGCGACGGGAACTTGTCAGTACCCCTTGGTTAGGTCCAATGTGGGGACGTAGTCGGCTCTGGCAAGGCTGTCAATAAGGTCTTCAATCCTCGGCATCAGGTAAATCTAAAGTAGTGACTCTGTTGAACTTGCGCAAGTTGATGCAAAGGTGAACAGTGCCATCCTTCTTAGGGACCATCACCACTGTTGACGCCCAGGAACTCTTGGATGGTAGAATCATCCCATCCCTGAGGTAGCTGTGTTCCACCTCTTCTTTGACTAGCTATAGTCTGGCATGAGGAACACGATATGTGGATGAGGGTGGCATCACCAGCATCTATCCCACGGTCTGTGTTTCCTGGTTGGTTAGAGAAAAGGGGGGAGTGAGCTCGGACAACTGCGACAAGATCCGTGCTCTGCTCCCGGCTGAGATCTCGACTCAGGTGGGGTAGCTCTGGTTGTTCCTTTGGCTCTGACCAGGTTGGTAGACGTGGTAAGTCTTGATCCGTCTCCGCCATCATGCACAGATGGGAAGGAAAGTTCCATAACCTCAACATTGATGTGGAATATACGGTCTGGTTTACGCTTGCCATTCCGACAGATCAGATGAGTAGTGGATAAGAGTTAGGCGAAGACGGGGTATGATCCCTGCCATCTGTCCAAAACGCTATGAGAGGAGGTTGACAACAAAATTAAAACTAAGTCACCAACAAATAAGCTCCCATGTACTTTTTTTTAAATCATAAACAGGGTTTTATCTGGGGGGGGGGGGGGGGGGGGGGGGGAGACCGGGGTATGTTTCCCCCCCACCCTCCCCTTCCACTCATTAATTTTTTTTATGAAGTTGCATAATGAAATACATAACTAAACATAACATGTAAAGCTCTTGTCTTAATCGTGCTCCATATAGTCACAATTTTATCTAAGTCTATATCAGATAATTTATCTGGTCCTTCAATGACTATTTTCATCAAATTGCTAAGGCTTGAATCAGCAAGTCTATTTCGTAGCCTTGTTTTGACAGTTTTCATTGCTGAAAAGCTACGCTCTACTGAAGCAGTGCTTACTGGAAGACAAAGTACGATTGACATTAGCTTCACAATGTTAGGAAACATTTGCCTGTAGATAGGACTTTTAAGGACTTCCTCTATCCCCTCTTGCATGTTTCGCACTCCTTTTTGTGAGTTTAAAAGGTGTCTGTATGTCATCCATTCTTCCATAACCAGCTCAGAGTCAATATCAGGATCAAACTTAACCACTTTGCCGTTGTCGTCTACTTCCGATTGGACCCCATACTGTCGACAAAGTTGAATTAACTCGTCTTTACCATACTCTCTGTATCTTTGATCAGATTCAGGTGGCAAGTGACGTGGATCAAAAATTGAAAATGCAACTAATAAATCCTTACCATCAGCAAATCTGCTGTTAATATTCTCAGTTAGATGTGTAATGAAAGGATTTATTACACGAGTGTGGAAAGTGCTCAAGGTTTCTTCGAAGGACTCCATAGCAATACCAGACAATTGAAGGTCTGGAATAACTTCCTTTAGACTGGCATACCATGCAGAATCTGTAGGAGATACTTGAATAGCATGCAATTCCTGAAGAGTCAAAGATACTGCCAACGGAACTTGAACAAGATCAAAGCCCTTTGTCTGTAAGGCTCTACAAAGCCTTGCAATACTGCCAAGCACCTCAGAAAGCATGTAAATGGATTCAGCTTTCTAAGAAGTAGATACTGCCAAGCACCTCAGAAAGCATGTAAATGGATTCAGCTTTCTAAGAAGTAGAGACAGACCATGAGCTTCAGCATCACCAGACTCCTCATTAATTGCTTCAAACACCACAACTATTGCAATGTATGATCTTTTAACTGACCTGATTGTGTTTTCATGCGACAGCCAGCGGGTGTCAGTAGGTTTAAGCATTTTTAGCTGGGGCATATTGAGAACTGCCTGAATCTCCTTCAGCTGCTCTGCCTTTTTGGGGGAGTAATAGGTTGGGGGAGTAATAGAACAATTTCCATAGAGTTGTGAGGTTATTGTATACCCGTTTGATGCGTGGAACTTGATTTGCTGCTTGTACACATGCTAATTGTAGCAAATGATTCCTGCAGTGAATGAATATGGCATGTGGAGATAGCCGTGTCTGGACTCCTGTCTTTCTTCCTGAAAATGTGGCGGCACCATCAAAACCCATTCCTCGCATACACTTCACATTGATTCCCTTGTCTCCTAGGTAGGTGGTAATGGCTGAAGTGATGGTTTCAGCATTCGCCCTTTTGACATGTATCACTTCAAGAAACTGCTCTTCGGGTTTGCTATCTCTTAGCCACCTGAAACACAAGGATAGCTCTTCCATGGACGCCACGTCAGTGCATTCATCCCCCATTAGAGTGAAGTAGAGAGACTCTTTTAAACTCTGTAGGAGCCCTTCTTCTACCCAAAGAGCAATGGCAGTAACAAAATCGGTAGTGGCAGTTGTGGATGTATACATAGCATTCCTACGCACTTCATCATGAACAAACAGCTGAAGATCATTAGCTCCACAAGCAATTACCAGTTAACTAGATCAGCAAAGTTAGTTGTATGGGCAATTCTATTTTTGGCCAAATAGTAGGTGCACCGTAACAATTTCTTCACAACAGTACGATTTTCATCTCATTGTCTTCTTGAAACAGACTGTATCTGCTCAATAATCGTACCTTCTCTCTGGGAATGCTCGTGTTTCTAAAGCCAGTAAACATGCCTCCTTGTGCCAGTTGGACTTAGCATGCTCTTGCATTTTCTCTCTGGCCTTTTTCCAAGCTCTAAATGGCTCATGTACCCAAGCTCCTCGAACTTGAAGGGGAGGCTTTCCCACTTCTCACAGATGGTACAGAATGCCCCATCAATTGCTGAATCGTGTCGAACCCAAGGGAAGTCATGTAACAAACTTGAATTGAAAGACATTCTTTTCTTTGATTGCTTGACTTGTTCCTTTCTGCTAGTTTTTTCCACTTTCTTCCTTTTTGGAGGATTATCCATTTCAGTGTCAAGACAAATTTGCATTATTGTCAGATTCATCACCACCAGACTCAAAAGAGTGCAGTCCAGCACTTACATCAGTTTCAGGCTTATTTCTTGGACTAGTGGAGCAATCAGGGTCAAGCACAGGTATTTTCTTAGTAAAATACTTTCTTAGGCCCATAAAGCAATCAAAGAGCATGCTATAGCTCTGCAGACAAACCTAGCCCACTGCACTTAGTGTTATTGGCATATTAAGAACCACGTGTGGCAATTAACACATTTGTCCAATGTTTCCCCCCCAAAACAATATC
Source organism: Cladorhizidae sp. MBARI D1340-BT2 (assembly GCA_028752905.1). Taxonomy (NCBI): domain Eukaryota; kingdom Metazoa; phylum Porifera; class Demospongiae; order Poecilosclerida; family Cladorhizidae; species Cladorhizidae sp. MBARI D1340-BT2. The sequence goes on along the minus strand of JAQNBH010000005.1, from coordinate 21,353,552 downwards.
CCCAGATAAAACCGTGATAAAACTTCACCAAAGGCTTCTTCATGGACATCTCCATGGTCTTGGCCAGCACCATGGCGGTGTCATCCTGATGTACAGATTGAACAATTATGGGAGGGTAGAGTTGGGCTTCTCAGGTATGTCATCCAAACACAGCTAGAACTCTTCTCGGTGAACGACCCAACATCAACTCGGAAGGAGTTTAACCAGTCGACTCCTGCACGACCTGTCGTAGAGCGAAGAGAGCCTCATCCACTCCCTCATCCCAGTTAGTACTAAACCATTTCTGGGAGGCATCTGTGTCTCTGCTTTAGTGCCACATTCTCGACAATTCCATCCATTTAGGGATGGAGCTGGAGGTCCTGATAACTTCTACCCTGAGCATCTGGTAGTAGTGTTTCCAATGACCCCATGAAGTTTGAGGCCCATCTATTAATATCTGCTCTGGCAACCCATACAACTAAAAATAGACATGAGAGTCCTAGCAAGTTGCTGTGAATCTGTGGACTAAAGATGTGAATCTGTGGACTGAAGAGGAATGGCCAATGGGAATCTTGTGGCGTAGTCCATCACTGTGAGTAGCCATCTGTTGCCACTGTCAGTCATGAGCAGAGAATCAACGAAGTCTATCTCAATCCTTTGGAAGGATCTGTCCATTACTGGAAGAGGTACCGGGAGGGGGGGGGCTCGAGCAGACTTTCATCGAGAAGTGAATTGGTAGGTCGGGCACCGGTCACATAGATCTGCCACATCTTGCGACACTCCCGGCCAGAAAAAGCAATCCTGGATCCAACGTAAAGTCTTACTACTTTCTCCTACAGTATCTGGCATTAGGAATGTGGTGTGCAAATGTCAATACCATCTCTCGATAGAGTTTTGACATTACCAACTAGAGAATGGGCTGCTTCTTCTGGGAGGAATCTACCTCCTGTAGAGGAGCTCCTGCTGCAGTACACACATTTAATCATGTAAGTTAAAATAACATTTGACAGTCTCATCTGGTTTTCAGCATCTCTCATCTGGGTGGGGCTGCTTTGATCATGGAGAAAGTAGTTTCATTGTGGATAGTGAGCTAGTCTGTCTTTTCTCTTCTGTCTCCGGGACTGCCACTCGGAGAACTTGTGAAAGTAGTTATCTTCGAAAGCAGGCACGCCATCATCTGCTTGAGCTAGCTCCAGTCTTTCATCTGTAGATGGAGTAGTGAGGCCTTCAGTGAGTGAGGAATCTGTCTCCTCAGGCGAGCACAGAACATGTTCTGGTGTGTCCTGCTTGTCTGCTGCAGCAGTGGTTTTGAGATCTTCCTTGAGCGGGGAATAATTAGTTGCCAATGGTGGTTCTGTCTCCTCCCTGTAGAGGGACTTGATGTTGGGATGGTTGCGACCAAGGGCGACATCAACTGGCAGACAAGAAGACCACCAGCTGTTCCTTGGCTCATACTGTCAGTAGGACCAAGGCCATGGGATAGGAGTATTTGTGTTGTTGGAATCCATCAAACTCTGGGGTTCGCCGTTATAGGCTGACCTGGGACCAGTTTCGTATGAACTGCAGTAATACATAGCTCAACCAACAGAATGTTGTTAGTGCTTACCCCATTGACTTTTACCCAGAGTACCCATCCATCTTGCAGATCCATTTGGCTGAGCAGTGCCTTGTTAGGACACTTTCTAGCAATATGCAAGTCATTACAGCTGTAACACCTGGGCCCTTTTATCTAATAAAAGCGAGGTTTTCCTCTATCTTCACCATCCGTAGATATCGCCGGGTTGGCTGAAGGAGAGTGTCTGGTGAGGTTTGGTGTGTTGTTCAGGAGGGGTGGTTGAGACTCATGGAGTTCTGTTGCAGCCACTGTGGCTGCTGTTGATAGTGGTTCCAGTTCCTAAATGTATCTCTATTGTTGCTTTGATAGAACCTACATGTACATGTATGACCACGTTGGTTCTCAGGGTCATGGCTGCCCTTTTGTACTGCTGCTGTAACTTGTATTCCATGTATGGTCATCAGTCAAGTGCATCATTGCATGCCCAGGGTATGACACAAGTCTACTGTATGTGAGGGGGAAGCAAGTTGAGTAATTGTTCTTTTGCAATTAAAGTCCCTAAGCTCTTCTCTGGAGATGGCATCACTTCTCCATCCATCCAGGGAAGGACTCTCTGGTAGCTGTCTCCCTTTTTTAATCATCTGGCCTAACTTTGAGGTTCTGCCAGCAGAGCCTGAAAGTTTGTTTGTCAATATTGAATAATTTCAGTAACACGTCCTTAACTTTGGTGTAGTCATTGGCAGGGAGCTGCGCTACCACTCAGCTGCTTCTGGAATCTAGGTTTTGGAGGAGATGGTTACCCCATTAGCAGGGTGAAATGTCATTGGCTGTCGTCTATTTCTATAAAAACACATTGACATTGTCTGATCCTGAGAACTTTGCTAGGTGGGGTAGGTTCTTTCCCATCGCTCTTTTCTCAGTTCGTCTGTCAGCCTCCCATTCTTCTCTTCTACCCTCTGCCTCCCGTCTGGCCTGTTGCTCCTTCTCTAGTACATGTCTGATTGTGCCCTCAGTAAGGTCTCTGGGTCCTCAATGGCTTTTTTCTTGCCTCTTCAGCCTTCTCTTTGGCTGCTACTGCCTGTTAATCAGCCAGTCACTTTTCTTCTTTGGCCTAGGCTTCCCTATCAGCCAGGAGTGTGGCCCATCTGTCGAAGTCAGCCCCTCCTTTGTCAAGCTTCTTATATTTGTTGTTGCATCTGGAGTATCATTGTAATCAGGTTGTTCATTGCCTAGAGTAGACCATACGCTGCACGGCAGTGGCTGACACTCTGGGTGTATGGTGAGCTCTTCACCAGACCATTCAGCATGTTCAGATTCAGAATGGTTCGGGGTTTCCTTCATTTTCTGCAGGAGGAGACATAGTTTTATTATTTGCTTGCAACTTTGGGCTTGGTTCGGAGATCCATCGTTGGTAACATTTGTTCTCCCAGACTTTGCGAGGTAGATAGATTCCTAGGGTGGTGATGTCGGCTGGAGTCTGAGTTTTCAACCAGTGTAACATAGCTGCTTCTGTAAAGGGAGCTGCTGTATTTAGACAGTTTGTCTTCTTTCTTTTGTACGTCTTGGTAGCTTTCTTCTGCTTTAGTTCAGCATAGTCGCTGCCACCATGTATGTGATGAGGTGTACAGCTTATCCGTTGTTGCACACTCTCCACAGTGAGACTCTCCATCACAATACAATAAAAATCAACCATCCTCCTTCTGGGCAGGCTCCTTTTAGAAATAGGCCGTCTGCCAGCCTCAGTCAGCTACAGGCTATTTGCATAGTGCTAAGCTACATGATGAGATACATGAAGAGTCTTGTGACTCTGAGTTCATGTACAATCCTGTATGATCTGATGTCAGTTAGATTGGTTTGGAATGTTCCTTAATATGGTTGGGTAGAATACTTGGTCAACTTGGGTAGTAGCCACCACATATATACCGAGGATGATTGGAAGTGTCTAGTTAACCAAATGATGAAGAGAACAATAGCTAAAGCAGAGGTACTGGCAGGACATTAGTAAATCCAATCCTAGAGTTACATACTGTAGCTCTGAGTTACTACTGTCACACTACTTTGTCTAGATCACTTGATTGCCAAATATGTAGTGTGCATCATTCAAAATTCTCACCAGGTTCATGCATCGAGTGTACATTTAGTTTACATAGGTGAGTAGTTAAAGTGCCTTATAATTATTTATTATTGTAATTATTATTATTACTATTGTTACTTGGGCTAGGGCCTTGTGGGGTTGTTTTTTTTTAATTCTTTTTCCCCTTTTTCCCCCCCTTTTTCCCCCATTCCCCCCCCCCCCCCCCCTCCCCTTTCCTTTCCTAGTTCTTGCAGAAGGGAAACATGCTTCATTTCAACTATACTAATTATATTCGTAGTAGAAACAATGTTGATTTATAGTTAGCAATGTTTAAAACACCTATGAAACCAAATTCGAGGCTGTCATTGGCTCCTGGGTGGCAGCCTCTCTAGCAAACTGCTTAATTATACAAGCTCTAATTAATGCAGATGGTGCACTTTTGTCTTTCTTGCATAATTTATAAGCTACTGTTGGCAACAGGAAAGGCGCATGCACAAGTACTTTTAAAAAATGGCTGACAATGCTAATTGCTATGCCATTTCTGGAGACAGTGGCTTCTATAGTAGGAGACAAAAAAAAAGTTCCAGTTACGTTGTGTTAATATTCCATTGGCGTTTCTGATCCAACATCGTTCAAATGCTTTTAAATAAAAGAACCTGTTCCAACAGCAAAGAATCTTTTCTCTTTTTTTTGGCATTTGAAATATTCGCGGTTCAATATCCTCGACTTCATTTGCCCATCGAGTGCCACAAGTTCAATCGGGTTTCATGCTCCAGATGCTTCTAGTTCGTTTGTCGTCGGCAGCCTCTCGCTTCTTGTACCATTCATAATTCATAATGTCGTTCTTCAGCGAAAAAGGCATGCCAGCCTCGAAGAAATAGTGGAGCAGAAGGAGCTGCTGACCGATGAAACGACTGTCGACTAGCTCCAGCGACTGCTACAGACCAAACAAGGGCTACAGCATTTCACTGTGCACCATTCTGCTTTGCAGCACCACTCTACTATCAGCTTGTCAGACTCACAGAACAAGTTAAGCTGTCTGTCATTTCTAAAGCTTGCTAAACTTAGTTAAGCTAACAACCTGGTTTGAGCTTACAGTTTATCTTGAATGATGAGCTTATTTTAAATTTGAAGGGTAAGATCAAGAACATAGCTTGGCCTGGGCTGGGGGTTGAAGGACCAGCGTAACGTCGGCTAAAACTTTTGGACTGCTTAGCTTACTCCTTAGTAAGATTAGCTAGAGTCAGTGAAACATTGGATTTCCAATTAAAGGCAAGGTAATATTACAATAATATACCTTACCTTCCCTGCCTTTAGTGATGAAAAATCTGGCATTTTTCTTGGGGAGGTGACTTGTGGCGAGGAGGATGGAGATTGAATTTTGTTGTACTTATTCATTGGTACATGCATATATGCAAAATTGCTATGATTTTTTTATCATTGAGCAATGAGCATGCATAACCTTCACCAGTGAACTTTCATGACAATTAACACCATATCATGTAAGGCTTGTGTTATGGTTGGCTTTCACAACCAAATTGGCAGGACACATTTTTGGTGGGGAGCATGGTCTCATATATTTGAAAGCTACAACCAAGTGTGTGTTTGTCTCAGTGTGTCACTATATCTCTGACATTTGAACATTTATGTGTGAACCATAGATGAACTTGCCTCAGTAAATTATTAAAAGACATCTTCATATAATAAAAGATGATAGTCAGTTACAAAACTAACACTATAAACATATTTTCTACATTGCTATTTTGCGAGCATAACAGTTGTTTGTTTGCTGGATCGACTCCTAACACTTCTCCCATTCAACCAGCGAATGTAAAGGAGATGTAGGCTAGTATGTGTTTGATGGGGTCATCAAGGACAAACTTATCCTAAAACTAAACCATAGAAGTCTAGATCCTGTTGCATGTACAACAAAACAACATCAACCGTGTAATGAGTAATGCATTGCTGAAATTTTACACTCCTGACAGAACTTTTCCACTCTTACAGTACACCTGTCATCAAACACATGACATCCTCCACCATGGGCACCACTGACACAGAGTTCTCCATTGGGCAAAATATCAATGAGTAAATGAATCAGCTCCTGGTCTACACATGGTTGATGTGAGGCCTAGTATTCTAGACATGGCTTGTTACATACAATAGCTTAGTTAGGTGGTTCTAGAGGTTAAGTTTTCTAAGGCAAGTCCTGCTATATAAAGTCTTCAACCTTTCTAAGAAAAGGCCTGCTAAGCTGCTCCGTGAAGTTTCTCTAAGGCAAGGCTTACTAGCTACTAGAGGTTCTGTGAGGGCTTTAAAAAGGGGCTTGTTTTATAAGCCTTAATCTACACTATGCTTTGCCTAACACTATGTTTAGGAAACCTAACCTCTACAAAATTATATAGCAAACTTTGTCTAATGCATCTTAGCTACACAGTGTATCAATGAACTAGAAGGCAAAGATACTAATACTAAGCTAGACCTGAAGGACAGACACTAATGGGCTAGGACAAAAGGTTAGGGAGAGAAATAACAAACCTAAACTTTAATGGCGTTTGTTTGGCATTATCCATCGAGTTTTTTATGTAGTGATTCTGCGTTTCAAATTTCTCGACATCTGTAACATTGGAACGGGTACAGAACTGGAATTTTTTGGGTCTCCAACTGTACATAGCAACGCTTCAATTACCTCTAGAACTGAATCAGCTTAAGGGGGAAAGAAGGCTGCGTATCGCGTAGTCTCATATAAAGTACCATATCTTTGCTCGCATTCACTCTAGTTTCCCGATTTATATATCAAATTATAGCTTGCAGTCTGTACTTCCTAATGGTAAGTCTTTTGTTATTTTGTTTCGTTCCTAGCTCATTATAGACTCTTCCAGTGCGGACCGTAAGCCGTTAAGTAAACCACGTTGCAGCAACGACCTTTGCGAGGCTCTTATTCGGTCTATTAGTCAATCATAATGAGCACTACAAACTGCGCGTCTTGAAATTTTGAAAAAATGTTTTTTTGTCTCATTTTCTGAACATAGCTTTATGACATCACGTTACATTTTCATCTATAGATCTTTTTTAGTAATGCTATCAAACAAAAACTCTCGCGCAAGTTGTAGAATATAAAAATTGCTTTCAAATGATATTTTTTTTTTAATGAAAGGATAAAAAATATTCAAGTTATCATTTGAACGGTTTTTCAAAAATCACTTCAGAGATATTGAGCCTTGAAGTCCAAGCAGTTTGTAATCACATCCCAGCTGCCAGAAACACCCCCTGTTCACCAGAATACATCCCTCATTACTAGAATTGTGTGTGTACTAGAATTGTGTGTGTACTAACAAAATGTTTGACTTTTCACAGTCCTTTATTTTTTCGACAACAGCAGTATCCTACATCCTAACTATAACCTGAAAACCAACAATATATATATATATATATATATATATATACACATACACATAAATTAAAGACGCATCAGACTTGTTACATGTATATTGCATATTGAATTAGCAAACATAAACACGTCATCATTTGCAGGGCTCCCATGCCCAGGTCCATCCATCGTCACCCTCCACACATGTCTTCCGACACCCTCCAGTAATCCCTGAAAAACAATAGAACACAAACAAAAGTCATCCTCCACTAATTCCTAAGCTTGACAAAAAGACACATAAACAAAAGTATCTTCCAGTAATCTCTGTTTGACAATAGAAAGCAAAAGACACATAACAAAATAAAATGTTACAGATCCCCCATGCCAGGACCATACAATGCTCCGCCCTCCATTGAACTCTGCTGCCTCTCGACAGCAAGCCTGACACTTGTTGCACTCATATGTTCTGTCTTACCCGCTCTACTCCACACAACAGAATTAAAGTCATTTTGGTTGTGTATAACCACCTAAACATTTGCACAAAAGATCCTCGGACATTAATTTATCAAAAACCTCCTAGCCTTGTCCAGAGGAATCATAGGCCTATCGGTACTGGTGGTACCTCACCTTTAGCACAAGCTGGATTAAACTTACACCAACTCAAAACTCCTGTAGGACAATACTCGTGTTGGGATGTTCCATAGTTGACTAAGAGTGATAAAAAATCGCTTTCACATCGCAAATCATCCCCTCGAGGTTGTCCTTTCTAATTGCTCCCCTATAGTAGGTTTGCATTTTAACTATAGCACACGACTAACCCCCCTAGCACCACCCAAAGACACTAGGACCGTAAGGCTCGACTTCCAACAACCGTTTATGTGCATTTGTATACCCATCACTAATTTATGTGTGTGTACCTAAGCTTCAGTCTCTCCACTGAACGCTAAAAAAGTTTGTGTTCCTACAACTTCCATAGAACCCGAAGAGCCTTCAAAATTGGCTTCACAATTTTTACCTTGTGACCCTCAAACCATTCTGTGTAACTTGCTTCTGTTTCATCTTCAGGTCTTCGCGCACAAGCTTGACAGAACTTAGACATAAGATAATAATCTAAAACTTCTCCAGTGTCCCAAGACATCACCGCAACCAAGCCATAATTTGATTTGTGGCCCTGTCTGAGCCATGTGCCGTCAACAGTAATACTAACATCAATGATGTCTTCATGCCTAACCCTATAAAAATCATGTAACCTATGAGCGGCATCCAACATAATACTGTTACTGCATTTGCGTCACTCCATGTAACCTATGAGCGGCATCCAACATAACTCTGTTACTGCATTTGCGTCACTCCCTATTGACCTAGTATATTTTAAAAAAACAAGTGGAACCAAGAGGGGGCAACATATCCATGACTGCAGTGATATCTTCCAGACCAGAATGACTAATTCCAGCAATGCGAGCACCCAGTACTGACTGGATGTTCAAAGAATGCTTCTACAGATACAGGGTTTGAGATGTCTCGAGTGTTACTACAATTTGAACAAAAAGTAAAAATGAGACACCATGCCTGCCCTGCGGGCTTCAGTTGCAAGGGAGCTCAGTTACCACATTGAATACACTTATTACACCTTTCTATTACCTCTCTAAGCGTATCTAAATTTATTATACGATTACCCTTACCTAGTTCTCCAACACCACCCGAGTCCAAAGAGGTAGAGCCAGTAGATCCAGTAGCAATAGCCACAGAAGCAGCTGAACGATCCATGAGAGCCAACTTCTTCCTGGTCATAGTCACTGGTCATAGTCACAAATGGAACTGGCCTCTCTTCAGACATTTGCAATTGATTGCAAGGTAAGTGAAGGTTCACAGAAGGCGCTACCCCACCTACAGGATCCAAGAGACTCACAAGGAAACAGCTAGTAACTTTTTAGTACGGAGATAAACATTAAAACTTGCCTGGCGCGGCTACTGTGACAGGCTCAACAACAGCCGCCTGTAGGGCTTTCTTCTTCTTGTCACTCTTCTTGAATCCTTGGCCTTTCTGTTTAAAATGCTTCTCTGTTCTCTTCCCCATAACTCAACAGTGTGAAAGTTTCAAGCGAACCGACTAAAAAACACGTGACCTAAAAAAAACGTGCTTGTCTTAGAGGTTGCGCACTATCCCCCCCCCCCCCCCCCCCCCCCCCCCCCCCGCCTGGCCAATTCATTGCGCAAACGACTGGTAAGGGTCTCCATGAAATTGGCAACATTTTGATATATAAAAACTGTATTTTGGGTAGGCGATCATCGCCGACCCCCCGATTGTAGCCAGGTAAGACTGGGAGAGAACCTCTTCCAATGTGAAGTGAAATGAAATGAAATGGAATAATAATGCACTGTATAAAAATGGCTATATCTTCTGATGCAAGTATTCACTTGCTCTGAAACTTGAAACTCAAACTCCAGACATACTATGAACCCTTTTGGGCAAAAAAAAAGAATTTTTTGAAAAAATATGTGTTTTCAGCCCTCTTCCCCCCTTAACCAGAAGTAAGCATCTAACAAATATCTCGTACTCATAAACATGTGAAAAGTGCGTGCTAAACTTACCGTCACTTGTTTAGCAAGGCTTGAGAGATCCATAGTGGTGATGGCCTTTCAAACCTCAAACCATACCAGTTTTAACTAGACGATAATTTGGCAAGTGTTGTTTGGGGTCGTCACATTTTTAGTTATCTGGAGACCATTCAACAGAGAAAAGCCATGTACAGCAAAAGATGAAGGCAATGTTTTGGATAGACATCTTGCTCGAAACAGACATCAGTGACATTTCAGAACATTTTCTCTGCCTAGCCTACTAGCAGCTTCCTTCTCTCCCTCGTGTTCATCACCAATTAACTGAGTAGGCGAAATTGCAGATTAATAGGTTCAATTAAGAAATGACTTGTATATGTGCCTAATAATGAGCGTTGGAATCAGCATTAGGAGATGTGCCAAATACCAGCTTGTCGATACAAGTGTATCACTTAGACACATGTATTTATCTAGTCTTGTTGGAGGTCTGTGTTGATAACTATTGCCACAGGACCTCTGAGGAAACCAACAGATCACTTCTCTAAATAAACTTTCAACCAACTCACAGTTGACAACAAAATTACAATTAACTCTATAATTAACTTGAAATTTACTCTCTCTGAGTGAAGACATCAGGAGGCTCTGCAGGAAGTTCAACATCAGAGTCATTTTCTGATCGGGAAGAACTCTGAGGTCACAACTGAGCAGAGTAATTACCAGCTAAAATGCACTTTTTGCAGCTGTAGTAAATACTACATAGGCGAGACTTATGGAACACTGGAGACCAGAATGAAAGAACGAGGTGCCTGTAAAAAAAAGTGTGCTAAAAATAAATTTGCAATTGCTGTACATACATGAGACAATGGACATCCTGTTTTGCGGGAGGAAGCCACCATCTATGACCAGGCCAGAAGACAGGGGAAACTGCTAGTGAAGAAGACATTATACATCTGCCTAGCACCAAAGTCTGAGCGGTTTAATCGAGATTATGTAATGGACTTACCTGGCTGCTGGGTGAGCACTCTCAAGAGTCTGAACTTGAAACCACAACCATCATAATTTATCTGTATTCTGTTTATTTAGTTATTTGTCATTCTTTTTGGTGTTTTAGTTATATCAAGCTTTTAGTTATATCAAGCATATATTTTTATTCATTTTATTTTTTATCTAATGTTTTTCTTTTTGTATTGTTTATTTACTTAGTTTTAAAATTTAATTAATTTATAATTTGGTATTTATTATTTTTGCCACATCAGATTCACGTACTGAACACGTGTGCCAGGATGTGGTTGGTATGGTGGATAGCAATGTATTATAAGCTCACATGACTCTTAGCATCTCATTATTCCTGATGAAGACCAGAGCACCTACTCGAAACATCAAGAGAATAAATGTCAAGTTGATTATTGAGAAGGTCATTGTAATGATCACTTCTTGGTGTAAGAAATGTCCAGTTCTTGGTGACTGGCCTAGTTCTGTGCTGTTGACTTTATTCACAAGAACAAGCTTCTGATAAAACCAAAAAGTATGAGTGTGTACTTGAGCAATAAATAATATCTACGATTGGTTAGTTGTGGTGTTATACTGATTAACTGCTTGTAGGTGGCCCTCGACAAAAATGTTCTTATTTATTTTTTTGGTTAGTTTGTTCGTAAAAAAATGTCTTGTGAATATGTTGATGGACGATGTTGATGGACGACACAATTTTTTTCCTCCCTCGCACATTCAGTATTAAAACAGAGGTCTCAGTATTCACCACACAGTGTGCCTGCATGAAGCAGGATGAAGTAATCGTATTTCCACTGGAACATACATGTATATGCCATTTGAATGTACATGGCCAGTGCCCTGCATGTAGCAAGCAAGCATCTGCTGTATGCTATTATTAGCAATGTTGTATACACGGTTTGGGTTGGACTGTTTAACCCACTCACCGTCATAAGCGTATATATACGTCCAAACCACATGATTATCGGTGAAAAATCATTAAAAAATCAATCGTTCGGTTGTAAATTAAGATATGAATATCAAAAAATAGCTCAATTCTTGCTCTACGTACGTGCCGAATATAAGAGCCGTACGGGTTCGGTAACTAAGGTAAAGTAAAATTAAAATCGCTGACCGTTCACTTTTTGAATAAGTTGGAAATGACGGTCAGACTAACTTTAGACCAAGTTCTTTCTAGGATTCAAGACGACGACTACGTCCTATCAGAGGACGAAAGTAGCAGCGAGGAAGGTGAAGTAATCTATTCCTAACTTGGGAAGAGTAGCATTGATCCTGAAATTGTGCTATCGATGGGTGGGAGATACTTTTTGGACAATTTTCTGGCGAGAGCGGTGTCGCTCGATAGTCTGTTTGGGCGGAGGATAGTCTAGCAGTGACGAAGAAGACTATGCCAGTGAGTTTTGTTTACTTGCTAGCTAAGTAGCTAGCAAGTAAAGCATGTTCTGGATAGAATGGTTTAGCTGTTCTTTCGTGGGACAATCCATATATAAATTCATTAGGTCGAGGAGGCAATACTTTTTGTTTATGTTGACATTATTCTTTTTAGGTATGGTGCAACCAACCCCTTCACTGTCACCCTTCCTCAAAGCCACTACTTGTGGAGTTCATATTCCTTCGGTTCATACTCATTCAAGGCCTGTTGGTCAGCGTAGTCGCAGAACTAGAGGCAGTAGTAGAGCTAGGAGTAGTCAACTTGGACGTCTGAGTAGACGTAGTCAAGTAACTTCCAGTATTCATTTGGATACCTCAATGGCTTCTTGTACCAGTCATGTTTGATGCTACATACATTGTGTACCAAGTGTTATAAGAGTAAATGAAATGTGAAAATATATATTCCTAGATGGTGTCTATACATTACATTGTGGTAGTGTGTGGTACTGTGGCACAATGATGTCTTCTTGTATGTTGCTGGTCAGCAAGCCTCCATCACTGTCTGAGTGGCTGAAAACACCTTGATTATATACCATACTAGAGGGGGAAATGCCATATACGTGTGTGCACGTACATAGATCATATTACTACAATTGTTAATTATCTGTGAAACCAGAACTCAAAACTTATAATTAGATTCATGACATTGTGGTTTGTTTCTATGGCAACTGTAGGTTACCACAATGTTGGTCATTATAAGGGCTTTCATGTGAACTATGGTTGCTAAAGGACTTTAGTCAACCTTTGCATTGCGTATGTCTATGCAAGTCAATTTTTTGTAATTTTTCAAAATAAAGTCAACGGTGGAAGGGTTAAAGCAGTTGCAAAATTGGGCGCTGCCGAGATTATTTTTTTGGGGTGTGTGTGTTTTTTTGCAATTTGGAAATCGGCCATATTGAAGTGCTGCTCAAATAGTTGATCTGCACTCTCAGATGCACGTAGCTGTATATCTAGCTATAACTATGATATTTCCCTTTTACTGCTAGTACTGGTGTTGTGCACACTTTGTCTTATATGTATATGTACATTATTCTGACACACATCTGATGTACCTTGTACTCGACCTACCTCGAACCTATGTAATGAACCTCATCTAGTTGTCACCAATATATTATATGTATCATCTGAGCATGTGTGCTTTTGGTGCATTCTAATTTTGCTCAGTGAATGTGTGGGTATAGAAAAGCTTAGCAAAGTGCTGTAAGTCTGATCAAAATTGTGTGTAAATGATCAGGGAGTGATAACAAACGGGTTTAGTTATTAGGCACTTTAATTCTGAGATAAAAACCTCATATATACTTAATACAATACAGGTCTACTTGAAGGTCGGTCATATTGTTACAAGCATTCTACTATTGCTAGCAACCTGGCCATGATCCTGGAAGTTGATATGATATGAATTTTGTGTGTATGTTTGTGATGTAGCTCTGCCTATTGAAGAGTTTGAGTCCAATCCAAACACTGTGATGGTGTTGACATCGTGTGGTGGCCACTTTGGGTTCCTGGAGGGACTCTATCCCAGCGATAAGACTTGGATGAATAGAACTGTAAGGCAGCTTCTGGAGGCATTCAAAACAGTTCTGTAATGAAGTTTTGTTTTATCACAGCTCCCTTCTTTAAAAAGAAAATGTTTTATGATTGTTGTTTTACATAAAGGATAGCCGTATGTTTGGCCTGACAAAGTAAGGGATCACTAATAAAATATACAGTTTTGAAAAAATATATGAAAAAACATCACAGTGTAGACATGTTACCGGTATACAGCAAATGGTTATCACATTGTAATAATATTATTCATTAAAAAAAAGTTGTCAATTGACCAAGAACACTGGGGATCCGTCCTATTGAGTCCTATTGATACCAAATCTGGGGAAAGCTGCTCGTGCTTACAGCATCTCCTCCTCCTCCTCCCCATGCATCTCTATCGTAATGGCAACTGCAGAGGAGGGAGCGTGGGTTGTTTGAGGACTAGGACTGCAGTGCCCTATACCCCTGTCCTGAGTAACAGTGGCAGGTAACACCTTGAACCTTCTCTCGTAGCTTGGGTCATCAAAAAGGGGCTCTTGGAGCAGTGTGGTATTTTTGTTTGGAGCCAACCTCTTGAATACTCTGTCATAGTCGGAGTCAACTCGGAGCAGTTGATTGTCTTTAATTGAGCTCTTGAAGGTAACCAGATCATACAGAGCCTCTGAGTCCTCCTTGCAGCTGATGACCATAGCAGAGCCATGTGGAGGTTCCACTGACATCAAATTATCTGTTTAGATCAGAATAAATTTCACATCTACATGACATTCAACTGTTTTATATCTTTTTTATGTTCATATTATATTAGATATGCAACCATTGCATAGAATAACTGTATCATTGTGTGTGCAACATTACCATGGGTGTGTGGCAGGATAGAAATGATCCTGTCCAGTGACTTATTGGTTGTACGTGCTGATGGCTCCTTCAAATCCAAATCCGAATGGTCGTTGCCTCCATTCTCTGACACTTTTCGAGAACTGGCAACTGTTTCCAATATCTGACTGCTATAAATGTCTGGCTGTGTAGGAATTTCCAGATTGATGGTATCTTGATTCCCATCACTTATCCACTCTGTATCTATAAAGGCTGGTACATCCCCAAACCGAGAAGTGTTTACCTGTAAGCCCGTCACAAATATTTCACTGTCTTGGTGCTGATTGTGCATGTGATCTTGGTGTATTGAAAGTGTTTCTGTTGGGTTTTCGTAACAATCATTGCCTTCAATAGATACACTTACTTGAATTGTGTTTGGTCCCTTCTCTTTCAGGCCTGCCTTGCTAAGAGTGCTTACAACTTGGGTTGATTGCTGGCAATTAAATCCACCAGCATCCTCATGTTCTTCATTATTACAGTCGTGTATCTTGTGTCCATTCTTGATACTACTTCTAGAATTGCTGTGACAAGAAGGGTGCATATTTTTTGAATTTCTCCTTGCGCTTTGTTGAAAGACATTTCGGCGATTATAATTCCCTGATTCTTCACTTGTCAGTGGAGGTTCATTGTCTGTGCTCCTTGTACTGTCTAAGTGTTGTGACGCTTGTAGTTCCAGGCATAGTTCTTTCACTACATTGACATAATCACGGCTGCCAGCATTGCCATAATTCAATCTATAAAATGATGTACAATACATCAAAGCAAAAATGTATTGACTAGAGAAGGTGGACATTGTGCTGATTGTATACATTATGCTAGTGTTTGTCACTAAGCAACTATGCTCATGCACGAAACCAGGTAAGCCGAGGCTATCTATTGTTTAACACAAACTCACTCAAGTATGCCTTGACTTCGTACACAGTAAATGCTTGCATTTTTCTCTGAAAAAGAAAGAAGAATTATATATTGTCAAGTTGGGCTACATGAAACATTTACAATATGACGAGAGACTAACCAACAAAGCACACATGCAAAGTACATTGACTTCAAAGAGCTGCAAGGGACTTTTCAGTATAAGTATCCTCAACTACTTAAATAAGAACCATCAAGTTAGATTGAAAGAAAAACAAATGTACACAAGAATGTCTTGACTTAGACAGTTGTGCAGTACAAGACCATAGCTACTTATATGTTGAAAAGAAAACACTCTGCATACAACTCTAGCATTAACTATCCAACCGTTTATAGTAGAAAAGATAACAAGTAGCAAACGCCCTACATCGGTTTAGCGAGAAAGAAATATAGACTATTGGAGCCATAGCTAGCTAGCTAGAGTTAAGTTGGTATTGCAGGTAAATTGTACAACTTGGAGACTAACTTATCTTTGGCTTTATCTCATAGATGTATCTTAGGCTATCCTTCCTCTTGACCCTTTTATAAATGCACACAACAGTTAGAAAAACTATACTGGTCAGCAGAACTCCGGCAAGGGGTACAACTACCACATATAACCATTTAAGAACATCCAGACTCTCCATCAACATGTCAGTAGTGCAAACTTCACCCTCAGAAGAATTACCAACACGTGAAGACAAACAGGGATTCACTGTACTCCCAGTTGTATTGACAGCTGATCCATAGCTGAAGTAACTACTAGTCATGCCTAGGACAACTTCAGAGCAACAGAAAATTTACCACCAGCTAAGCAGTTCTAGAATACTTGTTAGCAACAATGTGGATTTAGTTGATGTGAAGCGCGCACTTTCAATATAAATAGCAGACTCGATCGCTAAACTGGTTGTTATTGCCGGGGGCAGGGTACCAATGTTGTAGCACTGTACTCTGCTATGACTCAACTCGTAGCCTTCATTATCACAAACTGCATATGTCATCAAAAATGACCCATAGACATGTCTGTCCTCAACTGAAACCTCAGTAAGTGTGCACATAATCTTCCTCTATCTGGATGTTTAAGGTGCGAGATAATGTTATAGGAATCAAACCCTGCACAAATTACAGCATTTTGTAATCTTATGAAGGGTTACTGCACTCTCCAGTTCAACAAGAAAGATTGATGGAAAAGCCAAGAAAAATGTCAAATATATTTTTCTGGCCTGCTGGCAAGCATTCAAGCAAACGGGGAGTGTTTCGTGAGTTGAGGAGTATTTCAGTATAAGCTTTAGGGTGGAGGCATTTCAGAATTAGCTTCTTGCAAACTTTATTACTTCAATTTTACAAAAGTCTATATTGGCCACATGAAAATACATACCTATACCTACTGAAATGCTCATAGCCAAATGAATTCCGACTTGACGAATCTACAGGTGAAAGGTATATATCAGGCATTAAAAAAATGCTAGTCCCTTTGCACACAAAATGTGGGATTGTGGCAAGCAAATTGCTGGAGAATAGACTCTGGAATTGGTTACTTGTTAAACTAGCACATGTGGTATATAGAATGACTGGTGCTTTAGAACTCATAGCTCTAGTATGGGATCTAGGTACTTTACCACCTTGTGTTGTACATGCTAATTTACTGTTTGGACCAGGGCAGACTCCTTTATGCTATTCTGCTTCAGAAATTCCCAGCAGGACTGCAGCTTCTGGTCAAGGCTTGAATTTCCCTAGATCATCCGGGAAGTTGAGATCTGATCCAGGGAGACTATAAAATTCCAAGGATTGCTATATATAAAACTCCAGGGATTCCTCTCATATGCTTACCAATAGTAAATTGTTGGCTATAGATAACATCCTAAATCAAAGGAAATTTAAACCCAGAGCCAGGAAGTCATTCTTTGATGAGGGGAATTATGATTATTCAAAGTTAATTTTCTGTCTTCCCTTGGGAGTGGGCACATCTCTGTCTTATGTCTTGTACCTCCTCTATGACACATTCTTGCTGACATGACACACATGGCCCCACCTTCATATGGCCTTGCCAGCATTAGGCAATGACGTGGCTAGCAATCACCAAATTAAAGACCTATAGTCCTTTGTACTACTTACTAATCATACAGTTAACCCCATGGCTATACAAAGTAGCCTCCTCCATTTGTTAGTGGGCAGTTATAGAGCCTTTACTTATCCAGGGTCTATTAATCTAGACTGGCGGAGTGAACACAGAATGCCACCCCATGGCACAAAAATAAATAAACAAACAAAAAATGACAGTAAATGAGATAAGATGACTTGTGCCGTAATAAACACTGACATACGTGTATGATGAATATTAACTTAATGTTCAAGTTTTACTGCTCGGTTATGTTGGAGTGTGGGAGGAGGCAGGTAAATCGGTCCCTTCCTCCTCTGCCAACATTTCACTACGCATTGCAATATGCACCCGCATACTTCCCATCACTTGATTATACTCACACCCTCCACCTTCCCAAATAACAATGCTGCCTTCCCCTCAATGCCCACAATCTCAAACTCCTCTAACCATATTCCAGCTTTTTCAATTCCATCCAGCTCATTCATTAACATTTTCTGTTCCCTTCCAGATTCATCACAGTCCATTAGAAAGTGCCCCACATCCTCCTTCCCAAGTTACATTCCCTCTCAGTTTCTCATCAAATCACACAACCAGGTATCTGAAGACTTCCACTACTTCCAGTTCCTCCATCAATATTCCACTTCACACTATTCCTCCCTTTCCCAATGACCATTACCTTATTCTTATTCTCAACTTCCATCTTATCACATAGTTCAGCACCATATCCAACATCTCTGTAACTCCACTCCTGTGCATGCCAAAAGCACGATATCATCAGCATAGAGCAATGCACCTCACCATGTACCATTGCTTCAATCCCAGCTCAGCTCCCTCTAGCTCCACCACTCCCGACACGTATATACATGTTGGTGACAAAGGTCACCCCTACCTAATCCCAAACCACCTCGACTGACCTCTGTCCGACTATCCAGACTATCCTAGCCATTGTGGAGGCCTTCACACATCCGTACAAATTTCTCCTCCACTCACGCTTGTCTCATTGTATACCACAAACCATCCCTTACTGATATCTACAAAAGCTATATAGGTAAGATGATCCCTTCTCCCTTTTCCGGATCCCTCACCTCAGCCTTCCAAAGTAAATACTATTTGAGTGGACAGAAAAATGTGTATGACTAAGCAAAATTTGTGCTTGCTCCCTATAGCATAACAGCAATCCTAGCATTACACTGTCAATGGCATCTGTCCTGGTCCTATATAACACCAACCATTGCCCTAGCTGAAACCCTAGGTAAAGTCGTAAACCAATACTGATCTGCAGTATTAATGAATTATTGATGTCATACAATACCAGTTTATACCATGGGTAAGCAACAAAAAAAAAAGTGGGCATCATTACTTTCACACAATATTTCCTACTTAAACCCTCTTGATGAACTACTCCTGTCCAAATAGGCCAATTTTTTTTCTTGCTCGACAAATTTTCTTGTATGTACATTTTTCCTTCTAAGCATGGTTTATAAGAGCGAGACTGAATATGCAGGAATACGCATTCTCTGCATCTTGGAGTGAAACACTTTTTGAGTCTGTACACTTTTTGAGTCTGTAGAACTATAAATGTCACACTAACTTGGAATACATAATTATTACAATTGAAGGTCATTGTAAATAGATAACTAGTTCTAACTTGAAATTTAATCTCTCGACATTTCGACTAGATGCCTTCATCAGGAATGATGACATAAAAGCTACACACAACAATTACATGCTGTGCATAGTACACAGGGTCAACTATTGACCTCTAAACTGCTAGACTGGTGGGTATAGTATTGTCCCACCAAACCGTCTGTCTGAGTGTGGTACTGAATTACCTATCATAACTTGACAATTTCACGCCCAAGATAAAAAAATTAAAAATCGATCAACTCATAAACCAGAACGCAGAACGCTCTGAACCAGCAAAAATGTTCCTATTGAAACCCCACACAAGTGGCACAGAAATCCAAGTGGAAGACTGAGGTCCACAGTATTCTTACTGCCCTCGTGCCGCCAAAAATGCGCCTAGCCTTCTTGAAAATAAAAAAGCAGGAAAGAGTCGTCTACTGCCTTTAAATAATGCGCTGCATACGTTCACCTCTACCGGAAGTTAGTGGATGAAAGCAATCGAGTCTGAGGTCGTTTGAGCCTAAAACTCGGTGTACACATTGAAGTGAACTCATGAAGCACCATAACAAATTTCCATTGGTTCTAGCTCTCCTAGGATTGTTAGGATTGTTAGGTATGATACGTGATAGCCATAGTGTCATAGTGGTGGTGAGTAAATTTCAAGTATTGTTTTTCTCTGAACTAGCTTATTCAGAGGGCACCTGTCCCTCTGGTGACATTCGACTCTGCCAAGTTCCAACTTTATCGAGTCCAGATAAAAACGTGGGTAGAGTGGATGTGTGCTGTGATGATAAATGGGGGACCATATCCCTTCAGGATTCGAGAAACTTCTGGAGTGAAAAGAACATCCAAGTAGCCTGTATCCAGCTGGGGTTCAGTGGAGGTCTTAATTCCATCCCTCCAATCAAGTAAGTATTTTGAGAAACATTGTGAGTGTATTGAGTTGTCCTGAAATCTAAAATTGGCTTGGGTCTTATTTTTCATTGTTTTAGTGAAAATAAATATATTTTCTAGAATTTGCACTTGAATACTCTCTCGAAGTAGCAGTCATTATATTTGACTTGAGTTAACCAGTAATCCCATAGAGAAGTAAATGTGTACATCCATGTACAATATATATGACCCTTGTGAACTTCGAACATTGCAATTAGCTTTCTCCTGTAATATTTCAGGCTCATTAATATTTCAGGCTCATTCGCCAGGATTGTATTAAGGGGTGGAGTGTGTTCTAAAAAGAAATATATATATACACCTAATTTTGGTGACCTCGCCCATTGTTCAGTGACTTTTGGTGGCTTCATTTATCTTGGTGTATTACAAAAACTTGTAGTTACGACTTTGGAGCTCCATAGATTCTGTGCACTTCATTCTATGGACTTGATATATAGCTCACAAGATAGATCTTTCTCTGTGCTATCTTTTGAAATATTACATTGGTAATAACCATGCCAAAGTTACAAGCAGTCAAAGTGACGGTCCTCAAAACCTGCATGCCTGAACTCTCTGCACTCAAGGCTCCTGATGTAATTACTACCAGTGGCAAGAGGAAGCCTTTCTTGTAAGATATTAATGGGTTGATGCTTGAGAAAGCTCCAAGAATGCTCCGTGCTAGTAGACCAATAGCAGCTGCAGGACCACACTACTCTTAGTAACTGTAGTTTTCATATGGAACTCCCTGAGCACTCGTGTTGTAAGAGCATTATACAGATAAGTAACATGGCTAAACTACTGTAAGCTGCTCTAGGATGCACTGTACCAATCTAGTTGCTAATGGTAGATTTTCACTGAGCGTGAGCAATGGCCTAGTGGAAAGGCATCTGCATCCTCGAGGGCGAACAAAAGGCTGGCCAGCCTGGCCAGCCTGGCCAACCTGATTAGGGAGAGTGCCAAGTGTGGGCCTTAGCTTTTGTGACCCGCCCTCAGTCACAGTTGACGATACTATTGCGTATTAGCATTTTTGGAGCAAAAACAAGTGAAGAACAAAGATACTATTAGTAGTAAGTTTGTTAAGCAGTTAAAACAGGTGGTCATACCCTATAACAGCTGCATCCTGTTGTAGGGCCTTCTCCCTCGCTGATGCTAGCAAAGGGATCATCGCCACTGTCATCAGTATTGTTGAGATGAACAGTCTCTGTTGCAATGGCCTCTGCAGCACTACAGGCTAGTCCACCAGGCTTCAGGCAGTGAATGAAGTCATCATCAGAGCCATCAGTGCTGCTGGAAATGCCACACACCTTGATAGAATTGACCATAACTTCACGAGACTCCATGTTCCAGGTTTTTTCCCCCCATTCTAAGCAGCTTGTCTGGAGCCCTGACATTGCTATAGCTGTGGTGAGGGACTCCCCACCTGAGGACATATAATCATTGTACAAGTATGCTGCATTCGACGATGTGTGTTGCCATAGATTATTATTAACTTTGTTAGTCATATGGCATCATATGGCACCTATAGGCAAGGGACATGTATGGTGACACAAATACTTTTAATATTGTAGTATTGTTTATCCTGTTGGCGTCTCAGGAAATGGAAAGTTCCTCTGCCACGGATGAACTTGAACTCCACACGAGACACAAAACCACACATGCACAATATTTGCTGTCGTTGCTTGTGTAAATAAGCATGGGTTACATGTATACATGTGCAAACAATTCAAAGGTGTGAACAATTCAAAGAGGCGAGCCAACTGAAGATGGAGGCTAGGGAGCGAACTATTTGAGGGTGTGAACTGATCGAGGAAATATGGCCTGTCGTATGGCAGCTTTGTTTGTTCCTGTTCTAGCATCAGCATCCAGCAACAGAGCTAGTATATCTTTATATATATCAAAGTGAACTCTTAAGAGTAGATGAAGGCTAGAGTATCTAGTCGAAATGTCGGGAGAGAAAATTTCAAGTTGAGAAAGTCATTGTTAAGTAAATAACTATTTTTTGTTTCACTAAAGAGTCTATAAGATATGCACATGCTAGTTTAATAAGGCTTTACGTCTAGTAGCTACATATGTTATACACGCTTGGTACACTAGGTTTTCAAAGTCATAACTATAATATACTTACCTAAACTTCTTCTCATACTTGCAAGTTTGTTGACCAGAATTTTTTTTCTTTCTTGAAAATTGCTTAGGTGTGGGATAATTACCTAGGTTACAACTAAGGAGTTAGGTGTAAACCTAGAGGTCGAGCATGGGCGCTGAAAATCAAATTTCAAAAAAAATATATCACCCTCGTATTGGTATTTTATGTTACCGGACAAGCGTCACGAATCTGTGACACAATTAAGTAAGTGCGGAGAACGAGTGTCATGGATACGCAACTTGCACGTTAACAGTCATAAGGACGAGCATCACAAATTTGTAACAGGCTTCTTCTTTATGACTGCCCCATTGCCACACACCATAACCACTGATCAAAATGTCCTCTACCCTTTGTTGGCTCCCAAAAGGTTCAGCTACCATCTCCAGCAAGCACCTTTTTCTAGACTATTACATGAAAACATACAGTAGACATTAAATATTGTGGAAAGTGTCTTGGATAATTACTTAAATGTGGAAACTGAGAGAGTGAGTATTATTTTTGACTGATACATTTTATGTGTGTGTGTGTGTGGATAGTAGCATGCAGTAGAAGTGGAGTTCAGATGGTGTTGCACATAACTTGGAGCTATTGGAAGTTGAATAGACTGGGAGAGGGGACCAAGCAGAGAATTGAATTCTGTCTTGGCTTCAAGTGAACACTTGTACATCTAGTATGAACAAGAAAGAGGGAGTACAATGATAGATACTACAGTACCTGTACAATGCACAAGTGTTATGGGTCCAACTTACATACAAGACAAGCTTACCAAGCAGCAATGAAAAGTGGAAAGGACTCATTCCTTTAAATCAATAATGAACATCCAAAACTTTCTTGAGCTGCCAGTTTCTCTAATGCCCATGAAGTTTAGAATCCATCTTCTATATCCTATGATGGTATGATGGCAGGTACATCTTACACTTTCTTTACACTTGAAGAAAGTGAGGAAATTTGTAAAAGTTACTTTATAATTAGCTCTAGTCGCTCGTGAGACGAAAGTGTAGCTAGCTACAGTAGCTCAACAAACAGGCTTGGCTACTACCTTAATCCTACTGATAGCCTTGCATATCTAAGCTCAGATGCCCGTGAAGTCCAACATATTCATCAACTTCCGCGGCAGACACATTGCGATCTAGAAAAAAAGGTGAGAAAACATGAAAATTCAACATATTGAGGCATCTTTAGCTATGTTGCAAGTACTCAAACTTAGTTAACTACATGCTAGGGCAGTTACCTGAACAAAATTCGTAGTCTCTCCAGCAAGCCTTTAATCCAAGAAAATAGTAGGTGACAAAACGATTCAACTCACAAACAAAACTCTAAAATAGCAAGAAGTGCTAAGCCAAAAGATCGAGAAACTACTTGTCCAGAGAAATCAGACGGTGTTCCAGGAACAATGGAACTACACTGTACCTAGAGCCTGAAGCATTGCTAACTTTCTTCTTAAAAATTACACGCAAGTAAAATCGTGCCGTCTCAGTGCCTGGTGTTAATATTACGGGCAGTGTCCTATAAAAAGAAATTCCCTCGTCCGTTAAGAGTTAACCAGAACCCCAAAAGAAAAAATGGGAGAGGGAGGGGGGTGGGGGGTCACACCCAAAAGGTCCAGTGTCTGAAGACGTTGTGAACAGCAGCAACAGTGATAGTCGTGATATGGTGCTCAAACATTCTTGGGTGTGAGTATGAATCATGTGCATCTGTTATGTGAAACGTGTTGCAGCAAGTGTGGATGCCTTACGTTGTTTTCATTTTTTAATCAGCCCTGAGGAAGGATTTCGGTTGAAACATTGTTGTCAATAACACATAAAGCAGGAAAACATTTGCTGTCAGCTAAGAATAAGGTACAAATATTATACTGCTTTGGTGTGAGTGAATGATGAAGGGTCCTCTAAATGCTGTGCTATAAATGGAATTAGTCTTATTTGTGCCCATTTTTAATGTAGATGGATAACAGTTGTTTGTTTAAAAAAATGGTGTGTGTGTGTTTGTATGCATAGTGTCCACAACGTTGATGCCTTATAACTCGAAATCCGAGAATGGTGGATCTTTCGAAGCTACATGTATGTACATAATAATGTATAAGTTTTTGTGTCCCAGATTGAAATGTGCTGACCCCACAGGAGAAAGCGAAATGTGTTATGTGTGTGGCTAGCCAATGGCTCTAGTGCAACCACAATTCTGTGCAATGTTTGGCAAGCCACCACAAACCCAAAGGACCTGTATGCATGGATGAAGTACTTCAAGGTGTCTGGTGGTGTTCTGAACATAGGAAGGCCCAGAATGTCATAGAGGATATTGAAGGCATACGTACATGTCCATCCACAGTTAGCAGCGCTCTAGTCTTACGATCAAGAAAGCTACTATTTCTCAGAGATCAGAGAAGTCTCGCTATATTCCAGTAGCCATGGAGCCACTGAGGAAGCTAGCTCAGCCATGAAGCAAGTTTCTGGAGCGCTCCTGGACTCAAGCTAGTAAAAGGTGATTGCATTATCTCAACAGGTTGGAAAGGTTGAGTATGATGATACTTGCCATGCACTACTTCTGAGGCATCAGCAGCTCAATGATGGTGAGTGAATATTTACAACAAACGAACTGTAAGAAGTGAAGACTTCCTTTTCATAAATGGGGAAGGAGGGGGCGGGAGATGTGTTGAGTAGGTAATCACTCAAATTCCAACAACTCCTGATGGTCCTGTTTATTAGTTACTTATGTTGTTCAAACCCAAGCATGTTATCGTTTAGACTGGACCTAACAAGTGCTTACACTGATGTCTAGAGCATGTTCTACTAACAGACCATACATGGGGAAATCCTTGCGTCTCCATGGGAAATTATACAAATTTGGTTGTTATTTGTGGCCTTAAGTGCGGAAAAGTTGTGTGGGAGATGCTTCTATGTAGTGACATCTCTGGTGCTCTGAGGAATATGAATACGAACAATAGCAGGAGAAATTACCATCCCACAACCCTGTGGAGCACAGTCTTGCACTGCACAGATGCCAATGTGCTGTTCACAGTCTAGCTGACAAGCCGGAAAATCCCGTATAGAATGACAGCAGTACCAAGACAGTGAGGGAGCTAGCTCCAACCCCTCACACTATAGAACCAGCCCTAACCCCTCACACTAGAGAGCTAGCTACAACCCCTCACACTAGAGAGCTAGCTCCAACCCCTCACACTATAGAGCTAGTTTCATCCCAGAGAACTAGTTTTATCCCCTCACACTATAGAGCTAGCTCCAACCCCTCACACTATAGAACCAGCCCTACTAGAGAGCTAGCTACAACCCCTCACACTAGAGAGCTACATGTAGCTCCAACCCCTCACACTAGAGAGCTAGTTTCATCCCCTCACACTAGAGAGCCAGCTCCAACCCTCACACTAGAGAACTAGTTTCATCCCCTCACACTAGAGAGCTAGTTTTATCCCCTCACACTAGAGAGCTAGCTCCAACCCCTCACACTAGAGAGCCAGCTCCAACCCCTCACACTAGAGAACTAGTTTCATCTCCTCACACTAGAGAACTAGTTTCATCCCCTCACACTAGAGAACTAGCTCCACCCCCTCACACTAGAGAGCTAGCTCCAACCCCTCACACTAGAGAGCTAGCTCCAACCCCTCACACTAGAGAGCTAGTTTCATCCCCTCACACTGTAGAGCTAGCTCCAACCCCTCACACTAGAGAGCTAGTTTCATCCCCTCACACTATAGAGCTAGCTCCAACTTCTCACACTAGAGAACCAGCCCCAACCCCTCACACTAGACAACTAGCTCCATCTCCTCACACTAGCTCCACCCTTTCTATAGAATCCCCTCGCACTATGGAGCTAGCTCCACCCCCTCACACTAGAGAGCTTGCTCCACCCCCTCACACTGGAGAGCTTACTCCACCCCCTCACACTAGAGAGCTTGCTCCACCCCCTCACACTAGAGAGCTTGCTCCACCCCCTCACACTAGAGAGCTTGCTCACCCCCTCACACTAGAGAGCTTGCTCCACCCCCTCACACTGTAGAGCTTACTCCACCCCCTCACACTGTAGAGCCCCTCACACTAGAGAGCTTGCTCCACCCCCTCACACTGGAGAGCTTACTCCACCCCCTCACACTAGAGATATTGCTTCGAGCTAGTTCCAATTCCTCATACTGAGAGCAGATAACTCATTTAGAGGATACTAATGGATAGAATTTCTATGACGATGAAAAGTGATGTTCTTGGCGAGAAAGAGATCCATATTTCCACAACCTTTTCTAGGACTTTCCATGATCTTGAGACGATGCTGAGATTCCCTAGTCTAAACCTAGAATACCCCTAGCCCTAGCCCTAGAATATCCTGCCTTAGCCCTATCCATAGCCATGCCCCTAAACCTTGGGCTGCTTCCAGCCCTAGTCAGCCATGCTCAATTTGGACATGCCCCATAGTCCTCCCTGCTCACTAGGGACATGCTCCTAAACTCAGGCTGATTCCATGCCTTCATCAGCCATGCTCACTAGGGACATGCCCCTAAACTCAGGATGATTCCATGCCTTCATCAGCCATGCTCACTAGGGACATGCCCCTAAACTCAGGATGATTCCAGGCCTTCATCAGCCATGCTCACTAGGGACATGCCCCTAAACTAAGGATGATTCCAGGCCTTAATCAGCCATGCTCACTAGGGACATGCCCCTAAACTTAGGCTAATTCCAGGCCCTAATCAGCCATGCTCACTAGGGACATGCCCCTAAACCTAGGCTGATTCCAGGCCCTAATCAGCCATGATCACTAGGGACATCCTGGGGCTAACTCTTCCAGAATCCCCTAGCAAAGGTAAATTATGAACTGCACACTGTGGTGTGTGGACTAAACCGTACAGTTAACTTATATCAACATAGAAATGGTGTTTTTGGCAACTATATACTGTACATAGGAGACCATGACTAAAGCTTTAATTCAGGTGATAATTGTTACCCCTGTGATTATGGATCAATGTATATAGGTATCTTTTTCTTCCCTGTAGTATCTCCAAGGTGAGTGAGTTGTCATCCGATATGCCGGTCCACTTTATCAAGGTCGGCTGCAATGGCGGAGAGACGAGAGTGGCTGATTGCGCTAAGGAGGCGACTGACTCTACGTCACATGACAAGGATGTGTTCATTGTGTGCAGACCAAAGAGACTGAGTTACTCTGGTAAATGAGCTAGTGTGTGAGTGTGTGTTTGTGAGTGTGTGTGTGTGTGTATGTTCTAGTAGTTTAAGGACTAGATAGACCTTTTTTTAATAAAATATAAAAAAAATTATGCCATAGCTTCATCCATTTTCAATAATTTTGGTCTTAAAGATAGCCTTTCGGTGTGCTTTGCATTGACATTTGCATAGCGGTGCTTCAATAAACATGGGGGTACTTGCAATAACACACTCGTCATAAAAACAACCTAGAAATCACTTTCTAGGAGTGGCCATTTATGGTGCTAGCAGAGTATCCTCAGATGCAGTGAATGAATGATCAGTTTCTTAAAAATCAACAATTTCTCCTACTAGCCCATTTTCAATGCTAATATGTGAAGTGAGCGCTTGAACTGGACTCAACTACGTATCTCATGAGAAAAAGGATGAATTGGAGAAAAAATGATCATTCATATGATGGTTTTCAGATAGTATAAAAAGTATTTACTAAGGACCGAGTTAGACACATATATGTTGTCAGTGCACTTCTGTTGGAAGCCATGTTATTCATGCATCTTCTCATCCATTTTTCAACCAGTATATATATATGGAATGGCAGCATAAAAAGTATCATAACTCAAGAGTGGTTGACAATAATGAGCTGAAACTTGAAGCACAGTTACTGTAATAGTGAAGGTGTAGGAAAAATTTAGAACCCCCCACCCCCAAATCTTCCTTTAAGGGGGGGACGATGCTAAATTTAATTATTATTATTTTTACCTGTGGTTACAACTTTAGAGCTCCGTAGATTCTGCAAACTTCATGGTATGGACTTGATATATAGCTCAAAAGATAGGTCTCTCTGTGTACTCTCTTTTGATACTAAAAATGCTTCATTAGGTATAACTATAGGCAAGTTACTAGACCCCAAAGCGGAGGGACCTAAAAAATCTGAATCGCCGCAACCTTGGCAGAAACCACTCCGAGTTGCTAAGTGCCAAAAAATTCGAGTGGCTAGGGTATAACGGGCTTTTATTAGTTAATTAGTGGCGGCCAGTTCTTACGAAGTTATTAGTTTAAGGATTGATTAGTTTAAGGGTATAACGGGCTTTTATTAGTTAATTAGTGGCGGCCAGTTCTTACGAAGTTATTAGTTTAAGGATTGATTAGTTTAAGGGTATAACGGGCTTTTATTAGTTAATTAGTGGCGGCCAGTTCTTACGAAGTTATTAGTTTAAGGATTGATTAGTTTAAGGGTATAACGGGCTTTTATTAGTTAATTAGTGGCGGCCTAGAGGAAGCTCTAGCGCACGCAATCACTCATTTGAATAAGGCGTTATAAATAGTTATTGCGTGCGCTAGAGCTTCCTCTAGCCACTCGTACCATTTTCAATTTTTTGGCACTTTGCAACTCGGAGTGGTTTCTCTGGAGGTTGCGGCGATTCAGATTTTTGAGGTCCCTCTGCTTTAGGGTCTAGTAACTTGCCTATAGTTATACCTAATGAAGCATTTTTAGTATCAAAAAAGAGCACACAGAGAGACCTATCTTTTGAGCTATATATCAAGTCCATACCATGAAGTTTGCAAAATCTACGGAGCTCTAAAGTTGTAACCGCAGGTTTAAAAAATTAAATTTACCCCTTAATTAAGCATGTCTCTGTGGTTGTGGTAAAGGTCAGTTAGATCAACAGTTGCTTTGTGTGGGTGATCATCAGTGAGGGCAGGTACTTGATCAGTTGAACTACATCCAGGACTTCCTCTTCTGTTAGGAACATAGCCATACCCCCCCATCAAGCCTCCCTGGTTTTGCACTTGCAGGAGTTCATGTCGCGAAGCAGCAAGTTGGTGACTTCCGCTTGTTCGGGAACGGAGAGAATGGTGTTGGCGCAGTGAGTGTCCTCACCAGCTTGGGTTGGTCTGGTGTGTGCCCGGACTCCAGCTGGACCGTATCTGTAGCCAGGGTATTCTGCCTGGCTCTTGGATATGACGTGGGCCAGCCAGAGACATTTGAGTGAGTTGAGGCAGCAGCTAGGTGTTGTTTATAGTGGCAGCAGCTTAGTAAAGGCAGCAGCTAGGTGCTGTTAGTAGTGGCTGCAGCTAGGTGCTGTTAGTAGTGGCAGCAGCTACATAGGTGCTGTTAGTAGTGGCAGCAGCTGTAGGTTCTGTTAGTAGTGGCAGCAGCTAGGTGCTGTTAGTAGTGGCAGCAGCTAGGTGCTGTTAGTAGTGACAGCAGCTACATAGGTGCTTTAGTAGTGGCAGCAGCTACATAGGTGCTGTTAGTAGTGGCAGCAGCTGTAGATTCTGTTAGTACAGTAGACCCTCGCTAATCCGGACCCGTTAATCCGAAACCTCGCTAATCCGAATGGCATTAGTAGCAAAAATATATATAATAAATAAATAAAATTCAAAATGCGTGACATTATTGAACTTTGATTGAACTTTGAACCTACCACGAGCATATCATACGATGCAGCTGCAGTGATATGGAGAAGAAAAGAGCACACAAGAGCCTTACGAGGAGAAGGTCGAGATCCTGGCCCAGCTCGGGAAGGAAAGCTACAAGTTACTAGCTAAACAGTATGGAGTTGGAGTCTCCACTATCTCAGACATAAAGAAGAAGGGCAGCGAGTTGCGAGGATGCAAAAGGAAGATGACTGAGATGGGATTCCTGAGTTCTGCTGAAAGAATGAGGATGGGAAGGGAACATAATGATTAAAAATTACTTGTACTCCCAGTATTTACTCCCAGTATTCAACCCACACCTGCAAAAAATAAACAAATTTAGAGTTCAATATAATTATATTCATAAATTTCACTAATCCGAAAATTTCACTATTCCGAACTACTCAGATCCCCAGGCTATTCGGATTAGTGAGGGTCTACTGTAGTGGCAGCAGCTAGGTGCTGTTAGTAGTGGCAGCAGCTAGGTGCTGTTAGTAGTGGCAGCAGCTGTAGGTTCTGTTAGTAGTGGCAGCAGCTAGGTGTTGTTAGTAGTGGCAGCAGCTAGGTGTTGTTTATAGTGGCAGCAGCTTAGTAGAGGCAGCAGCTATGTAGGTTCTGTTAGTAGTGGCAGCAGCTAGGTGCTGTTAGTAGGGGCAGCAGCTACATAGGTGCTGTTAGTAGTGGCAATAGCTAAGTGCTGTTAGTAGTGGCAGCAGCTGTAGTAGGCCTGTAGCCCGTGCAAGCATATGGGATAGCACGCACAGCTGGTGGTTACAATGATGAGCAATTACTGACAACATGGCAACATTGGGATAGAAAAACATCCCATGACATTTTCCCTCTGCATCCTATTAATCAGGTATAACGGATCTTCCATCTCTCTGTCTGATGCCCAGTGTTCCGACACGCTCCCTGCCAACCTCTCCCGCATCTACACTAAGCACTGTTCCTTCTCCCGTGAAAACTGCACCGCAAAAACCAACCTCTTTGCTGGCATTCGTTGTAGTAAGTTGTTTCCTCGATAAGTTTTCATTACAACAAACAGTGATGATGAGTTTATGTGGTTTCTTTGGTGGCAAAGATTCCCTGGCGAGCAGCAGGATGAACACTGTACGGCTGTTTGGCATTGGCCTTTTCATGAAGGACCGTGTGCTGGGTGTGGTGGAAGTGTTTGAGGATAACAAGTGGGGCATGGTGTGCAGCCACCGACCCTCTGGCTCCGCAGCTGGTCTGAATGCCAGGGTATTGTGCACCACTGTGTTCAGGGTCAGCTATGATGAAGCCAGGAGTGTGGGCCTCCCATTATCAAGGTATGTAGGTATGTCTGTATTATGAATGTCTCCACTCCCTGTATTGGTTTGATCCCAATTTCAAAATGGTGATTGAACCCGCCAACTCAAAGCTCGTATCTCAGCTAAAACTCACATTGGCAGCTTCTTAGCGGCCTGAATGTCGTGGTTTCAGCTGATGTTACTCAAAAAAGACTCCAAATGTGTCTTGAATCCTTAGCTAAGGAAGTAAACTGACAGAGAAAAAGACCCTTTGAAAGTGTTGAGGAAAACCTTGAAGGATCGAATGTACTTGTGTCCCATCTCTTTTTCCCCTTGCATAACTTCAGGACAATGTAGGGCCAGTCATAAAAACAGCGATAGTTGATGGCAATCAAGCTAGCTCATGTGCCTGATTAGAATTGCGTAAAGATCGCACGTGGTGAGCAAATGCCCCTCAGTTACCAAGTCCAAAACATCTCTGGTTTGGTGGCGTTCTCCTGTTACCGCAGTCCTTGAAGGAGATAGTAGCTGATATTGCATGGGAATAATCAACAATGGCAACAAGATTACAGCACTGTATGTGGTGATAATGTGTAGTGCACAACAACAAAAAAACAAGTTAGAAATAACGTTGTAAAAACCCTGGAGACCCTGAAGGGGGGACATAACCATTTTTGTAGTAAAGTGTTTAAAAACTTGTGGTTACCAATTTATAGCTCCATGGTCCAAGCGCCCGGTTGGAAAATGAATTTCGTTAAAATTCCATCAAATTATTTTTCCACCCGCGGCGCTGTACTTACATTCTAACGCCTAATCAAAAAGGTCAGAGTAGGGCTTCTTCTAGCCACTGGTGCTATATTTATGTGGCAAAATCAGGTACTTTAGCTCCTAAAACTCAGGTATAGTTGTAGCTATGAAAAATGTTTTATTATCAAAAGAGAGCACACAGAGAGACCTATCTTTTGAGCCATATATCAAGTCCATACCATGAAGTTTGCAGAATCTATTGAACTATAAAGTGATAACCACAAATTTTTTAACACTTTACTACAAAAATGGTTTTGATCCCCCCGAAGCTCACACTTGGTGCAGTCCTCATCGCTCAACTATAACATACAGAAAGAACACAACTTGAAACAGGAAAGAACAGAATGTGTTATTTCAGCTCTATTGGATTGGCCTGCTTAAAAAGGAGAAGAAACAAGACTGTATCCACAACCAGTTATATGACTATGTACCATTTAAAATCATGTACACTAATTTGTATTGCTTTTAAACCCCAATTGGTATTGGATTTGTAATGGTAAAGGATCATCGAAGTGGTTGGGTCAACATTGGTATTTTTAATAACTCAGACCAATTATATATAGTTTATTTAGTGGTATACATGTATAGCAACATGGGTAGTATTGTATACCGTATTCACTCGAATATAAGTCGCGACTTGTATTTATTTCAGCTAAATCAAGTTGCGATCTTCAAGCATTGCGCTTGCGCAGAGCCAAGCCAGTCTTGCGTTATTGTGCTGACGCAAAAAAATTCATGTGTCAATGAGGTTGTGATTGTTTCATTTCAAACATTGAGCTAGGTAGTAGTTGGCTGGCAAGAGTTCCTAATCGCTGTCGTAATCTACAATGAGTCTGTTATGTTCGATCTGTTCTTCATCCAAGGAAGCAAATGGATCTTCTTCACCGCTGTCACTTCCTTCCAACAGCTGGCGAGTAGCTTGAGTAATGGCTGGGATAGCTAAAGCTGCTACTTATCAACTTTTAGGCAGTGAATTTCTCCATATTCAGACCCGTCCACCTTCACAGTTAGTGAAGTATATACAGTCATCTATGCGTATTAACATTATTACGTACGACCCCTTACCCGTTTTCGATCCCTTACCCGTTGACGATCCCTTACCTGTTGTCGATCCCTTGCCTAACGCATGCGCACACGCACATCTGTCACCTGTCCATGCATTGCTATTCATTGAAAGCTACTTTATATCCTTGCTGATCCAATGATCAAGTGTGTAACGCACTATCCTCTATGCATGGACAAGTCACCGAATAGCATCTGGTAGTCTTCCTGCGATCACCTACAAAGAATCTGCATACCGATCGGAGACTCCTGGGTGATACTCCATTTGACGCCCACCCACCTCATGGCCATCCACTGTCCATTCCCAGGATGCGAGTATACCATCGCCGAAGGCACTGACCCTGGCATTGCCCCGGTACTCCTATCAACCCACGCCCTGATCCACCGAAACACCACAGCCAAACTCGCCCCGGTGAAAAGACCGGAAGTCTCCTCTGGTGGGACGACAGAGGCCTGGATGTACTTCCTCCAACGCTGGAGGTCGTATGTTCAGGCCGTCCAACTATCTGACGCGGACATACCCGTGCAATTACTAGAGTTTTGCGACACGAAACTGAGGCGTGACGTCACGAGAAACTCGATCGGCCCTTTACCCATCGAAGGGTCGACGAAGGAAGCACTCCTCGCTGCCATCAAGTCCCTAGCTGTCAGATCAGAGAACCCGAGGGTAGCCCTCTCCCGAATGACCCAGGACCGTACAGAGCCCATCCGCGCCTTCGCAGCACGCCTCAGAGGACAGGCCGAAGTCTGCCGGTTCCTTAAGAAGTGCCCAAACTGCGACGGCATGACAAACCAGGGGGAGGAGCGAGTGGCCGACCAGCTCTGCATAGGCCTGGCGGATGCGGAGATCCAAGAGGATCTCCTTAAGCATCCGGACCAGGACCTCTCGGTGGAGGACACCATCAAATTCATCGAGGTGCGGGCTGCAGGAAAGCGTTCGGCCCTTCCATCTCAACCCCGACCTCCTCCAGCGCCATCTCCCACTACGAAGACGAGGACACATCAGCCGTTGCCAGCTCATACAAGAAGCTGCAACGCCACCCAAACCCTCAACCGCCTAGAGGCACCCCCCCTCGACACCGCCACATCCCAACTCAACAGAGGTCAACCAACACAACCCCGGCACCGAGAAACATCCGACCCAGAGGCAACACCCCACAGAGCAGACCCCCAACCAACCGAGGCGTATGTGCCTACTGTGGGCAGCAGGGACACGGAGAGCAAGAGAGGACGGCCCACCGACGCATCCATTGCCCCGCCTTTGGCACAACATGCTCGGCATGCGGCAGACAACACCACCTCCCACACATGTGCTGACAGCAACCGGAAAACGAATCGAGCGTCTCCGAGCAAGTCCTGGGGATGCACGAAGGCACCCTACAGCACCAAACCTGGAACAGAACCTCCGAGACGTGGACGCAGAGACGCTCCCCACCCCAACCTAACATCCCAGTCACCATATCTGCCAGATATGAGGACTTCCGAGCACACGGCCACACCTTCCCCCAGGAGACCCTCAACGTCCAGACCATAGCCATGGCAGACACTGGGTGCCAGAGTTGCCTGGCCGGCCCCACTCTGATGGATCAACTCCACCTCACGCCTGATGACCTCATCCCGGTCAACCTCCTGATGAAATCAGCCTCAGGAACCAACCTCCCCATTCAAGGAGCCGCCCTGATCCGAATCCGCATTCCATCAGGTGCAGAGACCCGCCAGATGGTGTATTTCAGTCCGTCAGCCACGAAGCTCTATCTAAGTCTGGCCACATGTGCAGACCTCGACATGATCCCCCTGGAATTTCCCCTCAGCTCGCCTACCAAACCACAGGCACACCAGACAAGGTCGGAAACAGTCGCAGACACACAAAACCAGGCGTACACCCCCCGCCTCGGACCCCAACCAAGCCCACCACCACCCCCCACGGAACGCGGCCAGACCAGGGGCCCAGTACGGATGACCCACGGAAACCCACCCCCATCTCAACCAGTGAGTGAACCAGCGAGTGTCACACACACCAGAGTATCACACACACCAGTGAGCATCCCCCAACCTCAACCAGTGAATGCCCCAGTGAGCATCCCCATAAGCATACCCCAGCAAAACCCGGCACCCAAACCTGCCCGCCCCTGCTCGTGCCCCAAGAGAGCCGCTCCACCACCCAGACCTACCAGCTTACCATACCCGGCCACAGAGGCCAATCGGGGGCTGCTTGAACGCCACTTGCTGCAGACATATGCAGCAAGTGCGTTCAATGTGTGCGAGCACCAGCCCCTGCCAATGATGGCCGGACCACCCCTGTCCCTCAGTATCGACCCTGCCGCCATTCCCAAACCTTGCCACATGCCCATCAGCATCCCCATCAACTGGCAAGATGAGGTAAAGGCAGGCCTGGACAGGGACGTTCGCCTCGGCGTGCTGGAACAGGTCCCCTTGGGTCCCCCAGACACTTGGTGCCATAGAATGGTCATCTGCACCAAGAAGAACGGGTCCCTGAGGAGGACCATCAACTTCCAGCAACTGAACCAGCACGCCACCAGGGAGACCCATCACTGCCAGTCACCCTTCCACCAGGCGCGGGCCGTTCCAGGTAACACCAAAAAGACAATCTTCGATGCCTGGAACGGCTACCACTCTGTCGCCCTGACAGAGTCGGACCGCCACTACACCACCTTTATCACCCCTTGGGGCAGGTATCGCTACCGTTCCGCCCCACAGGGGTACATCGCATCTGGGGATGCATACACGGCACGTTATGATGCCATTGTCTCGCACGTCACTTGCAAAACAAAGTGCATCGATGACGCACTGCTATGGTCCCCAGACCTGGAAACAGCATACCATCAGGCCACCCAATGGCTCGACCTCTGCTCACGGAACGGCATCACCTTGAACCCGTGCAAATTCCGCTTCGCACAGGATGAAGTGGAGTTTGCCGGGTTCGATATCACTCTGACAGACGTCCGACCCAGCAAGAAGTACCTCGCCACCATCAGAGACTTCCCACAACCACTCGGCATAACAGACGTACGCGCCTGGTTCGGACTCGTGAACCAGGTCGCGTATGCCTTCTCCATGGCCCCGGTGATGCAACCCTTCAGAGACCTCCTCAGCCCGTCACAACCATTCACCTGGACGGACAACCTACAGCAAGCCTTCGACGCGTCAAAGCTGGACATCTGCCGACGCATCGAAGAAGGCGTACGGATATACGACAAGGACCGACCCACCTGCCTGGCGACAGACTGGAGCAAGGACGGGATAGGGTTCTGGCTGTTCCAAAAACATTGCCAGTGCCCTTCCTTGCCAGGAGGGATGGAAGGTCGTCCTTGTCGGGTCTCGTTTTACCCACTCTGCCGAGTCACGCTACGCCCCCATCGAGGGGGAGGCCCTCGCCGTCGTGGATGCCCTAGAGAAAGCCCGCCACTTTGTCCTCGGGTGCAGCGACCTCCAGATCGCAGTGGACCACAAGCCACTGCTCAAAGTATTTGGAGATCGCTCGCTCGAGGACATCCACATCACCCGCCTCCGGAATCTGAAGGAGAAGACACTCCAATTCAGATTCCGGATGGTATACATCCCCGGAGTCCGCAATCACACCAGCGACGCCCTATCCCGCCACCCATCCGGCGATCGTTCACCCTCCCGACTCCACCTGCAGGACGACACTCACACAACCATCAACACGTGCATTCCAACAAACAGGATCGCCTGCATTGCCAATGACCCCGAAGGACTGGCCACAGCACTAACCGCGGCCATCCGCGACGCCCCGATCACCTGGGAGGACATCCAGGTCGCCACAGCGGCCGACGCCAGCCTCCAGCAACTCTCAGACTTGATCGAGGGGGGACCACCAGAGGCCAGACACCACATGCCAGCAGCCATCCGAGAATACCACCCCTACCTCGACTCCCTCTCCACCGTGGACGGCGTCATATGCCGAGGCGAAAGGATAGTGATCCCCACTGCCCTTCGCCCCACCTGCCTCCAAGCACTCCACGCCGCACATCAAGGCACCAGCGGGATGACCGCCCGGGCCCAAGCATCCATCTTCTGG
Source organism: Cladorhizidae sp. MBARI D1340-BT2 (assembly GCA_028752905.1). Lineage (NCBI taxonomy): Eukaryota > Metazoa > Porifera > Demospongiae > Poecilosclerida > Cladorhizidae > Cladorhizidae sp. MBARI D1340-BT2. The sequence goes on along the minus strand of JAQNBH010000005.1, from coordinate 21,316,708 downwards.
CCCGGCATGACCAAGGATATCGGACTCACCAGAACCCAGTGCGCCATCTGTAACGGCAACGCGCCGTCACAGCCAGCCATGCCATCCACGACGCCAGCTGACCCGGACTACCCCTTCCAGCACATATGCGCCGACTTTTTCCACCACGGAGGATTGGCGTATCTTGTGCTGGTTGACCGGTACTCCAACTGGCCAATTATCACCACATCCAAGAACGGGGCCGGTGGACTCATCCGCACCTTACGCGAAACCTTCTCCACATACGGCATCCCCGACAGCCTCACTTCTGACGGCGGCCCCGAGTTTGCTGCCCACTCCACCCGAGACTTCCTCCTGTCCTGGAGCGTATACCACCGCATCTCCGCCGCATACAACCCACACAGCAACTGCCGCGCTGAGATCGCGGTGAAAACCATGAAGCGCTTGATATCTGGCAACACTGGCATCGGTGGAGAACTCTCCGACAAGTTCCACCGCGCGTTACTGCAGTATCGCAATGGCCCCAACCCCGAAACAGGCATGTCCCCTGCGAATTGCCTGTTTGGAAGATCTACCAAAGACCTCATACCTGGTATCCCCAGCAAGTACCGCCCACATCAGGACTGGTCAGACCGCCTGGACCTCCGGGAGCGCGCCCTCTCCAAGCGCAGAGTCACTGGCCGTGCCAGATGGGACGAGTCTTCCCAAGGCCTGTCTCCACTTCGTTGCGGCGACGCGGTCATGATACAAAATCAGACTAGCCGCCACCCGACGAGGTGGGATAAATCTGGCACGGTGGTAGAGGTACTACAGTACCACCAGTACTCTGTGCGAACGGATGGCTCTGGGCGGCTGACCACACGGAATCGTTGTTTCCTTCGGAAGTACGACCCATTCCTAACATCCCAAAAACCCCACACCATCACGCCCCAACCTGCATATACACCACCTGCCATCGGCCCAGCCACGATCGCCCCAGCTCCACCGACGACCACACCAAATCCCCCCCTCCGCCCAACAGACCACCCACACCGGCACTGACTGTGAACCAGAGCTCCCAGCCCACACCGGCACCCCCCAACAACCCAGCTCCATCACCACGACGCCCGGACATCCACACGGCTCCTGCACAGATCAAGATCCCTCCCCAGTCAGCGACACCCAGCCCACTACCGACAACGCCGAAAACATATGCGTCCGTGGCCAAGACACCATCCCGAGCATCGCGCCTCCCACAGATCAAGCTGCCATTATAAGGAGCCCACTCCTGCCCACACCAAAGAATACCCCTCCCGTGGCCCAGTCCAAACTACCACCAACCCCACCACTACCCCGCCGCAGCCTACGAGGACCGAAACCGGTGGACCGGTACGGGTACTAACAATCCTAAATCAGTAGCCCTCCAGCCTACTTGGGGGGAGGTAGTGAAGTATATAGAATCATCTATGCGTATTAACATTATTACGTATGACCCCTTACCCGTTTTTCGTACCCTTACCTAACGCATGCGCACACACACATCTGTCAACTTGTCCATGCATTGCTATTCATTGAAAGCTACTTTATATCCTTGCTGATCCAATGATCAAATGTGTAACGCACTATCCTCTAACAGTGATGCCACAAGCACGGAATGATTTGCTAATGGTAACGACTGCGCGTGTGCAAGAGCAGTGGTATAATTAACTTGGTGTGCTACATTTGGAGTGCGCTTTCAGGCGACTTCTATTCAGTGTGCGACTTGTATTCCGAGTGAATACGGTATATACATATATATGTATGTGTGTGTATATATAATCTGTCTGAGTTTGTCATGATTGCTAGGATTTTTGTTTTATATATACTCTTCTTTTTAAGATTTAAGAGGTCTATTCAATAACTATGCTATAGCATCACTCATCACATACCTGCCCAGGTTGCAGTGCACGTGGTGCCTTCACATACTTATATACATGCTCCAAAAGTTTGAGAATACCGTCCGTATATTCTCTAATAGGAACCGCGGTTACAATTTGAAGGGTGGTTACTATTGATTGCAATTGTGAAGGAGTTCAAGTACCTGTTTGGTGGACTTCTAATTGCTTGGGTGCCCTGGCTCAGTGGTTGAGTAATGGTGACCAAAGGTCGGAAAGCTGAAAACAAGGGTTCAATCCTTGTTGCTGCTCAGAATATTTTTCCCTGATTTTTTTCCTCCGATTTTTTCCCCTCGGCTCCAGTTCTCAGTTTATAAGCCTTGATGAGTAATTATTTCTGCATGCCTTATTCGTTATTTGGCTCTGCTATTTGGCTCTTTCTATTATCAAATGAGACTGAGCTATTGTGATTAGAATTGGAATGGTTACAATTGGAGGGATGGTCCTTATAATAGAGTAAATGAGGTATGTGACTTCCTGTGGGTATGTCTACCTACAGTTTTAGTGCCAGCAGAAATTATACACATTTCTTTTAATTTCGAGCCATGTGTCGAAGCTATTGAGCTTCAGAATAGAGAAACAACCCTTTTTTCTATATGCTGTTGCTAATGATTTCAGTCCTGTGTATCTACTTGCATTACTATTGGGAGGTGTGGTTACTATATTCTACGTTCAGGTTACGGGGGTGGGGTTTATGACATTTGGGGGGTTGGATAAATGGCTGACAAGCACATGTCTATCTTCAATGGTCTCTTTCTGACCATTACTATTGTTTCTGGAAGCTCTTCTGCTGAGGAAGGCTGCATAGGCAGAGCACCTATGTCTACTGACTGAGAAACACTTGGAACCCCTTTGCCTTTTTCAGGCGCTCCTGGATAAATTTCTTTGCAGTAAATTTTGCTGTAAACCTCGTCCACATGCTTTTCAATGAAGCCGACTCAACCAAAACTGCAGCTTATCAGGGAATGCACTAGCACTTCTATATTGCTTTGACCAACTTTTTTAGTTGGCGGGCGGCACTTCCCAAAACAAACATGTAGCTCAGCTTAAACACATTGGTAGCTTCTTATCTGCCTAAATAGTAGTATCAGTCACTATAACTCTAAAAGCTCTTGAATCCTTAAGGCCAGTATGGCCCATTTTTCCTCAATATTTGACCTTTTTTTTGTGTGTGCTTATATAATTTCTAAACATTTGTACAAATTGTCTTTCAAATTTGGAAACATTAGGAAGCACAAGTCTCAAGTTATGGTGGATTTTATCCAGGCCTACACTTCATTCAACTGAAAAATTGAAGGAGGGCATTTTTTTTTTTTTTTAATTTTTTTATATACTTGTGGTTACACCTTTAGAGCTCCGTAGATTCTGCAAACTTCATGGTGTGGACTTGATATATAGCTCAGAAGAGAGGTCTCTCTGTGTGCTCTCTTTTGATACTAAAATATGTTTCATAGGTTAACTATAGGCAAGTTACTAGACCCTAAAGTGGAGGGACCTCAAAAACCTGCATCCCAAAGTCCCCATCCATCCAGAATAACTCCAGATTGCTACGTGCAAATTGGTACGAGTGGCTAGAGGAAGCCCTAGAGCATGCAATGACCTTTTTCATTAGGCGTTAAAAATTTATTACCTGGTCAAGCGCACAGGTAGAAAATTGAGGGCGTTTATTGGAAAATTGAGGGTGTTTATTGCAACACCCTTATTCTGGAGTTATTCTGGATGGGGACTTTGGGATGCAGGTTTTTGAGGTCCCTCCACTTCAGGGTCTAGTAACTTGCCTATAGTTATACCTATGAAACATATTTTAGTATCAAAAGAGAGCACACAGAGAGACCTATCTTTTGAGCTATATATCAAGTCTATACCACGAAGGTTGCAGAATCTACGGAGCTCTAAAGTTGTAATCACAAGTTTTTAAAAAAATATTAAAAAATACCATTGTCTCCCCTTGAAAGTATTAGCTAGCAACAGCGATTTCCCACATTTCCAAAAAAAAGAGCCTTTTTGAATTTCAAAAAAGGATATCTCTAAGAAAAATTAGTGTGTACCTACTTAATTATATATCATTTTATAGCTCTGTCTTTGCTCTATGATTTAATAGAGTTAGTTAAGTAGTAGCTATAAGCACTTCCAAGTTATAAGTTTATTCACAACTGTCCTTAGTGGCAATTAAAAGCGCTGGCACGCAGCCAATTGTACAGCTGGTAGTGCACTTAGCAAGCACTATTTAACTCTATTAAATCACTCTTTAGTGTTATATTACCAAGAGTTTTGGAAGCCATAGCTGTTTTATTTTTGGAGCTAGGCTTTGTAGGGTTTTAAGGTTGATTTTTCTCACTTTTCCCAGCTTTTCTGCATGTCACACACTGTATACAGACCCTATCCTCACTTTTTTAATGTTGTTTTGAAGCACTAAGAGAGATCTATCTTTTGAGCATAAAATCACTGGCATAGGGGGTGTAGTTCAGAAGTTATGGCCCTTGAAAGAGGTGCGAGTTTTTTGAAGAAAAAAATGGGCCATACTGGCCTTAAGATAGCAGACCTGAATTAGAAATTAAAAAAACTATGAGATAAAACCTTGAAATATATTGTGTCCCAACGATACCTATGACTGCTCTGTTTTACTGGAGATCACTTTGGGTTGTTTTTTTTTGTTTTTTTTTGGCAGTGTTTCATCCAAATGCTTCAAGCTTAACCAGCATGAGGAACCAAAAAGCTGATAAAAGGTCAATCTTTGGAGAAGTTTTTATGGAGCCAGCTGAAAATCACCCATCACTCTGCATTGAATAATCTGTTTCTCAATTGCGGGATAAGGTTATTAGTAAAGGTCGTTCGTTGTCATCACTGCAATTAATTTAACTAGTTCAGAGTTATATTGTAAGCAGAAGATATGACCTGTGCTCATTTTAACTTGTTTGTGGAGTTCTAACTCCTGGCCCTTTTTACAAAGTCCAAAGGTTGCTGTAGTGATACCAAAACATCTGTTTTGTTTTATGGAGTTCTCTTATGCAACTGTTACCAAGTCCTTGAAGGACGCTGGAGCTGACCCTAGCAACAAGATATGGCGTATGCTGATGTCCATAGTGTACAACAATAAGCAATAAGCTAGATAAAGTGTTTAAAACTAACGCTGGTGTCCAGAAGATCAGAATGCAGTTAGTAGTGTTCTCCACCACTAACAATCGGGGAGTGCTCGTATTTTGAACTGACAGAACCCCCCCCCCCCCCCCCCAAGACACACATGCACACACCCATACCCACAGGGTTTATCTCGGCTAAGATTTACTTGGGCGGCTTTTTGCGCATCATAAATGGTAGTTTCCACCAATTTTAGATTTAGAAAGCTTTCCAGTTGCCTAGAATTCTTCATGGAGGTAGTAAAACTCGTATCAAAAGCAAAAAAGCCATGGAGTTGGTCTTCAAGATAGATTCTATCATTTCTCCCCCCATGTAATTTGCGTATACCTAGGTCACACTGTGTACTAATAACAGCTGAAATGTTCTGTGCACATCTGTCTGCTAGCAAGGAAGAGAGCTGTCAGTGGCCATGCAGATGATCTCAGCCTTCAAAGAAAAAGAAAAGAAAAAACAACCATAGATCAATATAACAACCTAGCCTAACAAATGAGGTATAGTGAAGAAACATAGAGAGAGACCGATGATTCCTTCATAGAAGAGACATGGAGAGAGAGTGATGATTCCTTCATAGTATTTAGACATGGAGAGAGACTGAGGATTTCTTCACAGTGAAGAGACATGGAGAGAGCCTGATGATTCCTTCATAGTCAGGGTTTCATTTAGAAAATTGTCCAAGGGGGGGGGTAACTAGAGGAATCTGGATTTTAAGGTGATGTGTTAAAGATGTGACAAAGTTTCTAATGAATTTTAATAATACAATTTCCAAGGGATGGGGGCAAAAAGGTTCCAAGGGCTCCCCCCCCCCCCCCCCCTCCCCTAAATGAAACCCTGATATTGAAGATATATGGAGAGAGACGATGATTCCTTCGTATTAAAAAGACTTGGAGAGAAACTGATGATTCCTTCACAGTGAAGAGATATGGAGAGAGACTGATGATTCCTTCACAGTGAAGAGACATGGAGAGAGACTGATGATTCCTTCATAGTGAAGAGACATGGAGAGAGACTGATGATTCCTTCACGAGACATGGAGAGAGAGTGATGATTCCTTCATAGTGAAGAGATATGGAGAGAGACTGATGATTCCTTCATAGTGAAGAGACATGGAGAGAGACTGATGATTCCTTCATAGTGAAGAGATATGGAGAGAGACTGATGATTCCTTCATAAGTGAAGAGACATGGAGAAAGACTGATGATTCCTTCATAGTGAAGAGATGTGGAGAGAGACTGATGATTCCTTCACAGTGAAGAGACATGGAGAGAGACTGATGATTCCTTCATAGTGAAGAGACATGGAGAGAGACTGATGATTCCTTCATAGTGAAGAGACATGGAGAGAGACTGATGATTCCTTCATAGTGAAGAGACATGGAGAGAGACTGATGATTCCTTCATAGTGAAGAGACATGGAGAAAGACTGATGATCCCTTCATAGTGAAGAGATATGGAGAGAGACTGCTGATGATTCCTTCATAGTGAAGAGACATGGAGAAAGACTGATGATTCCTTCATAGTGAAGAGATATGGAGAGAGACTGCTGATGATTCCTTCATAGTGAAGAGACATGGAGAGAGACTGATGATTCCTTCATAGTGAAGAGATATGGAGAGAGACTGATGATTCCTTCATAGTGAAGAGACATGGAGAGAGACTGATGATTCCTTCATAGTGAAGAGATATGGAGAGAGACTGATGATTCCTTCATAGTGAAGAGACATGGAGAGAGACTGATGATTCCTTATAGTGAAGAGACATGGAGAGAGACTGATGATTCCTTCATAGTGAAGAGACATGGAGAAAGACTGCTGATGATTCCTTCATAGTGAAGAGACATGGAGAGAGACTGATGATTCCTTCATAGTGAAGAGACATGGAGAGAGACTGATGATTCCTTCATAGTGAAGAGATATGGAGAGAGACTGATGATTCCTTCACAGTGAAGAGACATGGAGAGAGACTGATGATTCCTTCATAGTGAAGAGACATGGAGAGAGACTGATGATTCCTTCACAGTGAAGAGACATGGAGAGAGACTGATGATCCCTTCATAGTGAAGAGATATGGAGAGAGACTGATGATTCCTTCATAGTGAAGAGACATGGAGAGAGACTGATGATTCCTTCATAGTGAAGAGACATAGAGAGAGACTGATGATTCCTTCATAGTGAAGAGACATGGAGAGAGACTGATGATTCCTTCACAGTGAAGAGACATGGAGAGAGACTGATGATCCCTTCATAGTGAAGAGATATGGAGAGAGACTGATGATTCCTTCATAGTGAAGAGACATGGAGAGAGACTGATGATTCCTTCATAGTGAAGAGACATGGAGAGAGACTGATGATTCCTTCATAGTGAAGAGACATGGAGAAAGACTGATGATTCCTTCATAGTGAAGAGATATGGAGAGAGACTGCTGATGATTCCTTCACAGTGAAGAGACATGGAGAGAGACTGATGATTCCTTCATAGTGAAGAGACATGGAGAGAGACTGATGATTCCTTCATAGTGAAGAGACATGGAGAGAGACTGATGATTCCTTCACAGTGAAGAGACATGGAGAGAGACTGATGATTCCTTCATAGTGAAGAGACATGGAGAGAGACTGATGATTCCTTCATAGTGAAGAGACATGGAGAGAGACTGATGATTCCTTCATAGTGAAGAGATATGGAGAGAGACTGATGATTCCTTCATAGTGAAGAGACATGGAGAGAGACTGATGATTCCTTCATAGTGAAGAGACATAGAGAGAGACTGATGATTCCTTCATAGTGAAGAGACATGGAGAGAGACTGATGATTCCTTCACAGTGAAGAGACATGGAGAGAGACTGATGATTCCTTCATAGTGAAGAGACATGGAGAGAGACTGATGATTCCTTCACAGTGAAGAGACATGGAGAGAGACTGATGATCCCTTCATAGTGAAGAGATATGGAGAGAGACTGATGATTCCTTCATAGTGAAGAGACATGGAGAGAGACTGATGATTCCTTCATAGTGAAGAGACATGGAGAGAGACTGATGATTCCTTCATAGTGAAGAGACATGGAGAAAGACTGATAATTCCTTCATAGTGAAGAGATATGGAGAGAGACTGCTGATGATTCCTTCATAGTGAAGAGACATGGAGAGAGACTGATGATTCCTTCATAGTGAAGAGATATGGAGAGAGACTGATGATTCCTTCATAGTGAAGAGATGTGGAGAGAGACTGATGATTCCTTCATAAGTGAAGAGACATGGAGAAAGACTGATGATTCCTTCATAGTGAAGAGACATGGAGAGAGACTGATGATTCCTTCATAGTGAAGAGACATGGAGAGAGACTGATGATTCCTTCATAGTGAAGAGATATGGAGAGAGACTGCTGATGATTCCTTCATAGTGAAGAGACATGGAGAGAGACTGATGATTGAAGAGACATGGAGAGAGAGTGATGATTGCTTCATAGTGAAGAGACATGGAGAGAGACTGATGATCCCTTCATAGTGAAGAGATATGGAGAGAGACTGATGATTCCTTCACAGTGAAGAGACATGGAGAGAGACTGATGATTCCTTCATAGTGAAGAGACATGGAGAGAGACTGATGATTCCTTCATAGTGAAGAGATATGGAGAGAGACTGATGATTCCTTCATAGTGAAGAGACATGGAGAGAGACTGATGATTCCTTCATAGTGAAGAGATATGGAGAGAGACTGCTGATGATTCCTTCACAGTGAAGAGACATGGAGAGAGACTGATGATTCCTTCATAGTGAAGAGACATGGAGAGAGACTGATGATTCCTTCACAGTGAAGAGACATGGAGAGAGACTGATGATTCCTTCATAGTGAAGAGACATGGAGAGAGACTGATGATTCCTTCATAGTGAAGAGACATGGAGAGAGACTGATGATTCCTTCATAGTGAAGAGATATGGAGAGAGACTGATGATTCCTTCATAGTGAAGAGACATGGAGAGAGACTGATGATTCCTTCATAGTGAAGAGACATAGAGAGAGACTGATGATTCCTTCATAGTGAAGAGACATGGAGAGAGACTGATGATTCCTTCACAGTGAAGAGACATGGAGAGAGACTGATGATTCCTTCATAGTGAAGAGACATGGAGAGAGACTGATGATTCCTTCACAGTGAAGAGACATGGAGAGAGACTGATGATCCCTTCATAGTGAAGAGATATGGAGAGAGACTGATGATTCCTTCATAGTGAAGAGACATGGAGAGAGACTGATGATTCCTTCATAGTGAAGAGACATGGAGAGAGACTGATGATTCCTTCATAGTGAAGAGACATGGAGAAAGACTGATAATTCCTTCATAGTGAAGAGATATGGAGAGAGACTGCTGATGATTCCTTCATAGTGAAGAGACATGGAGAGAGACTGATGATTCCTTCATAGTGAAGAGATATGGAGAGAGACTGATGATTCCTTCATAGTGAAGAGATGTGGAGAGAGACTGATGATTCCTTCATAAGTGAAGAGACATGGAGAAAGACTGATGATTCCTTCATAGTGAAGAGACATGGAGAGAGACTGATGATTCCTTCATAGTGAAGAGACATGGAGAGAGACTGATGATTCCTTCATAGTGAAGAGATATGGAGAGAGACTGATGATTCCTTCATAGTGAAGAGATGTGGAGAGAGACCGATTTTTTTATATTTATTTATTATTATTTATTTTTAAATATATGCTCAATAGCCACTGGCTAATGCAAAGAGCACACAATACACACAACACATGAAATACATTATGAATGTTATAAATTGTTTGTATGTAATGTTTAAATAAGCTAAGAGAACGGGATTCCTTAATATTGTTCGGAAGAGCATTCCACTTACGAATGACAGAAGGGAAAAAAGATACATTAAAAGACTGAGTACGAGGGAAAATGAAAGTAAGGTTGAGGGGGTGGTATGATCTAATGTTGTAAGGTGGAGGAGGCTGATGTGCAGGCAGTGAGGTTGGAAAGTCAACGTAATTATGCAAAAGCTTAAAGAGAAGTATGAGTTTAGAGTTGAGACGATGAGAGGAGAGTGTAGGGAGTTTTAGATTAGAACGTAAGAGGGATTAGTCAGAGGACCAGTCTTTAGAACAAATTTTGCATGCAAAGAATTGTATTTTTTGGATAGACATGGAGAGGTGCACTGTGGAGGACTCAAGCCTCCATTAAACTGAACAGTATTATTATTATTAATTCTGCAAATTGTGTATCTTGTTTCCTTTGACTGTTTTGGTGACCCTCTGTGTTGTGATTGGTTTTGAGTTGTAAATTGTTTCTTTCTTGTTAGATTTATATTAGCTTATGGAGCTCTATGGGAATCCTCTGTGCGTGTATGTAAGATGGAATGATGTAATGTATGTGGGCTGGAAGGATATAAAAAGGTCCTGCCAGCCACTGTTGAGGCTCGCTCTCAAGTTCTTAATAATTGTTATTTAAAGAGGACTTCTGACCACAGGCTGGGTGTAGTGTTTGACTAGGACTAGATCCAATTGAAGTAGCTGGAAAGGGTTTACTTTCCATGAGTGAAGTTCTGAGAACCTTTCAATCCTTCACATTTGGTGGCAGCGGTGGGATAAGGATCTGACTGTTGTACAGACAACCCACAACCTAGCAGAGCTACAGTTGGATGACTACACGTTCTGGGAGAGAGTATACCCAGTTTCTAGCCCAACAGCAACCAGTACTAGCCCAACAGCAACCAGTACCAGCTCAACAAGAATCAACAGCAATGAGCACAGATGGAAGCTTGGCAGAGACCCTTCAGTTTCTCTTGGAGGATCGAGAACGACAGGAAGAAGTGCGAGCAGCCGACCTACGACGACGCGACAATGAGATGAGAGACCAGATGGACATTTTCAGAGCCCTGGTAGAAGGAGTACGTCTACAGGGAGCAGCTGCAGAAATAAGAGCAGAGAAGACCACAGACCTCAAGCTAACCAAGCTCCAGGATGGCGAGGACGTAGGAGACTACCTAACCATGTTCCAAAGGCAAGCGGAATCCTGCAAACTGGTGAGGACAAAGTGGGTCTTCCACCTCGCCCCCTACTTATCTGGGAAGGCTAGACAAGCCTATGCAACACTGGGAGCGGAAGACATCAATGACTATACTGCAGTCAAGGCAGCCATCCTCCAAAGGTACAATATCACCACAGAGACATATCGGGGGAGGTTCCGCTCGACTACCAGGCTGCCCGAGGAGACCAACCGCGATCTGGTAACCAGGCTGGAGGATCTAGCCACCAGGATTGCGACACAGCAGATAAGGTCCGAGATCTGATCGTTCAAGAGCAGCTGATCAATACCCTGCCAGCGACGTCTGTATCTGGGTCAGAGGGAGAAAGCCTGACACGAGCCAGGAGGCAGCACAACTGGCAGACGACTATCTGGAGGCAAGGAAGGGGAATCCTTCCGTGGGACTGATCCATGAGAACAAGAAGTGGGAGAAGAGAACTCCCATAATGTGCCTGAAGTGTAGAAAACCAGGGCACCTGGCTCGAGACTGCAGGGTGGTCAAGAGAGAGAAGGAGACTGAGAAGGGGGTGGAGCTGGCAGGACAGGTGAGGAGGGAGCTAAAGGACGTAACCTGCTACAACTGCCAGCAGAAGCGCCACTACTCCTCAAAATGTCCGTCCAACGCAGTGCAGAGAGGCGAGCTGACCACCAACGGAACGTGTGGGTCAGGAAGCAGAGGGGGACGCAGAAACCCGGTGTCCGCAAGCCAGGTCTGGTCGAGGGAGTTTGGGTATGAGACATCCTGCTCGACACAGGTTGCTCCTGGACCCTCGTTCACGAAGATCTGGTCCCCAAGGAAAGAATCCTTGAGGGGAAAGTAAGTGTTATAAGGTGTGCCCATGGTGACACTATTCTGTACCCCCTAGCCCAGCTCGAGGTGGTCGTGGATGGGCAGACCCTGAACGTGGAAGCAGCGGTGTCTTCCACTCTTCCAGTGTCGATGTTGCTGGACATCCCCGAGTTCGATTCGTTGCTAAGAAAGCAATTGAAGGAACCAGAGTGGGTAAAGCCAAAGGAACAGCCGGTGGTGGCAGATGTTCTGGCGGTCACCCGAGCCCAAGTCAGGGCTCAAGAAGAGGCTGAGATCCGCAGACAGGAGAGTGAGCTCCAGTCCGGAGTGTGTCCAAGTGCGCTGGAAGAGGCAGTGTCTGGAAAAGACGAAGAAGCCTCAGCATCAATGGCAGCAGGGACAGAATCTGGGGGAGGCAGAGAAACCTCAACCCTTACGTCAGAAGAAGAGGAGGAAGGGGGTGTAAGTCCCTTACCTATGTTTTCTAATGATTTATTCATCTCAGGTCGGGATAGAACGCAGCTCACGCGGAGTGAGAAACGAGAGCAATGACAGAGGTACCAGGCAGTGGACAAGCCAGATCCTGAGTCTACCATTCATCACCATTCCTTGGAGGTGTCGGCCGAGGAACTGCAGAAATGGCAGGAGGCAGATCCCACTCTAGACGCCGTCCGAGGAAGGGCAAGTGGTGAAGAGGCGACTGGGGAAGCCGGGTTCGTTATTCGAGCCGGTCTCCTCCATCGGAACTGGATACCGTCTAAGGATCGAGGAGCAGGCACTATGGTAGAGGAGTTGGTTCTACCACAGCGGTGCAGGGAGGCAGTTCTCCAGCTGGCCCACAGCACACCATTGGGGGTGCCCCTGGGGAAGAAGAAGACTGCTGACCAGATATTACAGAGGTTCTACTGGCCCACTCTATTTTGTGGTGTGGCTAAGTTTTGCAGATCGTGTGAGCGGTGCCAGAAAGCGGCTCCAAGGGGAAACAACAGAGCTCCCCTGATTCCCTTACCGATCATGACAGAGCCCTTCCAACGAATCGCGATGGACATTGTGGGACCACTACCACGGAGCAGGTCTGGGAAACGGTATGTCCTTGTTATCTGTGATTATGTAGATTCCCGGAGGCAATCCCAATGCGAACGGTGGATGCAGAGCATGTGGCAGAGGAGCTGGTCAACCTGTTTGCCCGAGTGGGAATTCCAAAGGAGATTCTGATGGATCAGGGGACCAACTTCACGTCTCGCCTACTAACAGAGCTTTACCGTATGTTGCATGTACACCCAATTAAAACCACACCTTACCATCCACAAACAGATGGGCTGGTTGAACGCTTCAACTAGACCCTAAAAGCCATGTTAAGGAAGACTGCGACAGAGGACGGAAAAGACTGGGACAAGCTTGTCCCATACCTACTGTTTGCTTACCGAGAAGTGCCGCAAGCGTCTACATGGTTCTCACCATTCGAACTGTTATATGGGAGACAGGTGCGGGGGCCCCTGGATGTGCTGAAGGAGTCATGGTCAGCGGATGAGCGAAGCCCAGAGAGTGTTGTATCTCATATACTGGCTATAAGGGAGCGCTTGGAGAAGACGAGTGAACTGGTGACCGCAAATCTCGAGGCGGCCCAGGCCCAGCAGAAGAGTTGGTACGATCAGAAGGCAAGGCTACAGGAGCTGTCGGTCGGAGAACAGGTGTTGGTGTTACTGCCTACTGACACCTCCAAGCTGCTTGCTCAGTGGCAGGGACCTTATGAGATCAAGGAGAAGGTCGGCCCAGTCACTTACCGGGTATCAATGCCTGGTAGGAGAAAGAAGCATAAGGTTATGCATGTTAATATGCTGCATAGGTTTCATTTCCCAGGGATATCGTTCCTATCAGAAGAAATGGATGAGGAAATGGAAGAAGACATCTTATTGTGGGATAAGGGGGCTACCGAATCTGAGCCCCCGAGGCTTGGGGAACAACTGACTCTGGAGCAGCGGAACGAACTTGTGACCCTACTGAACTCTTTCCCAGAAGTCATGAGCGATGTCCCAGGACGGACAGACAAAGTCATACACACAATCGAGACGGGCTCTGCTCGAGCCATCCGTCTACCTGCTTACCGGCTACCTCATGCTTACCAGGAGACCGTCAACAAGGAACTGGGGGAGATGTTGGAGGCAGGGATTATCGAGCATTCGACGAGTGCATGGAGTGCTCCCATTGTGCTTGTTAAGAAGAAAGATGGGTCTCTTCGACTGTGCGTAGACTATCGGTGACTCAACGAGGTGTCAGGTGGTGATGCCTACCCTATGCCCCGAATCGACAAACTGATTGACAAGTTGGGCAGGGCAAAATATATTTCCACCCTCGACTTAACAAAACGGCATTGGCAGATGCCAGTGGCCGAAGAATCCAGACCCAAGACAGCGTTTGCAACTCCATTTGGGCTGTTCAATTCAACGTTATGCCCTTCGGTTTACAAGGAGCACCTGCCTCATTTCAACGGTTAATGGACCAGGTCATTAATGGTCTTGAGTTTGCAGCGTTACCTGGATGATCTCGTGATTTTCAGCAGTGAATGGAACGGACATTTAACTCACGTTGAAGCTGTCCTTTCCAGACTGAAGGAAGCTGGGCTTACGGCAAAGCCAAGAAAATGAAGTTTTGGAGTGGATCAGTGTGTCTACCTTGGACATGTCGTGGGAGGAGGAACAGTTAGACCCGAATTATCTAAGGTGGGGGCTGTTCAAAGGTTCCCGGCTCCTGTTAGGAAGAAGGATGTGCTAGTTTTTCTGGGTCTAACCGGATATTACCGGAGGTTTATCCCGAACTATGCGGCCAGTACAGCACCAATTAGCGACCTGACCAGAAAGACTGCACCAGTAAAAGTACAATGGATCCAGGAGTGTGAGCACGCATTCCAGAAGCTCAAGGATGTATTGTGCAATGACCCAGTGTTGAAGAATCCCGACTTCAACAAACCATTTTGTCTACAAACGGATGTATCCGATCGTGGTGTGGGAGCAGTGTTAAGTCAGAAAGATGACAATGGGCAAGATAATCCAGTGGCATATTTCAGTCGGAAATTGCTCCCTCGAGAACAAAATTATGCAGCAGTGGAGAAGGAATGTTTGGCGATAAAATTAGGTGTACAGGCCTTTCGAGTCTACCTGATTGGCCGACATTTTACAGTGGAAACCGATCATCAAGCTCTGACGTGGTTAAACCGACTCAAAGAAAATAATGCAAGACTAACACGGTGGAGTCTGGCTTTACAACCGTATGATTTCACTGTTATACACCGACCCGACGGCAATGCAGATGCTCTCTCTCGTGCTCCGGTAACCTGACCTACCGCCAGTTTACCGCTGAAGAAGGGGGGAGGAGTGTGGAGGACTCAAGCCTCCATTAAACTGAACAGTATTATTATTATTTATTCTGGAATATAATTGTGTATCTTGTTTCCTTTGACTGTTTTGGTGACCCTCTGTGTTGTGATTGGTTATTAGTTGTAAATTGTTTCTTTCGTGTTAGATTTATATTAGCTTATGGAACTCTATGGGAATCCTATGTGTTGAATTTCTGTGCGTGTATGTAAGATGTAATGATGTAATGTATGTGGGCTGGAAGGATATAAAAAGGTCCTGCCAGCCACTGTTGAGGCTCGCTCTCAATTTAAAGAGGACTTCTGACCACAGGCTGGGTGTAGTGTTTGACTAGGACTAGATCCAATTGAAGTAGCTGGAAAGGGTTTACTTTCCATGAGTGAAGTTCTGAGAACCTTTCAATCCTTCACATGCGCAGATTGTGGTGATGATTCCTTCACAGTGAAGAGACATGGAGAGAGACTGATGATTCCTTCACAGTGAAGAGATGTGGAGAGAGACTGATGATTCCTTCATAGTGGATGAAACTGATGAGGAAATTCAAGTCTTATCACCCGATTGAGATTAGGTGATCAGTTCACAAAATAACAGAAAAAAGATGGTAATATTCTAGATTGCTCAGACATATATTCATTCACTTTTTTGGTGTAGTATTCGAGCACTAGCTACACCTAGTAGAGGCCAAAATAAACTTAATGTTTCCTTTGCATTGGATTCCGTGCAGAATCCACGAGTGCATGGACCCTCTGTGACATTCATTTTAATGGCATTTACTTCTTTGGGGGATGGGGCTTCATTGCTCTGGCCTGTCCAGAGCCACAGCATTCAAGCACAGCAGATGCCTGTAACAACCACAAGGCATGTATATGCCCAAATAAGTGTGAACTTTGCTCTTGAAGTGAGCTGACAACTGTTTTGCATGTGATTCACCCAATAATGCACCTACCCCCTCAAATTATTATCATTTTACATTTTAAAGGCTATAAAAAACTTGATCTTTTGCTAACAAAATTAGGTTGTATGAAATAAGTTACTGGTCTCAGAAAGCACAACATTTTAAGACATTTGACCTTTAAATCCCTCTTAAGCGAATACTATGCATAATTCTTTCTTTAGACTTGACCGACAGAGAGCATAGGGAAAGGAAGGGAGCTAGTCACGCGAGCCAGACTATGAAGGAGATTATTTAGGAAGGGAGTTCAAGCATGCATTGTGACAGACTTTACTATTCAAAATATGTTTGTCTGCAAAACTATTTTGACACTCAAGGCAAAAAAAGTCTGTTGCATGCTATTGGTGCCCTTCACCAGTGTCAGCCAAAAATACGCTCTCTCTCTCTAGTATTCGCTGCGCCGGCTAGTCGGCTAGCCCAATACAGTCACATAAAGGCTTTATAACAGCCTTCGTACCTCTACTCAGATAAATGGTGAAACATTAATTGACTTGTATTCAAATACAATTCTCAATATCAACTAGCTAGTCTAGCTTGGTAAACGCTGGCTATAGCTTAGCTTCTCTTTCTCTCCCTTCTCTCTCTCTTAAATAGTCCGTTTCTTTGCGCCCCAAATTGTACAAGGTATTGTGGTCTTGCACCCCAATTTGCACAGAGTTGCACACTTGCACATTAATGTTGTGGTCTTCCCCCTTTTCCTATCAGTGGGGCAGCTGTCCCCACTTTCAAGTCAGGGAGGTCACTTCTTTTCCTGACACTCCCTTTTCTGACACTCCCCGTTCTGGCGAGAACAATATTCACAGATAGACCATCTGCGTTGGTATTCGGACTTCCGGCTCTGTGGATGATCGTATAAGGTTGCATTGCCAACGCCCACCTCCCAATTCTTCCATGGCAGCTTGGCCAGGTGTGTTAGAGGATCATGGTCGGTTTCAATCGTAAACTCTGTTCCTTCAAGGTAGACACGTCCTTCGACAATCGCCAGGGCCTCTTTTTCTATTATGGAGTACTTCCTCTCTCTCGGTAGTAGATTTCTCCATCCATAGGCGAGTGGGTGTTCTTCGCCTATTTCATTCTTATGAGCGAGCACGTATGCTACTCCAGAATCAGAAGCATCTGTCGCACAAGGGTGTGGCAAGTACAGGATAGTGGGTAGGGTCATCCTTCAAACGTTGAAACAACTTGTGTTTCCTCATCCCAAACGATCATGTTCGGTCTGTCCTATCTTGTCAGCTCAGTTAGGGGTGCTGCGGTAGTGGAAAAGTCGGGAATGAAACGGCGATAATAACCACATAGGCCCAGGAACGCACGAACATCTTTTTTTGTAAAGGGTTGTGTGAAATCTTGCACCGCTCGTATCTTGGCTTGTAAAGGGCATACCTTCCCATTTCCTACTGTATGCCCTAGGTATTCACATAGATTACGTGCGAACTTGCACTTGCGGTTGTATATGGAATTTTCCATCGTAACATGTTCTTGTGATCAATGCATCGGGGATGTATGAGTGACTTCATGCACCCCATGTCCAACAGTGCCAACACTGTTCTGCCGTCCACTCGTACCTCCTTGGTCCATTTCGGCCGATGGGCCGGTATACTGATGTAGCACCCCACAAAATTGGCGCATGGCAATCTTTTTGCATGTGTCCCTTTCGACCATATCGGAAGCACTCAATCTGAGATCGGTCCCTTGTCAATGGGGAACTGCCACTTTGCCTGCCACTCGGTTGAGAATGATCCCCGCGTAGTCTCCTTGGGCATCTCCCCACAGGTATAGGTTGGAAGGGTGTCTCCTGCCTGGTCCTCTCCCTTTCATTGGGTCTCTGATTATCCAGGTGTCGGACTATGGCCTCGGCCATCTCGTCATAGGATTGAGGGTTGAGGTTCCTGATTCAGGCCTCCAACCATTTGCGTAGACATCGCAACGTGTTTTCTATTAGCACGGTGGTCTCGATGTTATGGTGTGACGAAGCTATCCATTGCTGGAAACTCTGACGATGGTGTGATAGCCAAGCGTCCGGGTGTTTTTAGTCGAAGGGTGTATCGAACACCTTTTTCTCGGAAAGTTTCTGTCGATATGTGGTACCTTCTCAGGAGTTCATCCTTGACTGAGCTGCATAATCAGCTTATCTGTCTGCTGCCATTGAGGCCACAGCTGTGAGACCTGCTCCTGCCAGAGAACCTCTAAGGAAGAGTGCCCATTGATCCCTGTTTGTTCGGTTTGAAACTATAAAAATGAATTACATTCCTGCCTGCGACTAAGTGTATGCTAAATCCAAGACCAGGGTCGTAAGGCCTGGTGGTGGGTTGCTTCGAGGAAATAGCAGAGACACTCTATCCTAGATTGAATGATAATAGTAGCACAAGTAAAATACTTATTATTAAAGGCTAAGGATAGACAATGTTGATTACGCTACCATCGTGAAGACTGAGTGGCATGAGGTGAGGTAAAGCATTTTATAGGTGAAAGAGGAAAGGAAGTTGTGAATGCATGGAGTGATTTGATTGGTTGGTAAAGGATAGGAGAGAGAGATGACCATATAACCTTGGGCGAGTATACTGAAATGCTGCATAGCACAGATTAGTTCAATTAGATTGTGAGGTGTAAATTGAAGTGGATGAAAGAACTGGTAATTGAATGTGTGCTGTGCTGAACTGGAAGGGATGGACATGATGGATGAACAAGAATTAGTTTAAGTGCACATGCCTGAACATCCTGGGGGGGGGAAGAAGACATGACATGATAATGTTAATGTTCTTATTCATGATTTGGAGCTTGTGCTTGGACTTGACCAATGGAGAGTCTGCTTCAGCTTGGCTGAGGAGAAGGGACAACTTCACAACCGGACGCTTGTAAGTGGCGTGCTGGGTCTTCACTGTGACGGTTCGTACAAGTCCGTCTCGTCCAGGTTGGACATCAATCACTCTGGCAAGTGGCCACTGTTGCGTGAAGGTCTGGTCATCTTTGATCAGAACAACGTCTCCGATGGTTAGGTTGGGGTTGGGCTTGCGCCATTTTGTGAGCTTCTGCAACTGTTGCAGATATTCTGCTGACCACCGACGCCAGAAGTGCTGGATCATAGATTTTGTCATGGTCCATCGTCTATGGAGGGATGGCTCGGAGCAGACCACATCTTCTGGGTATGAAGTGGCTGGTCGGCCCAGGAGGAAATGGGAGGGTGTCAACGCCTCGATTCCGTCCAGTGAATGGCTGGTGATAGCCACCAAGGGACGGCTGTTGAGACATGCCTCCACTTGGGTCAGGATGGTGTGGAATTCTTCGTATGATAGTCTTTGGGCTCCAACTACCTTCTTCAGGTGGAGCTTGGCCGATTTTACGGCAGCCTCCCATAGGCCGCCAAAATGAGGTTCCCTCTCTGGAGAGGAATGCCACTGGACCCTCTGACTAAGAAGGTAGGATGAGATGGGTGAAGAAGCATCCTGCTGTTCCAACATCTGGTAGAGCTCTCCTCGAGCTCCCACAAAATTCCCACCGTTATCGGAATAAATGTGTCTGGGGCATCCTCGTCTGGAGATGAAATGTTTCAGACACTCGACAAACGTTTTGGTGGTGGCATCCGAGACAGGTTCCAGGTGCACTGCCTTGGTGGTAAAGCAGATGAACACAGCCATGTATCATTTCACAATGACCGGTTTCCGTGTGTGTCCCTTCTTCAATAGAAAGGGACCGGCATAGTCAATACCGCAGGTGTGGAACGGCGGACCTTGGGTGAGTCTGGAAGAGGGGAGCTGTCCCATGAGCTGCTGCTGATTTCTGGCTGTGGCGCGTCTGCAGATCACACAACTCTTGAAGATTGCTCTGGTAAGGCGCCTGGCTCCGACGATGTGGATCCTGTGACCTATAGCAGCTAAAAGCAAGCAATGGCCCAAGGCTACATGTTTGTAAGTGACAAGCCTCTGACACAATACACTCTTCCCAGGAAGGATGATGGGATGAATAGATGATTGATGAAGATCTGAATTGGAAAGTCGACCCACCCACCCTTAACAACCCCCTCCTGTCAATAAATGGGTTCAATGACACGAGAGAGCTGTCTGATGGGATGGCACGGTTTTGTGTGAGATGCTTGATCTCCTTCGGATATGATGCTGATTGTGTTTCCTTGAACATGAAATGCTCTGCTGATTCGATTTCGGATACGACTAGATGTTGATCGAGGCGGAGAGGAAGCCGTTGTCGTTTAAGTTTTAGGTTGGCGATGTGTCGCAAACACCAGGCAGTGAGCCTGAGCGTTCGGTAGTAATCACTGGACAATGTAGTGATCCATGAAACGGTGGAAATCTGACTGACATCACAAACGACCTTTAGCTCAGGAGTGGAATCCAAGCCCAACAATGGTTGCACTGGCATGCAAATGGGGTCGACTGATAGCCAGGTAGGACCCTCCCACCATAGGTTGTGCTCGACTAATTCTCTGGGGGACAAACCCCTAGAGGCGCAGTCTACCGGGTTGGTTGATGTGGGCACATGGTGCCAGGTTGAAGGAGGCAATTCCTGCAAGATGGTGGATAGGCGGTTGCCTACAAAGGTTTTTTATCTTTTGGGGCTTCCGTCGAGCCAAGCCAATACAATAGTGCTATCTGACCACGCATGCGTGTGGTCCACTGGGATGTTCAATGCTTTACGTACAGCTGATAGGAGTCTGGCTAGAAGCGTGGCTCCACACAATTCCAAGCGAGGAATAGACAGTTGCTTGAGAGGGGCCACACGTGTTTTGGCTGCAACAAGTGAACAAGTTTGTGGCTGGTCTGGATAAGTGGCTCTGATATAGACCACTGCGGCATAAGCCTTACTAGAGGCGTCACAAAACCCGTGGAGTTGGGTGGTCAAACGGGTCACTCCCTTACGGAAGTAGCACCTGGGTTGCTTCCTGGTCACCAACAAAGGAAGCTCTTGCCTCCAACTAGAGTGCTGCTGCAAGTACTGATCTGGCAAAGGGGAGTCCTAATCTATCTTCTCTTCCCACACCTGCTGATAGACTATCTTCATCAGCACAATCGTTGGTACCACCCCAGGACATCAAATGTCCGGGCCACATCAGATATTATGCCACGCTTGGTGGATTGAAACTGGTCGGGCAATGACAATGAGGTGGACATTGTATCTAGTCTTGAGTCCCAATTGACCCCCAGAGCCTTGGGATACTGTGGATGGTCATGGGTAACGAGGTCCTGCACGGGCAGTTTCTCGTGGAGGGAAGGGTCGATAGCCTGCAACATCGTGCCTGAGCTGCTTCTCCATTTCCGGAGATCGAACCCCCCCCCCCCCCCCCCCCCTTGGACAATAGACCCCGAAGTGACTGGTGGATGGATAATGCTTGTTCCAGGATTTCTGCTCCCGTGAACAGGTCATCAACCTAGAATAAGCTACTGACTAGTGGGGCTGCCAACGGGTACTGTGCCTTGAAATCAAGCTGTTTGTTGCAGCGTACGGATTGCAGCGTACGGATTGCTAGGTAAGGAGACGAGGTCACACCGAATGTGACTCTCGTCATCCTGTAATCCCTGAGAGGCAAGTCTGGACTCTCCCTCCATAAAAACCTATGGAGATCACGGTCAGCTGGATCAAGGTGGACAGCACGGTACATTTTACTAATGTCAGCACTGATAGCTATTGAGTGCATTCGAAACTGTACCAAGATAGTCTCCAAGGTTGGATGCAAAGTGGGACCAACATGTAATGTATCATTGAGGGACTGGTTGCTGGTGGTTCGAGCGCTAGCGTCGAAGACCACATGGAGCTTCGTTGAGGTGCTTCCTGGTTTAGTGACCCCATGCATGGGGAGGTAATAATGGCTCCCTTGGGAAGTTAGGTCACTAGGGGGTACTAATTCTGCATGTCCCAGGTCCAAATACTCCCTGACCACCCCTTGGAAGGCATCATAGGTGCCCCTTCTGATCAGTGAGTGCTCATTGCTCATGAATCTATTAGCCTGGGTTGGTCAGTGATCTTGGGGAGTGAAACCTGGTAGTACCCTGGTTCTGGATGATATACATGGGTTTGGAGGAAGTGGTCTTGGACCAGCTCCTCAGTTGGAGTATACATAGATGTGGTGGCTGGAGGTTCCTCAACTGTCAAGAATCTAGTAATGAGGTCGTTGGTTGGATCCGATACTATCTGAGTCACTACGTTGACTGAATGTTCAACTAGTTTGGGAGGATATTTTCCCAACACTGCCCACCCAAAGATGGTTTTAATTGCCATTGGAGTCCCAGGTGGTCCCACAACCTGTTCATGAGACATTACTTCTGGAATGAGATCACACCCCAGCAACAGATCTACCCTGCCCGGGGCATGAAAAGTGGGATCGGCTAAGCTCAATGCCTTGATATGCGGCATTTCCTTGACATGGGATGCTCCTTGGAGTGGAAGCCTGCAAGTGACTTCTGGGACAATGGCAGCCAATGTGGACAAATTTAACTCTTGCTGGTTGACAGGGTAAATGGACAGCTGGGTCCCCGACTGGGACTGTTTGAGAGGGGTGCCCTATGCACCACAGAACTCGGTAATCATAGCCTGCTTGGGCAACTGCAAGGATCGGGTGGGCCTGCTGGTTATAAGGGACATGTCTGCACCCGAGTCCAGCAAAGCCCGAGCCAATACTTGCTTGCCCCCGGGACCCCTCACTAATACTTGGGCTGTCATCATAAGACACCGCTGTGGTGCAGCATGTTGATTAAAGGCTTGTGATGAATTGGATTGATTGCTCTGTTTGGATGGACTATTAACACTTGGAGGTGACACTTCATTAGTGGTATTCTGAGCATTGATATTGGAACTAGAATTAGTATTGGATGGAACACCATTGGCAGCTACAACATTCACTACAGCAGGAGATCTACGCTCCTTGTGCACACGAGTGTGATGTTTTCCACCACACTGTCTACATCTTCCCCAACTTCGACAATCTCTATTCTGGTGTCCAGGTGCCAGACAGTTAGCACAGAGGTTTTTAGCTCTGATATGGGCCTCCCTCCCCACTATGCTCATGTCGTTAAAGACCTGACACTGAAAGAGTGGATGCCTAACCCCAGGACAAAGTAAGCACTCATACCTGAATTCCAGCGCGGAAGGAGGTCCGTTGGAAGAATGCCGAGTGGAAGTTGAGTTCACTGCAGCTCTGTGTCTTCGAGACAGGTGCTCTGGTCTGACATCTGGAGCCTTCTGCTTGGGTTCAGACTGAGCACTGGCGTTGGTGGCAAGGACATATGCCCTGAACAGTACAAACCGGAGAAATTCATCCAGTGGTGGGACATCTTTGGATTCCTTGGATTGCACTTCCCACTCTACTTGCAACGCCTTGGGAAGACACGGAGTCAGCATTGATGTGAGAAAGGATGGTAGATCATATTGTTCTGTATGCTTGAGGCCAGCGACTGCATGCTTGACCCTATCAACAAATTGGAGGTCTGATTTAATATTCTTGATGGAGGTCAAGGATGTCAATTGGTTGCAATATGCTGAATGAATTGTTCTACACTTATCATAGCGTTTCTGTAGCATCTCGACAATTTCTGAATAGAGGCCCTCCCTCTCGGCACAAGAGAACATCAAAGATTTAATCGAAGAGTCCCTGATGGCATCTCGGAGGTAGGCCAGCTTATGTTCAGAGGGTAAATCATCATTGGCATCCACTGCTGTTCGGAACTGTGACCAAAAGGGAGCCCAGTCCATAAGGTCCCCACTAAAGGTAGGGAGATGGAGTTTCGGGAGCTGGATATGCTTGGATCTGGTGTGCACGGCAATGGGATGTGAGGATGAAGGAACTAACTCCTTCTCCTTGGATCCAAGCGCTTCTATTCTGCTTTGGATCTGGATGAGATCTTGATGGATGGGATGGTTGTCTCAGATGGTCGAATCCATGACTGATAATCTGAGCTGACTGAATGCTGTGGTCAGCCGGGTGTGAGCCGCCGAGTAGTCTTGCATTGGGCGGCTGTCCATGAGGTCTTCTAGATTGTCAATATCGGATCGGAGGCCAGCTGCCGCACGCACGGCTCTCTTTGTGGCCATCAGTCGGTTGATCAACGACCGGGTAGAGTCCACGCTGTCCTCAAACGTTTCAATGGCTGCTAGCTCGTCGGCTTCACTGAATGGTATTTCCCCCGGGACATCGACATATCCCATGATCTCTTCCTGAGACGTACAGAAATGTTTAACTGTAGTTTCTAGTGACGTCAAACTGCCTGTCAGGTTGCTGATGTCATACGTAGAGGGGTCTACATCTGCTAGCCGGAGATGTCGGTTCCTCATCCGAGTCACGACGCCTGTCAATGAAGACCTGCTCTTCTTGAGCGTGAAGTATCCTTCCAATGACATATTGAGAGCAACGACAGTGAGTCTAAGCTTATGTAAAGCTTACGATGTTAGCTTGATTGAGGGTGATTCCAAAGGAGTAGGTTGCGGTTCGGATGATTGCGATGGAGGACCAAATGTTTGTTCGGTTTACTATAAAAATGAATTACAATTCCTGCCTGCGACTAAGTGTATGCTAAATCCAAGACCAGGGTCGTAAGGCCTGGTGGTGGGTTGCTTCGAGGAAATAGCAGAGACACTCTGTCCTAGATTGAATGATAATAGTAGCTCAAGTAATACAAGTAAAATACTTATTATTAAAGGCTAAGGATAGACAATGTTGATTACACTACCATCGTGAAGACTGAGAGGCATGAGGTGAGGTAAAGCATTTTATAGGTGAAAGAGGAAAGGGAGTTGTGAATGCATGGAGTGATTGGTTGGAGACAGTTTAAGTGCACATGCCTGAACAATCCCTAGGCCACCTCCCAGCTCTTGCTGTCACTTCAAAAGCGTCCAAAAAGGCACCCAGGTACCCTCTTGAAATTTTTGGAGTGATAGATTGGGTCCACGAGGCAGTGCGTTCACCTGAGGTGGGAGGTTGATCCATTCGTCCTTGTATGTCTGCCATGATCTGTGCCAATCTTCGATCTTGCTCAGCCTGCCTTTGGAGTATTTTCTCGTCCTGTTCCTCTCGTCTGGCCTGTTACTCTTCCCGACGTTTCTCGTCTCTTTCGGTTCTCAACTGGTCTATTTGTAGCCACTGTGTGAGAAACCGATCCATGAGGTCGACAGCTCCTGATGAAGCTTCCAGGTTGCCACTGTGAAGACGTCTGGATTCTTGTGTCGATCTCCTCTCATCTGTCATCCTCGCCCAACCAACTGATGCTAACCCACCAATTTAAAACCTCAACTCTAACTATCAGGGTTTGTTTCTCAAGCCTCTAGGCCGTCCCTAGGCTGTATTCCTGCACTAGCTATTTCCAAAACCTCACCACTTGCTAAAGGCTGGTCCAGGAACTCTATAAAAGAGATCCCACCGCTGCCACCAAATGTCAGCCAAAAATACGCTCTCTCTCTCATATTTGCTGCGCCGGCTAGTCCTTACTCTGGCTAGCCCAATACAGCCACCTCTAGGCTTTATAATAGCCTTCGTACCTCTATTCAGATAAATGATGAAACATTAATTGACTTGTATTCAAATGCAATTCTCAATATCAACTAGCTTGGTAAACGCTGGCTATAGCTTAGCTTCTCTCTCCCTCTCCCTTCTCTCTTCTCTCTCTCTTAAATAGTCTGTTTCTTTGCGCCCCAAATTGTACAAGGTATTGTGCGTCTTGCACCCCAATTTGTACAGGGTTGCACACTTGCACATTAATGTTGTGGTCTTCCTCCTGCTATCAGTGAGGCAGCTGTCCTGTTTGTCAAGTCAGGGAGGTTGGTTCCTGGCACTTCCTTTCCTGACACTCCCTTTTCTGACAACCAGCTAGATGTACAATCATTGGAACATTGGAAAGTGTTTTGGGACTTCATAGGCCATGGAGAAGGGGTTGCCTGCAAGGTAATCGCTGCTAGAAGCCTATTGTAGAAGTGCCCTGCAAATGAGAAGCAACAGGCTCATTGGAAAAGGAGTATGACAACACCTAGTAGGACTTGTAGGTGAAATCACCGAGTAATTCTTGCCTCAATGTTTTGTGAAATGTGTTACCTTGATGCTGAAGTACTTGTTTCAGTGATGGTGAGAGATGTGCTTCACTGGGAAAATATCGCAAGGATGCCTAACATAAACAGTTTGCCACAGCGAGGGGAGTTCACATGTTTTTGTGCACTAAACATCAAGACCGGAATTAACAGTTGGTGCAAAAAAAGTATTGTACAGCTATTCACTGCCTTGGCACGTGCTTTAGCCGTTACCTTTGATGTGCTGTACTGTTGCTGCTGTCTTAGCACGTGCAGTGCATGCTTGATCAGATATGTCCTATTCTTTCATGTTTTTCAGTCTGAGGAAATATGAGAGCAACCTGAAGCCTCTCTGGGTGGACGATATCCTGTGTCCAAGGAATGCTTCTTTGTTCAGTGACTGTCAGTTCAAGGAGCCAGTGGGCTTCAGCAATTGCTCTGGTCGAGAGATCTTGGCAGTGGACTGTGGTAAGGAAAAGAACCGCTGTGTCCAGTGGGTGCATACACTACCATCTAGTGCAGTCTGCCTGAAGCTAATTCATGCCGGGAATTTAGTGCAGTGTCCACATGAGTACAACAAGTTTCAGGGTAGTGTGGTGCTATGAGCAACCGCTGGGGTATCCATAGATATCCAAAGTTAATATTGTTCCAGCCAACCATATCCTTGGACCTGACCATACACTAGTCTTAGCGCTATTTAAATAATAAGCTTTTACATGTTGTTTGTTGTTGTTGTTGTTTTCATAAGCACGTATTTCCTTATTTCTACTTAAAAAAACGTTAAGACTATAGTGCAGGTAATGAAAACCATATAATATATGGCCATGTTTTTGTTGTTGTTGTTGGGGATGGGGTGGACTTGGCCTTTATCCTGATCCCTCCCCCTGCTCCTTCCCACACTAAAAAATGACTAAACAGCTTCGTTGATCCATTTTTTGCATGTCTGTCCCCTCCACCATGATTTCACAAACTCTGACTTTGTGTCCCCTTACATAAAATTGTACACTGTAGCTAATATGCCCAGAACAGACTTCTTTAGGACCTAGAAAATAACTGCCCTCAAGGACAAAGATGTAGTCAAAATGTACAAAATTGTACATGAATACACAAAACAAATTAAATCCCCAAAATCAATCAGGTATGTGTGTTGTGCTTGCAGGTTCCAAACCTATTGGCAGAGAAGGCAACACGTCCTCCATCATCATAGGCATCATGGTCATGGTGTTCCTGTTTGTGGTGCTCACTCTCATCATCATCAAGTGGCTCTACACTAGTGTCAGGAAGCACAGCAGTCTTGCAGTCACTTCCTTTCCTATGTCCACCATGTCAGAAAGCCAAGATGCAGCCCATGCAAGTGATGGGATAAACGCTGTCAACCATCTTCAGGAAATTGGCAATGAAGTATGCAACTATCATGCATATATTTATGTACATCTACACATACATGTAGCAGGAAAATAGCATCTGATCAAATTAAGATGTATATAACAGATTGATTGATTATACATCTCCTTGCAATATGCTTCGTCTTTTCCCCTTGCCTATATAGATTGATGTGAAGCTTGCTGCCGGCAGTAACAAGTTGGACGGTGATAGTCCAGAGGATAGTGGAAAGCTATGCATTGGTGCTGTTGGAAACGGTTGTGAACACAGCATCTAAGATCATGACGTGATCAATCATCATACTGTAGAATCATCCATTATCATCCACTCCATCTTCGTGTTACACTCGTGTAATATTATAATCACCGACAATGGTGCAACCTCTTTTGGTACTCAATCTTTTTTGTTTGTTTGTTTGTTCGTTTTTGGTCACAAAACATCTTCAACAACAAGTGAAGTGTCATCTATTTGGAGAGCTTGTACTTGATGCTATATAAGGATCCTTTCGAGAGAGCCCAGAGACTTTGAACAAAGGGTATATAAAAGAACTATATAGCCATCCTTCAAGGGTCAGGGGTACAAGCTCTCCAACACCAGGAAGGCTATCCTCTGGGCACATATTCAAAAGGTTACTATATAACCATGTGATTAAGTCATTCTAACATCAGTGGCTGAAGAAGTTAGAAATGTTCTAGTGAAATATTCCAGTGTGTGTATCAGCTCTTGTGTTAACTTCTTGTCATTCTCCAACTTTATTTTCATATGTCTTGGGAAGTAGCCAATGTGTCTGGTATACTTCACTGTATTGCATAGCCACCCGTCTGGACGAACCAGATGTTTTTTTGAATTTATGATGCACCCAAACACAGTTTCTCTCCATCGATGCTGACTCTTGAGGACTTTTTTTAAATTATTATTAATGAAAATTTTGCATTACAGGGTGCAGGGGGAGCCAAGTAGCAATAATATTATATGCAAATACGAGTGACTTCCCTGATAAAAATAAAGGAAACTTAATGATACAAAAAAAAATGTAATTGACGTTTAAAGTCTGAGAAAGTTTGGCATGCTCTAATTTCAACAGGTAATATGTTCCCATAAAGTAAGTGTATGTGGGGAAAATGATGACTCGTACGATTCAGTTCTGGCGAAGGGAACTTCCATCATTGTCTCATTGTAGCTCCTTAGCCGAATGTCTATTTGTCTAGTTTGCAGTGGCAGTGGACAGATCCATGCAGGGTATGAGCCAAGTATATATATAGCATAGATTCAGAAATTTTCTACGGGATGCCAAACTCAGACCAAGCTAGCAAAGTGGAGTAGTCTGTGTGCCACTGTTTGGATGCCATCCGAAGTGCAAATCTCTGCACTTTTTCCAGTTCCTCTATGTGGGTGGAGTGGTGGGGATCCCATACAGGGGCACCATATTCCAGAATGGGTCTAACATATGCAAGGTACAATTGAAGAAGAGTACCTTCACTTGAATGATTGTAAAAGTTTCTGTAAATGAGACCAATCTGTTTATTAGCTCTCCTAGTGATCTGTGTAATGTGCTGTGACCAGCTGAGATTGTCGCTAACCCATACACCAAGATATTTGAAGACAGATATATACTCTTTGAAGCTCTGCACCATGTAATCTCATCTTGCCCATGTTCAGGAGATGGTTTCTTTTATGCGAGATCAGCATGTGTTTGCATTTCAATGCATTGAAACTCATGTGGTTTTTAGTGAATAATACAGTAACTAGCCAATACGTAAGGCGACCCCGTACCGGGCGAACCCTGAACTCATAGGTAATTACATTGTGACCCCTTACCAGTTGTAATGTGCATTGTCATGCTCACTTGCTATAATTATTGTGCTGCTGCAAACAAGCTTAAGGCTTTATTCTTTATGCACATTACAACTCGAGTCTGATAGCGGAGGCCCAAAAAGAGTTAGTGGACGCTAGGCTGACGCCTCAGCCCAAGGGAGAAGGCTCCAGGAGAGAAGTTACGGAACTCCAATTAGAGCGCATCACCTTGTGATAATGCCTATCATCAGATGCCCCGTCGAAGGCTGCGACTACAGGACCCCGGACGGAGAGGCAATAGTAGGAGTAGCACTCCTCAATGCCCACACCATCGACCACCAGGCGCCAAGGCAGGCAGCCAGGGCAGAGAAGGTCAAGAGACCGGAGGTGTCATCATCAGGAACCACAGAAGACTGGGTCTACTTTCAGTCAAGATGGGGAGACTACGTCAGAGCCACCAGGCTGACAGGCCCCGACCTGATACTCCAACTGCTCGAATGTTGCGATGAGCAACTAAGAAGAGATCTCACCCGAAACGCAGGGGGGACGCTCACAGGAGGCACAGAGGAGCGAGTACTGGAGGCCATGAGGGCCCTTGCCGTCCGAGAAGAGAATGTGATGGTCGCCCGAGTCACACTTCACCACATGAAGCAAGACAGAGACGAGCCCGTCAGAGCATTCGCGGCAAGGCTGAAGGGACAAGCTGGAATATGTAAGTATACTAAGGCATGCCCGGGGTGTAACCATGAAGTCTCGTATGCCGAGGCCATACTCACCGACGTGTTGTGTAGAGGTATCGCGGATAGCGAGATACAAGTGGATCTGCTGGGGGACGCGAACCAAGACATGACACTAGAGCAGGTTACAAGGTTCGTGGAGGCCAAAGAGGCCGGTAAACGGTCAGCCACAAGACTGGCCGACCCACAGTCGGCAGAAGCGATAGGGAGCTCGTACAGACGGCAGAGTAAACCAAACCCCCAAACAACCACGCCCCCCAATCCCGAGGCACCCTACCAGAAAAGGAGGAATTCACCACCCCTGCCACCCAACTCAGAGACATGCTCATATTGTGGCACCAAGGGACATGGAAATAAATCCCCCACCAGGGTGAGAAGACAAGAATGCCCAGCATTTAACACCAAATGTGACAACTGCGGTCGCGA
The DNA here is from genome assembly GCA_028752905.1 of Cladorhizidae sp. MBARI D1340-BT2. NCBI lineage: Eukaryota > Metazoa > Porifera > Demospongiae > Poecilosclerida > Cladorhizidae > Cladorhizidae sp. MBARI D1340-BT2. Next base: position 21,286,196 of record JAQNBH010000005.1, on the reverse strand, counting down.
ACACCACTTCAGCAGAATGTGTAGGAACAAGGACAACCAACGGGCCCCTACCGGAGGCAACCAACGACCCTCTACCAGAGGCCAATACGAGAATGCCCTATCCGATATGGTCTGTCTAGTGACCTCAACACAGGGATCGACGACAATCGACCACCACACCTACAACAGAGCAACACGCTCGTGGCACAAGAAGCCATCAAGGCCACAACCATACGTCACCCTGACAGTGGAGACCCAGCCAGAGGATTACACCCATCTGGGTCAACAGCTGAAGATCCCCAAAAAGAGTTTCACCACACAAGCCATGGCCGACACAGGCTGCCAGAGCTGCCTGGCTAGCACCGCCACCATGAAGAAACTGGGACTCACACCCAAGAAGCTCCTACCCGTCAGTCTCAGGATGCGCGCTGCCAACAACAGCCAAATCAACATCCGAGGCGCCATTCTCGTCAAGATGACAGAACCACAGGGCAAGAGATCCACCAAGCAGATGATATACATCACTGACCACGTGGACAAGCTCTTCCTGAGTCAGGAAGCCTGCACTGACCTAGGGATCATCCCCACGGGATTCCCCACGACAAAATGTGACACCACAGAGACAGCAGCCGCCTCCGACCAGGACACATCAGTACCACCGGAAGCATCAAAGCACTGCTCGTGCCCACGTCGCACCACCCCACCCCCAAAGCTCAGCGAGTCACCCATACCCACTACGCCAGGAAACAGAAGCAAAATCGAGGCATTCCTCCTTCAGCGGTACAAGGCCAGTACGTTCAATACCTGTGAACACCAACCCCTACCCCTGATGGACGGACCCCCCATGCAGCTCATGATTGATCCAAACGCCACACCAACAGCCCACCACTCTCCCATTCCAGTCCCACTACACTGGCAAGAGGAAGTGAAGGCAGGCCTGGACAGGGACGTGCGCCTGGGAGTGCTGGAGCCAGTACCCGTGGGTGAACCAGTCACCTGGTGCCACAGGATGGTCACATGCGCCAAGAAGAATGGTTCTCTTCGACGCACAATCGACCTCCAGCCCCTAAATGCCCATGCAACCAGGGAAACCCATCACACCCAGTCACCATTCCATCAAGCCAGAGCCGTACCACAAGACACAAGAAAGACAGTCTTTGACGCATGGAACGGATACCACTCAGTCGCTCTCCATCCTGACGACCGTCACTTCACCACCTTCATCACACCCTGGGGCAGATACAGATACAAGACAGCCCCCCAGGGCTACATCGCTTCCGGCGACGGATACACCCGCCGCTACGACGAGATTGTCTCTCACATACCCCAGAAGACGAAGTGCATCGACGACACACTCCTGTGGTCCTCCACCATCGCCGACAGCTTCATGCAAGCCCAAGAGTGGCTAGACATCTGCGGCAGACACGGCATCACACTCAACCCCAGCAAATTCAGATTTGCGATGGAAACCGTGGAATTTGCAGGCTTCGAGATTACAGACGACAGAGTAAGACCATGCAAGAAGTACACAAAGGCAATCTCTGACTTCCCAACCCCCACATCACTCACAGATGTACGATCGTGGTTCGGTCTGATAAACCAAGTGGCATATGCCTTCAGCATGACAGACATCATGCTACCATTCCGGACACTGCTCAAACCAACAGTACCCTTTGAGTGGACAGACGCCCTTCAGCAAGCATTCGACAGCTCGAAACTGGCCATCATCGCCGAGATCGAAAATGGAGTCACAATCTACGACAAGACAAAGCCCACATGCCTTGCCACAGACTGGTCCAAGCAAGGAATAGGATACTGGTTGTTCCAGAAACACTGCCAGTGCCCATCCACAGACCTGTTCTGCTGCAAGGAGGGATGGAAAATCACCCTGGTTGGCAGCAGATTTACCCACCCAGCAGAGTCACGCTATGCCCCCATCGAAGGAGAAGCGCTGGCAGTAGCAGACGCTCTAGACAAGGCTCGCCACTTTGTCCTGGGCTGCCACGACCTCACCATTGCAGTCGATCATCGCCCACTCTTAAAGATCTTCGGCGACCGCTTGCTAGACATCAGCAACACCCGCCTGAGGAACCTCAAAGAGAAAACACTCAGATACAGATTCAAAATGGTACACATCCCAGGAGTGAAGAACAGAGCCCCTGACACCCTGTCTCGCCACCCCACTGGAGACCCCTCACCAGATAGACTACATCTCCAAGATGACGTCAGCGGAGTCTTGCACATGACTCGGCCTCAGATACGCATCCCAGACCACATACTGGCAGGACCACACAGTGTCCACTCCGAGATCAGCCAAACCACGGATGATTCAGAAACCCTACTACTACGGGAATCGATGATATCCACCCTGGACACCATATCTACCCTAGACGCCACATCAGTGATCACATGGGAAGAAGTCCAGACAGCTACCTCTTCGGACCCAAGCATGACCATGCTCCTGGAAGCAGTCGAGGAGGGCCTCCCAGAGTCAAGACTCCAGATGCCCCCTGACATCAGGCAGTTTCACAATATCAAACAACATCTATACTCGGTCGATGGTGTAATCATTTACAAAGACCGTATAGTAATCCCACCCACCCTCAGACAGACATGTCTAAAGTCGCTACATGCTGCCCACCAGGGCACATCTACAATGATAGCCAAAGCTGAATCGTCGATCTTCTGGCCAGGCATTACCAAAGACATCCACCAGCAAAGAGCCACTTGCTCCACTTGCAACCGCATGTCGCCATCACAGCCAGCACAGCCACCGACCCCCCCAACTCAACCAGAATACCCGTTCCAATGCGTGTGCTCAGATTACTTCCACTACAAAGGACATGCATACCTGGTAATCGTAGACAGATACTCGAACTGGCCCATCGTTGAAAGAGCGATCAACGGGTCAAAAGGACTCATTGACATCCTCAGAAGCACATTTGCCACCTATGGCATCCCAGACGAGCTGGCTTCAGACGGGGGCCCAGAATTCATTGCCCACGACACTCAACGATTCCTGCAAGACTGGAGAGTTCATCACCGCCTCAGCTCAGTGGCATTTCCACACAGCAATTGCAGAGCAGAAGTAGCAGTCAAGACGGTGAAACGCCTCATATCCAACAACATAAAGACAGATGGCAGCCTCAACATAGACTCCTTCCAACGAGCCATGCTGCAGTACAGGAACTCACCTGACCCCGCCACCAAAGAGTCACCGGCATCCTGCTTGTTCGGCCACCAGACGAAAGACCTCATACCAATACTACGTGGCAAATACCTCCCACACAGAACGTGGCAGGAAAGCCAATCTCTGCGTGAACTGGCACTCCGCCAAAGAAACAGCCTGGCACAAGAACGCTGGTCAGAACATACCAAGACCCTCACCCCACTCAAAGTAGGTGACAGGGTCAGACTACAAAATCAGACGGGGAATTTCCCAAACAAATGGGACAGAACGGGAACGGTGATAGAGGTGAAGCAGTTTCACCAGTATCGAATCAGAGTAGACGGAGCAGGGCGGGTCACCCTCAGGAACAGACAATTCCTGAGACGTTTCACCCCGGTAAACCCTCCGCCCACCAGAAGATCCATACTGGACGACATGGCCACCATCCCCAGGCCACTACCAACACCTCCCGTCACCACCAGAACCCCCGAGCCACCACCCACGCTCCAGGCTACCCCAGCCACCCCCCCACCACCAGCGATGGACATTCCCACCGCTACACCGGCCCAAACCCCCACACCACTGCTGCCAATGACGGACATTCCCACCACCACGCAGGCTGAGCCCTTCACACCACCTACCCCGTCCAGCCCTATGACACAGGCTGGGCCCCCCATACCACCTCCTCCGGCCCACCCCATCACTAGGGCCCCCACTATGACTCCTCCACGAGACACGGCCTCAAAGCGGCCACAACCACCGAGAAGATCCACAAGGGTCAGAAGACCACCCGACAGGCTGGCCATGAGGGTCAGAAGACCACCCGACAGGCTGTTCTGAAGACGAAAAGAAAACAAGCCTTTGCCCCCGTGGAACAAAGACTGGGGGGAGATAGTGAATAATACAGTAACTAGCCAATACGTAAGGCGACCCCGTACCGGGCGAACCCTGAACTCATAGGTAATTACATTGTGACCCCTTACCAGTTGTAATGTGCATTGTCATGCTCACTTGCTATAATTATTGTGCTGCTGCAAACAAGCTTAAGGCTTTATTCTTTAGTTTTCAATAAACCAGGCACGGATAGAGTCAAGGAATATCTGCACTTGCACATGATCACTGGGTGACGTTATTTCTCGATACATTAAAATGTCGTCAGCAAAGAACACGATGTGGTTTTCATCCGAGGCAACATCAGCTACTTCATTTATATATTATTAGAAATAGCAGTGGGCCAAGGACTGAACCTTGCGGGACACCAGAAAGAACTTGGGTCATAGTCAAGTCTTGACCATTCACTACCACAAACTGATGTCTGTCCAAGGTAATTTCCCAGCCACCTAATTAAGTATTGGTCTAGGTGTAGATCAGTAACTTGTTCAGCAAAGGTACGTGAGGTACTTTGTCAAAAGCCTTTGCCAGATCCAAAAAGATTACACATACTTCAGACCCAAGTTCAAGAGATTTGTGCCAACTGTCAATAGCACTAAATAGAGCACCAGTAGTTTACCTGCCTTTTAGGAATCCCCATTGATATTGCGACAGGACTGAGTGATCATACAATTTATCCATCATGTATTTATGGACATGCTTCTCCAAGAGCTTGCTCACCAAAGACAAAAGGGAAATAGGTCTATATTGTGATGGATCAGATTTACAGGATGATTTTGACACTGGTGTAACCCTAGCCATCTTCCAGTCATCTGGAACATATCCATTAATCAAGGAAAGGTTGAATAGTCGTGTTATGGCCCGTGCAATACTCGGAGCAGTAGCCTTTAACATCTTTGCTGATTGTTCATCAGGTCCGCTTGCCTTAGAAATATCCAAAGACTGAATGAGCTCAAGAATTTCTTCTTCATTACACAAGAGGTTGTTTGGTATCAGCTCGGCAATTGGAGTGTTGTCGAAATAGTCACACGACAGTGGAGGAACTAATGTGTTGAACATAGATGAAAAGTGGTCATTTATCAAGTTAGCCTTCTCAGCATTATTGGTTATGTTCATTGTACCAGAGATAAGAGTTGGAATTGATGATTTCTTCTTCTTTTTTGCTGATCTCACGGTTTTCCAAAAGGCTTTTGGATTTAGATTGCCATAAAAAAAATTCTTCGATTGTCGGAGCATAGAGGATACTTTTTATCTCATGTGCTTGTATCTTTGAAAGGAATAACTGCGACGATTTCCTTTGGCTCTCCTATAATACAAGTTTCTCTTCCTAATTGCCCGAGTAATCGATTTTTTCATCCATGGTGGTTGAATTTTGTCAGGTAAGATAGAACTTGGTACGCAGGATGTTATAATTTCCCAAAACGCACTTTTCCAATCTGTCCAACAATGGTTTATGTCACCACTTTCAAAGATGACATCTAGATCCAGATTTTCCAGAAGCTCATTTGCCTTACCGAAATCAGCATACTGATATATATCTCCAAATATTTCTCCGGGGTCTTATCTGGATAGCTGAATCCATCCCCACGCATTCAACAAGCAGCCCTTGGTGGTCCGAATTATCGATTGGTGGAATAACATTGCACTGTATTTTCTCAATATCCATTACCACAGCCAGATCAATAATTGATGGAATACCATCATTACTGTAGTGTGTGGGTTGTAGCACAGCTTGTGTCAAATCAAACTTATTCATAAAATTTATTAGCCGGTTTCTATTTGAGGAAGGTTCCAGCATATTGATATTGAAGTCCCCAAGAATAATAAAATTTGAGAAGGTAGTAGGATTTATTGAGGTAACAACATCAGACAGCTTGTCAATGAGCATAGTGGAAGCCGAGGGTGGTCTATAAAAGATGCCTAAGCAAAGTGATTTTGCAGGGGGACAAGTAATGGATAAAAATATTAATTCGAGATCATGCACAGATATGGATTGGTTTAAAGTAATGCTGTCCTTGACCAGGACCAGTATTCCACCACCATGACGATTTCTGTCCAGTCTAATTGTTGTATAGTTTGCTAACGATACCTCTGCATCATCAATTTCATTGCTCAACCAAGATTCAACTATACAGATTAGATCTGGATTATGGTGCAAGCAATTTGCTAATAGATCATCACACTTTGGAAGAATGCTACGTGCATTATAGTACAAAATAGTTAGTTTCCCCCGCCTCCTAGGTCTACACGGACCTACTGCAGGGGACCCTCTAAAAAAGCTGACTCACTTGATTGAGCAGTGGAGCTATTTGGTCTAGTAGTCAGAGATCCATTCTGCAGTGACTGGTCATCAGCATGAATCACCTCCAAGGATCTGTCTCTCCAAAATTTAGGTCTTTCTATGACTTGGCCATTTCTGATTATCCAATCCTTTCCTGGTGCTTTGTTCCGGAGATATTGCCGCAGGTGGTAGTCTGCTTCCTCCTGGGCACGAGTCAAGTGAGGGTTGATGTACAGTTGACCAATCAGCTTTTCCCCTGAGAGATTTGGCCTTCTTTAGGAATTCCCTCCGTTTCTCCTCTCCAACTGTGACCACCAACAAATTTGGCTTGCCCTCCTTTTTCAGCCAAAAATTTGAGAGCTGTGTGTCAGAGATATCAACGTCTAGAGCATCACATAGATCCTTAATCCATGTTGTGGCTGTCAGAGAGACCCTTCACCACGATGTTCTTTCGACGTTCTGTTGGCACCTTTTCTTCAGTCTTTAAGGATTTGTGGAGCGTTGCTATGTTCACGATGGATGTCGAGTTTTTCAAAAGGGAGGCATATGTTTCTGCAGTCCGAGGGATCTCAAGTGCATCAACTTTTCCTTCCATCTGCTCCAGGTTCTCTTCCGTTGTGATAACAGTCTTCTTCAGCTGTTCTTCCAACAACTTGATCATGTAAGCTTGCTCCTCAATTTGTTTGTCCTTTTTCTCACTCGTTACAAAGTCACAGAACAGGCACAGCATTCTACGCCCAGTAGCATATCCTCGCGAGATTTAGCGTTATCCACACTCCACATTTTTCATCGCATTCGACTTCTTTTTCCTCTCGAGTCATTATATGGTGTTCTCTTATTGGAACTTCCTTCTTGGGTCCTAACCGAGACCAGTGAAGCTTCTAGTACAGATGTGGTTTGTAGCGATAACTTTCGCGCTGCACTCGAGAGTCTTGAGACCTGTAGTGAAAACTACAACAGCTGTTTACTGTCGGGTACATCTCCAGAAATGAAGATACACACGTTTCAATATCTAGTGTAGGTCAAGGACAGTGAAGTCGTGTTGTCAGGGGGAAGGATATTGATTACTATTCAGTACACAAAACTTGAGATCTGCAGTGTGTAAAATGCTTTTTATGCATGTTATATCACACTCTATTTTTTTTAATTATCTTGTAATAGACGCATTATCTTGTAATAGACAAAATAATATCAACAGCATCAATTTTTTTTTAACACTTCTCACTTCTCTCTGGCCTGCAAGAAATCCTATAATGCTACAAAACAAAAACCGCTTCCCTTGATGTTGCATAGTAGTCTGGTGAGTGAACCACTGTATATAGAAGTCCGATATATACAAGAATATAACACATTGAGCAATAGCTGCAATTTACGGCTACCGCCTTAGAACATCCACAGATGCTGCTGTTTACCTGCTATAGGCTCTCATATTTTCCGTACAAAGTCGACCTGAAGTGAGCTCTCAATGTCAGCGACAACCCAACCTACGTTCAAAGGGAAGGATCGCCATAGCTAGGCGTATGTTCGTCTAGGTTACGGTTTCTGGTCACAGATTACCAAGGTTGATGGTGATCTTGTACGCAAGGCCTTCACACAAGTACGTACAGGCCATGGGAGCGAGTTCTTCTTGTCATTCTTTGCTTAGCTTTTGACAGCGTTCTCTGAGTTATATTTGTGCTTCTCAGTCAGTGTGTTTGGCTCAAGTTTGTGAATAAGCTTCTTTTTTGTAACTGTGAGTCAACTGTGAGTCGTGATGTACAATAATTAAAATGAGCCTTGGGATAAGACGGGAGTGGTCAGTTTACACCGTTATTGTGCGCGTGCGCACAATAAAACGAACCACAAGTCTCGCGTGCTAGTTGGTAAAGGATTTCCTAAGCTTACGGATTGCCTGAGATGAATGGGAAAGAGGAACGTCCAAGAAAGGTGTACCTGGACTATAATTCCACAGCTCCTCTAGCCCCGGAGGTACTGGAGCATATCTATGTAGTGCTGAAGGACATGTGGGCCAACCCCTCTAGCGGACATGAAGCAGGTCACTATTTTTAATAATATAAAGCAGACAAGATAATTCAACACAGTTGCAAGCACTCCAGTTTAACATAGTTGCACTCAGTCTTAAATGTCAGAAGGCTGACCTATATAACAGGAAAACTCAGTTAAAATATCCACACATTCTACATGACTATTCAATGAGATTGTCAAATGTATGATGCTATATTTCCCTTCCTGTTACCCAATGAGGTGGCTTTCTCCAGGTTGCCATGGTTGGGGTCAGGATCTTGACCACATGTTTGCAGTAATTTGCAGAATTTTTTTTTATCCTTCAGTCTGAGGACATGGCTAGGTGGGAGAATAGTAACATTAGCTAAATAGTACTACATGAAGTTTCCATCACAACTATGTAGACCTACAGTAATCCTACACTGGTTTTGTGATGGTCACTTTGGACGCCACTTTTAGCTAGGTACTCAGGGTCTCGTGTAGGTAGGAGAAGAGAGAATATCCCCTCTTCTACCTTAACCCCCACCCCCTCAATAAAAAAATAAAAAAATAATTAAAAAAACCACAAAAAAAACCTAATAGAATTATTATAGGTAGGTCGACCGAGAAGATAGCTTCAGGTACACCTGCTATTCTCCCTCCCCTGTACCAGGCAATCCTGTATGAATGCCCCTCCCCCACCGCTTCCCTCTTTTCTCTAAAGCAAGCAAAAGGTTTAATGAATGATTGGGTGGTTGTGAGAAAGGGTTGAGGTTCCTCGGAGATGACTTGTTTGTTTGCTTTTAAAAAGGGAGATGAACAATGTGTTAGGCAAGAGCTTTTGTACCGTTGATATTTCATCACGTCCAAGGGTGCCCACAAGGCATTCGGTTTGTACTGCCCCATTGGAAATGATTTAACTTATAATTTCTTCATGTCTGCCCCTTTCACAAATCATTTTGTCCCCTCCATTCCCTTTATTCAAGCTACTTGACCGTAGCCATGGTAAGAGGGGAAATGGCTTTCTAAAAGTGTGTGCAAAATTCTGGTTGCTCATGAAACATGGCCATTACGCACTGTCACGCGTAATATGCTAGTGTATGCCTTGCTTGCAAGACTATCTTAGTAAAGATGGCTGCACATATGTATAGACATGTCAGAAGACCTCCCTTAACTTAGCATTTTCGTTACCTTTCTTGGATGGATTTTACAGTCCATTGTCAAAGTTTGTCTGAAGTTGCCAAATTTACAATTTACCTTATTGCAAGCTCATTCTTCCCAATAATCTACAGGACTCAAAGCTAAGAGCTGCATCGATGAAGCGAGGGGGTTAGTATCACGCATGCTTAATGTCAGTTCATCAGGTACGTAGGCGGTAGGCAATTAAGGATGTATGTAGCTGGTGGATGTCATGCTTCTGTAAGTCATCATGACTGTGTCTTTTATGCAGATATAATTTTCACTTCGGGTGGAACAGAGGTGAGTTACTGCCACACTTTTAACCTCTGCATCTCCATTAGGAATGGAAGTCCTGGTTTCCATAGTGACAGTAGAATGCCAGACCTAGCATTGCATTGAGAGGGTGGAGTTCAGTTGTTGTATCTTGTGAATGAGCTTCATTGATGCATGTGATGCCAAGAAACTTGTTGCAGCACAACAGTGCGGACTTGAGGTCTAGTCCAGTGTTGGTTGCGTAGCGTTTGGACCTATAAGATAGGCTGTCGTATGTAATATCTCCCTGAGAGAAGCTTCTTGAGCGCAGATGTCTCATAGCTTGGCAATGCGTACTCTGTGGTATGTGCAAATCATGCTATCGAGGCAGATGTCTCATACTTGGCAGAGGCAAACGTCTCGTAGCTTGGCAGCGTACATGCATATGATGCTATCACAGACAAGCTGCTAGTGTCACAACCTCTCCCAAAACCCACATAAATTAGAGCACACCTTACCTTATGTAAAAACACCACACCTGCAACAGCATAATAGTTGCAATCCCACACCGTAATGTGCTTAGTCAGCATTATTACGTTATTGTGCATGTAAGTGCCCAGGCAGCACTCGAGCAGCGTAAGACCTTCCTGTTCTTCATACTTCTATGCCATGCCAGACTTGACTAGCCTTGGGGTTTTTACGGTTCTTTCACTCCACAGAGCAACAACATGGTCTTGAACTCTATTGCTGCCACTTCAGTGGGTGGAGTCACCACACCCACATCCAAGCCGCATGTAGTCATAAGTAATATAGAGCATGGCTCAGTGGCTCTTGTGGCTCGTAATCTGCAAGAACTCGGGGAAATCGGTAAGTTTTAGACGTGTATATTATTTGTTTGCTTCTTGTTGTTGTTTTTTAATTATTATTTTACTTTTCACTCTTCATTTATTCATTCCTTCATGAATGCTGAAGGAATGCTCAATATATGTCACCATGCTGGTGTGATGCTAGGATTCTTGTAACATCCTCATTTACAGGGAAGCAGCATTCATGTACATGTATGTAGTTTTGAGATAGGGAGTATGTCTATCTATGGAAGCAGCGATTGTGGTATTTTAATATCTGAGGATGTCAATCTGACTAGCTTTGGAAGCAGCCATTATATATGAGGCATTGGGATAGAGTCTATCTGACTAGCTATGGAAGCAGCCATTATACATGTACAGTATATATACAATATATATACTGTATATGGTATTGTCTATCTGATTAGCTATGGAAGCAGATGGCATATTGGGATAGTGTCTATCTGACTAGCTATGGAAGCAGCCATTAGATATGAGGCATTGGGATAGAGTCTATCTGACTAGCTATGGAAGCAGATGGCATATTGGGATAGTGTCTATCTGACTAGCTATGGAAGCAGCCATTATATATGAGGCATTGGGATAGAGTCTATCTGACTAGCTATGGAAGCAGATGAGATATTGGGATAGTGTCTATCTGACTAGCTATGGAAGCAGGCATTATATACTGTATCATAGACTACTAGAACTAATTGACTCAACTGCCTAAAAGGGCCTCGCCTTGCCGCGCCGTATGGGGCTGACAAATGAAAAGCTATAATATTATTTTGGCTACTTCGTTTTCTTTCTTTTTTGTATATTTTAGTTTTTGTTATCTATATACACGTTTAATTAGCTAGTTATGTATTTGCTAGCTATGTATAGCTGTATCTAGCTAGCTATGTATAACTGTACAGTATCTAGCTAGCTATGTATAGCTGTATCTAGCCAGCTATGTATAGCTGTATCTAGCCAGCTATGTATAGCTGTATCTAGCCAGCTATGTATAGCTGTATCTATCCAGCTATGTATAGCTGTATCTATCCAGCTATGTATAGCTGTATCTAGCCAGCATGTATAGCTGTATCTAGCCAGCTATGTATAGCTGTATCTAGCCAGCTATGTATAGCTGTATCTATCGAGCTATGTATAGCTGTATCTAGCCAGCTATGTATAGCTGTATCTAGCCAGCATGTATAGCTGTATCTAGCCAGCTATGTATAGCTGTATCTAGCCAGCTATGTATAGCTGTATCTAGCCAGCTATGTATAGCTGTATCTAGCCAGCTGTATCTAGCTAGCTATATCTAGCTAGCTATATTTCGTGTAGCTATTTGCCACGATGAGCAGCGCTACTTTTGTTTCAAATCTTGAAATATAAGACTTTTTTTACTTGCAGACGAATTAGCTAAACTACGCAACTTACATTTTCAAGTAAGAAGTTTTCCAAACAACTCTCATCGTACCATCGTACACGCTTCGTTGGAAAAGTAGTTGCATCTCCAGGCATAGTCTCACGCAGTGAGACCCTTTACCGATCGATATGGGACAAGTTTTTGAAACCCCCTTTTTGTTTGAAATCCTGGATCCGCCACTGCAGTAGCCACCATACCAGAGCAGCTGAACGATATTACAAGTGAAGATTCCAACTTAAGGCATGGGGAAAAAGTGCCAGGCAGTTAATTGCTGTTCTGGCTATGACTTAATGAAACAGGACAAGGCAGTCGAGGAAGAGGGCGAGGTGCCAGAGCCCAAGAAGTATACAGTGAGAGTCTTTCCTGCTAATGAGGAGATCAGGCTGAAGTGGGTGAAAACACTCCACCGAGAGGATTCCGTTGACACCAAGCATGGAGGTGTCTGTGACAAACACTTTCAGCCCGAGGACTTTGAGGCCACACAGGTGAAAAAGACTGGGGCTGACAGGAAACGTAGGTGTCTCAAACCAACTTCCATCCCCTCCCTCTTCCCCAAGTACCCTGGCTACTACAGTCATATCCCAGTGGTACAGCCCAGACCCACCCAGGCAGCCATCAGGAAGTGGTTCACCATTGTCAATGTGAAGTCTGTAAACGCTGACAGGTGGTTCAATGACGACAACAGAAAGCGCATTGAGGAGGACTGTCAAACCTCCCAGAGGAACCTGGAGTACATCTGTAACTTTGGGAGGTAATTAAATACCTATTATTAAATACCTATTTTTTAATTTAATAAAACTTAATAGATTCACAGACTACGTTAGAAATACTTTTGTTTTAAAATAGGTTGATTATTAATTTTAATTTAATTTTACAGATACCTGAAGGAGGTTTCGGATGACAAGTCAGTACCACCTGACAAGACATCACAATGGCAGTGTTTCACACAAGCCAGGGGCTGAAGCTCATGGCGAACAATGTGCTGGAGAACTACAAGGAGGAGCCCGGGGGCATCAAGTACCTCCTGCTAGGCAAGTTCCAGAGTGACACGCTGGAGTCACACTTTGGCCAATTAAGGAAACTGGCAGGTTCCAACTATTGGACGAGTGTCCGCAACTTCCTGCAGGGCAAGGCCATCATCAGCAAGCATGCCCTCCTGTGGTCCAGCGGTTACGGCATCAAGGAGGTGCAGCAGGAGATGTCTGGAGCCAGGCAGGCAATGAGGCAGGGGGACCAGCAGGTGATCGACAGCTTCGTCAAGAGCCTTGTGGCTGCTGACACAGGTAGGAAGACACATATGAGCCACCTGACCATGCCAAGCCTGCCCTGGGACACATTGCAGGCTATCTGGGATACCAGGCCACCAAGAAGAAGGACTGTGATGACTGCATCAACTTGTTGTTGGACAAGGAGGCTGGTGTCAAGGACCCAGTGTTTGACACTGATGAGTTGAATGAGGAGTACCTGTGGATGACCAACACCTTGAACAGGGGAGGACTCGAGGCACCCACCGAGCCGGCTGTCAGCCTCACAGTTGATGTGAGCCAGGTGTAGGCACATAGTTGGTGACCCTGATAGGAGGACAAGCTTCCTTGCCTGTGACGGTACTTTGAAGGTCTTCCAGGCTGTTGTGAGTAAGTTTGTTTGCAACTACCAAGGACGCCAGAACAAAGCATGTGACAGTGGACACTTGTTGGTAGAGGAGTTGTTGCCATTTATGGCAGGGTCCCTGTTCAATTGCTTTGCAGCAACCTTGCCAAGGATACCATGTCTCAAATCCACAAGAAGTCCAAAAAGAGAAGCAGGGATGCCAGCCAGGAGGAGAGAAGACACAGGGGGACCAGGAAAAGGCAGAAGCTACAGAGTAATAAAAAGTAGCACGCTACACTAGCGCATAGACAATATAACTAGAACAATTAACTATACATAAGCAAGTATGTTTGGTGCGCTATGTTGAGTGCTGTCGAACAATTTTATGACGAGTCTTCTAGAGAGATTAAACTACACTATCTAAGGATGCTACATTTAATATGTGAGCTAAAAACACGGATTAGAACCAGAAATATATAAGTTTGTCCGAGTTCCGTTTTTAAGCCCCATATGGCAAGGCCCTTTTAGGCAGTGTTGAGTCAATTAGTTCTAGTAGTCTATGACTGTATATATGGTATTGAGATGAAATCTATCTGATTAGCATGGAAGCAGCCATTATATATGTATTGAGATGAGGCAGTATGTCTATCTGACTGCTGAGGAAGAAGCCAGCTGTTTATAGTGAATGTTGTAGTCTAGTAAGTAAATAAAATGTCTTCTTCCCACCCTCAAATATTCATTTGTTTGTTTTGCCCCTTCAGACTTGACTGTTGTGTGTGTTAATCCCAAGACTGGTAAGGTTCATGCTGAGGATGTGGTGCATGCCTTGCGTCCCACCACACGCCTCGTGTCTGTGATGCTAGCCAACAATGTGACGGGAGTGATACAGCCAGTGAAGGAGCTGGTGGCAGCCATCAGGCAGTGGGAGGGAGCAGGAGGAGGGAAAGGGAGCAAGATTTATGTGCATACTGATGCAGCTCAGGTGAGATGATAGAGAGGATTATTTTTGTATCCCCTTCACTATACATGTATAACTTGGATGTTTGATGTTCACCTTTACATGGCCCATTCACCACTGGGCTTACTGTTGTTATCAGGACTCTGATGTAATAGCCCTAGTGAAGCTCTGGCGATCTTTACACATGCATAGAGGTTGTTGATTGTAATGGTGTTTTATCCCCTGTTAGCCATCATTTCTATGAGTGCATCCTCTCCCTCTTCCTTCTTGAATCCATCGCTAAGATCAGCACCCCAAAAACCTGTTAAAATAACATGGAAATTTGGTCTTCAAGGAATCTATCCTCTTTTTCCACTCCCCATAACTTGAGTATGATTAAGTCCAATCATGGCAATTTTAGTACTAGAAGACTACAACATTTATGAATTTAGTCAAATATGGGAATTGACAAAGGTCATCAACATAATACACACTCGTGTGGTCAATACAAGCAGAAATATCCCATGCTCAGTTCTAGCTGTTTTCGTAGTTTGTTGAGTTCTTGCTTTTGGGTGACTATTCACCAAGTGCAGGAAGCAAGCGTATCCTCTACCAAAACATCTAAAGTTTGGTTTGTGGAGATTTTCTGTGCTCTAAGTCCCTGAAGGGGTTATAACGGACCCTGCATGGGTACTGTCATGGATGGCAATATGTGTACAGTCAACAATAATAAGGTGAGATATGTGCTGTGCTACAAGAAGACAAGTTAGAAATATTTAAAATTGCTGAGTCCCAGAAGACTGTAATGTAGTTCTTCAACATTTAACTATTAACTAGAAACAAACGAACACACACGAAACAATTTGAAACAAGAACTTTATAATATCTAAATGACAGGACAGAAACAAGATATACCAACCAACTAGATTCCCCTTTACCAAAAAGTATAATTATGGTAAAGGGTCACCTAACTTGTGGCATACATAGGTGGTATTTATTTTTTTAAGTTTTTTTTTTTACATCTTTTTTTAATTTGATTTAAAAAAAAATGTTTTACCATTACACAATCAACAAACAATCACAATCAACAAACAATCATAAAAACTTTAGTACCAGAAGACTCCAAATTTTTCAATCCACATCATGACTACTCTGTTTCTCATCTGTTTCTCAATTGTGGAATAAAGAAGTTGGTAAGGAACATCTGCAGAGTTCATTTAGAGGTTATAGCGTTATAATATAATGCTGGATCATTCTGGAGGTTATAGCATTATAATATGATGCTGGAGGTTATAGCATTATAATATGCATATTGACAGAGGGGAAAATGTAGCCAGTGAGCTGTCATAATATACAAGAGCACAAGTTAGTGCTTTGAGAATGGGGTTCGCTGTACTCCCACTTTGCCTTTTTTGGCATCTTCCAAGTGTGCTTAGGTGGGTTCAAATTTCTCACAAGGGTCTTCAACTCCCAGTTTTACGATGATGGGGTTCCATCCAGTCCAAAGACTGGAGCGAAAACGTGTTTTGTTTTTGCAAACCATGCTAAATTTACTCATTCCTCAGATGCATTCCAGTGAGGAATAACTGGCACCGCTTTTGCGACTTCAGCTAACCTGTAAGGCTTGAGCTCAGCCGAGCCAATGCTGTACGTACATAAATGTCCCCAGAGGAAGTTGATGTGATAGTACCTCTTCCTCTTGGCCCACTTGAGCTTATTCCTGTAGTTAAAGGGGAATGTTTAGCAGGAAAACTACTACTGCAGTAATTCCCTTTCCTTGACGTCCTCTAAGCTAAGGGGTAGACAAAATTATCAAGGCCAACATCTTCTCTCTTCTCAGAGTTCAAAACTTAGGCATGTCGTTACACTTGATCATTCAAGGGGTATGTGTCCTTGATGTACTGGACTGCTTCAGAGCAAAGCACTGCGCACGGTGTAGAACTTGTTGCCTCCAGAATTAGTAGTGTCACCCTCTTCCAGGAGGCTCTTAAGAGCCTGCTTGGTCGTGAAACCGGTGACAATCCTTGAGAACTCCAACTGGTTGTCTCCAGACGAAAAATGAACATCGTTCAGTTTCTCCTTACCCTCCAGCTCGCTAACCATCTTACTACACCTTGTTTCTCATGGAAGGAATCTGTTTAAGGAGAAACTTTCAACATTAATTGATTTAACAAAGGGGAATAGATAAGAAGGAAGTAGAATGGAAACAGCTAGTATGACACCTGCACCAAGAGAGCCTCTGTGTATATTAAAATCATGTGACATCATCTAAGGCCATTTTGAGTGGCAAGACGAGAAGGGTCTGTCATGCGATCTCTCAGTCTTGTGTGCTTGAAAATGTGACAGTTTTGATGAGAATTTCTTCAGGACCATAATAGGCACTGCTAGGGTTGTGCCAGGGCCAGGACTAATAATAGGCCACTGCTAGGGTTGTGCCATGGCCAGGCCAGGACTAATAATAGGCCACTGCTAGGGTTGTGCCACGGCCAGGACTAATAATAGGCCACTGCTAGGGTTGTGGCATGGCCAGGACTAATAATAGGCCACTGCTAGGGTTCTGCTAGGGCCAGGACTAATAATAGGCCACTGCTAGGGTTGTGCCATGGCCAGGACTAATAATAGGCCACTGCTAGGGTTGTGCCATGGCCAGGACTAATAATAGGCCACTGCTAGGGTTGTGGCATGGCCAGGACTAATAATGGGCCACTGCTAGGGTTGTGTCAGGGCCAGGACTAATAATAGACCACTGCTAGGGTTGTGTCAGGCCAGGACTAATAATAGACCACTGCTAGGGTTATTACAGGGCATGGCTAATAGACCACTGCTAGGGTTGTGTCAGGGCATGGGCTAGGGCTAGGGATAGCACTGCTAGGGTTGTGTCAGGGCATGGCTAATAGACTACTGCTAGGGTTGTGTCAGGGCATAGCTAATAGACCACTGCTAGGGTTATGTCAGGGCATGGCTAATAGACCACTGCTAGGGTTATTACAGGGCATGTCTAATAGACCACTGCTAGGGTTGTATCAGGGCATGGCTAATAGACCACTGCTAGGGTTGTGTCAGGGCATGGCTAATAGACCACTGCTAGGGTTATTACAGGGCATGTCTAATAGACCACTGCTAGGGTTGTGTCAGGCATGTCTAATAGACCACTGCTAGGGTTGTGTCAGGGCATGGCTAATAGACCACTGCTAGGGTTGTGCCACAGTTCAGGGCTAGTGGCCTATTCCCTTCATCCAACAACCTGTCAGTGTACTGATAATGCAACAGTGAGGATTTGGTTGTGGTACAGTACTGCAACATTATTTAGTGGCTGGGGTACTAAACAGTGTCTGGGATTATTCATTAGTTGTGGTAGTCAACAGCGACTAATACGATTATTTATTAGCTGTAGTATTCAACAGTGACTAAGATTATGGTGTCAACAGTGACTAGGATTATTCATTAGTTGTGGTAGTCAACAGTGACTAAGATTATTTATTAGCTGTACTACTCAACTGTGACCAGGATTATGGTGTCAACAGTGATAGGATTATTCATTAGTTGTGGTAGTCAACAGTGACTTAATTTTATTTATTGGCTGTGTGTATTCATTTTATTAACAAAACTGTCACCTCCTAGGATGCAGTCCTAAAAACACATGCCCAAACATATCAGCCCATGCCACTTCAGGAACTCCGCCCAGCTCTGCAACACATACAGAAAGTCACTAGGCATTATGTACGGATCAATTTCAAGCCACTGAAGTCACTTTATCACTTTCAACTTGGCTGTTACATCTGTGAGCATGCTCAAGCATTATGACACATGTTCAGGCTCAATCAACTAAGTAAACTGTCAAGTTCTTGACGCTACAACAAGCAGTTTTCCTCTTAATGTGGTGGATAACAACTGGTACTAGAAATGTATGACATCGGACAACTTCTGCCATATTTGGGATACATTATCTAAGTTTTGTGTTATTGCAATGACTTGGGAGAATCACTGTAAACTAACAAAACTTGTAAAAAGGCGAGTTGTTTCTGGAACTTCATTAATGTGGTCGTAATCTAATCGTGTGTGAAGTAGGTTGGGTGGGTGTGGCGATGACTCTTAATGTGGTGGATAACAACTGGTACTAGAAATGTATGACATCGGACAACTTCTGCCATATTTGGGATCCATTATCTAAGTTTTGTGTTATTGCAATGACTTGGGAGAATCACTGTAAACTAACAAAACTTGTAAAAAGGTGAGTTGTTTCTGGAACTTCATTAATGTGGTCGTAATCTAATCGTGTGTGAAGTAGGTTGGGTGGGTGTGGCAGATGAAGTGGAGAAGACAAGGAGACTGCAGTAGATTTAGTGGGGTCAAAGTCCTGTAGATGGGGAGATTCAATCAACCACTTCAGGCAATAATGGGGTCGTTAAAAGTCGGTAATCTTGATGTTAAAAAACTGCACCAATAATGTGTGTAATATGTTCTTTTTTTAAATCTTGATGACACCTATTCTTTCCCGCCAGCTTCAGTAAGTATATGGACCTACGCTACTTTGTGGTTTCCCACTGGTTTGCAGAGGAGATAATGTGGAGCTACACCTACTGGTCTATTTGTCATAGTGACAGGGAGTAGGCTTGAGTAGGATCCAGGAAGCTTCTTGGTAGATGAGAAGAAGGGAACCCCATCAAAGAACATTTAGTAGCATTGAGAGGAGCTTTTCATCATCAAACTATCCCACCCAAGAGTTGAGATATTCTTGCACAAGTCAGAATCATTAGAGGAGGGGGATGAGATGAAAGGGAAGTGGAGGAGAAAGAGATGGATGGCTGAATATCGTGTAAATACAGATCATTCAGGAAGAGCAGTAGCCCGTGGTGCTATCTGTGGCACCCCTGACGGGACTGCTAGTTTCACTGTAGTGGAGCCATTATCTGTACATGTGACCTGTTGGGACACATTTGCTCAAACCCAGTACCAAAAGGAACTATGGTGCCCAACTTCCAGAGTTGAGTTCAGTGAGAGGGTTACCGAATCAAATACCCTTCTTGAATTACAATAACCTTCTCAATAATCAATTTGAATGTACTGTCTCAGTATTTCGACTAGATGCTCTAGCCTTCATCAGGAATACTTAGATGCTAAGACTCACATGAGCTAGATACATACCGGTAGCTACATCTGAAGACATCAGGAGAGTCTGCAGGAAGTTTGACACAGGGTCGTTTGCAGTTCTGGAAGAACTCGGGAAGGGTACAACTGAGCAGAATGAAGGATGAATTACCAGCTAGTATGCACTCGTGCATTGTGTACTGCATCCCTTGTAGCTGTGGGAAGTACTAGCCAACAGAAGACTGTAACCATAGTGAGAGAACGTCAAGATGTTATAATGTCCTCAATAATCAACTTAAAATTTACACTCTCGACATTTTGACTAGATGCTCTAACCTTCAGCAGTCATTGTAATTTCGTTATGTCAACTGAGAGTTTGTTGAGAACATCAAGATTCCTGTAGAAAGTGTGCTAAAAGCAAGTCTGCAATTGTTGAACATGCATGGGACAATGGACATCCTACTTTCTGGGAGGAAGCCACACTCTTAGACCAGGCCAGAAGGAACTGCTAGTGAAAGAGGCATTGCACATCAGCCTAGCACCAAAGTGTGAGCGGTTTGATCGAGACTGTGGAATGGACTCTTCTGCTGGGGAGCCACTCTCACTAGCCTGAACTTGAAGCCATGACCACCATAATTTTTTGTAGTTGGTTAATTACATATCATTCTTTGATAATGTTTTGGGTACTGGTAATATTAGACTCTACCATGTCTTTATTTTGTATTATTTTACATTATTATATTTATTTATGTTTATGTATTATTTTTGCCACATCCTGTTCACGTCCTGAATGTGTGTGCCAGGGTGTGGTTTGTATCAGGTGGTGGATAGCTAGCTACCGGTATACATCAACCTCCTGCGAGTCTTAGCTTCTCATTATTCCTGATAGAGGCTAGACCGCTAGAGCATCTGGTCGAAATGTCGAGAGAGTAAATTTCAAGTTGATTATTGAGAAGGTTATTGAAATTCAGTTACGTCAACTGAGAGTTTGTTAAGAATCGTTCTTAATTAAGTAAATCACATCTAAGCTCTTGAGATTTTCTATTGCCTCATAAAATAGTTGTAAGCTCAGCAACCAGCTTTACTGCATCCAGGACTTGCTTACCATAACATCCTCCAATGCTCTTTGGCCTTGATAACTCCACTCCCTCAGTTACACTGTGCAGTGTTTATCTCATAAAAACTGGCGTGCCCTTAATCAGTCAGCACATAATTGGATTTTTATGAGTACGCTCACAGCCAGTATTGCAAAACAGACACAATCATAAACAATTGGTGTCCTGACGTTTGAGAGCCGAATGACTTGAGGCTCGTCCATGTGGGGTGCAGAGGGACTGAGGCTCATCCATGTGGGACGCCGAGTGACTGAGGCTCGTCCATGTGGGATGCAGAGTGACTGAGGCTCGCCCATGTGGGATGCAGAGTGACCGAGGTTGGTCCATGTGGGATGCAGAGTGACCGAGGCTCGCCCATGTGGGATGCAGAGTGACCGAGGTTGGTCCATGTGGGATGCAGAGTGACCGAGGCTCGCCCATGTGGGATGCAGAGTGACTGAGGCTCGCCCATGTGGGGTGCAGAGTGACTGAGGCTCGCCCATGTGGGGTGCAGAGTGACTGAGGTTGGTCCATGTGGGATGCAGAGTGACTGAGGCTCGCCCATGTGGGATGCAGAGTGACCGAGGTTGGTCCATGTGGGATGCAGAGTGACTGAGGTTGGTCCATGTGGGGTGCAGAGTGACCGAGGTTGGTCCATGTGGGATGCAGAGTGACCGAGGGTTGGTCCATGTGGGATGCAGAGTGACCGAGGCTCGCCCATGTGGGGTGCAGAGTGACTGAGGTTGGTCCATGTGGGATGCAGAGTGACTGAGGCTCGTCCATGTGGGGTGCAGAGTGACTGAGGCTCGCCCATGTAGGGTGCAGAGTGACCGAGGTTGGTCCATGTGGGGTGCAGAGTGACTGAGGCTCGTCCATGTGGGGTGCAGAGTGACTGAGGCTCGCCCATGTAGGGTGCAGAGTGACCGAGGTTGGTCCATGTGGGGTGCAGAGTGACCGAGGTTGGTCCATGTGGGGTGCAGAGTGACTGAAGCTCGTCCATGTGGGGTGCAGAGTGACTGAGGCTCGTCCATGTGGGATGCAGAGTGACTGAGGCTCGCCCATGTGGGATGCAGAGTGACCGAGGCTCGTCCATGTGGGGTGCAGAGTGACCAAGGTTGGTCCATGTGGGATGCAGAGTGACTGAGGCTCGCCCATGTGGGGTGCAGAGTGACTGAGGCTCGCCCATGTAGGGTGCAGAGTGACCGAGGTTGGTCCATGTGGGGTGCAGAGTGACCGAGGTTGGTCCATGTGGGGTGCAGAGTGACCGAGGTTGGTCCATGTGGGGTGCAGAGTGACCGAGGTTGGTCCATGTGGGGTGCAGAGTGACCGAGGTTGGTCCATGTGGGATGCAGAGTGACTGAGGCTCGTCCATGTGGGGTGCAGAGTGACTGAGGCTCGCCCATGTAGGGTGCAGAGTGACCGAGGTTGGTCCATGTGGGGTGCAGAGTGACCGAGGTTGGTCCATGTAGGGTGCAGAGTGACCGAGGTTGGTCCATGTGGGGTGCAGAGTGACCGAGGTTGGTCCATGTGGGGTGCAGAGTGACTGAGGCTCGCCCATGTGGGATGCAGAGTGACCGAGGCTCGTCCATGTGGGGTGCAGAGTGACCAAGGTTGGTCCATGTGGGATGCAGAGTGACTGAGGCTCGTCCATGTGGGGTGCAGAGTGACTGAGGTTCGCCCATGTGGGGTGCAGAGTGACCGAGGTTGGTCCATGTGGGATGCAGAGTGACTGAGGCTCGTCCATGTGGGGTGCAGAGTGACTGAGGCTCGTCCATGTGGGGTGCAGAGTGACCGAGGTTGGTCCATGTGGGGTGCAGAGTGACCGAGGTTCGCCCATGTGGGGTGCAGAGTGACCGAGGTTGGTCCATGTGGGGTGCAGAGTGACTGAGGTTCGCCCATGTGGGGTGCAGAGTGACCGAGGCTCGTCCATGTGGGATGCAGAGTGACCAAGGTTGGTCCATGTGGGATGCAGAGTGACTGAGGCTCGTCTATGTGGGGTGCAGTGACTGAGGAATGTCCAAATTAGGTGCAGAGTTACTGAGGAATGTCCACATTAGGTGCAGAGTTACTGAGGAATGTCCATGTGGGGTATAGTGACTGAGGGATCTCCATGAGGGATGCAGAGTGTTGGGTTCTTCATGTGGAGTGCAGAGGATTGTCCCACTTTTTTTAATGGCAGCCAGAAAAACTACAGTATATATTTAAAAAATTTAAGCGCATATCGCCAAATCTGCAGGCGGTGTAATCCTCTGCCGTCCACCTCACGGGAGCGCATCCAGCCAAAATGTTGAGAGTAATATTTAAGTTGGTTACCAATAAAGTCGTTTACAAATGCTGTTTTTTTGTTTGCAATTTTGTTTTTGAAGGCTCTAGGAAAGATACCAGTGGATGCATGTGCGCTGGGAGTGGACTATTTGAGTATTGCTGGGCACAAATTATATGGTCCCCGTACGGGGGCACTCTATGTGAGGGGACTGGATGATAAAACCACACCTCTTGTTCCAATGATGTATGGCAGTGGGCAGGAGAGAGGCTATCGTTCAGGGTGAGTATATAAGTATTCGTGTGTGTCTGTGTGTGTGTATATATATAAACTAGAGTAGTTTGTCATGTTCTTTTTCACGGGAAGAGTTAACGAAAGAAATATATCTCAAAATGTTCATAGAGGATGAATAATCTCTGGTGTGTGCAACTGGTGTGCCTCTATTGGGCATGCTTATTATTATTATTATTACTATTGTTAATGTTATTGTTGTTATTCTTATTGTTATTATTGTTATTGTTATTATTGTTACTATAAAATCACCTTCTCAATAATCAACTTCAAATTTTATTCACTCGACGTTTCGACTAGATGCTCTAGTCTTCATCAGGAATAATGAGACGCTAACGTGCACCAGATGTTTTAAAAAAAATTAAATAAATTTAAAAAATAAGTAAACAAATAAAATTAAATGAACAACAAATAAAAATGTACATAGATAATAAATAATAAAAAATAAAAACAATCACATCTATAATAATAATAAATATACATTATTACATTGATACGGGGAAATATCACGAGTCTGTGGCTAGTATTTCCACGAGTGCCGCAGGCACGAGTGAAAATACCGGCCAATCAGACGAGTGATATTTCACCGTATCAATTCAATAATGTATTTATCATGGGACTGAGGATGCGCAAACCTTTACTGAGCATGCGCATATCGGGTAGGTAATAACAAGTACGCGATATGGTAAAATATCACAGTAGTTCTATTTGTACTATTCTCTATGAGTGGAGTAGATAGCTACATGATAATTATTATTATTATTATAATTATAATAATAATAATAATAATATTTTAGATTTTTTTATTTTTTTATTTTGTTTTTATTTTATTTATTTATTCATCTGGTGCACGTGCTAGGCGCGTGTACTGGCACATGGTGGATAGCTAGCTACCGGTATATAACATAACAGGCTCACGCGAGCCTTAGCGTCTCATTCTTCCTGATGAAGACTAGAGCATCTAGTCGAAACGTCGAATGAATAAAATTTGAAGTTGATTATTGAGAAGGTGATTTTAATGTTATTATGTCAACTGAGAGTTTATTGAGAGATTATTATTATATCGTCATTGTTGTTATTATTATTATTTTTATTATTATTATAAAGGTCTTCCAAGGCCTGTTGTCATCGTTGTTGCATCGTTATCCTTACAGGCTATAGATGCCAGATCACAGTATGAAATAACTGGCCAAGAATGTCTGCCACGCATGACTGAAGTTTGTGCTCATTTCTCTACTCGGCTTGAATATAGCTTAGCTTGCTGGCTTAGTAGCCACAAGAACAAGCAGTGCTAGCTTCCTTTCAGTCCTTCAACTTCAGCACAGCGGGAATATGTGATTGGACTTGGAATAGTTTCTTTTTTCTTTTTTCCCGGTGTAATAAACTGGAACCACAAACATTGGGCACTGAGAGTTCATCGAGAGTGAGGGCACTATGAAATTCAAGCTGCCGCAGGAAGCTTAATTCCATTGCCTCACAGTTTGGCAGGAGAGCTAATGTACAGCTACTGGACATAGGAGTACTGCCCAGGAAGAGCAGATGTGTGTTTTGACAGTGACCTGTGTTGCTCGGCATTATGGATGCATGCCCAGATAACAAGGAGGAAATTACTCGACTTTTGCACTTGGAGAAATATATATGAACACAATCCAAATTTTATTCGGCTTCAATGGCTGAGCTACAGTAACTTTTAGCTGGTGTATGAATTCTTTTAAATGCGAACGCAGTGGGTGTGTCCTGCTAATGCATCAAACGCTGGAGGAAATTGTAGATATTATTATTGTAGGTAATACATACATGTATGTACTGTTAACTAGGAGCTATGCGGAAAGTATGGAGTGCCACAGGAGGGGCACACCCTTTTTCTTTGTGTATTGTAACATTGCGTATGTATGTACACCGTTGAATGATGCATGAGGTGTGTACTGCTCTATAACTGTATGCTTACACTGGCACAACAGGCTTGTATACCCGCCCAGTGTGGAGAAACATCTGTGGACAGCAGAGGCTGGGTTACATAGGCACAAGCATGATTGTTCACATACCTAGTCCAGTCTGTGTTGTGAGCTGCTGTCCTAGCCAGGCCTTTGCTGTAGATGGTGTAGCTAGGGGCTTCAGAGTGCTGCGCATGCCATTACATGCATGCTTTGTGGCAGATAGGCAATCAGGAAGGAATTGCAGATTGGATAGGAATCTGGACAATTATGTTCTCTAAAGAGTAGTGTAGCCTTGGTTACTAATGCATCCATCCAGCCTCAAGTCCTGCCAATTCAGCCGGAATGCCATTGGTCTGGATCCATGTTACAAATGATAACAACTTTACAATTTGTAGAGGAAGCTTCCAATCTAATAAGCTGCTGTGTGGCTACTCTAGTGGTTGTAATGAAGCACGTATACTAGTGCAGATGCATTTCTGCCAGTAATACTGCACTAAGCTTTCAAGCTTGATGTCAATGAGTGTGTGTGTGTGTGCATGGTGTATGTGTATTGATTTAGGACTGAAAACACTGGAATGATTGCTGGTTTAGGGAAAGCTGCAGAGTTGGTAGCTGAGCATTTGGACTTGTACGCTGACCACATGAGAGCCACCAGAGATTACTTGGAGGAATGTCTGCAAGTAAATTGTCATGGTTTCAGTAACTAGTTATTCAACATGTCATGTTCACCTTTGACACACAGCTGTGTGTTTTAAGACATGGAATTCAACTCGAAGGCCCAGGCCTGCAATATTATTTTTTTAATTAAAAAAAGGACATCAATTTGTACAAATTAGTACAAAATGTTCTTAGTAGTAACCAATAATGCCTTCTTCTTGTTGTGTGTGTGTGTTTGGGGAGGGAGGGAGGGAGGGGGGTGGGGTTCCCAATTTTTAACTTTACTTTTATGAGATAAGTAAGCACTCACTGTGTAGTTTGGGAAGTTTTGTACTGCGGCACACTCTACATTCACATATACAAGTATGAACTATGAAGTCACCCACTTTAAGGGGTGACAGTTGCATTTATTTATATATATTTTTTTTTGGCTTGTGGTTACCACTTTATAGCTCAGTAGATTCTGTAAAATTCATGGTATGGACTTGATATATAGCTCAAAAGATAGGTCTCTCTTGATATATAGCTTAAAGGATAGGTCTCTCTGTGTGCTCTCTTTTGATACTAAAATATTTTTCATGGGTATAACTATAGCCAAGTTACTAGAGCGGGAACCTCAAAACCCGAATGCCTGATTTTGCCGCATAAATATATCCAGATTACCCAAGTGCTAGAGAGTTGAAATTAGCACCAGTGGCTAGAGGAAGCCCTAGTGTATGCAATGAGCGGTTGGATTAGGCATTAAAATGTAAGAAGTGGTCAAGCGCACGGGTGGAAAATGAATTTCATTAAAATTCCATAAAATTATTTTACTACCCACCGCTTGACCACGCACTTACATTTTAACACCTAATCCAACCGGCATTGCATAGAGTAGGGCTTCCTCTAGCCACTGGTGCTAATTTCAACTCTCTAGCACTTGGGATATTTATGCGGCAAAATCAGGCATTCAGGTTCCCTCCACTTTAGCTCCAGTAACTTGGCTATAGTTATACCCAAGAAAAATATTTTAGTATCAAAAGAGAGCACACAGAGAGACCTATCTTTTGATCTATATATCAAGTCCACACCATGAAGTTTACAGAATCTATGGAGTTATAAAGTGGTAAACACAAGTTTTTTTATTAGAAAATGCAACTGTCTCCCTATAACTGCCCTGTACTTAAACTCCATAAATTGGAAAGTGTTGACATAATGATCGAGAAAATGGCTTAAATGATCGAGGAAGAGAACTGGCTAGAGCACCTCATGTGAATTTGTCCTGAGTGCATGGAGTTTGTGTAAGAAGTTTTCCAAGGTAGAAGCACAATTCCTAGCATGTACTGCCACTTGTTGCTGCTGCCCCCTCGGGCATCGAGTACAAGAGAGAACCATTACATAGTTGGTGCACTGTATATAGAAGAAATAAAACCGAGGCATACTATCAATAGAGAAGAGGGCTAATGATAGAGAGCATACTGAATACTGAGAAAGTTTCAAGAGTGCAAACTATCTCTGGAACAAGATGTTACAGTAAGTTCTTGTCCGCCTCTGTGTGGCCTTCCCTTCAGTAGTAGGATAATAACTGTCAGCCAGCAAGCTCTGGCTGATGACCTAACTCTTAAGGCTGGTGCCCTAGCCCTAGCTGCTAGGCCGTCGCTTGAGCAAACTTGAACTTTCACACAATCAGAACACCGCCCGTTAATTAATGGAAGCCAGCACTCAACTCACTCGCGCATACCATATATATACTAGGGAAAATTCTCACTGCTTCGATAAAGCCTTTCGGCATCCGTTCAGATTTAAAATCACCAGCTTTTATTGGAAAATCAAAATAAAGCACACCGGAATGGCACACCAGAATGATGCAGTCGCATCGCCACTCGAATAGAACTTGATTCTATTCAAGCGGTGCGATGCGACGTGATTTTATGTTCACAATATATATTTTTTAATGACGCATCGCTTGAGCATTTTGCATATTGTGAATCAGAGTGTGCTTCCCATGTACAGGGGAAGCTGCTTCCAAGTACATGTACTGTTAGAAAACCCCGCATCCGTCAGGGTTACTCTACTTCCACAGGCAGGTTTCTGTGTCAGAATACCAGCCCCATTATGTTACAAAACATCAAGTTGTGCAACCTCAAAGCATTTAAAGAACACACCAGAGTTCTCAGTTATTCTCCATATCATGATCACCAATGGTGTGTTGTAGAATGTTTTGGGGCTGGACACTTGAGTGGCTATAACAGGCCAGAGCAAAATAACAGGCCAGAGCAAAGCACTCTATCAAATGCTTAGGAGTTCTTGGCATTTCCTGTAGAAATACGAACCCAAGACCTGTCACGGTGCATCCAGCTGGCCCCGCAATGCCTTGCATTCCTTTCTAGTCGGTGTATTTTAGTCGCTGTTGATACTGTGGCTCTGCCTGCCAGCTGTGATTAAAATATGAGGCTGCTCTCCAAGCCACTATGGGATCTTGGCAGTGTCCAACTCCAGGTGTGGTTGCTTCATTGCATGGTGGTGGACCCTGTGGTGATGACGTGCATTGGTGCCGGATTTATAGGCGGCCTGACTTCATGAGGCTCTGGAGGCCAGGTTCACAATGTTGGGCTGGATGCTAGGCTGATGTTACTTGAGTAGAGGCCACTCCAATCCCAGTGAAGCCTCCAGCTTCAACAGGCCAACACTGATTGCTTGGCGTGAGCCACTTTGTTTAGGCACTCTCCTAATATGGATCAGTTGCTCATGGGATTTCATGGCTTCAATAAACATGGGTGTGATCAGATGGGATCGCACTGGTCCAATAAATAATTAAAAAGGAGGAGGTGTTGAGCTTAGATGTTTTTCTGCTGTGGATCTAGATATGTCAACTCTCGGGATTTCATCGTGAGGCTTGGGCTTGGGCTTTGGCGGATTTTGCACCTCATAACTTGCAATTTATTTCCTAGCCTCGCCTCGATTCCACAACATGCCCACCTTCAAGAACAACCTTTTATCTCGACATGAAGTTCTAAGTTCACAAACTAGTTCAAGAACTTCATACCCTATTTCAACAGTCAAGGTTCCAATATCTCCCTGTTTGTATTTGGAGGAAGTGTCACCAGTGGATAGTTGCCCTAACCCTACTAGGTCTCTCTCTTGCGTCAGAGCCCTAGACTGTAGCATTAGAGTTTTAAATGTGTCCTAAGCTTTAGGTACCTAGCCCCAGCTTTTGGTAGTCTCAGCGAGCTACATGTACATAAGGGCAGCCCAGGAAGAGACCTGGGTACTAGCCATAGCCTTAGTATTTAACAACAGCTTTACAATAGCCTTCTCAATAATCAACTTGAAATTGTATTCTCTCGACATTTCGACTAGATGCTCTAGCCTTCATCAGGAATAATGAGCGATGTT
Organism: Cladorhizidae sp. MBARI D1340-BT2; assembly: GCA_028752905.1. Classification (NCBI taxonomy): domain Eukaryota; kingdom Metazoa; phylum Porifera; class Demospongiae; order Poecilosclerida; family Cladorhizidae; species Cladorhizidae sp. MBARI D1340-BT2. Next base: position 21,256,971 of record JAQNBH010000005.1, on the reverse strand, counting down.
GTCATTTATGCCCAGAGGACCCTAATATACCTAAAAGTTCCTTTTTGCTTAGAACTCTCTACATTTTCAAGCATAACTGCCGAGCCAATCATGGTCTCAGTTGAGAGATGAAAAGAAGAGTTTGTATCACCGTGCATAGCTGCTATCTATTTGTGATATATGTACATTCCTGTCTATCCACCCATAAAGAATTTAAACAAGCCTTTCCTCTTAAAATGAATTTGTAAACATACATAGAGAAAATGGTTGTATTGTTGACTCAAGAGAGTTGGCTGAACAGTCCTTAGAGGATTGAGAACTTGCTGCATGCAATAGAGCAGGGGTGCCCACATTCTTTCGGCTTGCGAGCTACTTTTAAAATGACCAGGTCAAAATGATCTACCTGTATTAAAAAATGCTAATATATTTATTTATATATGTACTGAGTATACTTTATATATATAATATATGTTGGCATACCTTGAATCACTGCATGAACCATTACGCACAAAACAATTGAATACATTTATGGTCACTACCTTACTCTGATGACTTGCACTGAATGGAGTCAGCCGAATATGACATAGTACCTCCCATACCGCATGGAAGTGGTAAGTTTTTGGTTTCTTACCTGGTCCGGCTCCCCCACTCATTTTTTATATCCCTTCTTTAGTAGATATAAATTGGCAGGCTAACTAGGTCACTATATACACTGTAGCTCGTTGTAGTTTTGCAGTAGTGACCCGTGTGTTAGAAGTTAAGTAACACAACACTAGCTGCCCTGTACGTCAATCAAGTGGCAACTGCCAAAGGGAGGAGGATAGATGATGGGCTAGCATCTAAAAAAAAAATTTTTTTTTTTTTTTTAATTGAATGGCGCGCGATCTACCCGTACTACATGCGCGATCGACCTATTGGGCACCCCTGCAAAAGAGGAAAGCTATGCTAGTACGTAGTGGGAAAGTATATACTGAAACTGTTTTAAAAATGCGAATAGTGTAAATAATATATATACAAACCTCTTGCCATCCTCTGCCTGGTCTTCCCTGGAGTTCTCCGACAATTCCGCCAGCGATCACTACCTGATGTTGTCACTAACATTTGCTTCTCATCTACGGGAAAAGCTACAAAGTCCTCTTGCATATCTCGGCATACTTCAGCATGCACTTTTCAATTTCACGTCCTGCCAGCCCACTATGCTACAGGGCATCCCGACATGCAACCTTGCACATGTTAAACATCTGCATGTGACATACACCTGCAGGCAGGGCTCTTTAGCTGGCCACACAATTCATTCCTAGTTGTACTTGTGTGGCATTGTTGTTGTTGTTGTCATGGTTTTATTGCTGCTCTTTATTTTAGATCCACTTTGGGGACATGGTTGCTTTTAACGTGAGGAATGCAGACAGCGTCAGAATACCAAACACCAGCAACATCTCTATTAGAGGGAAAGAGTTCCAAGGTCATAACCAAGTATTTAAAGATATAAAGCTCTTACGGTTGGAGATGTGTACCATAAGGACAGTATTTGGTGGGCACTTGGCTCCAGTGAATTTTGAAGAATTTTAAAATACAGTAAATGTAGAATTCTTCATTGTTGACACACCATGTGGAAAATGATCACCAAGTTACTTGACAGCAGCTCAAAGTTATAAGCAAATGCACTGCACAGGGTATTTGTAAAGGTGGTGTAGTTCACCAGCGGTTATGCACACACCAGTGTGAGCTGAATGAAGAGTTACAGCGAGAAGTGACTAGGTTGCTTAGTTATCTCACGCTGGCTTTCCTGGTTTCCCCTTGGAGCCGACATATTGGACTGAGAGATGCATCTTGCAGTCACAATAGAGCCACTATAAAATGAGTAATTGGTAGAGCTCTGTTCTACAAAGAAACTATGCAGCAGCATTCCTGGGATGTGGTGTACTCGCTCTTTTGCAGCTTACCAGCGCATTGCATATGAGCATGTGACATACATGTAAGTGGGCACGACCACATTATTGTAGGAGTATCTAACGTGACTGTCGCTGGGCACTCCTATATAAGGATTGATGCTTGAAGCCTAGGTGCTATAGTCGACATTACTGGCATAGAGGATATTTTCTATTTTTGTTATTATTAATCCCGCTGTGTGGCATAACTGAGAATGCTCAGTAAAGGGTGCTGACTGTGCATTGGATCTATGTCAGACTGTAGTATCAGAGAATGCTAATATTGGATCGACCCACTCTTTAAAATGGTGGCCAGCAACAACAACAAAAAAAAATCAAAGCTCATATCTCAGTTAAAATGCACATCTGCAGCTTCTTAGTTGCCTACATGGAGGTGTTTTCAGCCGACATTAGCTGCAAAGGACTGCAAGCCTGCCTTGGATCCTTCACTCAGGTACGTAGTGAACAGGCACTGCAAGATGAACACTGAAAGTGTGAAGAAACCCTTGAAATTTTGAAATTCATCTTTAAGGATCCATCTATGTTTCTTTCCACGATTGCATAACTCGATCGATGCAGGATAGCTACATTCATAAAAACGTTAGTACCTGACAACTCCTAATGTTCCAATATACATCCAGGCGGCGCTGTGTCCTGATTGTGGTAAAAGCAGTGGTTGTCGATGACACAATCCAGCTAGGCACATATTGCATTATAAGCAGAAAGAATGACCAATGCTCAGTTGTACAGTTTAGTTTGTGGAGTTCTCACTCCTTGAAAACTGTTCCCAAGTCCTTGAAGGAGGCTGTAGCTGTACATGGGTACAGTCGACAATAGCAACAAGACATGGCATGTATTGATAAGTTAGAAACATTTGTTTTAATGTCATGTAGACTAGAAGCTTGCACTTGGTGCAGTCCTCACTGCTCAACTGTAATATACACAACACAACAACAACTTGTAACAAAACCAAAAATGCTTTATTTAAAATAAAATAAAATTTAAAGGACTAATTTGGTTGAACTATTAGGAAACAAGACTCCACCCACATAGACTACAACCAGTTAGATGAAGCAATAGTCTACATGGGTATGGTACAACTGTTGCAGACACCTATGTAGCATGTTAGGAGGAGTGTTGATACACGTTCTTTGTGTGAGGCATCGTGTTGATTCAAGACAACACTAGGTATAAATGGATTTGGCCCTAGTGAGAGGACAAGGTTGTCTAATTTGTGCTAACGCAAAGAAAAAACAGCAATACCAGATATACGGTTCAAAAATGATTTTGTTCATCTGGAAGTTCTTTGCATCTATCATCAATTTCTTCATAATATCTGCTGGTGCATATACAAGCCTTGTGCTAACCATATATATATGTATATATACTGTACATCAGGGCTTCCATTAAGAACTTTGGTTAAGGGGGCCGTCCTCCCTTTGATTCACTTCTTGTGTGTGTGTGTGTGTGGGGGGGGGGGGGGGGGGGCAATTTATGCACAACTCAAATATACCATAACAAACCACAGCAGCTGCCTCAAAGCCCTATCCTTCATCCTAAAATAGTAACATTGGCTTGATCCAAAAGACAATGAATTGCATGTCACATTGTTATTTCTCATTTTGGTCGATTGTTCCATCCTTCATTCTCCACTGGATACAGCTCAGTGTAATCCAAGCAAAAGGATGAAGGACAGGGCCTTCTAGCTTGATCACTTACTTATGTTCAAGTATACTAGCTTTGAGGCAGCTGCTGTGGTTTGTCATGGTATTTTGAACCCAAGGCTCTTTCACAATCAGCAGGTGAAATGCAAAGTAGTGTTGCAATGTGGCGAGGTGAAACCTTCTGGCAAACAAAACAAAACATACCCTATCATACTGAAGCCAAAGCCACCCACTGCTCTTTCTAACTTTGCTGGAATTTGTCTATCTTTATTCACAGTACCAGCTGTAGCGTTGCCATATTCGCGAGGTCCCCTAGATTTGTATCTTTGAGGCATACTGTAGGTGGCATCACCTCTAGTTGCCATCCTCGTCACCCAAAATCAAGACCAACAAGTAGACGTATTCGAAATCGTGAAAGTCAATATTCCTACCCAATGCAACTTTGGTGCAGCCTTTCAACTAACCATTTATTCTATGAGTGATACACATAAACAACCTCACAGCTCTCTGAAGTGTGCTATAATGCAGCCACCGAACCTCGGCTCCAACCACTCAGTAGTGACTCCATGACCTATTGCATAGCCATCACTACTGATGATGTTCGTCTTCACATTCGTGCGAGAGGATTTTGGTCTGTTGTTCAAGATTCATATTTTGATATAAGGGTTTTTAACCTGAATGCACCAAGCAACAGCTCAGGGTGGATCTCTGGGTCTATAAGAAGCGTGAGGACGTCAAGAAGCAGGTATATGGTCAGCGTGTTCGAGATGTTGAGCATGGGGTCTTCACAACCTCTTGTGTTTTCCCCCAATGAGGGGTGCGACAGGATGCAATGACTTGTTACAAAAGGCTGGCATGTATGCTTGCCTGGAGACAATCTGTCATCACCAATTAGCTGAGGTGCGAGCTATCCTTTGCTGCTGTCCGGTCATCCATCGTGTGCGTACGTGGGACAAGGTCATCCAACCATACCCTTACAGGAAGCTGACATCACCCTCGCAACATCCAAGGGCGTCAACCCACAAGATTAACATTACTGCTTCACACTTTACATCCCCTCCCCTACCAGTTCTTTTCACTCTATTGAGGGCTTCCTTATTTATGTTTAAAAAAATTAAAAATGCAGCAATAATATTGAACTAGCGGGAATCCCAGCGGGAATCCCACAAGGATGCACGTTATCAGAAGCTCAGTATATTTTGAATATATGCGTATACATAGTTCAAGTTATTACCATGGGGGAGACCTGTGAAAAGCTAAGTATATATATTGAATACTACTTACCTTGGGTGAGACCTGTGAAAATCTCAGTATATATATATTGAATTCATGTGTATAGTTACTTTGGGTGAGACCTGTGTAAAGCTGGATACATGTATATAGTTCAGGTTATTACCTTGGCTGAGACCTGTGAAATGCTCAGTATATATTGAATTCATGTGTATACCGTATTCACTCGAATATAAGTCGTGACTTGTATTTATTTCAGCCAAATCAAGTTGCGAACTTCAAGCATTGCGCTTGCGCAGTGCCAAGCCAGTCTTGCGCTATTGTGCTGGCGCAATTTTTTTGGCCGAGTCATTGTGGTTGTGATTGCAAACATTGAGCTAGGTAGTAGTTGGCTGACAAGAGTTCCTAATTGCTATCATTATCTACGATGAGTTCGTTATGTTTGATCTGTTCTTCATCCTCTTCGTCCAGGGAAGCAAATGGATCTTCTCCACCGCTGTCACTTCCTTTCAACAGCTGGGGAGTAGCTTGTGTAATGGCTGGGATAGCTAAAGCTGCTACTTTATCGTCTTTGAGGCAGTGAATTTCTCCATCTTCAGACCCGTCCACCTTCACAGTGATGCCACAAGCACGGAATGATTTCTTGATCAACTCGGCAGACAAGCTATCTTAGTTAATGATAACGACTGCGTGTGTGCAAGAGCGGTGTTGTAATTAACTTGGTGTGCTACATTTGGAGTGAAGCTTTCAGAGCGACTTCTATTCTCAGTGTGCGACTTGTATTCGAGTGAATACGGTAGTTCAGGTTATTACCATGGGGAGACCTATGAAAAGCTGGGTGAACTAATCTTGTTGTTCGTCCAGACTAGAGAAGGGAGAAACTTTTCCCCATCTCATGTTGCTGCAGGAACTGCCTCGGAAGACTTTGCGGCACTTCAGTAGCACATTAGTTGATTGGTTGCTTATCGGGAGGAGGCTAATCACCATCTGTTATGGGCAATTGTAGGTCCTTCTCCTTCATGTAAATGTACACATTGTTTGCAGTCATTTCCTGAGCATGTCCCCACTGGTTACTTCTCCTTATCTGCACATCTGAATGCTAAGTAAATGCGGTTGTTAGTACCTTCAGTTACAGGATTGAAGCTGTCAAGTCAATACTACTAATCTTGATGTGCACATATATGTTGATGGGGGGAGGGGGGTTCTTGATTCCTAATAAGCATGATGTTTTCCAAATAGGTAACCATATAAATCTTCATCTCGGGCTGTACTTTTAGCCTGGCTGCTACTCGGAGTAGTAGCAGCTGCTTTTACTCCACATTTGTAACTTCCCAGGGTGGTTCGAGATCTTATGCAACACGGGTTTCAGAACCCTAGTTGTTGGACTTGGGGGCATTCCTGTTGCTTCGTCATGTCTCTGTGAACTCTATGGCATCGTGATGTGTTGATGTGTATCACAAAAGTGCCCCTCTTCTTGTCAGCTGCCCACAGCCCAGTTTTGTTTAGGTCACTCAAAAGATGAGGTCATGGGATAAGACCTTAAACCGCCAGGGGACCAAAGTCTTGACCACTAGGTAGACAGTGGCAGACCTCTGTGGTCAACAGAGTGGACACTTAATTAAGGCTTGGAGAGCTGAAGTTGAGGCTAGTTCACAATATGCCGCTGGCACTAGTGAAATTATTTGATGTGTAATTTATGTGATGTGTAATTTATGTGTGATATTGTGATCATGAATGATATTGTGATCATGAAGTCACATTGCATCATGTCACTTCGTGTGAATGGACTTGATTTCTATTCTTGCTTTAGTGCTTATATGTGTTTCCGCAAAACAAAACAAAATAGAAGGTTCTCCTCAAAGAAGAAATGAATTAGAATGGTCAATAGAGCCAGTGAGGAACTTTCCTAGTATATGGTTGATCGCACAAGTCATAGAGGGATTGAAGATTCATGGGTGGAGTTCGTAATTCCAGGTAAAGGTTCAATTTCAATAGTTCTAAGTGATGGACTATTCCAAGCGATCTGAAATGACGCCAAGTATTGTGAACCTGCCTTTTGTCAACAGGCACACTAGATGTTCACATACGACTTTTTTTTATAGCGGAAACAAAGAACGAGTTCACAGAGCACACACTTGCCCAACTGCCATGACATTAGCTTGGCTTCCATCGGGGTGCCTGTGACTCAGGGGTGATCAGTTAACATGACGTGGACTATAGGTTTTTTATTTGTGCAGCGGTTTCTAAACTCGATCCCTGCCTTACTAGAGTGTACCAAATTAAGCTCAGCCACACCATAACCATGCAATACTTGAAGGGGTGAATCAGAACTGCAAGTAGTTTGAGTGGACTAGCTCTCACTAGCAGTAAAATGACATGAGACATGAGGACACACTAGGTGTTTTTATATAACTAATAGAAGAATTTTTTCCCCATGATTACCAAACATTTAATAACTAATTGTCACTGCTAGACATGGAGTGTTTGAACTATATACTAGGTAGCTACAAGCACATACAATGAAGAATGTAGATGTTAATAAATTGTTACCAATTTCCACTATTTCCCACTCCAGTGGAACCTCCATTATAGCTTGGCCAGGTCATCAGTAACTTCTCTTTTAGGAAGATCTAATCAAGGTCACTCCCCCACACTTGAATGGTAGTTTCCTTTCGTATATCTATCTCTGGTGCTGGATGTTAGGTATATACTCTGACAAGAAGAAACGACCCTTCCAGGCTCTAGATTATGTTAGCTAAGCTAATAATGTAGTCCATAGAGTAAAACTTATCATCTGGCTGCAAGTAGGTGCATAATAAATGTTTGGGGGGAGGACTATGTAATTGTTTTAGCAACAAATTTCTAATGGAAAATCTCGACCTCATTATTTTTCTAGGAAGCTGGCCAGTAATGTGGATCAGCCTCAATGACAATTACAACCACGTGTCCAAATTTGTAGATGTGTGTAATAATGTTGCTCCATGATATTGAGTTATCCTTTGTTGTTCCTCATTTTACAGGCAACCATGTTATCAACAGCTTGAAACGCAGTCAGGCGAGTACGGGGGCAGCCTGTCACTACCACGTCAAGTCTGCTTCTCCCATACTGCTGGCAAGTGGAGTGAGTGAGGAGCTAGCACTCAACGCAATGCGGCTGAGTGTTGGGAGAGACACGAGCAAAGCAGACATTGACATATTTGTGGAGGACTTGAAGGAAGCTGTTGATGGTCTTATGGTCAAAGATGATTGTTAAATGGAGTGACTTTGTTGTGGTACACTTTTGTGTTTCGGACTGATGTTTTTATTTGGCTATCACTATCACACATGTGACAAGTGGCTAATGGCTGAACAAAGAAACTTACATATTTATATGACACACTACATATAGTATGCCTTGTCAGATCTTTCATAATGTGGTTAGGGCTACTAATCAAGGTGTACATTTTCATTTATGCAACCTACAGCACTAGTAGAGTATGCTCGAGGTACAAGCCAGCCTTCAATCTGCTAGCTGCCAGGTGGATGGGCAGGTCTTTGGCTGATATCTACTATGTGTATAGAAACTACAGCCTTTTAAAATTAATTTTGAGGATGATCACCTTTGCAGTTTGCTGTGATCTCATACAGCAATGTTGGTCAAGTCTCACTCCTGACATTTGAGGAATAATGATGGAGGTTAACCTATGTTGCTTGGACAATGGCCATAACAAATGGCCTGGACTACACCGCTCTGCTCTTATATCACAATGGCTGGCGAAATGGGCTTCTATTAAAATATCACAATTGTCAACTGGTTCCCTAAGTGGCAAGCAAATCTCATGGGGCATACCACCATGATAAACATGTACGTTGGTCCTGTTTGGATCTGGGCAATCATCTAGTATGCCTTGATCTCTGTTCTCCCTAACCCCGCCTTAACTACTAGCCCAACCCTCCTCGGTATTTTTATAGCAGTGGCAATGAAGTGCCATGTAATTCATGGGCCCATCCTTACCAAGGGTTTATATGGCTAGAGCTAGGAGTAGAATAGACAGATTCACACGCACGCCCCTGCACACAATCATGTAATTACATCATCATGATGTCATCACGCCATGGTAATGGTTAACTTTTCTTTCTTTTCCCCCCTCTACAATATTGTGTGTGTGTATCTTTCAGACCAGTTCAAAACATGCTGTTCCCACCAACGCTGCGTCAATTTTTGTGAACTTGAAGTCGCTTCTGGAAGTCGAGGTCGCGAAATAAATTCGTAAAATTAAATATCTGTGATCCGCCATGTCGTGACTAGGAGACTATTATTATTAATATTATTATTATTTTATTATTATTATTATTATTATTATTATTATTTTTTATTTATTTTTTATTATTATTATTATTATTATTATTATTATTATTAATATTATTATTATTTTTTTAAATTATTATTATTATTATTATTATTATTATTTTTATACTAGGACAAAACCATTTTTTTAATTTATTTTTATTTATTTTATTTTTTTATATATTTTTTTATTTATTAATATATGTATATAGGGGGGGTAGGGGGGGGGGGAAATGTGGGATGATATAATTGTCTCGCAGATGAAATAATCACTTATCAGAAATGTAAGATTCTGATGCGACGAGATCCACAGAAGTAGGTGGCTTAGCGGCGTGACCTTTAGAGGATCTTGCTCCTCTGATAGCTTGGATGGAGGAGCGGAGTAGGGAGAAGTTCAGGCGACATCGCAGCCAGCATAGGGTCTTGCTGTAGGGGGAGTCCCATTCCTGGGCTAGCATGGCGGCCAGGCGTTTGTAAAAATTAGTGCCCATGCCTCCTGTAGCAGAGAGAACAAGGGGGGTGAAGGAAGAGTGCTCAACTTCGCTTATCCGCTGCTCATACGCCCTCTTCTTCTCACGTTCGTGCAACAATGGCGCATGGGCGCGGTTGAGTTACGGCAGCGTGATTAACCGCAGCTGCTTATGTGGTAAATGTTGTCAGGAGCTCGTTAAGATCATGGAAGGAAAGGCAGAAACTAACACCGAGGACAGTTCGATTGGTGCAGCTGGTAAGACGTGTGAAGATGGAATGGGACAGCCAGGGGTAAGTTGAGAAATATCTATATTGTGACACTGCCGTAACTTGCAGCGGGAAAGCAATGGTTGGTTCGCAACTTATTATAAATACATTCAGCTGGAAAATCTGTTTACTGTCAGGAATAGTGTTGCTGTAGATATTGGAACATCAGAGAGAAATCCTTTCTCGCCTGATGTGCAGATAACAGCTTTTATTATTGTGTTTCTTTTCATGACTGCTTAGAATTTCACAAATGTGCAAATAATGTACAGCTCTCACTAAAAATTGGATAACAGTACCTTAGAAGAGTACCTTAGAAGGGAAACAAATTTAGTGTGAAGGAAATGTAAAGAACACATGGACCCTGCAGTGCATGAGATTAAAATGGTCTCACTAGCCAAACACCACATCCTTGAATTGGAAGAGAGTCTGGTCCAGCTTGCATGGGTCAGAGTCAGCAAATATGGTTGCAGTTGCTGGTGTTGATCATTTAGAGTTTTAAGCAAAAAAAAAGCCAGTAATTTCATATGCCGTGATTCACGAGGTAAAATTGTAGGAGTATTTATTTTCACGAAGCAGTACTGCTAAACATACTAAACACTGAAAAACTCTAGCCACTAACCTCTCTTCCCATAACTTTGAAATGCTAGGAATTTCATTTCACATCCTTTGACTTTCATTGCATACAAGACACAAAGTCATGATGTGAGATTGACCAGATTTATTTATTCAACTATACCAGATTTCCCAGGAATTCTGCAGCTTGTTCCAGAATCTACGGCTTGTCGTCCTGAATTTAGCTAGCTACATGATCATGACCTTTGGCCTTTTAGTGAATTTCTAGATGTGTAAGTGTCTGGGTCAGAATTTTTCTAGGGCTTCCAGTCACTTTCGGAGTGAGTCTTGCAGTGTTCCCCTTACTTCATAAGGGGGTGAAGACAACTACTAAGTGGCAAGAGGATTGGAAGCATTTATAATATGAAAGCAAGCTATAAGGGGGGGGTCATTTTTTCTCATTGCACATTATACATATGTTGCACTGATTTCTCTGTTGCCTCTGGTGTATGCAGGGAGTTCAATGGTATGTAGGCAATGAGAATTACCCTGTTTTTATGCAGATCAGTCTAAACTCATTGCTGCCACCTGGTTACAGCTGCAGAGATTTATTTTTCTACATTCATCGCTGAACACAATATACCTGTTTTTAACTGCTAATCAATTATATGGAAATTGCTCAGTGATTTGCATCTGGCAGGATAAAACAACAGCCATAGTGAAGGATGCACTGGCTTAAGTACTCAACAACAAAGCCAATCTCCTTTCATCCTTTTGTGTGAAACTGGTAATGGTCAAACTAGAGGAAGGATTTTGGTTTATCGTGTGATGTTGAGATAAAAACGTGCAGCATCTAGTGGGTATGCTAGTGTCCAATATAGCCACAACCCAGTCACTCTTTACATATGATAGAGAAGAAGAGTTAAAAAGTATGAGACCCTCCCTCCTTAAATCTTGCGAACACCCTTGATGAAGACCCTAATGTGAAGCTAAATTTAAGTTTGAGCCCTTAATCACTTTGAATATCTTCTCAACTGTTTTCAAACCCATGCCAGTCATATTGGTACCGAAGGTATCACTTTCACTGACAGAAATACCAGCTTAGTAATAATGAGCTAGAGGTGTTGGCACATTACTCATTTATAATGGTGTGGGATCTTGAATTTTTGAGAACTATTCTTGAGAAACTTTGTGTTGCATCTTTTATAAAACCAGTGTTTTGAAAAATAGAACTAAATTTTCATTTGATGGGTACATTGAAGTTGTTTGCTTCGAATAGATATAAGACTGCCTCTATGATTATAGACTCTTTTACACACTTTTTCATGGCCCACGTACTCCACTTCATTGTCACACTTCACACACCCAGCATTTACACACTGCATCTCTTCATGACTTGCAACAGACCTGCTGACTATGACTTCAAAGGACATCAGTCTCATTCCTGCCCTCACAATACTCCAACATACCTCTCCCTCAACTACCATCTATTGCCTTCTTGAGCCACTTCATCTACTCTTGCTTTTCACTTTCTTCTCCAGTGATTTGCATTTCCTTCCATAATCTTCTCTGCTTCTTGCTCTGATCATCTACCAGCTCATATTTCCTCTTCACCTCCTCATATTTCCTCTTCACCTCATATTCCTCCTACCCCCACATCCCAACCTTCATCCATTCTTAGCCACCTTCCTCAATAGCCTACTCCCTCCAATCTCTTTCCCATATATTATTTTTATTATTTTATAATTACTAGAATATGCAACGAACTTCAACACAAGAACTGATGAAGTTAGAGGAGCCAGAACCAAATAAGTACTACTTTGGAGTAAGATTCTGGCACCCAGCATGGCTACAAATTCTTGCAAATGCAAATTTCTTCACATTCCTCCTGTGTCTTGATGGACTTGTGGAAGGAGCTCTAGCAAGTGGTACGTAAGTTGTTTGATGCACAATCTATACATGCAACTCTTCTGGCAACGGTTAACTTGACACATCTTAGTACACCCACCTGCCCCCAAACCCCTTTCATAGAACATTTCTAAAGGTAGTGATACCTAACCTTAAATACAAAAACAAAGCTGACTGTATTGGGAGGGAAAATCTAATTTTAGTAAAGATAGTAATTATTATTTTTCATTAATTTTCATGGGTAATTAATTTTCATGGGTAATTAACATTAAAAAACCAAGAGAGCACTGTAGCAGTGCAGGCCAATTTCTTGGAATTTAATTTCAACCAAGAATTCAAACATAAGACAGAAGAGAGATGATGATTAATCGGGTGAGAAATAGTGGAACTACCAACCATCTCGTATCAAAAGCTTCAATGTACTTCAAACAGATAGGGTTACAACACATTACCCTGTGCTCTATGTGGAACCTTGTGGGTAACTCCAAAATATTTACTGTTCTGAGTTCATTTAAAGTTTTTATTCGTAGCTTGCATGTCATGAACTCAATACTATTTCCTTCCCCCTCCCTTCCATCATCCATCCCAAACCACACGCCCATATTTTGTATTTTCAAGCATTAACCCCTGCCACATTATTAGGATTATAAAGAGCAAATTTTATAAGAAGTATACAGAGATAATCTAGACTTTTTAAAAGGGTTGTTTTTTTCCCATTAATAGTATGGCCTTAAAGATGAGCTCTAATAATGAAGCAGCAGAGATGAAATGAAGAACCACCAACTAGCCAATTGATTCTGACATTATACATACTACGCTGTTTTTCCTCCCTCCACAAGCATTCCTCCTCCCTCTCCTTTCAACCCAATACACTAGATTCTAGATTCACCTTGCAATAAACCTGTCTTTTTTATTTCTCACACAGGTTTCTCTTCCATCGTTGTCACTTCATTAGAGCGGCGCTTCAGATTTTCAAGCACTGCTGTTGGCTTTTTATTAGTGTCCTTGGATATATCAGTCCTTTGTTCTGTCATATTCATCAGCTACTTTGGAGAAAAACGAAACAAGCCTCGCTGGATCGGATATGGGCTCATTCTTCAAGGGATTGGAGCACTTGTGTACTCCTCTCCTCAATACATTTTTGGAAGCTACCAAATTGGTTTGGCAGGAAACCTTACACTTGAAGCCTGTGAACTAACTAGTGATGTCCCAGCTGAGTGTGGTGGCTTTAATGTCCTTGCTTATTTTATTCTCCTCCTTGGCAACACTGTGATTGGTGTTGGCATTGCTCCATTATTTACACTTGGCCTGTCATACATTGACGACATCAATCTTCCAAGATCTGTTCCAGTCCACATAGGAATATTTTATGTTTCTGTAGCAATCGGTCCTGCAATTGGCTACGGTCTTGGAGGAATTTTCCTGTCAATCTATGTGGACCCGTGGGTAGACACACACCTTCAAGAGACTGATCCAGGGTGGGTGGGTGCCTGGTGGATTTGCTTTGTCCTCTCTGGCATATTATCTCTCATTCTTGCTGTTCCGTTCTTTTTGTTTCCACGGCTGCTAGCCAACCACCAACAAGTGGTGGAATCTCACAAGAATCAGCATGCTACCCATTACACCAGCAAGTATGAGAAAGAAGACTCAGTCCTGGATCAGCTCAAAGCTTTTCCAATGCACATGCATGTTCTGTGTAAAAGTGCAAGTTTCATCTTTGTAACTGCTGGTCTGTCATTTCTCTTCCTCACACTCTATGGGCTAGTCTCATTTGGTCCCAAATTCATCGAGTCTGTCTTTAATATCCCAGCCTCAACTTCTAGTCTATTAGCTGGAGCTATAGGTAAGTTTTAAAGTGTCTAAAGCTTCTGTGTTGCTGACATATGTATATAAATTATTATTCTTTAGCTATCCCTGCTGGAGGAATAGGTACCGTAGTAGGCTCTATTGCTGCATATGTCCTAAAATCAGACACCAAGAAGGTGGCCATAATTCCATGGGCTTGCTCTCTGTTGATCATTCCAGCAATCTTTGGATTCTTTATATCATGTCCTTCTGCCACTATTGCTGGCATTAATACTCCTTATCCCAATGTGTAAGTTGTTTTGTTGTTTTGCTTCTCCATGGCACGATGATGATTTCTCTCCATTTTAAAATATTCACAGTTCCCTTTCTTTTGAAGATGTGACTATATCTTCCTGTAACCGTGATTGTATGTGCACGTCCACCATCTATGAGCCTGTATGTGGCTCAGATGATGTCACCTACTTCTCTCCCTGCCGGGCTGGATGCCAGAAAAAGATGGATGAAAGTGATCCAATGGTAAGCACAATAAGCCATGGCATATCTCCTGATGCACATCATGATTTTACTCCAGCATTGGGTCAGGCTGTGTGTGCATTTCATTATTGTGTCCTTTCAGAATATGTTTGCATATTTATAGCTCCATCAGTTTCTAGCATGTACACTTTTCATTAGAGATGTGCACTACTTCTAGTATGCTTTCCTCAACAGATGCCAATTTTTGAGAATTGCACATGTGTCAAAGAGAACCTGATGACTAGGAATTATTCTGGATCTTTGGTGAACAGCAGTGCAACTAATGGAAAATGCCCACAGAAGTGTACTACATTGGGCCTGTGGCTCTTTCTCATCGCTTTTGTTATTTTCTTCATTTTTGTCATGAGAATACCAACGCTATTGATAACCATTCGGTGAGTTATATATGTAGTTTCTGTTGACATGCTAAGAGCAAGGTGGCTAGTTCTATACAGCATGTTTTTGTGATGTCTCTGATTAGTAATGTTGACATGGGAAAAACAATATATCATTCAGACAGAGAGAATTTGGTGACTTTACTTATTTTGCTCACTCGGACAAATGTTGATATAGAAGTGTGTATAGAGTGTAAATTAGTAAATAAAGAAGGCAACAGCAACTACTGATATAAATACGTCCATGAAAAGTATGAATACAATTCAAGAATGAGTAAGTATAACATGACTCCTAGTGAATATAATTAATTTGGGGGGTGTTGGATTCAACCTCTCCCTGGCTCCAGTCCTGAGGGTAAATGTAGTCCTCAAATTATACACTATTTTATAAGCAAAATTGTGAAGTTTTATTCTTAAACCTGTTACTGTAGAGAGTAACATTATAGTAAAATACATGAGAATTGATAACAAACTATCTGGGACTTTTAGGAAGTTGCATAAAATAGAAATTCTAAAAATAAAATATAATCCACCGAATAAAACAATAAGAAACGAGAAATAAAATGAAGAAACTATACCATGGTTAAGCAAATTTTCTTGGCTCATTTATATAAAACCTAATACTGCTAATACTACTAACCACACTTAATAAAATAACAAGCTTTATATAAAACAGGCATAGTTTTTTCTTCATCTGTATTATTGTTATTTTTTTATTTTATAATTATTCTTCATCACTGCCACATCCCATTCACATGTGCCAGTTAGGCCTGCCGGATTATGCCCAAATTTTTTCCCAGTGTCATACCCTGTCATTAACTAATACACCAACACCAGTATCAATGTTTAAAAAACTCATGAAAATGGGTGGATAAAAACTAAGTCGAATTGTACTGCAACATAACAGAGGTTTCTAATATTAGTCCTCCACTGCATTAGTTTGTCTCTCTGTATAGCTGTTTTATAATAAAGAAAAAACACATTCAGTTGCAGCACAACAATTTACATGCGTTTGACCAACGAGGTAGGTCTTCTATCTTCTATATGCCTCTTCCACCACTCAATTTTATCTAACTTTGGAGAAACATCTTCAGCAGCAGCAAAATACTCTGGAAGTTTGCCTTTTAGCTCATCAATTACGGTGTCCAAATTTTAAAAAGGAAATATATGGAGCTCATCAATGTCACTTCCAACTGGCTTAGTTTCAGCTGCTTTAACCGGATCAAAAAATCTTGCATACTTGAAAGCATAAAGAGCTATGTTAAGGTCATCCTCAAACTTCTGCTTGAAGTACTCAAATGCTGGTTTTGCACATATTTTTGCATAGTTAACTAGCATATCCTTTTGGGAAGTCACATTCCCTGACCCTGATAGCTTGTCTGCAAGGGCATACACACTGAGATAGTGCTCAGTGGTGATTACAGATTGAAGAGTCCTAATTTCTTGATAAGTTGTGAAGACGAGTGCCCCATCTCCTTCCAAGTGGTACGTTGCTTTCACAAATGGCTCTTCAGCATCAACTGTTATAGCCAACTCCATGCATAGCTTACGGTATGTGAGTGGATGTTCAAGGATTTCCAAAAGCTGTAGCCATGATGGGGGAACCTCATCATTTTTAAGAAATTAGTGAACATCACCAAACGAAACATACATTTGCTTTAGGACTTCCCACTTTGACCACAATCAAGTCGTAGAATTCGTGGGAATAGGTAAGCCTGTCTTGGTCTTCCAAGCTAGCTTGGTTTTGGGACTTATGAAAAACATTCCAATCCAACCCTTGGCAAAAGTATCAAGTATGGGAGTTTTAAATTTCTCACCAACGTGATCAATCGTGTGCGAAAAGCAACCGACATCAAAAATATTAGGATAAACAATTTTTAAGGTTCGGATAGCTACATTATTTACGGATGCTCGATCATGCATTGCAGCTACAATCTTGTTGCTACTAATTCCTAGCTCAGTAGAAAGTGTAACTGTCGAGCCACTTCTTCCCCAGTCATACATTTGGATAAAAGCATTAATTTCACAACACGCTGTTTGATGCACCATCATTAATGAAGCGAAGAACAATTACCATAGCTTCACACACATGTGGTTCCATCAAATAACCGAAACAAACCTACTCTTCCTACCACTTGTACAAAAGCGGCCAATTTTGGCCAATTTTTTTAAACATCATATCTATGAACTGATAAGGGTTTACCCTGAAACTTGCCAGAAACTTGCCACATACATTGTAGAAAGATCAATTTATTTGAATATGTAAAAAAATTGTTATCTTAAGAGATTTTGGAATAAAAGAGCTTGCAAATTAATTAGCTGAAGTGGTGTTGTCACTTAGCACCCCTTCATGTGATAAGCTTTTCTAGAATATTCCTCCAGCATAGCCATGTGCTGCAAATTCTAGCTCTGTGCCCTTCTAGCATGGCTGAGTCTTTGTCTGGCCCATTTGATGCAGCAGAAGTTGTGTCCATGTTTCAGAGAGATTGTTTCTCTAGTTTGGATATATCTAGCTCTAGCTCTTCCGCGGATGAAATTTTAGATCTCTCTGATCCAGAGGCTATTGATGATCTTGGACATCATCTAGATGAGCTGAACCTGAGAGAACCAGAGGCTATTGAAGACCTTGACCAAGAGCTAGATGAGGCCATGACAAATGATCAAGAGCTAGATGAGTCCATGATGAGATTGACCAGAGCAATGATGAAGACAGCCAACCATTCAACTTTGATGGTAAGGAAAAGGATGAGTCTTCTGAGACGGAAGAAGAGGGAAGTTCATCAGACACTGACAGGTTAGACTTATATAAATAAAAAGATTTTATATAGGATACATAATTCTTGTATTGTATTGTAGGAAGAGGACGAGCAAGGGGTGTAGGAAGAGGTCAAGCAAGGGGTGTAGGAAGAGGTCAAGCAAGGGGTGTAGGAAGAAAAAGAGGAAGCGGGCGAACAAGGGGTGCAATGTTGCCGAGAAAGACTTCCCCAAAGCCAAAGGTCCAAATATGACCACAAAAAATGTCTTGGTAGTTTGGTGCAGGATCTTTTGTCAGCTTCTTCTTCTCCCATGACATCTCCCATGACATCTCCCATGGGTAGACCTCTAAGGTCTGGTGTTCGAGCAACACATCGACTGAAAGACAGGAAGTATTGTAGTTTGAGTAAATATAACAAGCATTATCGTACAGAGAAATTGTGTGTAAAATGCAAAGTTTACCTCTGCTTTACCCGTGAACGTGACTGTTTTATGGAGTGGAAGTGATCGACTCCGTAACTGACTACATTCTGTTACTTCATTTCACTTTTGAATTATTATTTTTGCTATTGAATGCATGTTAGCATCTAGTAATTTACTAAGTAACACTTCTGAAAAATTTATTTTACTAATTAACACTTCCAAAAACGAAATTTGTGGTCAAAATAGCAGAAATCAGAATCTTCCATTCTTTCTGAACAAATTTGTAATACATTATTTTCAGCAATATTGTATTCAAAATGGAGTTATACAGTCTTGTTAAGGGCACTACAGTTTTGTCATTTTTTGTGATTTCTAACTTGGTAGGAAGAGGGTTAATATCATCACACACCTTTTTTCCTTCCTGCTGCCAAACAAATGGTATCATTTCGTGTATATGTTGACTACCAGTAAGTCTATAGGAATTTTCTTCAAGAAGCTGCCGAAAAAGATAAATTTTTTCCTGAGGAACACCGGCCTTTGGGAAACAGGTCAATACTTTAACACAATAGACACGCATAGCTTCTGGTACATTCTCTCCAGAAGGATGTACTTCTTTGTCATACACCTTCAACATGTCTGCTACATTTTTCTCTCTCTTATCTTTAGATGCTAAGCAGTCTAATCCAGCAACATGTTTAGCAGACTTCATATGCAAAGTATTAACACTTTTCGTTTAAGAGACAAAAATTCCCTACATGAGCCACAAAATAATTTACCCTTAACAGCAGAAAGATGTTGATGTGGGAATTCCTTAATCCTTGAAGACAGTGAAACACTTTGCGGTTCAGCAACAGAATCCTTACCCATCTTCATACCTTTGGAAGGATTACACATATTTTTTTATTTTTTGTGACAAATCTGTGCTGGGGTCTTTAAGCGATCTAATAGGTTAACAACAGATGACCTCTGCCTCATGGCTGCTGTCAGTGCTGCTGTGCCTGTGACTGTCATCAATAGCAATTACACTGCCATATCCATGTGCTTTTCTTTTTCTAACCCTTTACCTGTTCGGTAATTGAAGAGGGAAAAAAACAGTTGCAAATTTAATCATTCCTGGCTGTGTGATGTCAGATGTCGAAAACGTCAGGTTCTGCATCTCATTGATAGAGACTGAGCTCCCTGCAGCTCCACACCAGCCCTGGCCCTTGTTGTTCTCTTTTCCAAAGAGGTGATTTGGTAAGAAAATAATCTTTGAGAGACCCTTCCTAGCTAGCTGGTTTGAGAAGATTTCCTCAAATCTGATGATGCCTTTGTAAGTTATAGCTATTATTTTAGCCAGCTAAATATTACTATATAGCTGATTTTTTTCCTTTTCCGCTATTAATATATTTTTATTGCTCTCCAGAGCTAGAGCCATGTGAACGGAAGTCACAGCACAGTTGATTTACATAGCACAAAACAAGACCAATAAATTAAAAAATAATAAAAATTAAAAAAATTTAAAAAAATTATTCTCCAGAAACTAGTTATTATTCTAGCATTATTCTCAAATGCTCAAACATACTTATTATTCTCAAAATTATGCTAGCCTGGTGCCAGTGGTTCGCTACTGGTATATATATATATATCCACCTCATGTGAGTTTTGGTATCCCAATATTCCTAATGAAAGCCTGAGCACCTAGCTGAAATGTCGAGTGAGTAAATTTAAGTTGATTATTTAGAAAGTTGTTGAATCTACTCTGTCAACTGTGAGTTCATTAAGAGTTAACAACAAGCTATGTCTTGTTATTATTGTTGACTTTACCCATGTAGACTACTTGTCCACTACCAAAAAAGTCGGCACATACCATGCTTTTGTTAACTGTTACCCATGTCTGATCAGCTTCAGCCTTCTTCAAGAAGTTGTTTTTGCAATCATTGTTTTAAGTAACAAACATGAAAATACAATGCAGCTAGTGTTAATTACTTGACATATAGCTCATTTGTTTCCCATAAAATGCCTGGGATAGTATAGTAATTTTAAGACTGTCAAGCATCTGTATAGAGCTAGACTTAGCAGAACAGTTGCCAGGATTTATGCCTTCACCACCATAGAAACCACTTCCTTGGAAACCTGACTATAATCATTGAAGAGTCTATCTGCTATAGTGACCAGCTCATTTATTTTGATCACGATCTTACTTGATCATAATTTCAGTTGCTCACAACCCATAATGACTGTCCATGACAGGCTTCAACATCGACACCCTCAGCAGAATTATGAAACATTGCCATCGCATTTTTTCTATAGTTACCTTAGGGATATTGCCTTGAAACTGTGAATACTGCTAGAGGATAGAGCAATTTAAAGATATTTTTGTCTTGTAAAAACAATTCAATGATGAATTTTGTATTGATCGCTTATATATATGATTGTGTGACAATTCGTGTGCCATGTTGTTCTTGCATTGGGATAGTTTAATCAAACAAAAATGTATGGCAAATATAAACCATTATGAGCTATTCTAATTATGCTTGCACATCCTTCCTTGTTCAGGTCTGTACCTGTGGAGCAACGATCTCTCGCACTTGGCGTGCAGTCTGTTGTGTGGCGAGCACTGGGCTCCATACCGGGACCATTACTATTTGGGGTCATATTTGACTCCAGCTGTGTGTACTGGCAGGAGGAGTGTAACCGCCGTGGGAACTGTTGGGTCTACAACAACAGCTTCATCAGTATTCGTTCCTTCTTCATGTCAATTACTGGAGTACTGATCAATACAGTCTTCATGTTCCTTTCCTGGGTGTTCTACCCACCAGTGACCTGTAAGGTAGTCAAAACTGTCATAGTAGATGACACAAGAAAGCCTCAAGGGGAGGAAGGCTGTGTGAGTGTGGCTAACACTACCATGACTGCAGCAGAAGAAATGGCAGTGAAAGAACAAAGTGAACTTGACTAATGTACAATGTATATAAAGAAACTGTTAATCATGTACTTCCATAATAATTATATATAATTATAGCAAAACATTAGCACCTTCTCAATTTTCCCCCATGTATGTAAGGCAGCAGAAAATCTAATAGTAGTATGTATTGTGTGCATGTATGCATGCATGTGTGTGTGTACAATATTTTATGCACACAAAGTAATTTTGTTTCTTTGTTTCGTACTGCCATTCCCCCACCCCACCTCTCCCCAAATCAGTTGCTGTTTGATCTAAATCACTTAGGATAAGCTTATGCTATTATAAAAAATTAGCAATGAGCTGTTCTTTAACGAGCTGCTAATTTGTAACTGCTTGTTTTTGTATATACTCTGTCCCACCGGAAAATTTAGATACATCTATAGGCTATTTACAATTCATTAGATAATTATTATTATTGTAGTACACTTTACTGATGATCACACAAATCGAGTTAAAAGTAGAATGCAGGATATAACTTCCACTTTTTTAACTAATTCTAAACCTCTGCAACCATTATGACATTATGTAACTAATTATTTAACTGCTGAGCCAGTTATGGAACTGGAAAGTGGTTGAACATTGATAATATACTGTACATAAGCAGGAATCGGGATTGAGAACGAGTGGAATTTCATACTACATTGATAAGCAAGACCTTCAGTAAGGTGTGTCACAGAATGTAAATATAAGAGTTGCAGGTATGCAGTTCTATCTGCTATGGCCTTCAACTTCCGGCCATTCCAGCACTCCTAAATTGGTTACCATTGTAGATCCTGGATAAAGTAGTAATGAAGAGTTCAGCGAAGAAGCGATAAAGTTGGCTAAATTTTTGTAGTTATGGAGCTTTTATTTCCCTCCCAGTTATTATTAGGAAGTATAATAATAAGTACTTCCTATATAGCTTTTCAAGCAAATTGAAAAATGACAGACCAATAAATAAGTGTCATCCGTATTGGTGGGAAATTTGGGTTTGGAGAAAAAAAGTTGCATTTTCATCTTTGTCATGGCCAAAATAGAGAATGAGATGTGTCTTTCTCTCTGCTGGTTTGATCTACTTTATAAAATGGCTGAGGGTAAAGGCAATAGGTTTGGTGGCACCTATTTCAGTCACAAAAGCTAGGCATAATTTATATATTTTTCAATAAGTGGCCTGGATCAACACTTTTACCATGAAAAGAAGCATCAGGTGTAGTAGATTTTTGTTTGACACCTTTTGTCATCATAGATGGCCTGACTAAGGGAAAGAATTTGTATTGAATTAATAAATATTAAGCATTGTGTTTCTAGTGCATACCATTTCCATTAGATAAGCATTTTAACCAAACGTCGATGAATACATTGAAGAAGGTGGTTGATACAAATAACGATTGGGATGAACATATTCCTTCCACATTGTATGTTTATCTGATGTCCAGGCAAGCATTTTTAAAGTTTAATACAATTTTATTATGTACAATTGGTGTACAATTGGTACCCTAACTTTTGAAATGAACCAGAAAACTTAAGAAAATGCATTGTCACTTCCTACATCACTACTGCAGCATCCTTAGAAATTGCCAGTCATACCAATGCATGTATAAAACAAATAGTGCTTCAAAAAGAAGGGATTCCAAAATAGAAAAGACCATTGGAGAGTATATGGACCTCACCAATGATCCTAATCAAGTCTCTTCTGGATAGCTATAGGTAGAGCTTTGCTTACTACCGCTGATAAGCAACAACATGTAATTTCTGCTCGACCTTCGAAATAAGTTACAAATAACATGTACCTTTGCCATACTTGGAATCTGAGAGTTTGTTCAATGTTTAACTGTAAACCACAACCTTTGGATAACACTCTCTTATGGTTGGATTTTCTCCAACCATTATCACGGTATATAACAAAGTTATATCTTATCTTATGGTATAGAATAGATTCATTTGCAACTCCAAAGTGAAGGCTCAGATAGTTCACATTTGCCAACAATGGTAGCTTATGCAATAGACAAAGTTCAGAGTGCTTCAAATTAATTCAAGATGAGATGAGGAAGCATCCTTTTTGAAGTTAAAGTTCTTCTTTCTTTGCCAGCAATAGGAGTGAGAAAAAAGTATCATTTTTTTAATACAGAAAATATTTGATTTATGTATAATTATAGTCAAGTTGAAAGTTAATGCTGCATGGTAGAATGTGATTAATGTAAAGAGTTGTTTCACAAAATGTGTAAATATATCTACAACAACTCTTAACAAGAAGAATTCCTTTTGATACTGTCAGGCATCATGCAAAAAAGCTAACTCCAGTCAAAAAAAATCAGGAATGATCATTATACATTATGAACATACCTAACTTGAAGGCAGAAGTAGAGGAATATCTATTGAACAGGCAGCAAAAAAAAATTCTATACCGCTGTTGTACTAATCTGATTTTAATCTGATTTTAATACTCAATAATTTATCATAATCTAGGAAGTCTGAAACTAGTTACAGGGTAGAAGCTCCCCATTTATTGTACAATACTGTTGGTGGTCAGAAACTAGTGTAAACATTTTTATAATTATGATTATATTGAGCTACATATTATGTAGCTCAATATTGTATAGGAGATTTCAAACTAGGTTAAAATTCCTCCTTAATACTGTAGATCTCAGACTAGCTTAAAATTCCCCTTATGTATGTATAAGTATGAAACTAGAATAGAAGCCCCTCCCACTATAATATATAACTTAATAGTGTATAGGATTTTTCAAGTAAACGATTTCCATTATATAGCTCACTCTAAGATCACCTTGTACATGGTAAACTCTCTCAGTTGACATAATAACATTAAAATCACCTTCTCAATACAAATTTTATTCACTCAACATTTCGACTAGATGCTCTAGTCTTCATGTAGTAGCTCAATATTGTATAGGAGATTTGAAATTATAGTAAAAGCTCCACATATGAAACTAGAGTAAAAGCTCCCTCTATGTGTACGAGTTGATTAGGGTAGCTAAATGCTCCATCTATATGTAGCTCAATACACTATAGGAAGTTTCAAACTATGGCAAAGGCTCACCCTATATATTATAGTATATACCAGAGTAAAAGATCCCATAAATATTGTGTAGGAGGTTTAAAACTGGGGTAATAGCTTTCTATTATACAGGAGGTCTGAAACCAGGTTTTTAGCTCCCTCTTTAGGTAGCTCATATTGTAGAGGAGGTTTCAAGCTAGGGTAAATGCTCCACTTCAATGAAGCTCAATATTGTGTATATAGGAGATATGAAACTACTCGTAGGGTAACGGCTTTCCCTATATGTAACTTATAGGAGTTTTCAACCTAAGGTAAAACCTCCCACATAGCTCAATTCTGTTTATATTTGAAACTTTGATAAGAGCCTCCTTATAGGTAGCTCAATATTGGTCTGAAACTAGGTTAAAAGCTCCCCATATATGTAGCTCAAGGATGTTTGAAACTACGAAGTCTTGGACTGTAGGGTATAGCTAAAAGCACTCTCTTTACATAGCTCAATAATGTAGTGGAGGTAATATACAAGTACCTATGTTGGTAACTAATGTAATCCTGTTAAATGAACAGCAGTCACCTGTGATAGTTGTTACTGGTAGAAGCTTTTATTCTAGGGTAGGAGATCCTAACCTAGCAAGAAATCTCCTGCCGGAGGAAATCCCTAGGATTAGACATCAACAGTATCAAGTGCGTAAATTAACTCTCTAATGGTTCTTGTCAGCTTCTGCATGGTCTTCCTTCGATACTCTGACAAAAACCACCAGCCAGTTAGCACTGCCTAACCGCCCCGCACTCAGTGCTTCCCACCTTTTCTGCTTCCAACAATTAGTTTTACAAAATTTTCCTCTATTTGCAACATTTCACAAATACATATAGTTCTATTTACAGAGACCTAGCCAAATTTCTGCTGGGTATCTGCAAAGAACTGCAAAGAAAAGACATTACTTATCATACACATATAAAAAGGCAGAAACAAAAATGCGTGGCAAGTTGCTTTGCAAACATGATGACACTCCAACAACAACGAGCTACTCGCAAAACTGAAAATCTTCAGGAACACTTGAGAAAGTGGTGCTATAGCTACCTATCAAATTCAGATGCTTGGCGTCATTCGTTAGCGTCATAATTTCCATCGTGAGTGTTCACAAATTAATGTTCAATGGCAGAAACTACTGCGCATGCACATAGCGGATGCTTTTTTCTGTTTTTTCCGGACGCTACACACACAGCAAGAATTCACATCCAACACAGCCATTTATTTTTACTATGCTAAAGTATCTGTAAAAGTTTAGAACTGATGAAGTTGGAGGAATCAGAGCTGAAGTTGGAGGAATCAGAGCCAGTTAAACAATACTTCGGAGTGAGATTCTGGCACCCAGCATGGCTACAAATTTTTGCCGCCAATGTGAAGTTCTTTACATTCATTCTCTTTCTTGAAGGACTAGTGCAAGGTGCACTAGTCAATGGTACATAAGTTAAGTTAGAGTAAGTCTACAGTTGATATATAGCGAGCTACCTCCCCCCCCCCTTTTTTTCAATAAAACACTCAACACACACACACACACAAGAATTCCTTGGCTGTGGGGACTAATTTATCTGTTATCTTGGTGCCTATTTTCTATCTTTTTGTGTTGTGGATTGCTCTGGCTGAGGGGCCAGATGACCACAAGATATAATATTCACCAATCTCAAGCATCCTGACTGATTAGCTCCCTTTAAATAGGCTGCCAACCTGAAACCCAGCCAGACCTTATACAGCAATAATATAACTGTTAGCCTAGACTTGTCTTGCTAAGTAATAAGTTCATAATGAGACACCTGCAGATAATGGTTCTAATTGATTATCACACTCTGCCGATAATGTAAATGTTAGGGAGACTCTGCTGGAGGGTCCATAACTGTTTGCTTCACTGATTCTAAATTTTCTAGAAATTCTAGTTTTGCCTCTCCATTTTTGCTTTGTTTCCTTATCCTAATTGTTGGAGCTAAAGTGTTCACCACCCTGGATGTTGGATGAGCTTAATGGATCAGCATGTGTTTCTAAATGAACCGTTTGGATTCTGTACTATGTCCCACAGTTTGGTACGTATATATTAAAGGAATTTACTCAGCATCTGAGGTATTCCCTTCTAGGGGAAGTGGGTGCTTGGCCACTTTCCCTTTTCTGGGGTGTTCCACGATGGCCCTCAGCCTGTGCTTTCCTTAGTTGACCTAGTGGTACCTATCGCCCCCCAGATTGTCTGGTTCTTTCTCTCCGCTCT
This sequence comes from Cladorhizidae sp. MBARI D1340-BT2, assembly GCA_028752905.1. NCBI lineage: Eukaryota > Metazoa > Porifera > Demospongiae > Poecilosclerida > Cladorhizidae > Cladorhizidae sp. MBARI D1340-BT2. Next base: position 21,230,557 of record JAQNBH010000005.1, on the reverse strand, counting down.
CTTAGCTCCCCTGGTCTGCTTTCTTCTGTTGGAGAATGGAGACATAATAGCATCATGCCTGTTCAGGAGATCATTGTCATCCAATGAGTTGCTATCCTCCTGTTGGGCTGCTCGTCCAGCTGTGATGGCCTCGGCATCATCTGCATCTTCCTCCATGCCTGCCTCATGTTAGGTGGTCCGCTTGTCTTTCATCAATGTCCTTAACTGTGTTACTTCCATGCTGCTAGACTCACCCAGGTGTGAGAGGTTGGAGGGCTTATTAGACTGGGACATTGGCATCTTGGTCATCAGGTCTTCTTTTGTGCTTGCAGCATGAGATTGGCTAGGTGGGTAACTCTAGTCCTAGCAGCACATCCCTGTTTAGGTGTTGAAACAGTCATGACATGCTCCCTTGTACCTTTAGATTGACCTTGGCCAGAGGTAGAGATTTCGTACAGCTGTGTACTGCTGTGACTAACACATGGTCACTCGTGTGCTTTGATCGATCTCCTGTGGACTTGGGTCTGCGTACAGCCCGAGTCAATGTTGCTTATCGATGGTAGGAAGTGTAATAAAACAGGAAGGCTAGAGGATGAACCAACATACCTGACTTCCCGTCTTGGACACTTGGCAGCTATATGTCCGTATTTATCATTGCAGTGGAAACATGGTGGTTGTCCATCTGCAACAAAGGATGGTGGTTATAGGGGACATATATCAGGTGCACGCTTTGTTCCAGTCTGCTCCTTCCCATTGTGTGTCTGTGCTGATCAGGGTCAGTAACTATTGCCTCCACTCTGTAGTTTGTTTGGTTCCAGTGACCACAGTCTTCTGGGCTCCTCTGTTTTTGGTTGGAACTGTTGGTACTCTTCCACCAGCCGGCCTGTTTCTGCAAGGATCCTCGGCTTCTTCTCCTATATCCAGCTGTTGTTTCAGATCCTCCAGTGTATGAATCCCCTGATGAATGACCAGCATCTCATGTTGTTCCCATCTGGTGCCGTCTTGGTTTATCTGGTAAGTTTGATGTCAGCTCTTTTCAAAAGTTCATACACTGACTCACCTGGCACTGGTACAACTAGCTCTCACCATCTGATTTGGTAGGTCTCCAGCATGATGCTGTGATAATCTTGTCGGATCATCAGGAAGTCTCCCTTTCAGTATTCAGGGAGGTCTTCCAGGAAGTTTAGGGATTTTTCCACTGGGATGGGGAGCAGGTTTGCTATCCAGTAGCTGGCAAGGATTTCTAAAGTGTTCATGTGCGAATTGAAGTGGTCCAGGAATGACTCCACTTCCACTGTGTTCTTCAAGTTCGACAGTATGGGTGCACCCTACCTGTCTTTCTCTATTTTCTCACCATCGCTGCTCTTCATGGACATTGTCCTGCTGTCTGCCCTCTCCTCTCTCTCATTTTGTCTCTGATCTTCGCTTTTCTGTTGGGTGCATTCAAGCAGTTTCATTCCACCATTCTTGATCTATATGCATTTCTCGTCTTCTCTCCATCATCGAATGCTCTAGTTCCTACTTGTAACATCTCTCCATTTCCTTCAATCTCTCTGATTCTGCTCTCTTTCTCTCCTCTGTCCGTCCTCTCTCTCACTTCCTGGTATGGTGCTCCACCTTCATCTCTGTCTTTTCCTCTCACCTGTGAAATTCTTTGAGCAATTTCCTCATCTCCTGCATGTGTGCAGTCTCCATCTGCTTCATCTTCTTTGTCAGGGCCTTGATTTGGGAACTCTCTGGGACTTTGGAGAGGAACCCTTCCACATTGTCTGATTCTAGGTGTCTTGAGTCCTATGGGATAGAGAAGTGTCCTTTTTCAGATGGTAATTGGCGTTTTGGTCTTGTCGACATGGTTGTTCCTTGACGATGAGTTCAAAATTGGTAGCTACCACCAATGTGAGGTATCTGCTCTCTGTTCAAATGATAATCCTGCTAGACCCTCCAGAACTTATTCAAATAAGGTTTTCAAAATATTTATTCAGTGGCACCATATGCAGCAATTTCGACATAACTACCAGTCTTGACTCATAAGTATTTGAACCCAACTTCTCTATGAACAATGCTATTTCATATACCACAGGACATTAATGATCCATGTAAGATAGAGGGACAGAAGATCTAAAAGAAGTTTCTGGCCAAAGTAGTAGAGTTGACACCTATATAGACTTGAATGCAGTCACAACAACAGCCAAAAATATTGATTTGCGCAGATAACAACCACCAACAAGTTTAGAAAAGGTGTTCAAGTCCTATAGACCATGAAACTTACCCTCGAGCACTGCTCAACTATAATATACAGAAAAAAGAAGAAAAAATTTGGAACAAGAACAAAAAAGTGATATTTAAAAATAAGAACTTAATTGGATTAAGAAACTACCTGAATATTGATTTTAATCGGTAAAGGATCGTCAATTATTGTAATAATATAGATGGTTATAGTGCTCTTTTTTTACTGATATAGCTAGTTATTTTGTTTAAATGCTTTTAACATAACTTTGTTTATGTGGATATAACTCTTTTTTTCTCCTAAATAGCTATATCTTGTGACAATAAATTTAAAAAAAGTACATGTATATACAATGGTCTCAAAATGTCTCAATGCACGACGCTCACAATTAACTACTCAGTTTTTCCAAAATGGTAAAAAAGCAACAGTACCAGTGGTTTTGATGCTGCAACCTAGATAGCTCATGTGCTGTTTTAGTCATAACTGGGTAAAAATGGTTTTCCCATGACTCGAAGCACAATAAATTACCTTCGCTCATTTCTATGCTTAGTTTTGGAGTTTTCTCGGCTGCGAAAAATTACCAAGTCCAAAGAATGCTGTAGCCAATCATGAAAAAAACATCTGACATTCTTGAAGGAAATGCTGAAACTACAGTCAACAATAGCAACAATGTATGATATGTGCAGACTATTGTGTAGTAGACAATATGGTATAAATGGGTACAGTCAATAACACCATGAAATAATGCTGGCAATGTGTAGTATCCAACAACAATAAAGCTCTGAGTTTATGGCATTTGTAAAACTCTGTGTAGTCATCCAACCCTCAACTATAATGTACAGAAAAAACTTAATAATTAGCAACACTCACAGCTGCTTCCCTGAAGCTAAGGATTTTGAAAATATATATGGAAATACCTTCTGGATAGTGAACGGGAGAGAGCAGGAGTCGTTGGACCACATGAATAACATCAGTCCAGTTTACCATGAGCTTGAAGTGGACAGATTATTGCACTTTCTGGATTGCCACAGAAAGAAAGATGGAAATCTAACTGCAACAATTTACAGAAAATCCATGCACACCAACCAGTACCTTGATTATAGTCAGAAGAAGAGTATTAGCTTATATGATACAGCTAGAAGAGTAATGACTGGGAAGGAGGACCTATGTATGGAAGAACAACATTATACAGAATGGTTACCAGCAGGCCTTTATAAAAAAATTCTCTGTAGACATATCTAAATGCAGAATAGAAGATACGTACACCAATACGGACAATCAGGGGGTTGTAAAGAAGGAACCTGTGGCAGTAATTCCTTGTGTAACATGGATGAGTGAAGATATCTGGTGGGTCTACAGGGAGTTCAACATCAGAGTCATTATCATATATCTATCAGTTGTTAGTTTTTAAAACTATCTTCGTTTTTGTTTCTAATACATGTGAGCTATTATAGACAGAATCAATGAACCCTATAATTATACCTGCCTGATAGCCTTTCCCTAAACCTTTTACTTGACAATTTAAAAGCATTGGAAAATTTGATATGTGAAAGGGCAAAGATAGATAGATACCTATATTATGGATACAAATTATAAATAAGACAAAAATGTTTTATTAAAAAAATGGATCAACCTCTCGAAACAGAAAGGAAACAAGATTAGATCATTGTAGACCATAATATTTGCAGGACCATTTTTATCTTTAAAAAACAATGTAGACCAAATACCAGTATATTCTATATGAAAAAGCATTTTTAAGGACCCTTAAATATTTATTTTAATTGTTTGAAATGCCAATCCTCTACATATATAATAGTTGTTGTTTTTAACCGATTATCTTTTGGGATTAAAATTTTATTCTCCTAAAAAGTTATAGTAACAATTATTTAGGATAATCACAGAACTATAACCAATCACAGCAGATATTGTTCAATACAACATCCACACATACATACACATACATACATCACAAGTAGTTGACCTGTTTTGTTGATATCTGACTATTGTCACTAGTATAATGTCATCACTCATGGTGGCATCTAATTATTCTAGAACATCATACTCGAAGCAAGATTTTATAATTTTTCATTATTTTCCTATATACACGAGTGTCTTAGTAAAAAAGATCTCTCTTTGCTACAAAAATGTCCAGTTACTTGATCTCATCTAGGCTCAATATTTCACAATCATACCTTGTGTTGAACTATTTCAGTGTTTTACAGAATCGAAGAGCAGATTAGTAGATGCAGGCCATTGGAAAATTTGCAAATCTTCTGCTAGTAAAGTGTAATTAAAGGACCTGGGTTATAGAAGGACTTATTTTACCCAAATTATGAGGATTGGAAAAATGTATTTGTGACCATTAATAAAATATTTCATTTTTGCACAGGTTTTTCTACAGTCGTTATCTCTTCAATTGAGCGGCAATTTAGATTTTCAAGTACTGCTCTGGGCTTTCTAATAGTAACCTATGACATAACTTCCCTTTTTTCTGCCATATTTATCAGCTACTTTGGAGGAAAAAATAAGCCTCGCTGGATTGGATGTGGGATTATAGTCCAAGGAATTGGGGCTCTCATCTTTTCATCTCCTCATTACTTTTTTGGTTACAATCTTGTTTCGGAAGGCAATCATTCATTGGAAGTCTGTGAGCTATCTACTGATGTCCCTGTGGAATGTGGTTCATTCAATTCTTCCAATGCTCTTGCTTATTGTATTTTCATCTTTGGTAACATTTTGATTGGTATTGGCACTGCTCCATTATATACACTAGCTCTGTCGTTCATTGATGACATCAGTCTTCCAAGATTAGTTCCTGTCTACACAGGACTTGTTCTAGTTTCGACGGCAGTTGGTCCTACATTTGGCTACATACTTGGAGGGATTTTCCTAAAGATCCACGTCGACCTAAAAGATACAGAACTCCAAGAGACTGATCCCAGTTGGGTGGGTGCCTGGTGGATTTGCTTTGTCCTCTCTGGCATTTTATCCTTTATTATTTGTGTTCCATTCTTTTTTTATCCACCGCTGCTACCCAACCACGAACAAGTGGTGGAAGCTCGCAGAAATCTACATGCTACGAATTGCACCAGCAAGAATGAGAATGAAGACTCACTCCTAGACCAGCTCAAAGCTTTTCCAAATCACATATATTTGATGTTCAAAAGTCCAACATTCATCTTTGTGACTGTTGGTCTGTCAGGTCTGTTTCTCACAGTGAATGGGCTAATATCATTTGGTCCTAAATACATTGAGTCTGCCTTTAACATCCCAGCTTCAACTGCTGCTGTATTAGCTGGTAGCATAGGAAAGTTGTAAAAAGTGTAAAGCATGTGTAGATAATTATTTAAACATTTTCTTCTTTAGGTACACCTGCTGGAATAATGGGTATCCTAACAGGCTCTGCAATTGTGTACTACATGAATTCAAACATCAAGAATGTAGCAATCATTCCATGGGTTTGTTCAATATTAATTATTCCAGCAATTTTTGGGTTGTTCATATCATGCCCTTCTATTGACATTGCTGGAATCAATACTCCTTACTCCAACAGGTAAGTTGTTTGTTGTTATGGCAGAATGATGATCTCTCTCTATTTTGAAATATTCATTCACAGTTCCCTTTCTTTTGAAGATGTGACTCTCTCTTCGTGTAATCTTGATTGTATGTGCATGTCCACCATCTATCATCCTGTATGTGGCTCTGATAATGTCACCTACTTCTCTCCCTGCCGGGCTGGATGTAAGAAAAAGATAGATGAAAATAACCTAAGTGTAAGGTTCTTCAGCATACTTCCTATCATATGTTAACCATAACACACAATGAAATGTACCTCAATATTGGGTTTGGTAAACAACCATTTTGTAATCAGATCCAAGTACACTGTTACCTAGTGTGGTGATTTGTTTGCCATCTGCATGTGACCTTTGCTGACTCAAGCAATTCTTACATGTTTTAAAACACTATCCTTGAGCTCGTTCTAAATTATCATTGCAGCAAGCTATTCGACAAGTGCATAATTATCCATTTTTGACCCATTTTTCTTGTTCATTTTATTTATTTGGACTTTGCAAGCCTATATTAGTGTGGTGGAAACACCTATTGCTAAACACTGGATATGCTGTTCCTGTTTGTCTATGGTCAGGCCAGAGTAAACAATATTACTATGACACTGACCATACGATAGATGATGCTCTGGAATTCCTTCGTAAATGCAACACACTTACTGAATGAATATCACAGGCTAGAATGGCACACGAGCTTGATCAGTTACTGATTGATTATGCATGCATTCAGCATTTGTTGAAAGCTATGCTATCAATTGTTGCAGGATGATTTTTACTAATCATGGTTTTTTGCTGGAATCCTCAACTAATCCATATACACAAGCCTTGTGTTATGAAGTGTCCACTAAGGCTAGTAAGGCATGCATAGTCCAATCAATTACTGAGTCTGACATCATGGAATAATAAGTGCTGATCCTGTTAATTTTTTATCCTCTTCTTCAGATTAGAACTGCTCTTTACTGCTTTTATCCCTTGTGCAGGACATTTTCTCCCCTTTATTCCTTCTAGTATCCCTCATATTGCAAATGTGGACTATGAAATCCAAAACGATCTAAATATCCTGCAGCAATGCAGCAATTGTCATGAATATATCATATGTAACCTTTGATTCCTCAACTTCTGTACCTTCTGTGTGAAAGCTTCTCTCAATGAGGCTTTGTTCATGGCTTCTTGTAAGACTTACTTTGCCAAGCAGTTGAGTATATCATACAAACCTGTTCCCATGCTAGTAATATCTAGGAGGAAGAATATTTTGAGTGATGGGAGAGGGGGGCAGGCACAATCGCTAGTAAATTGTATAAAATGAATAAGAATATCAAATAAGGAACACAAGGATTATAGGGCTCAATAGTTAAAATTGCCAAAGTAGTTCCTTCTTTAATTAACATTAACAACAAATACTTTAGAAATCTGGAATTCATCTATTTTGTCTGTTAAATCTTTATGAATATGTAGCAGCATCATAATATTACTTAGCTGAGGTTGACTCAAAGTTGACCACAAGTAGTTCTTTAAAAGTTATTTCATCTGTGGCTGTAGTTACAAGTGCAGTGAGGAGGATACGAAGTAGTTTAGAAACTTCACTCAACATGCTTTTACTAGCTGAAATGTAATTCATAATTTCACATAGTTTACTGATACGAGTGACTTCTTTGATCTTAGTGTTGGAATTTTTTTTGGATTTTATGTTTTCATCGCATCTAGAAGCATTTGTAGAGGAATAATTAGCTGATCCATGTTTACATCCTTATCATAAACCTTTATTTCATCGGGAAGACCATTCCTAAATCACAAGAGCATTTGCAGCATCTAAAAATTATCTTTGCAATGCTATTGCTGGTGACATGCCCCTGGTTTAATCAAACCTATGCTTCAATTCTTCAACAACAATATTATTGATTGTTCTCAACATAATGCTGTCTATGAGTGTGGTGCCTCACCTATCTATTCTCCTAGATGGACATCATTGGTGAGGAGGCACAGGTTGCTTAGTAAAATTCTTGGAATCAGACACCAAAAATTGTCGAAACTTTCAAACAGATGTCTGCCTTTCGAGGAAGTTCAGAGTCGATTGGGATGCTGTCACTGCTTCTTGTTGCAAGGTAATCAACAACTGTTCAGTTGCTGAAAAAATCAAGAAAGAAAGCTTCAGATCAAAAAAGGTTTTAAATATTCTCATTATAATATGAGCCTTCATGGCATACTCATCCCTACCTTGTTCAAAAAAATTCCAATTCATTCAATAAAAAATCAAGTAATTTTTTAGATAGTTTTGGTATGCACAGTCTATCTTGTGGGACAAAGAAGCTTGAATGCTGGAGCACCTGGTGACAACTGTGCCTAAAGTGTTGAAAATAAGCGGGTTTATTTTGGTGAAAATTGAATTAATCAACTTAGTCCCATGACTAAATAGACTTAGTCCCATGACTGAATATAAATTGTTACACTCACACTGATATTTTAACTGCAGTTTTTAGGTAAAGATTAGTACTGTGTGCTAAACAGTGCAAAAATAGCAGAACTTTCTCGTTGCTGATCTGTCTTACTACACCACTAACATGTCCAATCACATGGGCAACATCACCATATGCTCGACCACAACACTGCCTAATAGGCAATGCTAAATGAATTATTTATTAGTGTGGTACGAATGCTAGAATCAGTCCTGGGAACATGAATTAGCTCTATCAGTGTCTCGTGAATTTTGAAGTTTCTATCCACCATTAGAAAGTTATGCACATTCATTCTTTGTTGCTGTTATCTATAGCTTCATCAGCATTCTGAGCATACATTTCCACTTCTTTAATCTCATGGATAATACTTTTTAACATCCCATTAATGATCCATACTAATTTATTATAATCTCATGAGAAGGGGACTACCATTATAAATTAGTGCTTTAATTCAGCAAGATCAGAGGAGTGCAGTAGAAGCAGCTGCATTAAATTTCCCTCCACCTCATCATGATCTTGATGAGCTTGACCCTGCCTTTAGAGACTATAGGACTACCAAATACATATTTTTCCTAATTTATTGTTCTTTTTTATACCTCATAAGCTGAATACTCACAGAACTTGATGAAGTAATCCAATTTTTAAAACAGCTTCATTATGAGCATTAGTCTGGCTGTGCTGCTACTCAATATGTTCACATGTCTTCTTCCAATTCTCAAACCCACATCGACGAATTCTGGATCAGCATTTATATCCAGCGTTTCTTGTCATACAGCAATAACCACGAAAAGCTTTCATGTGTGTGGTACACAAAACTAACCAAGGGTAAGGAATGTACCAATCAGTGCAGAATTGTTGCAGAATTGTTGGAATCTTTAGCCATCAGGAATTGTTGTATTCTTAAATGGAAACTGGATCTATAGCTTAATACAAATCAAATGTATCTTGGCAACACAGACTCACAATACCTGACAAAGGATTATTTGAACATTCTGACTCTGACACTTCTGCAGATTCCACTTCGAATGAATGAGAGATCGACTCTGTCTGATCAAAGCTAACATATTAAAATAAATTAGCATTGATAGTAGTACAAGAGCAGAGTAGTAGTGTGCTTACAGTGTACAGTGCATAACTGTCAGGTTTTGTTTTCATTTTCATAATCGATGGAGCAAAAAATCTCTGATTCATTGTTCAGAAATTAGTTTAAACACTGCAATAAACACACATGGGTTATTGGTATCAGGAATGTTGCCAATGATCTGTGGCATTATACATTTTGATTGTTTAAATGTATGTGTAGATCCATATCTGGGTGGACCATGACCTCTCTGTCCCCCTTCCTTCACCAAAACATGATGGAAAAATACTACCATTATAAATAAATCAGGACCATGAATATCTGCAAAAAATATGCGAAACTACATGGTGAAACTTAGACCCTCTCCCTCCTTGACACAGTCTTCCTTTTCAAATGATCAGCTATCAGCTACAATGGCTAAGCTAGCTCATTGGTGGTTGCATGTGAGGGATTATCTTTTCATCATTGTCTATTACTTGCTTGCACTCACAACCATGAATTGATCAAAAAGCTGCACAGAGGGAGCTAGCTAGTTATGGACCTACATGCTTGCATCATGTCATTCAAGTATTTCAAGGCTAAATTTTCTCAATGCATTGCTCTTTGTTCTAACTGTCCAAATGCTCCATCTGACATGATTCGACCAATACTGGTCCTTCTTATCCATGGCTTCTCTTCAAAATTATGATTTGAAAAACAATTAAATTGACAGGCATTTATATCTGATTTTATTGTTATGAGATGTGAGAGGTGTTTTCCATCTGTAAATAAGCCTTCATGACCTGCAACTTACACGTGGTTCTAGAAGATTCTCTCCTTTTGCTTATTTGTTGTTACCTATTGATGTGAGCATACTAACATTGCATTCTTTATTTGGATCTTTTAATGTTGGGCTATTATTCATACTAGATGTTTGAATCAATACTGTGGCAATATTTTTTTACACTTTGGTAATACTGTTGTTATGCACTTTGTTCATTAATTTTGTACATAGGTTCCAATCTTTGGGAATTGCACATGCATTGCAGATAACATGATGATGAGGAATACCAGCTCACTTTCATCCTATTCTGAATTCCTGGTAAAAACCAATGCTACCATTGGACTATGCCCACAGAAGTGTACCATGCTTGGACTATGGCTTTTTATCATTGCTTTAATTAGCTTCTTAACCTTTGTCATCATAATACCAACTTTCCTGGTCACCATTCGGTAAGTTATAATCTCTACTAACATGTAAAGTGAACTTTAGGATTTCTATGGTTTTAAGAAACTATAGTAGTCAAATTCAAATTGGCAAGAACTTTCTACTAATGTACACTAATAAATTTGACTAGAGGTTGGAGACTGAGGCCTATCAGCTTCCTCGGGTAAAGTAATTAGAGCGTAATTAATATAGTGCATGATTACATCCCCCTGAAAATTAAAATTAGTATACAATTTTGCTACTAGTTTTCTAACTATTGTATTTATTGCAACTAACATTGACTGCTGTTGCTAGCTCTGCTTGCAATATAGGATAATAACCTATTGGCATACAAGTGAAAATGTTACAAAACTTAACAGTAAAGGCATTGAAAAGCCACATTCAGCAAGGACATTATTAAACAGTTGAAAGACTTCAAGTTTATAATATCCTACTAAACTAACATTGCAACTTGAAAAAATATGAAGTTAGAACAGGTAGAGCATCATGATCATGGGATATTGATATTTGAAACTGCTATTTCACTTTGATAATCTCTGTCTCATGTCAAAAAAAGTGTTACCATATTAGACTGCACACTTGATTAGAATGCACCCTGATTAATCCTGTGACATTTATTCTTAAGTGAAATAGTATGCACCCATGATTAGAACATTCATGCCAACTAATAATTGCTTTGCAATGTGAATGTTCAAAACTGAGCCTAAGTACAGTAGCATATACAATCATAAAAATATGTTGTTAGCTAACCTACAAACTGAATGGCCCAGAAAATCACAACTACTGTTAGTCTTTGGGGGTAGAAATGATTTTAGCACCTGCTATCAGCTATAGGAGATCCAAACTGCACAAATAAATGCTACCTAATGAAATATGGGGGTTATTACATGCATTCCAGTATTGCAGGCCTGCAACCTATAATAACAAGGTAATCTGTTGGTTAGAATAAGCCCTCAAATAATATGTACAGCTAGAAGCACATGAACAAAGTTTCGACCGAGATAATACAATAAAACAATTAGTGGAATTATAATGCCAAACGAACAATGTGCAGTGTAAAAAGATGGTTTAAGATATTTAAGATATGATTATAATTTTGACCTTGTTCTAATAAACAGGGTGTTTGTTTTTAAAAAAGGGCGATTTAATATCCTTGGTTGGATACTGTGCACTATTAATTTCAAGAGCTGCATTTATTTCAGTGCACAAAAATCAAGGGTGGACTATATTATTTAGCATGAGGTATAGGCGTATATAATAGAATAAAAGCCCCCTCAACTCTCATACTTTCACTCCCTTGCCCTACCTTGTTAAAATAACTCCATCTAATTTGTTGGTGTAATTTTCTCAAATGCTCCTTCAATACCAAAGTCCACATCATACTCTTTCTTGTCAGTGCGTTTGAAATATGCAACAAGTCAGGAGGGTAATGTCCAAGATTAAAACTAACATGCTTCCATTAGATGGCCAATATCATTGCAACAAGCCGATATAATAGCTGGCTAAGATTGTGTAATTGCACACTGGATCATGACCATCAAATGGCTTCACAATCTTAAAGTTATAGTAAAATGTGGTTCATGTAAGATTTCATATACACATCTACAAACAGCCTCTAAGAATTTATGGTGTCTCACTTCACGCACAAACTTATTCAACAGACATCAATGTTTTAACCTGCTCAGAAAATGCCCTGGTGAGATCTCATCTTGCAGAGACCTATCTACATTCTCAATAGTTTCTCATTCACCAAGTCTCTAACTTATTCTCTACATTATAATGTATTATTAGGAACATTCACTTCACTATATGTAATCACAATACTAAAGAGGGGGAAATAAAAAATGAAATCGAGGAACTGAAATTGAGACTTCAATTGGGTAACAAGATACATTCTGGGACTATTTATTATCTTCTAGAGTTTCATCATAATCTCAGACTTTGCAAAGGGATCTTCACCAGTCTCTTTATGTCTTCATTGTTCAGTTTGGCTATCTCAACAGCACTGCTACTTGGCTACAGTTTAAGTGGATGTGGTCATTTCCGAGTTCCACTCTATAGAGAAATGTTAAAAAGCATGACTAATTAGCTCAATGGCATTTTTCTAACAGGTTTATACTTCAGGACACTATCAAGAGACCCGCATTAATATAGCATTCCCTATAATTATTTGTTTGACTTACATTTCAAAATGACAAATGCAAAAAAAAAAACCCCCAAAATGTATCTCAGCTAAGAGTCATTTTGATAGCTTCTTACCATCCTAAATGGGTTTTTTGGCCATTCTTAGCACATCCAGCAAGCCTTTACTAAAATGCTAAATGGGACTAACAGTAATTATATCTCAGGGAGAAGACTAGCACTCCCTATATTGATTTTACAATATGGTGGTGACCGAAAGAACAAGGCTCACACTCGAAGAAACACACCTAGACAGCTGGTGATTTTGTAACACCACCTCCATTTCATGCCAGACAGTTTTTTAATTGACAAGCACTACAAGTCATACATAATTAACTTTGCCAACCTTTAGCAGAGTTTATCATTTCATCACATGAAAAGTGTTCTTTCCAACAAAAGTTGATCATCTATCTCTAGAACAATGCAGTGTTGCAGGTAGAATAATTGCACTAGAGCCGCCTCAAGCTCTAAATCATAGTGTAGTCATAACATTTTTCTCATACATACCATTTTGAAAATCTGGCAATCCTTTTGTGGCTAGCCAGGCTTTATCAAGCTTAACAGATGCCTACACTTATTGCTTTTATAATAATACATGATTAGTGTTTACCAGGTCACCAATAGCAACAAAATATGGTGTGTGCTCATTAATGTGTAGTGGACAACATGGCCTACTTGGTTACAAGTCAATGATAGCAACAAAACATGGCACGTGCTGATTTATGTTTAGTGGACAAGAAGTAGGAACAAGTTAGTAAAACTCCTAGAGTCCCAAAGCTCTGAATTAAAGTTTGTCCAACTCTGTCTTGGCACATTGCTCCAATGTTCCGCTACAATATACCAGAAACCACAAAACATACAAAACAAGCAAACAAACCTGAAACAAGAACAAAAAATTGTTTTTATTCCCCCTAAAATATTGGGTTGCTCATTGATCTGCAAATTTTTAGTAAAATTGCTAAAGGAAACTAGTCTGGTTCTAAGTAGAGCAGAAACAATTAGATGCCCTTTAAAATTTAAAAATCATATATATACTTTGAATGGCAAAAGTTACTGTCATCCAATCAATAGCCTTCTTTTTTACAGGTCAATCCTAGCATCTTTTTCTCGGTTTCTCTATCACTGTCACAAAACTTGCATACAACATGTTTTTATAACTTTGAAATTTGCCTTCAAGTTCTATCATGTATCTATATTATACGTGTATCTATTTATACTCTCCCTTGTATAGCATAGGAACAATTATTGTTCATTTAAGATTAGTACCAGAATATTCCAGATGTTCCGATGCATGCCCATGACTACTCTGTGTCTTGATTGGTTTAAAATAATCAGAATTGAGTAAAGACTACACATAATATTATTAGAGAGAACAATTTTGACCAGTGCTCAGTTCTGCTGTCTGGTTTGTGGAGTTGTTTCTCCTGGGAAACTCTTACCAAGTCCAAATGAGAATGTAGCTGATCTTCGATTGAAACATCTGCTATTTGGTTGGTGGAGTCCTGTGCCAAAAATACAAAGGTAATGTGTGTGCCAATTTTTGTGCACTGGACACCATCTTGTACATATGTCCAGTCAACAATAGCAACAAGACATGACATGTGTTAATATGTGTGGAGACCAATAAGAACAGAGCTCAGAATAGGAGTTTGTAGAATATAATGTAGCCATCAACAGCTCAACAATAATATAACACACACACAAAAATAAAAGAAACTTGAAACAATAGATCAAGTGTTTTTTTATCGAAAGGAAACAAGACAATAACCATGCTGAGTATAACCAGTTAGATTACTCTTTACCATAGCAGTGCATATCAGTGTACAAGAGCAGTCTAACATGTATACAGTCTTGTTCCCTTTCGTTTTTGACAGGTGAATTCCAATAGTTGTGTACTTATTCTTGTTTTATCTTATATCGATCTATAGAGCTCTCTCTCTCTATCTCTCTCTATCTATCTCTCTCTCTATCTACCTTCATAACAACAGATCTACCAGAATTTTATGAATATATCGTCATCTAAAATGTTTATTAATGCAGAAAAGTACAGAATCGGTAAAAATTCAATTAACATCCAGTGTACCTGTGCAATAATTTAGCTAGCTAAGAGCTTCAAGTTTTCTCAGCAAAGAAATGAATGATCAGTGATTAGTGAGAAGCTTACCCTTTTGTGAAATTAATTTTTGATGCATTGCTATTTTAGCAGCATACATCATAATTATAGTTAACAATTTAATAAAATCAGGTAAATTACTTGTTATCGATATAATGTATGTGATGTACATGTGTGTGTATTAGTAACAAACATAAACAAGAATAACATCTGCTATGAATGGTTAAAACACTTTTTCTAACTTGTTCTTCTTCTTGTACATTACACAAGTCAACACAAACCAATGTACTATTTTTTTTTTTTTAACCAACCCCTTGGTAGAGGATTAGCTACAGACTCCTTCAAGAACTAGGCAACAGTTATACAGAAGAACTCTACAAAACTTATCAGAGAAAAACAAGATTCGCAGTAAATCAACTGGGCAATAACTCGAGTGCAAGCTAGCTTTATTGTGCCATAGATGAACTTACATGCCTGACAATCCTTATCTTGGCTTATTATATATTTTTTAATCAGGAAAGATGTCATGGCTGTGGAATTAGAAATTTGTAGTCTTCTAGTAATGAAGTGATTATGAAAGTTCCTGCTGTACAAAAGTTATTGTGGGGAAACAGTGATGTAAGATAAGTATAGCTAAGGCAAAATGAATTTTAGGATTTTTTAGTTGACTGCCTTAGCAAAGAATTCAAGGTATGCTAGCTTTTCACAACTAGTATGACCAAAAACACAACTTAGGCAGATAGGAAGCTGCAAATATGATTTTTAGAAGAGATATACAAATTATATGAGATTTGCAATTGCATATGCAATTTTACAAAGGGGTTAAGTTTTGCAAAATGCTAGGTTTAATAATGAGAATCCACCAACAACTAGTGTTTTCATTCTTGGCAGCTCAATAGCTTCCCTGGGCAAATCTTCTAGCTCTATCTTGTAACCTCTGTTATACAAGGGTCTTTTTCCCCCCAATCGTTATTGAATTCAGAACTTCTGAATGACATTTACTAATAGCTGCAGGTACATATAACTACAAGAGATGTATGTAACTTATAGCACAACTATAAGCTTCGTATCAACCTTACAAAGTGTAGCAATCTTTGCCGCATTATTGTTTTTGTGAATTTGTGAGATTTAGGTCAAATTTATGTGCATTTAACTTCAGCAAAATAGATAAATTGTTCAGTATGATGAAGTGGAGATCTGTAATATGGACAACCATTTCCAATTTTGGTATATTGACGACTGAAGTTCATTTATAAGCATGCATATTGCAATGCAATTGTTGGTGCATAGACTTACAGGGTTTAATTCAAGGCATACACTATTTCACTCAAGTTGGAAACAGTGCACAAGTTATTTGGGGCCATGTAGTGTTTGAGGGCATGTTGTAGGTATTTATTTGGTGGTATTGCAGTGAAGTATTACAATGAGGAAATACTGTAGAGAAAATATATAAGCTAAGTTGATGGTTTCAAATGCTTGATAACTGAGAGTCACACATATATCACAAGTCAGCTTATGGGAAAATAACTTTAGCTCAGTGCTTATGGCCGGGTTTTCAATCTTGGAATGGTCTTTGCAACACTTTACAGGGCCATAACTAGAGCCAGAGCATTTACATCTTCTCTATGCCAGAAATTGGTCAAGTGTATTGCTCACAAGACTTATATTCCCTGGTGGTAGAGGATAACTTATGGGAAGCTGCAGCCTCTTCAACTCAAAGAGAGAGTTGCTGGTCAATAGTTGAGCTCCTTGTCAGTTCCACCAGGAAGGTGACTCAACCATAGGAGAGCAGCTACTTCTTAATGTAAAGACAAATGCTCTCATCTGCCTCGTTGCAGACTAAGACTCTGATCTATTCCAATTATATCAACACAGTGCAAAAGGGATGTGATAATATCACTCTGGGATTGCATGGTAGATATTTTGGCTCCACAAACTCCACCCCACTCCTGCCCAGTCATGATAGATTTCATTGGCCCAATTTGGTATAGACATGCCTAATTACCATAACTATAGATCATGAGCTGTAAATTCCAAGTGAGTGCATGATGTTGAGCAACCAGATAATGGTATCAATAACATTCTGACCCAAAGTATTGAAATCAGAGCAAGTTTGCAAATGGTTTCCTTCCCCTCTCCTTCTTCCTTCATGGATGAAAAGAGTCGTCAGATTCATAAAATATGCTTAATTAAGGAGCATGATCACGCGCATGCTGCTTGGTAGAAATGGACTGGATTAGGTAGGGTTGGTACACATAAATTGCACATACCATTATTTGATGATCAATGTCACACAACTACTCATAATATTGTATGGTGCCTGATCTAATTGTGCTTGCACGGTAATTCCTTATTCAGGTGTGTAGGGGAGAGTCAAAGGTCACTTGCGCTGGGCATACAATCTGCAGTGTGGCGAGCACTGGGCTCCATCCCAGGACCATTGCTGTTTGGGGTCATATTTGACTCTAGCTGTGTGTACTGGCAGGAGGAGTGCAACCAACGAGGAAACTGCTGGATCTACAACAACAAATATATTGGCACTCGTATTTCATTCTTAGCAATTGCTACAATACTGATCAATGCAGTCTGCATGTTCCTTTCATGGGTATTTTTTCCACCAGTGACCTGTAAGAAGATTCATGAAACCTTGAAGGATACAGAAAAGCCATATCAAGAGGAGAAAGGAATTAGGAAGGTGGATTCCAATTTTAAAAAAAGCATTGGAGGAAAAGAGACTGAAACAAAAATTAATTGAATACTGTTGTTTTCTCTGTGGGTGTATAATATTAATTTTCTTTGTGTTCACAGAATGTAGCATAAATTCATTAAAAAAATTACTACACACTCATCCCAATTTTGCTTTCCTTCTAATAGGGTGTGCCTAAGTCAGTAAGCTGAAAGCTTCTCTCTGCTGCATGTATAGTAATATACACCAAACATGAGTTTGGTTTTGATTGCCACTTTATACACATGTACACACATAGGAGAAAAGAGAAACACACCATAACATAGGCAGAGCAATTGCTATGGCTAGTAAGGCTATAAGCTTATCACTTTATAGAAGAGAACCATGCATGCCTTGTGTAGAATATATATTGACAATAGCAAGTATTATTGATGGTTGACATGCTGGATGCATATGCCTGGGTATGGTTTCTATCAAGTGATGAATAGCTAGTTACCGGTATATAACAAACTCACGTGAGTCTTGGCATCTCATTATTCCTGATGAAGGTTAGATCATCTATGAGAGAGTGAAAATTCAAGTCGATTATATTTAGAAGGACATTGTAATATTATTGATGCTAAAAACATAGCTAAATGGATTGGTTTGGCCCTTGAAAGTGGAAGTGTCGCCTTTGCTACTTTTCATTTCTATTTAAAGTAGTTACAAAATTCCTTGGCCTTGATATGCTTCATTCGAGTACCTAGATCTAATGCCAACCACCATTTTTATATGACAGAAAATTGACATGGTTACCATTGTAGATTCTGGATGAACTTGTTAAACTTGTCATGAAATGTTCAGCAAAGAAGCAGCATTAAAGTTGGCTAAACTTTTTGGGTTCTTTTATTTTCCTATTATCACGGATTGAATAAGTTAGCTTTACACAAATGATGTTAAAAGCGATCTGAGACTAATTGCTATCAATATTAGTGGAAAAATTGGGCTTGAGAAGCATAACTTCTTCGACCAGAATAGAGAATTATATACTTCTATCTCTCTCTGCTGGTTGATCTAATGGCTGAAGGCTAAATAGGGAGGTATCCCCCCCCCTCCACCCTCCCCCAACTTGGAGATCTGGTCTGAGTTAAAACTTACATGATTGGCAGTCCATAGTATAGTGTGGTTTGAGCTATTGTTAGCTCCAAAAAGACTTCCAGTGAATTCTAAATCCTTGCCAAGAGATGGTAGTTAGAAGAGGTGGCCTCTTGTTTTTATCAGTTTTTCAGGCTCTGTAAGTGTGTAACTAATCAACATGACAACATATGGTAACTTTGCTCCATGGATATCACTGAGACACTCCTTAGCAAGCCACACACCAATTATGAGTAAATGACTTCAAATTGTTAGGCAGCTAGGTCTGCCACAAATATCTTGGAGTCACCTCGATGTTTCTGCATGTATCTTCTGAGAAAATTATGTATATAGAGATATTAACACTTTATAAAAACAAACACAGAATAATAAAGACTTTGGTATCTAACAATTTGAAGTCATTTACTCATAATTGGTGTGTGGCTTGCTAAGGAGTGTCTCAGTGATATCCATGGAGCAAAGTTACCATATGTTGTCATGTTGATTAGTTACACACTTACAGAGCCTGAAAAACTGATAAAAACAAGAGGCCACCTCTTCTAACTACCATCTCTTGGCAAGTAGTTGCGATCATCCTAAATTAGAAGAAAATTCATCTAACTACCTCATCTGATAAATGCATTGTATCGTGACTATCTTATAACAACTTAATTCCTGATGAAGGCTAGATGCGTCTAGGAAAGACATCGATTGAATAAATTCAAGTTGATTATTGAGAAAATCACTGAAAAGAATCTAAATTATGTCAACTGAGAGTTTGCTGAGAGAAAATTTACTGGGCATATACAGGTGATAGTTTAGCACGTAAAGTGCACTTAAAATATTTTTGTGATTGATGTCCAAGTTGGCACCTCATGCACTTATGGTAGTCAGGTAATGAAACCAAAGAAGCAACACGTATTTTGTCTAGTTCCCACCTTAGATTCAAATTGCATGACTGCAGCCCGTGTAGATTGTTTGTTACTCCCATGTGTAATCGTGTTTAACTACACACCTTCCACTTCCCATTCCTCGACCTCTACCAATTTCGGCTCTTCCTTCTCCTCTACCTCCTCACCCATCATCACCTTTTCAAAATCCCTCCTCTTCCTCCTCACCTTCTCCAATAGATTTGTGGAGGGAGTTGGTAGTATTGATGCTCTCAGGAGAGAAATTGATTGGCTGCAAACTCTAACCGCATCCACCAAATCTCCAATAGTATTCTGCCATAATGATTTACTCATCGTTACCTTGTCTTTGATGAGCCAACAGGTGGCAATAGGTACTCTAATCTGGAAAAGTTGATGAGAGTTTATTTGGGTGTGAAGTTGAGAGACTATATCTACCAAGTGCATTAAACCCTCTCCAATATTAACTAAACCTGTAAATAGTTGACATTACGTGCCTGTTTGTTATGTTTGTGCAAAGCATTGTCAAATAATCAATTAACTATATTTGGGAGTGCATAAGCACTACCTAAATTGCCTATTTCAAAATGGTGCAAAAAAAAAAGCCCCAAAAACACCAAAGCTCACAAGCCCTCATATTGGCAGCCATCTAAATGGTGGTGTCACCCAATATCAGCTCTGAATAGACTCCAAGCATGCCTTGTGCTAAAGTCGTAAACTGGCTGACCACAAAATTGTAGTAAGTGTTAAAAAAACCCTTCAAATTCATCTTCAAGATCATTGTTTATATATAATATATGTATATACTATATAATACTTATTTCTATATTTACTTATATTTATATATACTGCTTATATGTATATATATTTATATACATATATATATATTGTATGTATATTTTCACTCGCATAACTTGCACACAAGAGCATAAAAGGTCATTTTATTTAGAAGCAAAAGCAGATCGAACTCCCTGTTACTGCAGTAGTGACTGACAGCTTTACTCTCCATGGTTGGGTTGCAATGTCAGGGTAAAAGTTCATAACTTGAGTAGTTCATAATACACATTGAACATGATTTGACACGGATATGGTAAACTCTTAGAAGCAACACTATGCAATAACAACATCATGCAATGGGGTGCAAAGTCCTAGTCATATTTTGTGAACTAGAACTATTAGTACAGCAAATATGTGCAATATTTAGATGAATTGTGCCTTTTACGATAAAAGCATGAAACTTTGTGCACAGTCAGAGTATACCTTTTAAAACATTATTGGCTATAGGGACATCGCTAATTTGACCCAGAACAAAAATGGCAGCGCGATTTTCAAAATGGCCGCCAACGATAGAGCGAACCTTCAGTATCGTTTCTTGAAACAGACTCCATTGTATGGCACATGTAAATAGAAGGTACAAGCTTGTGGCCTAGACCTAATTTTTACCTACATGAGGCATAATTTTCATCTACACATGAAGTACAATTAGTAAGAACATCAACACTCCTGAGACTACAGTCATGTGATTCTGCCACCTGAGACTACAGTCATGTGATTCTGCCACATGGTACCAGCTGGAGTAGCTACAGCAAGAGAAAGGCCTCTTTGAAGGTAAGTATAATAATATATACATAGTTAATAGAAGTAAACCCTATAGCTACTCCATACTTACCTTCTCTTAGAGTGGTAATGGCAAAGATCTACAAAGTGGTGGATACTCTTAGGTCTCAGGCATCAGCGCAAGTTCTGGTAACTGACTGGAGCAAGTGCTTTCTGTGCCAGGAAGATTCAACAGAGGCTCTTCAGTGTCCAGCTGAGTCCCATCGTGGCACATAGGGGGTAGGCTACTCAACAATTGCAGATCTTCTGAAGGGTTTTAGTGCCATAGGTTGCTTGCCAAAGATCTTAAATTTGTCACGGCTTGATGATGGTGAGGGCGTTGAGGCTACACTAAAGAAGCACTTGGCCAGGTGGCATGATTCGTGTAGACTTCAGTACAATAAAACCCAGCTACGACAAGCAGAGAAGAGAAAGAGACTGGTAGATGATGATGATGGTGATGCGGAAGCCTGTATGAGATTTAGTCGTAGGTGTCCGTACGTCCATTGAGAGATGTTTCTTTTGCAGTAAGCCTGCACCTGCACCTGCTGGAAGGTTCTTAAAGCAAAGCATCAACTTTTGGAGTAGACATCAAGGTGAGACAATGTGCCATCAAACTACAGGACGAGCAACTGCTTGCCAAACTGAGCTCAGGTGACCTGATTGCACAAAATGCCCAGTATCATGTACAGTGTCTGGCATCATTGTACAACAGAGCAAGGGATTCCGAAACAAAAAAATTTCATGATTTTGATGCTGATGATGTGAACCATGGTATAGCATTTGCTGAACTGGTGTCGTACATTGAAGATACTTGCATCGATGATCTTATTGCACCTGTCTTCAAACTCAAAGATCTGGTGAACCTCTACAGCACAAGGCTAAAACAGCTTGGAACTGATGTAACTGGACGCATTCACTCCACCAAGCTCAAAGACAGACTACTGGGATATTTTCCTGACATGGAAGCTCACAAGCAAGGACGAGAAGTAGTCCTCATTTCTAACAAAGATATTGGATCTGCACTGAGGAAGGCTTGTGAGCATGATGCTGACAACGATGCCTTTCATTTGCCAGGGCTGCTAAGATAGTAAGAAGAGAGATGTTCAAGTTGAAAAAGCAATTCAATGGTTTGTTTGAAATGAAATGCCAGGAAAAATCCATCCCAACCTCTCTCTTGTCTCTAGTTGCTATGGTTTTGTGTGGACCTAACGTTGAAGTACAGTCAAGTTCAACCACATTGTCCCAGCCAGTTCTGACCATTTCACAGTTGCTGATGCACAACAGTTTGGTGCGATCCCGGAAGAATCGTGCTTCAAGTACGGTCAAACATAGCCAGGAAAGAGAAACTCCCTTGCCCATCTATCTAGGTGTGATGCTTCACACCAAGACTCGCAAGCATGAACTAGTGGATATTATGTACCAGCTGGGTTTGAGTATCTCATACAGCCGTGTGTTGGATATTTCAACTGAGCTAGGCAACAAGATATGTCATCACTACCATGTAGCAAATGCTGTCTGTCCTCCTGAGCTTAAATGTGGCCTCTTCACAACTGCTGCAGTTGACAACATAGATCACAACCCCAGCTCCACTTCTGCTCATGATGCATTCCATGGAACTGCACAGTCTTTGTTTCAGCATCCAAACAAAGACAACAGTGGAGTTCCTCAGCTTGTTGTGACTCACAGTGATACTGCTACCAAGGGGCCAATTGCATGCCTGCCCGAGACCTATACCAGCATCCCTCCTGCTACTCTCATCATACAAGATCCACCTGTACCATAGCTAACAGGCCCAAACAAAACTGACTGTCAGATCATATCACAGGCAGTGGAAGAGGAATATAGGTTGGTTTATGGTTCACTCTTTGATGGATAAGTTTATTAGCTTTGTATATTGCAGATGGCTGGAGCATTTGAAACGGGTTCTTGACATAGCCATGGATGTCTTGTCTGAGGATCAGGTGATATCCTGGGCTGCTTATCATGCTAGTCAGCAAGTAGCACCGCCTGATGACAGTGAAGTGGCTCTCATTTCCATGTTACCTCTCTTCCATGACCAAGCTAAGTCAGTAGCCATTATCCGTCACTCCATGAACATTGTGAAGACAGCAGTTGAAGTCCTGAATCCAGGTCAGGTTCCAGTTATTACGTGTGATCAGCCCAGCCACTGTATTCGCTTGCAAAGCAGATTCAGTGGACCTGGCCCAAAAGTCACGGTGAAAAACAATTTGTAATCATGTTTGGTGGACTACATATTGAGATGGCAACTCTCAAGGTACTTGGAGATCTTTTGGAAGACAGTGGGTGGACAGGAGCACTCACTCAGGCCGGTGTTGCAGGACCTGGAACAGCAAATTCCATCTTGAAAGCAGCGCATGTGACACGTACCCGATGGGCCCATCAGGTCACAGCCAGTAGTCTCTATCTATTCCTGCAGAAGGCGTATGCTAAGTACAGAGAAGAAGCTGAAGGTGAGGTGATGTCAATGGAAGAGTGGCGCACGGATAGGGCTGCTGCATGCCCCATTTCAAATTCTGGCACATTATTCTGCATGCTGGAACTGGCTTTGATGATCTATGTGAGAGCCGGAAACTTTCAACTCTACATAGAGTCCCTGACAAAGATTGTTCCATAGTTCTTTGCTTTAGACCATACCCATTACTCCAGATGGGTGCCAGTTCACTTGCGCGATATGATTTCACTAAAGAAGTGCCATCCCAATGTCTATGAAGAGTTTGTGAAGGGGAATTTCACCGTGAAGAAGTTGAAGCATGCATTTTCTGCAATTGCAATTGACCATGCACATGAGCAAAACAATGCATCAGTGAAAGGAGATGGTGGAGCTGTAGGCCTGATCAAAAACCCATGAGCTCTACGACGTTGGATGGTGTCTGGTCCTGAGATGGCTCGTTTGATTGGAGAGTTTGAGAGTTCAGTCATGGAGAAGCAGGACAGCGATTGCCGTCACCATGAGCAGAAAAGGCACACTCAAGTAGATTTTGCACAAGATGTGAAAGCACTGAGTGCAGCAATGGAAGATATGGGGAACTCATTCACTGAGGACAGCAATGATCTTCTTGTGCTGGACAGCAGGAATATTGCAGATGCAGCAGTGGCAGACACAGTACAGCAGATTGAGCAAGTAGGGCTTGAACTATATGAGGCATATGTGGATGAGAGACTGGTCACCAGAGAATACGAATCTCTAATACAATCAAACGCAACAGCCTACTTTTGTTCAGTCGGCCTCCAGTCAAGGGAAAATCAAGCAAACAGCAGCAGATTTCAAGCTTGAAGAACAACTGCTCTCTCTTTTCCAGGCTATACATTGCCTCTCAAGTTCGTGATGGTGACCTTGACGAGTTCTTTCAGCATGAAAACCAGCCTTGCCCACCATCACTTTCGCAGATGGGTGTTTTGAGAGGAGGGAAAAAGTCAGACTTGTTAAGCTGCTTACAAGACCTTACACCTGTCAATGTCCCCCATAGTCCCACTGGAGAAGTTACATGCACCATTCTTGATGGTGCTGCAATTGTCCACATGCTGCCACCTCGTACTGCCAAAACCTTGCAGGACTATGCAACTGATATTTTTTTGCCATATATCACATCACAGCTTCAGCATGTGACCAGACTATACATTGTGTGGGATGAGTTGTATCTGACAGCTTGAAGGCTGGTGCTCGAAGCAAGAGGGGAAAGGGGGTGAGGAGACATGTTGAGCCATCAAGTGCAGTTCCTGGAAATTGGTCGGCATTTCTCCGAATTGCAGACAACAAATCTGAATTGTTCTCCTATTTGGTTACAATGGAAGTCGGCATTGATACTAGCAAGCAGGTTATCTCCACGCATCATGTCAATGTGATTTGTAAGAATCGGCAAGATATCTCGTCTCTAGCTCTATGCACCCATGAGGAGGCTGACACCCGCATGTTCCTCCATCTGGAGGATGCTGTGCGGGATGGACACAACAAAGTGTCAATACGCACAGTAGACACTGATGTAGTTTTGGCAGTAACATCAGCTCAATGGCTTGACCTTGCTGAATTGTGGATTGCTTTTGGTGTTGGGAAGAATTTTCGGTTCTTTACTGCACATGAAATAGCCAAGGTTACTTGGTCCTGATAAGTGCATTGCATTGCCAATGTTCCATGCCTTCACTGGATGCGACACAGTTTCTATCTTTGGTGACAAAGGTGCGTGGGACACCTGTAAGAGGTGACTCCAGCATTCTCTGCCTTGGCAGCTAGACCAACTCCACAAACCGTCCAGGAATGGCTTGGACCACTTGAGCGATTCGTAATTTTGCTGTACGACCGTTCCAGTAGCCAGGATTGTGTAAATGAGGCTAGGAAACAGCTCTTCACCCAGAAAGGGAGGGCAATTGAGTGTTTGCCACCTACGCAGGCTGCACTTACCCAGCACATCAAGATGGCTGCTTACCAGGCTGGTTACTGCTGGGCCCAGATGGTAATCAAGGCTCCCGAACTTCCATCACCAAATGAATGGGGTGGAAGAAGACCGACGAAGGCTGGGAAGCACACTGGACAACATTACCAGAAGCTGCACAAGCTTGTAGGGAGCTGATAAAATGTAGCTGCAAGAAGAGCTGCAGAGGTCGCTGCAAGTGCAAGAAAGCTGCTCTACGATGCACATCACTTTGCTTTTGTGGTGGCAATTGCACTGACTAAATTTCTCTTCCATCTCATAATAACTTTCTAGCATATTTACCTTGACACAGTTAGTTTATAATCAGTACATCATATTCCTATAGTGATTATTGCATTGACGATTATAACTATTGACGGCCATTTTGAAAAAAACGGTAGCCATTTTTCTCACAGGACATATCTGCGATGTCCCTATAGCCAAAAATCCTTTTCATATAATGCTTTAGCACTGTACAAAGTTTCATACTTTTATCGTTAAAAGCACAATCGTTGCACATATTTGCTGTACTATATATTGATGTATTGGTTACGTTTAACCCTTTCACTGGTAACTTTATTTCAAAATCAAAATAAACACAACTTATGTGAAGATATGCCTTGCTACCTCAGCAATACTTCATAAAACTCCCTAGCAACCATTCCACATGTGATAGCATTTGTATTGACCAAGATTGTGGTTAGTGTCTGTTGCCATAGAAACACACCACAAAACCACATTGAGGTGAATCTCGTTTCAACTTGGTAATTCTTGTTTTGATGTGTGTTAAAATAATAAGCTACCTTCATGTTTTTATCATTTTAGGTGACAAGATAATTTAATACCATAAGCAACAATATTGATGTTAAAACAGTGTTCAGGAGAATCTAAAAAAAAGTGCCATTATCACAGGAATGAGTGTTTTGAATGTGTCTTCATAATAATGAAAACATATTACTTTATGTGAACAGTGTACAAGAATTTGTTATTTTGATCTGCATTCCAGATGTGTCAATACATATATGCATGCTAATACATGACAATCACAATGAATCACATGAATATGAACACATATACAGCACATATAAGACAGAGAGAAAATACCATGCAGAAACCAACAAACAACAAGAGATTGAAGCAAAACACAATGAAACTACAGGGTGAAGTCTACCATGGTGTGATGTTTGAAGTAGTCCCTCATTGTGACACACAGCGGCAGTGATAAAAATTACCCAAATTAACCTTTTTTCCATGGACTACCCACGACAAGGAAGCTAAAACAGCCTTTGCAGTTCATCTCTGCTTACTCACTGCACAGCTAATCTCACTGCTAATGCTTTCTTCATCGCTAGCACTCTACAAATCATCAGCTCAAGTGAGAGTGTTAGGCTTGCTGGAAGGTAAGTCAGGCCCAATTACTTTGCCGCCGAGCAATAGTAGAGCTTCAGGGTCAATAACTGGCCTGGCCAAGGTGAGACGAGATGCCATCACCTTCTTCAATACTGTTTTACCCCTCAGACTATCCTCCATAACCTGAGAAAGCACATTGTCCAAGGTTAGTCGACCGGACATCCTGATCGCAGAATTTTGAAGGGTCGCTGATTTTCAATACGATTCCCTTAGCTACCAAATGCAAGTAGAGAAAGAATGTAGCATTTTTTTTTACCTCTTGGACCCTACAATCGTGTGTGTTTTCGATCAATTAATAACTTTTGGCATATATAATCGCTTACACTAGTGAATGGGTTAACATGTGCATCACCATGGTGACAGGGTAAGGGTTACGTTTAAGAGGTGCATACAAATGCTGACAGGTGAAGTTCACCTGCTGAACTATGAGTATCCTCTTTCAAACATTTATAACTATATGCAATAAATAAAAGCTAATAAGTCATACTGAATTTTTCAAAAATCCTCCCCATATCCTCCACAAAAAATATGAATTAACAAAGTTACAATTGCTGCTACAACGAGGTGCAAGTTTTATTACAGTTAACTTATAATGCTGGTATTGGTCAAAATTCAATCTACCAAAAAAAAAAAAAAGGGCGATCCATAATTGCTATAGATATGCACTAAACTCTGATAATCAAATCTATGTACATTGACTTGACCATGAAACCTCACCTACAGCCAATAATTTTAACAAGAGGGTCAAGTTTTAGGGCTTCAAGTGGTCACACTGACAAGAAGGCTGAACTTTAAAACAGTTTCTCTTTGGTACAAAGAAAGGATACATAATTATTACACAACACGTTTCAATCTGATGCATATCAGGTGTTTATTTAATTATTTGCACAAGTCATAGTACTATTGCTCTTCACGAAAGTGTGTGTAATCTGGTAAGAACCCGTCACAACCACTATATGTGATGGAGATAACAAGTTTGTTTCAGAACTACCTCTTTAATAGTCACATAACAGAGTTACCAAATTATCCCGAAATACCCCATCTCAGACTTGACATCTAATTTACTGCTGTTCTGTGTGCGAAACTTCCCCCTTTTCCTGCACTTCAAAGCTCTTGAATGTATTAAGTACTTTACTTAGACTCTGCAATCACCAGTGGATGTTTGATTATGCCTCCTTTCTCTCCACTCTTCAACTTCCTATTATCTTGAGCAAATATACTCAGGCCAATTCTTTTACTCCATATCCATTTTGCTCCAGACTTTAAACAATCAGGTGCAACTCCTTACATACTTTCTCAACATTAGCCACTATCTAACATCTTAATTCCTTTCTCGCACACCTTAGCCCTACAGTCTTCTTTTGTTCCCTCTGTCATCACACTTGTAACTCACTCCCAACCTCCATTAGATCCCCTAGACAACCTTTACATGATCAATTGTTAGATCATAACTTTGGTATGTCATGCTCATTATTAACTTCCACTAGTGAGTTCAATTTCCTGAAAAACAAGAAAAAACGGTGGTGTAAAAAGAGGCGAGAGATGGGCTATGGAAAACCTTTTTGCTTCAAGTATGTGTGCATGTTCATAGCAATAATTGGTATCCATGTGTATATCCACATAACTGTTCTGCTACTTACTCATTCCCAATGCAATGTAAGTGTACTTGCAGATGAAGCTGTATACTTCTGAGGGTGAAACTGGACACTACTATATAAATATGCTCCACAGTGTGACCATCTGAAACTCCCTCCATGTCGAAGCCTTCCCTTGCCCATTTGTTGATAGCACTGTTGTCTACACAAGTCATCTCCAAAAATCTAGAAAAGCAGACCGGCTGAAGAAAACAGACCTAATGCTTCATTCATGAAGGCTAAGTGCATAAGTGCATTGACATAACTCACTGTAAGGGCTTATTTTGTCCTCTAGAATGGGAACTACACTTACTACTGCCACAGCTTTATTCATGAGGGATAGTTCTAACCATCAATGAAATAATATTTTGACAAAAAATAATGAAACAGTCTCCACCTCGTTTAGATGGATGTTTGCAAATCCATTCAGCCATTACTTGTACATTACCTTGCTTTCCTCTGTACACTGTAAGTAAATTGTTTCAGAGTCCCACAAACACCACACCTTCACACTTGACAAGCTCACTGTTGGCAGATTGGTGCTTTGGAAAGCAGCTCCTTGATTTCACTGTGGTTGGTCTATTGATTATGTTTGAAAGTAAAGCCTATTTGGAATGTTCCATCATTGTTCGAACCATTTCACTAGTAATAACTAATGCTTCTGTCAGCCCCACTTACACGTAAGAGCCTAAAACTTTATTTCTCTTGATAATGATCCTTCCAGAAAAACTCTACCATGAAAGATAAATGAATTCCTCCTATATAGCCAATTTTTCCAACCTACCCCGCAATCTAAATCCATAATCATCCCTGGATATCTATATGGCTAATTGTATTTTACAGAGTTATTGCATATTGGTTCTATTAGTTCTTCAATCCTTAAGAAAACAAATGGTTTGTTGGTTTCATTAAACATCTAGCAACACGGGAACCTGGTTTATGCGCAGCATTGAATGGATGTACAATAAATGTTCAAGTATTACGGTCTCAAGAGTACTGACATGAGAGGATCGGAGGTGCTCTGCCTGAACCTAATCTTCTGTGACATTGATCTTTAAGGTTAACATTTCAAGAATCTATTTCTCAGCAAACACCTTAGTCCACGAGAAGATTGTCCTCGAACACTTCTTCCTCTTCAGTTCAGGAAGGCTGTTCTTTCTCAGAGAATATTGATGGAAGTGAGGTACTGGAAATCCATAACTCCTACTACTCAGTGTTTTGAGAGGCTGTTTAACACCGGTGACACCGGATCTAAAAAAG
Source organism: Cladorhizidae sp. MBARI D1340-BT2 (assembly GCA_028752905.1). NCBI lineage: Eukaryota > Metazoa > Porifera > Demospongiae > Poecilosclerida > Cladorhizidae > Cladorhizidae sp. MBARI D1340-BT2. The sequence continues at coordinate 21,200,713 of JAQNBH010000005.1, read as the reverse complement.
CAGTAGATAGCTGTAGCTCTAGCTCACTTTTCAATACACTTATGGTATAAACTTAGCTAAAACTCTTGTCATAATTTTTTCTACTTTGTATATTTAGAACATGTAAATTACATATACAATGCCATGGGTTATGTACAGATAAATTATTGCCTTCATTCAAGCAACAGTAAGCATGTCATCACTTGTTACTAATAATTTTGAATGAGCATCATGCCTGTTGTTTCTCTTAAGATGGCTGCATGGAAACACAGCTATTTGGTAAGAAATTATTCTAAAACATTTGTTTTGTTCATCTCAACTAGTTGACATTGATCCCATTGGAACCTATCTCATTACTACTCTACCTATATGTCTAATGAGCACATACTCAACATAATATAATAGCTCAACAATCACTAGCAAACTAGCGCTTCTCTGCCGTGTGTCTGCAAACTAACAAACATACTTTAAACCTCTGTGATATCTCTTTTGTACATTTATTTCCAGGAAATATGTCAATGTGCTTCATACATGTACAGTTCTTGACAATGCTATAGCTAGTAATGTAGGATAATAAATAATAATAAAATGAAGCACATAGACAGCTACTTCCCTTTTGCAATTAGAAGATGCTACTATGATGTTTCAGATGAACTGTACTCTCATTTATGCAGACTCAAATCAAAATATTCACTCCAACAGCCTTTGGCCTCACCTCTGGAGTAAAGAAATTGGCACTTATTCTATTTAGAGCATACCAAGGTAGCCTAATAAAACTACCAGCCTGGGGTAGTGATGGAGGTGTGAAAATGCATGCCTTAGAGAAGAGAACAAGTAGGATAGAAACGGCAGTGAACTGAACAGTTGAGAATTATAAAGAATTTCAACAGAGACTTAGCCACTAATATAAGCTACAAGGACTTTCCTAGCTGTATCTACGAGGTTATGCCTGATACAAATAGTAAAAATCTGATTTATCACCTATCAATCTTTCCATGATTGATCAATAGGCTCATCCCATAATGAAGATAAAATATTCTAATACCATCAAAACAAACTTCCATTTGCACACCATTTCCTTGCTAAACATTCTGCTGCATTCAAAATCCCCACGTTTATCCTTCTGTCTGTCACACAAATATGAACACCAAGGTGACCCACCCATCGAAAAATTTCATTAGTGCTGGACCACATGCTGGATGCATGTGCTGAGGTGTGATTTTGTAGCATGTGGTGGATAGCCAGCTACCAGGCTCATGCGAGTCTTAACATCTCAGTATTCCTGATGAAGGCTAGAGCATCTAGTTGAAATGTCGAGAGAATACAATTTTAAGTTGATTAATAAGAAGGTTGTTGTAATGTTATTATGTCAACTGAGAGTTCATTGAGAGTTCATTAGTAGTTTAACTGTTTGTCTTGTCGAAATACATTATTGATAAATCGCTACAAAATATCTTCCTGTGATTTATGAGTGTATGGAACATTTATTGCTGGTGCAATCCATCATCAGCAATGCACAGGATAACTCCTTACCCACCTCAGTCAGTTTCAATTTCATCCATACGTCTTTGATATGATAAATACATGGGTCTCCCAATAAGTAAGTATAAATGCTTACATTCATCCTTAACAGACCAAATAGCTAACTACCAATAATTGGTACATCCCTTCCTTTAAGATCAAATGCAGGGTCTTCTAAAGTGATATACTGTCTTCCTCCTGTTTTGATCACCTTTGACTCCATAGTGGTTCTCGACTCTAACCATAGCTTCTCAGTAAACACAACAAAAGAAAGGTCAGAGGGCAACTTGCCACTACTGGTAGGTTAAGCTAACTTATGCACTTTGGAATGTAGGTAAACCCAGAGATTGGCATTTATCTACAGAGGTCACTCTGAAAAATAGCTCCACTGAGAAAATATCTCCCTATTCAATCAAATGGTTTGCTAAAAGGCTCTATTTTGCTCCTTGGGATGATTTTAAGTGTTTTGAGGAAAAACTGTCTGAAATCGCTCATTCTTGTCAAAATGGGCACATTTGCTTCCTTTTCTACATTTTGGAACTGTTTCTACTCTTTAAACAACAGAAAACATCTTTTGGTGAGAAATCTCCCCTTTTTAGAGACTTATTCGGGTCATCAGATCATTTGGGTATTCTTTGACTTGATGTTGCTTGCTGTACCAGTATTTGTAGAGTGTGATGCAGGAGAGACTGATAATGGGAAGCAGAGTAATCAAGAAGAGAGTAATGCTGGGCAAGGTGAGCTTTGCAGGAGAGATTGACGATCGGTATAGGTTTATTCCATTTGATCATCAGACCAGGCAAATGCTACATCTTAGTGGGAAGAAAGTTCCGAAAGATTTCAAATGGCTAATGGCACTGCAGATAACATTCAGGAAAACTCATTATCATTCCTGGGTGCCATAGTTTGTAGAAACCCATCAAATACCTAAGAGACAGCCAGCAAAAGAATACTCTCCCCTGCCCTGACAGAGATTAACAGCTCACAAGTAGAGGATAATAACAGATCTCGAATATGCTCTCAATGAACTCTCGACATAACGAAATTACAGCAACATTCTCAATAATCAACTTGAATGTTACTCTCTCGAAGTTTCGACTAGATGCTTTATTAAATATTCCTGGTATTATTATTCCTGAAGAAGGCTAGAGCGTCATAACACCCAGATAGAAAAATTCGAGTTGATTATTGAGAAGGTGACTGTAACATAATGTGTAGCACTTTTGTTCAAGGGCTTCAAGTTTTGAGGTTATCGTGGACTTGATCCTTGATTGTCCCCTCCAAATATTCTATACAATATTAGTAATAACTACTGGAGAGGTTCAGTATGTATTAATAACTTTAATAAGATACACAAATAGCCATAAGCTAATACTAGTGTGTGTTTGTGTATATATAATGCTACATGAATAATGGAGCAATGAAACGTTTGAAAGTGTTGGTGGAAGGAGCTGAATGTGCTTCACAGGGCAAGTTATTCCACATGCGGATAGAGTCAAGAACAAAAGAGTGGTTGCAGTGGGGGTGTTTTGTTAACCTGTGTCTCTTATTGTCTTGTTATTTTTGGTGTGTCTCCATAAATTACTGGTCGAGGGCTGTAAGTAGTTGCGATAACCCAACAATAAAATTCTGCAAAACAATTTGTTAATCTTAGGAACTGATTAGATTTAGTTTCTCAAAAATTTAGTGCCATGTATTCGTCCTGAGTCTATATATGCCATAGCTTCTCAGTGTATGAGGGTAATAGCAATACAGACCAAAAGATAAATGGAAAACCCATATAGCTAGTTAAATCATGGCTGGGCCTTACTAGGTCTGGCCAATGCTGCAATCACCTTCTATCCTGCAGGCCCTGGGAATGCCTTCTATTTCTGATTTCACAACAAATGCAAAACAGGCACAACTTACCGGTGGTCAGCTCTCACATGATCTGCCTGATTGAGGAAAATACGTCATTCTTTCTCTTTCTGATTCATTCATGAGGCAGAGTGGAATTCCTTAGGTGGTAAAATGAATTATAAATATAGCTTTACACTCAGTTAGTACTCAACAGAAAAATTATCTCAAAGAATATCTGAGAAAGTGTCTAATAGCCAAGCAAGCCCTGGCAGCCCGGAGGGAAATGGCCCTAGGCCAAGCAGCCAACAGACTGAACCATGAACTGCGTAGATAAAGTAATTACTTGTATTGATTGTTGGTTGACCTGTTAACCAGCAGTAGTTCATTATTTTGTGCTAGATCCTTCTGGTCAACACATGTTCAATTGAGCATAAAAATAACTGTTCTGTCTTATACAGTGTGAGCCTTGCTAGTCGAGTCTGAGTTGCATTCCTATAGTTGTATTGGTGAATTTGTCTTGATGATAGTTGTGTTTATGCTTGTGGCTTGTCGAATTCATTCTTTTAACTTAATCTCTAGATAGCATTAAAGAGTAGCTAATGGGTTGTCCTTGGGTACACATAGTTGAACCCGGACAAGCATTCCCACATTAGAAATTCACAAGGTTTATTAGAGAAGACTATTTCTGTCTGACACCTAGATATACCTGAAAGTTTGGGAAAGGCTGCACCTAAGAAAAATAGATATGGAGCAAGATTACGCAAGCTCTTCCAGCTGTACAACTATGCTTTATCCAGCACGAAGCAGCTGGCACCTTGTCTATACTTCAAAACTTGAAGCAATGGAAGATAAGGAAGACTCACAATGTGATCTTTATTCAACAAGTTACCTACTTCACTGCATATTCTGAATGACTGTCCTACAGCATCACAAGCTAGATTCACATGGAAGTATTTTAGCATATGACTGTGCCTAGTAATAGAGATACCACCAATACCATCACTAAGTATGCGCCATACCTAACCTGTCCATCAAATTTCACGAAGATCCATCTTTAAGTTTTGTATAATCCTGCTAACAGACAGTCAACAACTGAGGTAAAAAAATTAATTGATTTATTATGGCAGAGAGCCAGTGATAGCCAACAAGAAACCGATATATACTACTCTTGGAATCAACTTTTCCTCGGGAGGCTCACTCTGAGGAGGAAAACAAAGGAAAAGGGAAGTACTAAGTGAGACAGACAGCTTGAAATCAGAAGACGGACTTTGTTATTGCTCTAAACCTCAACAATGTTCTCCTAATTGGCACTAATTCTAAATTACACCATCTGCCAAATAAACAATTTCTACCTCCTACTTTATAAGAAAGTAAGTGGCTTGGAATTTAAAAAAAGTTGCTATATCAATGATGGGACCATTATGACTGCTCTCTCTCTCCACTAATCCTATACTTGTTCTAACCACTTCCCCTACTGAGATAATATAAATATCGTCTGCTGAAATCTTGCTGTTCTAGCGTAATGTCTTCTCATATCTCCCTTTTGTCATCAATTCCCGTTCATGCGACAAAATTAGCGAGGAGAAATCAGCGGGAAGGCATCGCAGAGGATAGACCCCATCACAACTCTTCCTTTCCTTTCTAAAACTGCAATTTTTCTTGATCCCGCCATCTATGGTTGATTGCGCACGCAGTCCAGGTGCGGACAAGTGCAAAAAAGAAACGGCCATGCGCCTCGCTATACTCCTGTAAATAATGAGTGCTCTCTTCTCTCACACTTCCTGTAACGCCGACAGCTTCAGTCAAATCTGTTTCTAATCCTGTATATCTAAAATTTAAGTATCAACTTTGAGTTTTTCTAAGAATGACAAGACCCTGGAAATGTCTGGAGGAGGTGAAAATAAGCATAGACTCTTCCCTGGATGACTTCAAGCGCACCTGTTACCTCTTGCACGACCAGATTGGAGTGAGAAAGAACTAGGTGTGAAGGTATTTGACACAGGTCACACTAACGAAATTATGGCAAACTTTCTGAAGGAGAAAGGGCGGGAGGAGTCCAGTGAAGCAGTGGTACTGCTGTGTCAGAATGGAGGAGACTCTGAGAAGTTAGTACATCAAGTTGATGAGATCCATTTCATGCTAGCAATGCATGAAGTTGGATTTGGACATCCAGTGTATGCACAATTTAAGAATGGTTTGTGTTACGGGTTTTCACCTGGTCGTCAGGTGGGATTGGATGAGGAGGAGGTCTGGAAAAAAATTCCCGCAATTTTGGCAGCACTGCATACAACAACTATTCCCAAGCATTTCCAGAATAGGAAACCACAAGTGTGGGCTAAGGTGAGAGTGCAAAGAAAGTCAAATTAGGTAAGAGGAGCTGGAGGGGGGGGGGGCTCCAAAAGAGTGTGTGGTACTTTAAAATATCGTAATATCGATGACAGATAAGTAGATAAGTAGAAGGTAAGAATGACAGAGATAAGTTGCATTTGATGATATCATTTTTGTGCTGTTTAATCAAAGGTTGACAAATGGATAGAGGAAGTGCCTGGGCAGTTTGAGGATCATGAAAAGCAAACAAGATAATTACAAAAATGAATGGCAGTGATCAAGAAGAGAAACTATTATTTATGAAGACCATTGGATGCTCCTTGTCTAGCACATTAATCAACCTGGCTGTTGGTATTCAATGATGTTCAACTAGGACTATGGGCCTATGTCTAGTAATACTGCAATGTGAGCATGATTTATTGGAATGGTAATTAATCACCATATCAGCAATTTGTTTACTCCAAGGAGAAACTTTGGAATTGGTTCTAATTTTAACACTATAATTATTATCATCATGAAAACTGTAGATAAAACACTTAATCATTGCACATTCCTTGTCCTCGTGCTATTAAATTCTACACTATCCTTTCAGAATCAATACTCAGTCCTGGATTTAGGCTTCAGCTATGGTTAAAGTTACGGCCAGGGTGTAGATTGGGTTAGTACTGTGACTGGCTAATCTGGAAAACACATACACACACATAAACAAACACACACACACACACACACACTCCAGTTACCCAGCAAACAATACAGAGAAATTGTTTGGCTGGAAACTCAAACCGAATCCACCAAATCTCCAATAGTATTCTGCCATAATGATTTACTTGTCTTTGATGAGCCAACAGGTGGGAATAGGTACTCTAATCTGGAAAGGTTGATGAAAGTTTATTTGGGTGTGAAGTTGAGAGACTATATTTACCAAGTGTATTAAACCCTCTCCAATACTAATAAAACCTGTGAATAGTTGACTGTTTATCCCATGTTATGTTTGTGCAAAGCAGTGTCACATAATCGTATTATCTATATTTGGGAATGCATCAGCATTACCTAAATTGCGTATTTCAAAATGGTGGATGGCAAAAAAAGCCTAAAAAACACCAAAGCTATCAAGCTCAGCTAAAACTCATATTGGCAGCTTCATAGCTATCTAAATGGTGGTTTCACCTGAAATCGGCTCTGAGAAAACTCTAAGCATTCCTTGCTAATGTCGTAGACAGGCTGACCAAAAAATTGTAGCAAGTGTAAAAAAACCTTCATCTTCAAATCATTATTTAAATATATATTTCTATATATAAACTTATATATATATATATTTCTGTAATATATGAAAATGAGTGAAAATTTATATACATATAAAAAGTATATACAGTGGTCCCTCCGTATTAAGACCCTCCCAAGTAAGACCACCTCCATTATAAGACCATTTTTGCTTGCTCCCGGTTGGCTGGCTTTATTTTGCCCCTCCCAAGTAAGACCCTCTAAGATAAGTCCACCTCTCTTATAAGACCACTTGGCTGGGTCAATATCCTCCCAAGTAAGACCAAGCATCCAAGAATAAAGTGAATTTTGTGAAGATCTACCTTCCATTGAAGTGACATACCTTTGCCCAACTGTGAAAAATCAGGAACTGGTACATATTTACATCTGCATTGATCCAAAGAGGGACCTCGGCATCGAGTATGAGGCACAGGCCAAGGGCACTCCCATCTGGGAGCAGTGGCTCAAGTGCACCAATAATAAGATACTTGCCAAGGGCTGGAAGATCATCATCTTCATTGACAATTGCTCAGCGCACTCAGATAACCTCAGAAACTTTAAGCTGGTCTTCCTGCCCGCCAACACCACCTCCAAGCTTCAGCCTATGGACGCTGGCATCATCTAGGCCATGAAGCTGGTCTACCAGAAGCAGATGATCCGCTATATTCTCCGGCTCATGGATGACACTGTGAATGGCGATAGTGGTTGCACTGAGAAAATGAGCTCGCTTGTCAAGAAGGTGGACGTTCTGATGGCGATCTGCTGGCTTAAGAAGGCCTGGGATGACCTCCACGTGTCCACCATCAACAAGTGGTTTACGAAGTGTGGCTTCACGACCACCACTGCCCCGGCTGCTGAGGTCGAGGAGTCATAAATGCGCAGCTGCCAGAGGGTGTGACACTGCCGAGGGCTACGCCAACATCGACAGCGAGGTGCACACCAGTGAGGACCACTATGACCCTGCCCTCAACCATACCCTCACCACCCCTGCTGACTCCTCCCCTGAGGAGCCTGAGTCAGATGATGAGGAGGATGGCCCCATGCCCACTCCTGTGCCTGTGTCAGAGGTGTTTGAGATGGTGTGCAAGCTGCGTGACTTTGCCACTCATCGAGGCATTCCCAAGCTTGTGGCATGTGCTGATTCTATCGAGCAGATGGTCATCCAGAACAGGATGGAGCGGACTGTCCAGTCCAGTATCTCAGACTTTCTGTGTCCTAAGGACACTGCACGAGTCTAATGTCCAATACATACATGTGTACAATGATAACCAATGTCTTTATCAAGACACCCATAATTCCAAATAAGAATACAGTATCTTGTCTGGGGAGCTTGCAGTTGGTTTAATATTATGAATGCATGTACACTACACAATAAAATACATTGAGCAATGATTTGTGAGACCCCTGCCATGCCCGAGAGCGATATTCCCAAGTAAGACCACCTCTGTAATAAGACCAGTTGGAAGTGCTCCCTGGGTGGTCTTAATAGGGAGGGACCACTGTATATAGAAATATATATATATAGAGTATATATATATTTCTATACTATATAAATTTTCACTCGTATAACTTGCACACAAGAGCATAAAAGGTCATTTTATTTAGAAGCAAAAGCAGATCTAGCTCCCTGTTACATGCTGCAGTAGTGACTGACAGCTTTTCTCTCCATGGCTAGAGTGTGCTTTGGTTGCAATGTCAGGGTAAAAGTTCATAAATCTCTTGAGTAGTTAAGCTAACATATTTAGCATCAATATAGAGAACACAGAGAGATACCTATCTTTTGAACATTATATCAAGTACATTATAGTGAAGTGTGCAGAATCTTTGGATGTTTGATATCAAGAGAGAGCATAGAGAGAGACCTATCTTTAGAGCTATATATCAAGTCGATACATTGAAGTGTGCAGAATCTATGGAGCTAACATATTTAGCATCAAGAGAGAGCACACAGAGAGATACCTATCTTTTGAGCTCTATATCAAGTCCATTACAGTGAAGTGTGCAGAATCTATGGATTTTTAGTATAGACCTATCTTTAGAGCTATATATCAAGTCGATACAGTTAAGTGTGCAGAATCTATGGAGCTAACATATTTAGCATCAAGATAAATCACACAAAGAGATACCTATCTTTTGAATTCTATCTCTAGCCGATTACATTAAATTGTGCAGAATTTATGGATATTTAGTATGAAGAGAGCACACAGTCAGGCCTATCTTTAGAGCTATATATCAAGTCTATACAATGAAGTGGGCAGAATCTATGAAGGTAACATATTTAGCATCAAGATAGAGAAAACAGAGAGATACCTATCTTTTGAGCTATAGATGCATTCCATTATAGTGAAGTGTGCAAATTCTATGTATGTTTAGTATCAAGAGAGAGCACACAGAGAGACCTATCTTTAGAGTTATATCTCAAGTCTATACAGTGAAGTTTAGAGAATCTATGGAGCTAACATATTTAGAATCAAGAGATAGTAGACAGTGAGATACCTATCTTTTAAACTCTAACCGATTACAGTGAAATGTGCAGAATCTATGGATATTCGGTGTGAAGTGAGCACACAGTTAGACCTATCTTTACAGCTATATATCAAGTCTATAAAGTGAAGTGTGCAGAATCTATGAAGCTAAAATGTTTAGCATCAAGATAGAGCACACAGAAAGATACATATCTTTTACTATATATCAAGTCCATTACACTGAAGTGTGCAGAATCTATGGATGCTTAGTATAAACAGAGTGCACACAGAGAGACCTATCTTTAGAGCTATATATCAATCTATGGAGCTAACATGTTTAGCATCAAGTGAGAGCACACAGAGAGATACCTATCTTTTGAGCTATATATCAAGTACATTACAGTGAAGTGTGCACAATCTATGGAGCTAACATGTTAGCATCAAGAGAGAGCACACAGAGAGATACCTATGTTTAGAGCCACCATTAGGGTGAAGTGTGCAAAATCGATGGATGTTTAATATCAATGGAGAGCACACAGAGAGACCTATCTTTAGAGCTATATATCAATCTATGGAGCTAGCATCAAGAGAGAGCACACTGAGAGATACCTACCTTTTGAGCTATATATAAAGTCATTACAGTGAAGTGTGCAGAATCTATGGCTGTTTAGTATCAAGAGAGAGCACACAGAGTGACCTATCTTTAGAGCTATATATCAAGTCTATACAGTGAAGTGTGCAGAATCTATGGAGCTAAAATTTTAGAATCATGAGAGAGTAGACAGTGAGATACCTACCTTTTGAACTATATCTCTAGCCGATTACAATGAATGTGCAGAATCTATGGATAATTAGTATGAAGAGAGCAGAGAGTAAGACCTATCTTTAGAGCTATAGATCAAGTCGATACAGTTATGTGTGCAGAATCTATTAAGCTAACATATTTAGCATCAAGATAAATCACACAAAGAGATACCTATCTTTTGAGCTATAATATCAAGGCCATTACAGTGAAGTGTTTAGAATCTATGGATGTTTGATATCAAAAGAGAGCAAAGAGAGAGACCTATCTTAAGAGCATAATATCAAGTCTATACAGTGAAGTGTGCAGAATCTATGGAGCTAACATATTTAGCATCAAGAGAGAGCACTCAGAGAGATACCTATCTTTTGAACAATATATCAAATACATTGTAGTGAAGTGTGCAGAATCTATGGATGTTTGATATCAAGAGAGAGCACAGAGAGAGACCTATCTTTAGAGCTATATATCAAGTCGATACATTGAAGTGTGCAGAATCTATGGAGCTAACATATTTAGAGAGCACACAGAGAGAAACCTATCTTTTGAGCTCTATATCAAGTCCATTACAGTGAAGTGTGCAGAATCTATGGATGTTTAGTATGAATAGAGAGCACACAGAGAGACCTATCTTTATAGCTATATATCAAGTCTATAGAGTGAAGTGTGCAGAATCTATGGAGCTAAAATATTTAGAATCAAGAGATAGTAGACAGTGAGTTACCTATTTTTGGAACTATATCTCTAGTCGATTACAGTGAATGTGCAGAATCTATGGATAATTAGTATGAAGAGAGCAGAGAGTAAGACCTATCTTTAGAGCTATATATCAAGTCGATACAGTTAAGTGTGCAGAATCTATGAAGCTAACATATTTAGCATCAAGATAAATCACACAAAGAGATACCTATCTTTTGAGCTATAATATCAAGGCCATTACAGTGAAGTGTTTAGAATCTATGGATGTTTGATATCAAAAGAGAGCAAAGAGAGAGACCTATCTTAAGAGCATAATATCAAGTCTATACAGTGAAGTGTGCAGAATCTATGGAGCTAACATATTTAGCATCAAGAGAGAGCACTCAGAGAGATACCTATCTTTTCAGTCATATATCAAGTCCATTTCAGTGAAGTATGCAGAATCTATGGATGTTTAGTATCAATAGATAGCACACAGAGAGACCTATCTTGAGAGCTATATATCAAGTCTATAGAGTTAAGTTTGCAAAATCTATGGAGCTAACATATTTAGCATCAAGAGAGAGCACACAGAGAGACACCTATCTTTTGAACTATATATCAAGTCCTTTAGAGTTAAGTGTGCAGAATCTATGGATGTTTAGTATCAAGAGAGAGTACACAGAGAGACCTATATTTTGAGCTATATATCAAGTCTATATAGTGACGTGTGTAGAATCAATGGAGCTAACATATTTAGAATCAAGAGAAAGTAGACAGTAAGATACCTATCTTTTGAACTATATATCTAGCCGATTACAGTGAAGTGTACAGAATCTATGGATATTTAGTATTAAGAGAGAGCACACAGAGAGACCTACCTTTAGAGCTATATATCAAGTCTATACAGTGAAATGTGCAAAATCTATGAAGCTAACATGTTTAGCATCAAGATGGAGCACACCGTCAAGTCCATTACAGTAAAGTTTGCAGAATCTATGGATGTTTGGTATCAAGAGAGAGCACAGAGAGTGACCTATCTTTAGAGCTATATATCAAGTCTATACAGTGAAGAGTGCAGAATCTATAAAGCTAACATTTTTAGCATCAGGTGAGAGCACACAGAGAGATACCTATCTTTGGAGCTATATATCAAGTGCATTACAGTGAACTGTGCAGAATCTATGTTTGTTTTGTATCAACAGAGAGCACACAGATAGATCTATCTTTCGAGCTCTTTATCAATATATGGAGATAACATGTTTAGCATTAAGTGAGAGCACAGAGAGAGATACCTGTCTTTGGACCTATATATCAAGTGCATTACAGTGAAGTGTGCAGAATCTATGTTTGTTTAGTATCAACAGAGAGCACACAGATAGACCTATCTTTCGAGCTCTATATATGGAGCTAACATGTTTAGCATCAAGTGAGAGCACACAGAGAGATAACTATCTTTGTAGCTATATATCAAGTGCATTACAGTGAAGTGTGCAGAATCTATGGATGTTTAGTATAAACAGAGTGCACACAGAGAGACCTATCTTTAGAGCTATATATCAATCTATGGAGCTAACATGTTTAGCATTAACAGAGAGCACACAGAGAGATACTTATCTTTTGAGCTATATATCAAGTACATTACAGTGAAGGGTGCACAATCTATGGAGCTAACATGTTAGCATCAAGAGGGAGCACACAGAGAGATACCTATGTATGTTTTGAGCTACCATTAGGATGAAATGTGCAGAATCGATGGATGTTTAGTATCAACACAGAGCACACAGAGAGACCTATCTTTAGAGCTATATATCAATCTATGGAGCTAATATGTTTAGCATCAAGAGAGAGCACACTGAGAGATACCTATCTTTTGAGCTCTATATCAAGTCCATTACAGTGAAGTGTGCAGAATCTATGGATGTTTAGTATGAATAGAGAGCACACAGAGAGACCTATCTTTATAGCTATGTATCAAGTCTATAGAGTGAAGTGTGCAGAATCTATGGAGCTAACATATTTAGAATCAAGAGAAAGTAGACAGTAAGATACCTATAATCTTTTGAACTATATATCTAGCCGATTACAGTGAAGTGTGCAGAAACGATGGATATTTAGTATTAAGAGAGAGCACACAGAGAGACCTACCTTTAGAGCTATATATCAAGTCTATACAGTGAAATGTGCAAAATCTATGAAGCTAACATGTTTAGCATCAAGATGGAGCACACCGTCAAGTCCATTACAGTAAAGTTTGCAGAATCTATGGATGTTTGGTATCAAGAGAGAGCACAGAGAGAGACCTATCTTTAGAGCTATATATCAAGTCTATACAGTGAAGAGTGCAGAATCTATAAAGCTAACCTTTTTAGCATCAAGTGAGAGCACACAGAGAGATACCTATCTTTGGAGATGCCATCAGCTTCTTCATCACTGTTTTACCCCTTGTACAGTCAAATCATGGTCCAGAACCCAAGTAAGCACATTGTCCAAGGTTAGTCGACCAGACATCTTGATCACGGTGAAATAGCTGCTCGAATTCTGAATAGTCGGTGTGTGGTTTTATTATTGCCTTAGTTTCCGAATGTCTATAGTCTTTATATTCGATAGGCAAGTAAAAAAAGAATGTAGCCATTTTTTTACCTCTATTGGACACTACGATTGATTTTTTATCGATTTTTTTTAATTCAATTAATAGCTTTTAGCATAATTATATTTATGCTTACACCAGTGAATAGGTTAAGATGTGCATCACCATGTTGACAGGGGATGGATTACGTTGAACATTTGCATCCAAATGCTGACAAGTGAGGTTCACCTGCTGGACTATGAGTATGGTGGTCCTAATTTTCTCCCCTTCGACATCGCTGACCATTTCTTTACATTTACTTATCCAATATCTTTAAATCAGAGAAAGGGTGGCTCCTTCAATATGCTGTCTTACCATTAATTGTTCAGGTGCAGGTGAGAAAATGAACTGTGACCTCTATTCTGATGAAGATTTCCAGAAGAAATGGCTCTACAACTACCTCAGCAAGAGAATACAGTTAATGGCCGGTGAGGAAGAATGCATGGGTTATGTGGAGTGATGATGCAATGTTTTTGTCCCTCATTATCCTTACCTTTGTAGTACTGGGAATGTTTGGTGATGTAAGCTAGCTATTGTGTTGTTTCTGATGATCCTTACCTTGTGTACTACTTTTGGTGTGAGGTAGCTATTGTGAATGTTTCTGACGATCCTTACCCTGTATAACAGTGTGAATAATCTTTAACCTCACCTGCTGATATCGTGAATGTCAATAGTCACTGTTACTACATGCAGGTTGATTATATGCCTACTGTGAGCTTTATACTGTGAGGGGTGCAAATGGCAGTTTCACTCACTATATTGTATTTCAAATTGGTAACATCCGGCAAAAAATGTGATGCTCAAACATCAGCTAAAACTCATACTAGGCCACTTCTTAACTGGTTTGTTAGAGTCTCCAACCATAAGAGGCCTAACAGATACCCACTTTGGTAATTCGCTGCCACCAGAGTCTCTCCCTAGCTAAACCACCAGCTTGACCAAGGAGTTTTAGACCTTATGCAACTTGTATTAAAAAACTTGTATTAAAACAACAGTCGAGTAGCAGCATATGAAGATAGGAAGGCCGGTTCACAATATGACGCAATCATTTCATCTCCATTTCTTCTCCGTCTAGCATTTAACAGTCGAGTAGCAGAATATGAAGATAGACTGCCTGGAGTGCAGAGGGGTTTAAATAACCTTGCAGCCAGGATTTCATAGCTTATGGTGTTGATAACAGTGTGAGAGTTTTAGAATTACTGGTCCCTACAGGACTTATCTAGAGATAATATCATAGTTGTCCTATGTGTTGATAATCTGAGGTCATGAGTTCTAGCTCTATTTATAAATTCTATTTGTAATGTTTGTTTGTTGCTGCAGCCAGTCAGAGCTGAGACCTGATATTACCCCTTCCTTGAAAAGGTTGTTGCCATTCTTTTTCTTCTTTCTGATCTCCATCCCAAGCCTGATGAAAGAGTCCATCTCAGCATTACCATTCTTTGGACCAGGACGATAGCGGGTGGTGAAGTTATAGAGTCGCAGCGGTAATGCCCACCGTGTTAATCTGCCGTTGAGATGAGTTGAAGAGTGAAGATGTGTTAAAGCCTTGTGGTCGGTTTCAACAGTGAAGGGCTTCTCCACCAGGTAAACAACAAAGCTTCTTATGATGGCCAAACATTCAATCTCCATGGCAGAGTACTTTGTCTCTCCGGATGCAGCTTTCTGGAGTAGAACCCCACTGGTAATTCTTCACCTTCCCTCACCACACTCAGAACACCAGCAATCCCTTTAGTGCAGCAGGGATTCTCAACCAGGGGTATATTTACCACCTGGGGGTAAAAAATTACATGGCATGGGGTAAATAATTGCCGTACCTGATAATTGAATAAGGAAAAGGGAATATATAAGGCTTATAGACCTCTAAGCATGTTGGTATATATACTATTTCTTATTATTATTATTTACACTATTGCCTTTGGTCTGTGATTGTTTTCATTGTTTTAATACTATGTATGTAATGGACTATATAATTTCTTTCAAAGTATATTACTATATTTTATGCCAATAAATGTGTTTTCTTATCTTCTTACTTTTCTGTGCCTTTATGATGGCTATGATGGCTATGTATTTTTTGTAGGAGAGTAAAGGGGTAAATGTCGAAATACATCAGACTGAGGGGGTAAGTGATCGAGGAACGGTTGAGAATCCCTGCTTTAGTAGATCTGTCTGTCTGTAGGATAAATGTGTGTGGGAGTGGGGATGGTAAGGGAGGACACTCGAGAAAGGGTATGGCATAGATAATCAATCATAGCAACATACAACATTAGCTACACTGTTCCACATCGTGCTGGTGAGTTCTATGGACTTGTGGGGATAAATTTCCTTAATAGTATCCTGTGGTTCCCAGGAAGGATGGTACGTCTTTTTGGGTTATAAGTCTCACATAGTTTCTGATCGCTTACACGATGTGGTCTGGTGTGGACACCTTGCCTCTTCCCACGGTGTGTCCCAGAAAGGTAAGAGATTCTGACCCACACTGGCATTTTGCTGGCTTGGCAGTTAGTCCAGCCTTCCTTAGTCTGTCTAGCACACATTTGATGTGTGCCACATGGTCTTCTTAGGTCTGGCTAAATATGATAATATCATCCATATCTGTCCACTAAAATCTTGGATGTCATCTAGGACTGTGTCCATCATCCTTTGGAAAGATGCCAGGGCATTCCTCAATCCAAAGTGCATCAGAGCAAAATCGAATTTTCTCCATGGCATGCAAAAGCCTGTCTTTTTCTGGTCCACTTGGGCCAGGAGAATTTGGTAAAAACCTTTGTTGAGATGTAACTTTGACAAATAATGGGCATCCTAACCCTAGTCATTGCCCTGACCCTAACCCTAGCCATTGCCTGGACCTCAACCTGGCCAGTGCCTGGTCCTAACCCTGGTCATTACCCTGGACCTAACACTAGCCATTGCCCTGAATAATCCAGTACTCTGCAATATAGAAGGTTTTAACTAAATATTGACATTGATCCACAGTGGTGCACAGGTTGTTTCCTTGATGTATCAGAAACTAATGGAAGTTGTTATGTTTGAGTGTTGTTAAACATATTAATAGCTGGATTATCTTATTAGGTAATAAGCAAGAAATCATGTCTGTATATTTGGACCCTATGGCCGATCAAACCGCAGGACCAAATCCTTTCAAATTTGGAGCGAAGGAAGGTTTTAACAAAACTTAAACCATGTGCTATGTGATGCTATACCTAGACTATATCTGGCTACATCTAGATTAGAGTTTCTGGGTCTAGCAACAACTAGACTAGCGGTTCTGTACCTAACTAGCTACACCTAAGCAAATTGGTTCTATATTTAGCTACACCCAGACTAGTGGTTCTGTGTCTGTCTAGACTATAGATTCGGTTTATAGGTACACATCATTTCTGTATCTAGGTACATTATTCCTTAACCAGGACAATGCTGGATATATCTGCTAATATAGTCATTTGCAAACACCGAATCTCATTATTTAGGTCTGTGGCTTATTAGAATGGTATGAGGGAATAATGAGCTTGTATCAATCCCCACAGAGTCCAGAACAAGAGAGAGGCCTATAAAAAATAATAAGTAGAGTTGAGCATTGCTATTCACAACTTCTCCTCAATCTCTAACCAACACATGTAACTAAGCTGCCACAATCTGCAGGTAATGGTGTAGACATATGACAAGAGATAGTCTGAAAGATAAACAATAACCTTCTCAATAATCAACTTCAAATTCTATTCTCTCGACATTTCGACTAGATGCTCTAGCCGTCATTAGGAATAATGAGATGAAGTTAAGCTGATTATTGAGAAGGTTATTGTAATGGTATTATGTCAACTGAGAGTTCATTGAGAGATGCAGCCCACGAGTACAGGTAGAAGAAAATAATTTTTTCGCATATTATTACCACCATTTTATAATTATTTACACATCACATTCATTTTATGAACCCATCACGTTTTGCACACGGAAAAGTGAATATTAGACAGAATTGCTATAGGAACTAGATGCAGTAGGTAATCACTACACACAAAGCAAACTCACCAGTGGAAATATGTTGACCTCATTATATAGAGCCAACCTTCGCCTCCAGGTTGCTATACAACTCATATTCATATACACAGCCTTTATAGTTGAAGTTCCGTATCGGCCTAATGGTAAAGTAATTGAACTGGTATTGGTCCACATGGGGAACTTCTTTCTCTTTTAAAATCTCAATCCAATACGGTAGTTTACTTACATTTGTTACGATGACTTTCTTGACAATCACCTTAAATTTGCTCACTCCATGTTTTGTATAAAAAGTTAAATATATTATCAAAAAAATATCCCATTTAAAGTTGTTTTGTTTCCTGTTTCTGTAGCTAAATTGTAGTGGAGGACACAGAGGTCAACAAATTCCAACTCAGAGCTTTATTGCTGTTGGATAATACATATATCAGCAAATGCAATGTCTTCATGGAATTGTGAATGTACCCATGAATGCCATGTTTTCCACTACACAAAACTCAGCACACACACTATATCTTGTGTTATTCTTGCTGTAGAGACTTCCATAGCCTTCTCCAAAGATGTGGTAACAGTTGCACAGGGAAACCCCACCAACTAAACAGCAGATAATTTTCGTATGATAACAGGCTATGGTTTCCTTTGGACTTGGTAAAGAGTTCCCCAGGAGTGAGAACTCCACAAACCAAACAGCTGAACCAAATGCCTGTCATCTACTGCTACCAATAAGAGAACCGAGTGGTTATGGACATGCATTGGAACATTAGGAATCCTATAGTACTAATCATTTTATGAATGGACCAAATGCACGCAACTCATGCAAAGGCCAAAAAAAAAGTTATATACATGGAAACAAACTTTGAGGTGGACTTCATGGTTCTTTCACACTTTCTGGGGGGGGGGCGTGTGCTGGTTTACTAAGTTATTGAAGGATTAAAAACACCTTGGGGATCATTTGGGAGCTAATATTGGCCAAAGCCACTGTTTAAGCAGTTAAGAAGCTGCCTAGTATGAGTTTTAGCTGATATGAGCATTACTTTTTTTTTGCGGGATGTTACCAATTTGAAATAGAATATAGTGAGTGCAACTGCCATTTGCTCCCCTCACAGTGTAAAGGTCACAGTATGCATGTAGTAACAGTCACTATTGACTTTCACAATATCAGCGGGCGAGGTTAAAAGCTATCTGAGAAATTCACACTGCTACACAAGGTAAGGATTGTCAGAAAATTTCACATTAGCTACCTCACAACAACAGTATTAGTACACAAGGTAAGGATCATCAGAAGCATTCACAATAGCACCAGCAAACATTGCCAGTACTGCATAGGTAAGGATTATCAGGGACAAAAACACTGCATCATCACTCCACATAACCCATGTGTTCCTAACTGGCCATTAACTATATTCTTTTGTTGAGGTAGTGGTGTAGCCATTTCTTCTGGAAATCTTCGTCAGGATAGAGGTCATAGTTCATTTTCTCACCTGCACCTGAACAAGTAATGGCATATTTAAGGAGCCACCCTTTGTCTGATTTTATGATATTGGATAAGACGCCCAACCCATATTCACCTGCAAATGTACTGAAATGGTCAGCAATGTCGAAGGGGAGAAAGTTAGGAGCACCATACTCACAGTCCAGCAGGTGAACTTCACCTGTCAGCATTTCAATGCACATGTTAAACATAACCCATATCCTGCCACCATGGTGATGCACATGTTAACTCATTCACATGTGTAAACATATATATATATATATAAGACAAAAGCTATTAAAAAATCGATAAAAAGTCAATCATAGGGTCCAATAGAGGTAAAAAAATAGCTTTCTCTACTTGCCTACCGAATATACAAGCTATAGACATTCAGTACCTAAGGCAATAATATTGAAAAACACCGACCATTCGGAATTTGAGCAGCCATTTCACTGCGATCAAGATGTCCGGTCGACTAACCTTGGGGGTGATGTACTTTCTCTGGTTCTGGACGATGATTTTGGACTGTTTGAGGGGTAAAGCAGTGTTGAAGAAGGTGATAGCATTTCATCTTACCTTGGCCAGACCCTGAAGCTCTGTTATTGCTCGGCAAAGTAGTCGGGCCTGACTTACTTTCGAGCATGCCTAACCCTCTCACTCGAGCTGATGATTTGGATGAAGGTGATAGTACTGGAGATGAATAAGTCATTGACAGTGAGTTCAGCTATAGTTAGCTGCACACAATAAGTAAGCAGAGATGATCTGGAAAGGATGTTTTAGATTCCTTCTTCGTGGGTAGTCCATGTAAAAAATGTTAATTTGAGCAATTTTTTCATCACTGCAACTGTGTGTCACAATAAGGGACTTCAAACATCACAGCATGGTAGCACTCACCATGTAGTTTCCTTGTGTTTTGCTTCAATTTGTTGCATTTATTGGTTTCTGCATGGTATTTTCTCTCTGTATTATATGTGCTGTATATGTGTTGTTCATATTCATGTGATTCATTGTTTGTCAAGTATTAACATGCATGCATGTATTCACACATCTGGAATGTTATAATTCAGATCAAAATATCAAATTCTTCTACACTGTACACGTAAAGTAATATGTTTTCATTGTTATGAAGACACATTCAAAACACTCATTCCTGTGATAAGGGCACTTTGTTTTAGAGTCCTGAACACTGTTTCAACATTGTTGCCTGCGGGACTAAGTATTCACGGTTCTTTTCATAATGGCCTATATGATAAAAATATCATTTATATATGAAGATATCTTAGCTTATTATTTTTACGGGTTATACACACATCAAAACATGAATTACTAAGTTGAAATGAAATTCACCTCAATGGGGTAAGCAACAAACACTAACCACAATCTTGGTGGTCAAAACAAATGCTATCACATGTGGAATGGTTTCTAGGGACTTTTACGAAGTATTGCTGAGATAGCAAGGCATATCTTCACATAGGTTGTGTTATAAATTTACCAGTGAAAGGTTAAACATAACAGTCCTAGTCCACAAAATGTGTCAAGGATTTTGCACCCCATTCTTGCATGATGTTGTATCGCGTAGTGTTGCCTCTGAAAATTCAATTGCCCATAAGAGCGGGGTGGGGGGGAAATTGCTACGAGTGAACGTCGGTGACGGCAATTTTGGGCTCATCGAATTGGAAGCAGTGACGTAGAATGACCATTGACAACACACTAGACACCCGGAAGGGCTAGCAGCTCTGAGTAAAATGTTTGATTCTCAACCCATTTTTGGGCCTGACCAGTGATCCGCTGATGTGCCTAGCGGTCAAAATATGGACTCTTAACAAGAGCTCCCAGGTAAATTAAGGGGGGAAGAGGGCTGAAAACACATTATTTAAAATTAAAAAAATGGGGGGCCCAATAGGGCTGGAGTTTGAGTTTCAAGTTTCAGAGCAAGTGAATACTTGCATCAGCCATTTATATATATATAGTGCATTATTATTCCATTTCATTTCATTTCACTTCACATTGGAAGAGGTTCTCTCCCAGTCTTACCTGGCTACAATCGGGCGGTCGGCGATGATCGCCTACCCAAAATACAGTTTTTATATATCAAAATGTTGCCAATTTCATGGAGACCCTTACCAGTCGTTTGCGCAATGAATTGGCCAGGTGGGGGGGGGGTAGTGCGCAACCTCTAAGACGAGCACGTTTTTTAGGTCACGTGTTTTTTAGTCAGTTCGCCAGAATCACTTGAAACTTTCACACTGTTGAGTTATGGGGAAGAGAACAGAGAAGCATTTTAAACAGAAAGGCCAAGGATTCAAGAAGAGTGACGACAAGAAGAAGAAAGCCCTACAGGCGGCTGTTGTTGAGCCTGTCACAGTAAGCCGCGCCAGGCAAGTTTTAATGTTTATCTCCGTACTAAAAAGTTACTAGCTGTTTCCTTCCTTTGTTAGTGAGTCTCTTGGATCCTGTAGGTGGGATAGCGCCTTCTGTGAACCTTCACTTACCTTGCAATCAATTGCAAATGTCTGAAGAGAGACCAGTTCCATTTGTGACTATGATGACCAGGAAGAAGTTGGCTCTCATGGATCGTTCAGCTGCTTCTGTGGCTGTTGCTACTGGATCTACTGGCTCTACCTCTTTGGACTCGGGTGGTGTTGGAGAACTAGGTAAGGGTAATCGTATAATAAACTTAGATAAGCTTAGAGAGGTCATAGAAAGGTGTAATAAGTGTATTCAATGTGGTAACTGAGCTCCCTTGCAACTGAAGCCCGTAGGGCAGGCATGGTGTCTCATTTTTACTTTTTGTTCAAATTGTAGTAACACTCAAGACATCTCAAACCCTGTATCTGTAGAAGCATTCTTTGAACATCCAGTCAGTACTGGGTGCTCGCATTGCTGGAATTCGTCATTCTGGTCTGGAAGACATCACTGCAGTCATGGATATGTTGCCCCCTCTTGGTTCCACTTGTATTTTTTTTTAATATACTAGGTCAATAGGGAGTGACGCAAATGCAGTAACAGAGTATTATGTTGGATGCCGCTCATAGGTTACATGGAGTGACGCAAATGCAGTAAAAATTATGTTGGATGCCGCTCATAGGTTACATGATTTTTATTGATGTTAGTATTACTGTTGACGGCACATGGCTTAGACAGGGCCACAAATCAAATTATGGCTTGGTTGCGGTGATGTCTTGGGACACTGGAGAAGTTTTAGATTATTATCTTATGTCTAAGTTCTGTCAAGCTTGTGTGCGAAGACCTGAAGATGAAACAGAAGCAAGTTACACAGAATGGTTTGAGGGTCACAAGGTAAATTGTGAAACCAATTTTGAAGGCTCTTCGGGTTCTACTATAGGAGAGCAATTAGAAAGGACAACCTAGAGGGGATGATTTGCGATGTGAAAGCGATTTTTTATCACTCTTAGTCTACTAGGTAGTCTACTATGGAACATCCCAACACGAGTATTGTCCTACAGGAGTTTCGAGTTGGTGTAAGTTTAATCCAGCTTGTGCTAAAGGTGAGGTACCACCAGTACCGATAGGCCTATGATTCCTCTGGACAAGGCTATGTATGTTAGGAGGTTTTTGATAAATTAATGTCCGAGGATCTTTTGTGCAAATGTTTAGGTGGTACACAACCAAAATGAGTTTAATTCTGTTGTGTGGAGTAGAGCGGGTAAGACAGAACATATGAGTGCAACAAGTGTCAGGCTTGCTGTCGAGAGGCAGCAGAGTTCAATCGAGGGCGGAGCATTGTATGGTCCTGGCATGGGGGACCTGTAACATTTTTATTTTGTTTATGTGTCTTTTGCTTTCTATTGTCAAACAGAGATTACTGGAAGATACTTTTGTTTATGTGTATTTTTGTCAGGGAATTAGTGGAGGATGACTTTTGTTTGTGTTCTATTGTTTTTCAGAGATTACTGGAGGGTGTCGGAAGACATGTGTGGAGGGTGACGATGGATGGACCTGGGCATGGGAGCCCTGCAAATGATGACGTGTTTATGTTTGCTAATTCAATATTAGCAAAGCAACATACATGTAACAAGTCTGATGCGTCTTTAATTTATGTGTATATATGTATGTATATACATAGCCGTAGGAGCCGCAATTGCCGTATAGGTTTGCACCGAACACGCCCCCTTCATGGAAACCACACCCATCATTTCAGAGTTCAGCATGGCTTTCCAATTGTCCTGAGCTTCCCGATCATCCTCTCCGACTCAACCAACTAACTTTAGTTTTCCTAAGCGATCTTTTGGCAGAACCAATATCTCTCACCGCTCTTTTCAGCGCGCTTGGTTCAACCAATCGAAATGGCTTCACTACGATTCCAGTCAAGACTTGGCTTATTGTTTCATGTGTGTGTGCAAGAAATCGGATCCAAACAAGTAAGATTACAGTGGGGCAGCTTCTGCTAGTAAGCCTAGCTGCCACTCATATCCTATATAGGTTTGGCAGCAATCACTCCATATTTTACAGCTAGTATATATTTTATGCAAACTAAAGATGATCCAGGGAAACATGCAGGACTCAACCTTTTTTGTCTAGGTTCAGTAAATGGAAGGATGGAACTCGATGCTTCAACAGACATGAGAGCACAAAAGCTCATAAAGCAGCTACCGATTTAGTGATCACTATACCAGGTACACTAGTAGTATGATATCTTCTCAACATGCTTTGCAAATAGCCATGAACAGACATTACCTTATCAAGGTAGCTCAGAATATTCAATTCCTAGCTAGACAAGGAATAGCTTTTCGTGGTGCTGGTGATGAAATTGACAGTAACTTCATGCAATTAATGCATCTTCGTGCATTGGACAATCCTGCCATGTTAAGTCAAAAAAACTGATAAATATACTAATCTCCAAATACAAAATGAAGTTATTAAAATAATGGCATTACATATTTTTCGAGATATAGCCAGTTCTATCCAGCAAGCAAGTATTTTGCCCTGATGGATTTTGCTCTGATGGCTGATGAAGTGTCGGATTCATCCAATAAGGAGCAATTCATTTATTTGCTTTCGGTGGATTGACGATGATTTTCAACCCCATGAAGACTTCTATGGCCTTGACCACATTGAGTCCATAAAAGCAGATGTCTTGGTTGGTAGCTATATAGTTTGAAGGATGCAATGTGTCATGAATCTTAGCATTCATAACTGTCGTGCTCAATACTATGATGGTGCTGTAAGCATGTGTGGTATAAGGGGCGGGACTTCTACTAAATTTGTGGAGAAGAGTCACGAGCTATTTTTGTCCATTGCTATAGTCGTGCTTTAAATTTAGCTGCTGGATACCATCAAGAATAATCAAATTCTGAGGAATACTCTAGATACTTACTTTTGAAATATCTAAACTGCGTAAATACTCACCTCGGCGAGAAGGCTTCTTGTTTAACGAGATTAAAGCAGAAATTAGCTGGAACAACTGGTTTTAGAACCCTGTGTCCCACTATGGACAGTCAGGGCTTCCTCATCATATGATGTTGTTCAGGCAGTTTGGGAAGAAGCTCTTGATATAGCGAAACCCGTGCTCGATTAATTGGTGTAAAATATAGCATGTCCACTTGAATATTTGCTCGGTGAGTTAATCCTTAAACATACAGATAATTTAAGTAAAACTTTACAAAAACCCTCTTTAAGTGCCTCAGAAGGTCAACAATTAGCCATGCTTACACGGAAAACCTCGGAGCGAGGACTCCTTTGACTTGTTTTGGTCGAAGGTTATTTCTTTACAGAAAAATTGGAGGTTAGCGACCCTGTTCTACCCGGAAGGAGGAAAACTCCAGTTAGACTCAGCACTGGCAGTGGTGAAGCGTATCATCCAACTGAACCCAAGGATCTGTTTAGGCAGCATTACTTTGAATGTTTTGATTTCATTATAGCATTCATAAAAGAACGGTTTGGCTATCACACTAACTAAACTTGAGAACCTTCTTCTGAAATCTGCAAGGGGAGGACTATAGCGACGAGTTAAAAAGTTTGTCATGGAATTTTACCACGATGACTTCAATGAGTCTAGTCTAACTACCCATTTAAAACTTATAAGTACAGCAATGGGAACTACCCGAAGTGAGCATTCTCTCTCTGACATCATAAAGTACTTGAAGACTCTTTCTCCTGTCTAGTGAAGTTTCTATGTACTTTAGTTAAATTGCTTTTAGTTACTCCTGCACCAATGCCGTGAGTGAAGTGTTTCAGGGTTGTGTCGAGTCAAGACCTACTTGCGTTCAACAATGACCAACGCCTCAATAATTTAATGGTAATTCATAATACACAAGGAGAAGACCGATGCACTTAACTTGAAATCATGCCTTAATGAGTTTGTTGCCAGAAAGTGAGCACAGAAGTGGTATCTTTGGACAATTTTAAATTTGAAACACTAATAAATCAACCATCTATCCTGTTTTAATTATGTCATATAGATATAGTAACATTGTCTTGTAATATATATAATGTAAGTGAAGTTCCTAAGAAAATTATCCTCAATATGTAGAGTACTCGATAGGGCCCAAAAGGTCACAATTTCAGCGCTGGATGCACACAGAAGTTGGGTGTCTTTAGTTCCAGTAGCAAGTAAAGCCACTCCCATTGTGGGTGTGGCTTAGTTGCCGTATACAGGTTGCTTCCTATGGGCCTGATATATATATATATATTATTGGTTTTCAGGTTGTAGTTAGGATGTAGGATACTGCTGTTGTTGAAAAAATAAAGGACTGTGAACATTTTGTTTGTACACACAATTCTAGTAATGAGGGGATGTATTCTGGTGAACAGGGGGTGTTTCTGGCAGCTGGGATGTGATTACAAACTGCTTGGACTTCAAGGCTCAATATCTCTGAAGTGATTTTTGAAAAACCGTTCAAATGATAACTTGAATATTTTTTATCCTTTCATAAAAAAAATATATCATTTGAAAGCAATTTTTATATTCTACAACTTGCGCGAGAGTTTTTGTTTGATAGCATTACTAAAAAAAAAAGACATAGATGAAAATGTAACGTGATGTCATAAAGCTATGTTCAGAAAATGAGACGAACAAACTTTTTTTCAAAATTCAAGACGCGCAGTTTGTAGTGCTCATTATGATTGACAATAGACCGAATAAGAGCCTCGCAAAGATCGTTACTGCAACGTGGTTTACTTAACGGCTTACGGTCCGCACTGGAAGAGCCTATAATGAGGTAGGAAAAAATTATGGCGAAACAAAACACAAGAGACTTGCCATTAGAAAGCACAGAGTACAAGCTATAATTTGATATATAAATCGGGAAACTAGAGTGAATGCGAACAAAGATATGGTACTTTATATGAGACTACTCGATACGCAGCCCTCTTTCCGCTTTAAAAAAAATTGAAGTACCAATTTGAGCAAAATAGCATTTACCAGGTACTTCAAGGCTACTAGCTATCTAGTGGCTATGATCTTGATCTAGCTCATCATCATTGGCCAACATTTTCAGTGGTCATGCTTGCCCATCTAGTCACATTTTACTGCCAATGAAAACAATTGTTGGATGGAGTGGGCTCTGTTTGCCAAAAAGTGATTTGAGTGGTCTGCTAATCACAACTGCACCAGTTCAGGCATGAAGATATTAAGGTAACCTACTTTGGCTGCAGAACTTTGGCATTATGCACTACCTAAAGAAAGCACAAAGAGAGATCCATCTTTTGAGAATTTTCATACAGTGAAATGTGGAGAATCTATAGAATTCCAAAGTCATAACCACAAGTTTATCTTAGATTTTTGTATTCTGTGGTTCAGTCCCAAACTCAAATCAAATTTTATTCATCCTTCCTCTTTCAAGCAAATAAGTAAAGGCTGTAAAAGCTAATGAGTCATACTGAATTTTTCAAAAACCACCCCCATATTCTCCACAAAAAAATAAAGGTAGAAATGCAACAATGAGACTCAAGTTTTATTACAGTTAAATTATGATGCTGGTATTGGCATAAAAATTCAATCTACAAAAAAATAAGAATGAAGACACATAATTGCTCTTATAGATATTCTGTTTGACTTGACCATGAAACCACACCTACAGGCAATAATTTTTAACAACAGTATCAAGTTTTAGGTCCTCAAATGGTCACACTGACAAGAATGCTGAAATTTAAAACAGTTTGTCTGACAGGATACATAATTATTACACAACATGCTTCAATCTGATGCATATCAGTGTTTTTATTTTTTTATTTGCACAAGTCGTAGTACTATTGCTCTTCACGAAAGTGTGTGTAATCTGGTAAGAACCCCTCACAACCACACTCTATGTGAGGAAGATAACAAGTTTGTTTCAGAACTATCTCTTTAGTAGTCACATGACTAAGTTACCAAATTATCCCGAAATACTCCATCTTTGACTTTACACTACTCTAGCACTTCTTATCTAATTTACTGCTGTTCTGTGTGGGAAACTTCCCCCTTTTCCTGCCACTTCAAAGCTCTTGAATGTATCAAGTACTTTACTTAGACTCTGCAATTACCAGTGGATGTTTGATTATGCCTCCTTTCTCTCCACTCTTCAACTTCCTATTATCTTGAGCAGATATACTCAGGCCAATTCTTTTACTCCATATCCATTTTGCTCCAGACTTTAAACAATCAGGTGCAACTCCTTACATACTTTCTCAACATTAGCCACCATCTAACGTCTTAATTCCTTTCCCCCACACCTTAGCCCTACAGTCTTCTTTTGTTCCCTCTGTCATCACACTTGTAACTCACTCCCAACCTCCATTAGATCCCCTAGACAACCTTTACATGATCAATTGTTAGATCATAACTTTGGTATGTCATGCTCATTATTAACTTCCACTAGTGAGTTCAATTTCCTGAAAAAGAAGGAAAAAACAGTGGTGTAGAAAGATGCGAGAGATGTGCTATGGAAAACCGTTTTGCTTCAAGTATGTGTGCATGTTCATAGCAATAAATGGTATCTGTGTGTATGTATATCCACATAACTGTTCTTTGGAGTAATTGCATTCCCAATGCAATGTAAGTGTACTTGCAGATGAAGCTGTATACTTCCGAGGGTGAAACTGGACACTACTATAGTGCTTGCCAGAATTAACTTCCAAAAATTATTTGCCACATAACTTTTAATTTATTTTAAATATCAAAAAAATAATGCCATTTTTGAAATCTGCACTACAAAATCCATATGGAAACAATTTTTCAGATCCTGAAACTAAAGATTAAAATTTGATCAATCAAATCCATTTTCTGTGTTCAGTTACTATGGAAATAATGACTTTTAGTTGCGTGCGCTTAATGCATATAAGTGCGGAACTTTGTGTTTGCGAACAGTCAGAAATACGAAGAAGTTTGATCTGTGTTTGGAATGGCTGAAAGAAAACCCTGGACTACGAGACGAACGATGAAGGCCAGAGGAGCGAAGCTAATGGCAGCCAGACGTGCTAAGGTAGTTTCAGCTGGTGCAGAGACGAGGGAAGGTGCGGGTCCTTCATTCACTGTCGACACTACACAGCTCGATCCCCCTTCTGTTTCTGAGCCTAGCGCTGGTCTTCTGGAGTCTGTTGCCGAGGTAACAGTTGAAGATCCAGGAGTGGGAAGCGAGTCAGACTATGAGAGCGATGCTGAGAAAGATTTTAATGACGACAGAGCACAAGATATCTTTGATGAATTCATCCTCACTCTCCCCCTTGATGAGCGCCGATTGTTGGCCGTGGTTCTAATGGAAAGTTTTAGGAAGAGGCAAAAGATGGCGAAGGTAGATGCTGCCAGGGAAGCTGGCTCTATTCTAGGATATAGTGACAGGACTGTGAGAAAATTGAGGAAACAGTTCTTCACTAACAAAGGAGAACTGGATGAGAGGAAGCAGGGCAAGTATGAGCGAGTGACAGTTTATCGGGATGAAGAGGTTTGTTATTTGTGTTTGTGAGTGCATGAATGAACGGTCAT
The DNA here is from genome assembly GCA_028752905.1 of Cladorhizidae sp. MBARI D1340-BT2. Taxonomy (NCBI): domain Eukaryota; kingdom Metazoa; phylum Porifera; class Demospongiae; order Poecilosclerida; family Cladorhizidae; species Cladorhizidae sp. MBARI D1340-BT2. The sequence goes on along the minus strand of JAQNBH010000005.1, from coordinate 21,171,829 downwards.
GCATACAATATTTACATGATTGGCCTTGTGACAGATGAATCAAAAGGCTGCTCAGTTTGTCAGGGAGAATGCATTTGTGAAAGGAAAGCCTAACATGACTGCACAAGCCTTTTGTTCCTGGGTTAAGCATGAGATCCACATTGGGAACAACCCTCCTACTAGACAAGCTGCCCACAAACTTCCACCCCATCATAGGCAAGAAGCTAAGAAGCTCCTAGACAGTATGCTCGATGATCAAGTGATCCAACCCTCGAAGAGTCCATGGGCATCACCAATTGTTCTAGTGCGTAAGAAAGATAACAGTTTCCGCTTTTGCGTGGATTATCGCAAACTTAACGAAGTGACACACAAAGATGCCTATCCTCTCCCACGTATCGATGACACTCTGAATACATTAGCTGGATCCAAGTGGTTCTCCACAATTGATCTGCTCAGTGGCTACTGGCAGGTAGAAGTAGAGGAGAAGGATAGACCCAAAACTGCATCTGCAACCACAGAAGGCTTATTTGAATTCAAGGTAATGCCTTTTGGGCTCTGTAATGCTCCTGCCACATTCCAAAGATTAATGGATCTAGTTCTAGGTGGTCTCATTGTCTAGTTTATCTAGATGATGTTATCATTGTGGGAAAAACATATGCTGAGCATTTGGCTAATCTTCGGCTAGTTTTTGAACGCCTTCGTCAAGCCGGCCTAAAACTTCAGCCAAAAAAATGCAGCACAAAGTACAGTTTCTGGGTCATATTGTATCCGACAAAGGAGTTTCTGCTGATCCTAACAAATTTGAGAAAGTACCAACTCCTAGAACAGTGAAAGAAGTTCAACAGTTTTTGGCTACTACAGAAGATTCATTCAAGATTTTTCTAAGATAGCTCGGCCACTCCACAAGCTCACCGAGTACAAAGCAAATTTCAAATGGACGATTGATTGTCAAAATGCTTTTGACAAGCTCAAACATTACTTACAACTGCTCCGGTATTAGCGTACCCTGATTATAGCAAGCCGTTACTCCTGGATACTGATGCCAGTAACACAGGCATTGGTGCTGTTCTCTCCCAGGAAGATGATCAAGGGCAAGAAAGAGTTATTGCTTATGCTAGTAGATTGTTGAGCAAGCCTGAACGACAGTATACTGTGTAACCAGACATGAGCTATTGGCAGTAGTTGTCTTTACCCATCACTTTAGGTCTTTCCTCCTTGGGCGTTCATTCATGCTACGGACTGACCATGGGGCACTCACATGGCTAAAAAACTTTAAAGAACCCGAAGGCCAGATGGCTAGATGGCTAGAGCGTCTCCAAGAGTTTGACCTTGTCGTAGTACATCGACGGGGAAAGAAACATTCAAATGCTGATGCACTTTCCCGACTTCCCTGTCGCCAGTGTGGGCGTGAAAATCATGGCCAAGAGAGCTTTGTTGCAACAACTCTGCTTTCCGACAAAGTTAATCTAAGGGAAGAACAACTTGATGATGTGACCCTACGGTGGGACCAGTGTTTAGAGCCAAATTGCTTGACCAGAAACCACCTGAGCCAGACATAAAAGCACTAGACAGAAATGCTCGTAGGCTCTTCCAATTGTGGGACCAACTTATTGTGCATGATGATAAGCTTTACCGTCAGTACCTAGAAGTATTCGCAGATGGGTCTTCTAATGTCATTCCCCAATTGGTGATACCGGAAAGTAGGAAAGCAGAAGTTCTTACCCAATTGCACGGAGCAACATTAGGAGGTCGTCTGGGAGAAGACAAGTCCCTAGCTTGTGTCCGTGAACGTTACTATTGTCCAGGTTACCACCATGATGTCTGTAGTTGGTGTAAGACATGTCCTGATTGTGCAGCTTCCAAAACGGCCTCTCCCAAAAACAGAGCACCACTTCAAAGCATAAAAGTTGGTTGCCCGATGCAGATGGTTGCTATGGATATATTAGGGCCTTTTCCTGAGTCTGAAATGGGAAATTCTTACATCTTAGTTGTAGGTGACTACTTCACACGGTGGATGGAAGCCTACCCCATCCCCAATCAAGCAGCTACGACCATTGCTCGAGTCCTCACGCAAGAATTCTTTTTCCGGTTTTCTCCCCCTGAGCAACTTCACTCGGATCAGGGAAGGCAATTTGAATCCGAAATTATTGCTGAAGTTTGCAAGCTACTTGGAATTTCGAAGACTCGTACAACCCCATACCACCCTCAATCGGATGGATTGATTGAGAGATTCAATAGGACCCTCCTCTCGATGCTTAGGTCAACAGTCACCGATAGCCCATTCAATTGGGAGGAGCTTCTCAGACCATTGTGCTTGGCATATACCGTAAAGTACGCAGCAAGCGCCCTCCACGTAGCAAGCGCCCACTAGGCTGTTTTTTGTAGGGTTCACGTAGCAAGCGCCCACTATATTATAGAAATTGATCGTAATATAAGCGCATGCGCCCAAATAGATTTATTCAACCGCACCGGCGTGCAATAAAGTTGCAATACGCACCGCTGTCGTCTGTTCAGAAAACATCTTATTTTTTATTGTTGGCAGAACTGTTACCTGTAATTGAAAATGGCACAAAGTCATGCAGGGGAAAAAATAAGAAGCTTTACTGTTTCTTTCAAGACTGAAGTTGTGGAATGGTACAGCATGCAAAATGTGACCCACACAGCGAAAAAATATGGAGTAGATCGAAAGAGAGTTAGAGAATGGAATGATAGAGCGTTCCTTTCTCTCTTGTGGCATCTCCAACAGCATTGATGGCTCTGAGGATAGTCTAATTAGGGATTGCATTCCGACGCTGAGCGAAGACAGAGAGGAGAGAGATAGCGACGAAGATCCGTTCGCGGATTTGGATGAAGATGTGAACGACTTGGCGTCTTTCAGTGAACCTGAGGAATAGTACTAGCTAAATTTTAGTTTCCAGAACAAAATAACATTGTAGCCTAGACTCGAGATAGATATTGCATATTGCTTGAACTCGTCGACTTTATTTGTTTTGTTTCAAAACGGTCCGATGTGCGTTATTAAGAATTATTTCACCAATATCACGAGGCAAGCGCCCACTACATGTAGCAAGCGCCCACCCCTACGATTTAGGGGTTGAAAGGTAAGCGCCCGTGGGCGCTTGCTGCGTACTTTACGATAGCAGTGTTAATCCAACCACAGGATTTTCACCATTCTACCTTATGTTTGGAAGGAATGTACAAATTCCAATTGATCTGATGTATGGCAAATGTCCAACAGACGAAGATAAAGACTGTTCATCCACTGAGTATGCTATTAAGTTGGAAAACAGGCTGCGTCAGGCCTACTCCCTTGTTCGCACTAAACTAGGACATAAACTCGATCGTCAGAAGGATATCTACGACGAGAAGACTCATGGTAAGCCCTTTCACCCAGGTGATCTTGTATGGTTGTACTCAAAAGCAGTTCCCCGAGGAATGGGAAGAAAACTCCATCGTCCTTGGAAGGGTCCTTTTCGTATTGTGAAGAAATTTTCTGATTCAGTATATCGCCTTCAGAATACATGTTCTTCACGACATTGTCTAATAGTACACTTCGATCGACTCAAGCTCTGTCCTGAAGGAACTCGTTTGCCGACACTTCCACTGACATCAAAGCTTCGTCCTCGTCTGCAACATCCACCTTCTCTGCCTCCACCAGACACTCACCTCACTCCCATCGTAGATGACGACCCACCACCTCCTATCGAACCCCGTTATCCAAGATGCAATCGAGAACCTCCGGATCGCTATGTCCCTCGTTTTGTTCCTAGAGAAACTTAAATCCGGGACGGATTTCTATTTAATGGGGGGCTATGTAACACTGTTAATATTCTATTCTCTTATCTAAAACTGTGGTTGTTGTACTGTGTGTGATGTTTGTGTCTCTATTTGGACTAGGCGGTGAACCATTCAAGCTGTGGCTTGAACCCTCTTTCATGTAGACTTGAGTAATATATCACACTAACATTCTATTTTTGGTTGTATGTAAATAATCTATTTCTGGAGGAATTTGATCTTGTGCTGAAAGCCGATATAAGTAGGCTTGACTTTTGTTATAGTGGGCTGTTTTTACTCGAATGAATTGTTGTTGCTAAAACCATTAACTTTCAAAGTTGGGCACTGCTACACTCTCAACGAACTCTCATTGACATAACAAAATGACAGCAACCTTCTCAATAATCAACTTGAATTTTACTCTCTCGACATTTCAACTATATGCTTTAACCTTCATCAGGAATATTTGGTATTATTATTCCTGAAGAAGGCTAGAGCACTAGTCAAATCATCGATATAGAAAAATTCAAGTTGATTAATGAACAGGTCACTGTAATATAATGTGTAGCACTTTTGTTCAAGGAGCTGAAGTTTTGAGGCTATCGTGGACTTGATCCTTGATGCGAGAATTGTCCCCTTCAAATATTCTATACAATATTAGTAATGACTACTGGAGAAGTTCACTTAGATACACCTGAAAGCTCAGCACATAAGGAAAATATATATGGAGTAGGATTATGCTAGCTCTTCCAGCTGTACAACTATGCTTTATCCGGCATAAAGCCACTGGCACCTTGTCTATACCACAAAACTTGAAGCGATGGAAGAAAAGGCTGCCTCACAATGTGATCTGTACTCAACAAGTTACCTACTCCACTGCATATTCTGAATGACTGTCCTACTGTGTCACAAGGTAGATTCACATGAAAGCATTACTGTGCCTATTAATAGGTATGCCACCAATGCTATCACTAGGTGTGCACCATGCCTAACCTGTCCATCAAATGTCACGAAAATCCACCTGCAAATTTTGCATAATCATGCTAACAGAGAGTTAACAGACAAACAAACTGAGGTGAAAACATGAATTGATTTATCATGGCACGGAGCCAGTAATAGCCCACAAGAAACCCAACATTTGTCATTATCCTTCTCCCAAAGAGATACCACTCTTGGAATCAACCATTCCTCACAAGACTTACTCAGAGGAGGAAAACAAAGGAAAAAGGAAGTACTAAGTAAAACAGACAGCTTCAAGTCAGAAGACAGACTTGTTACTACAATTTCTCCTAATTGCTAATAATTCAAAATTACATCATCTGCTTTAAGCTACATTTCCACCTCCTACTTTAATAAGAAAGTAAGTTGCTTCGAATGAAAAAAGCTGCTACATCAATGATAAGACCATTATGACTTCTCTCTCTCCTAATTGTATACTTGTTCTAAGCCTTCCCCTGCTGAGATAATATAAATATTGTCTGCTGAAATCTTGCTGTTCAAGGGTATGTCTTTTCTTGTCTCTCATTTGTCAGTTCATGCGACAACAAACGATTATCTCCTCTAAAATTAGCAAGGTGAAATCAACGGGACGGCATCGCAGAGGACGGACCCCATCATAACTATCTCCTTTCCTTTCTAAAACTACACTTTTTCTATTCATGACGAACAACAACCCATTATGTTTGCGATTGACCCCACCCATCTCTGGTCGTTTGCTTCTAAATTCCAGATATAGCATTGCTGGAGGCTTTAGGCTTACAATGAAAAGCCTTATTGATTTCTTCATTCTTTCCTTCCTTCTCTATCTGTATGCTTGCTCACACTGATCATATTTCTCATTTAAGCACTATTCGAAGCAGTCTCCCACAAGCAAGCAGCATAAAACCTAAGCACTGAGTGTTATAATTTATAGCTCAGCCTTGAGCAAAGGTAGACTACCCATTCTAACATAATAACCTCATAAAAGTCGTATTAATACACTCAGCCAATTCAATATCATAAAACCTCCCTTTTCATCGCTCAGTGCACCATCTGACCCACAGAAATTATTGTCAAAAATTACCATCAATGTTTCACTAGTAGTGTATATATCTAGACACCATCAATTTAGCTGCAATTCTGGTCTCATTTTACCTTAGCAACCTATTGGTTATTGACTAGAGATTTTCCCTGCTTCTGTAGCTATGATTTGGGCATGCACTGATCTATTAAGTTAGCACTAAGTTGAAAAATGCCCTGAGACACACCAAAGTTGCTTGATAACATCTTCAAATTGCTATATGGCAGTTACACTAGTGAATGCTAATTATTCCAGTTGAAGGCCAGAGCTCCAAGCTGAAATATTGTGAGACAAATTTCATGTTGATTATCGAGAAAGTCATTTAGTTTATATAACATGTCAACTGAGAGTTCATTACAGATTGAGATATACATCATGTATGTCTGCAACTAAACTTATAGCAAATAAATAAATCCATTCAGGACTACTCCTTTCTCAAGAGCAACAGGATTGAGTATGATTCCTGGTAAGCATTTCTTTTCAGCTGAGAGACTTCCAAAATTACCAGTAAGGGCCTAACTCACCATTCATGAAAGTAGTTGTGATTGTCCTAAATTCTAAGAAAATTCATCTAACTTCCTCATCCCATCAAAGCATTGTATTGTGACTAATGATGAAGGCTAGATGTCTAGGAAAGACATCGATTGAATAAATTCAAGTTGATTATTGAGAAAATCACTGAAAAGTATCTAAATTATGTCAACTGAGAGTTTGCTGAGAGAAAATTTCTTGGGCATATACAGGTGACAGTTAGCACTTAACGTACACCTTAAAATATTTTTGTGATTGATGTCCAAGTTGGCACCTCATGCACTTATGGTAGTCAGGTAATGAAAACAAAGAAGCAACACTTATTTTGTCTAGACTCCACCTATAGATTCAAATCCCATGACTGCAGCCATGTAGATTGTTTGTTACTCCCATGTGTGATCGTGTTTAACTACACACGTTCCACTTCCCATTCCTCGACCTCTGCCACTTTCGGCTCTTCTTTTACCTCTACCTCCTCACCCATCATCACCTCTTCAAAATCCCGCCTCTTCTTTCTCACATTCTCCAATAGATTTGAGGAGGGAGTTGGTAGTATTGATGCTCTCAGGAGAGAAATTGATTGGCTGCAAAGTCTAACCGCATCCACCAAATCTCCAATAGTATTTTGCCATAATGATTTGCTCATCGCTAATTTTTTTTTGATGAGCCAACAGGTGAGAATAGGTACTCTAATCTGGAAAAGTTTATGAGAGTATATTTGAGGGTGAAGGGGAGAGACTATATTTACAAGTGTATTAAAACCTCCCCAATATTAATAAAACCAGTGAATAGTTGACATTACGTGCCTGTTTATCCCATGTTATGTTTGTGCAAAGCAGTGTCACATAATCACATTAACTATATTTGGGAGTGCATCAGCACTACCTAAATTGCCTATTTCAAAATGGTGGATGGCAAAAAAAGCCCCCAAAAACACCAAAGCTAACAAGCTCAGCTAAAACTAATATTGGCAGCTTCATAGCCATCTAAATGGTGGTTTCACCTTATATCAGCTCTGACTCGTGCTAAGGTCATAAACTGGCTGACCAAAAAATTGCGTCAAAAAACTCCTTCAAATTCATATTCAAGATCATTGTGTATATATATATTTCTATATATATATTATATATTTCTATTATTATATATATTTCTATGTACTTTTTATATGTATATATATTTTCACTCACGGAACTTGCACACAAGAGCATAAAAGTATTTAGAAGCAAAAACAAATCGAGCTCCCTGTTACTGCAGTAGTGACTGTCAGATATATTCTCCAAGGCTAGAGTGTGCTTGGGTTGCAATGTCAGAGTAGAAGTTCATAAATCTCTTGATTAGTTCACATAATACACATTGAACATGATTTGGCACGGATTTCGTGAACTCTTAGAAGCAATACTATGTGATACAACATCATGCAATGGGGTACAAAGTTCTATTCACATATTGTGGCGTAGAATTGTATTGATGCATGGGCTACATTTAACACTTTCACTGGTACAGTGGACTCCCTCTAATAGAGCACCCCATAATAGAGAACTCCCCTTATTAGAGCAGAAACCTCTGGGACGGAATCATTTTGTCACTTTATGTACGAACTTTCACCCTTTAATAGAGCAGCCTCTCCCCTTAATAGAGCAGCTGCTGCTTTTCTTGTGTAGTGCAGCTGCTTTTCTTGTGGATGCAATGGAGACTGAGTTCCCAGACCCAGCTACTCTCCATCAAGAACCACCTGAAGGAACAAGGAGAAGAACCTGCACAAGGAGCCCAAGGGGAAGAGGTCCAAAGATGGTGGTCACCTCCAGCAACCACATCTAGGCCCAAAAAAGTCCGGAAAGACTTGTCAGTCAAAGAAAAGAAGGATCTCCTAGAGGCTTACAATGCTCTTCCTAAGGTAAAGGATTTAAGTTCTTTGGGATTGTGCCTGTACACTGCATGTTCATTCCTTTACAGTTGTCTCAATCTCAAGCAGCAGAAAGATTTGGCATCCCAAGATCTACCCTTGGCAAACTCCTCAAACAGCAGGACAGCATCAAGGACAACCAGGTGTAGGAGGAAGGAAACGACAATGTTCTACGAAAGATCCTGCTCTCAATTCTGCCATGCTTCAGTGGATTAGTGCTGCATGTGAGAAGAATGCTCCTTTATCGGGACCTCTGGTCAAACAGAAAGCACAAGAGATGGCACAAATGTTAGGGAACAATTCTTTCAAGGCATCTGAGGGCTGGCTTTCCAAATTTAAGAAGAGGGAGGGCTTGTGCCACAAAAAGCTCCATGAGAGGACAGGCAGCAGATGTGATTGACCAGCAAAATTGGACGGAGACTGTCTGGCCTTCCCTACAAGAGAGATTCCCTGCTGAGGACATTTGGAACTGTGACGAGTCAGGGTTCTTCTACAGAGCTTTACCTAATTCCACCTTGACTTTCAAGACTGACACACGGAAGGGAGGAAAGAAGTCCAAGGAACGTGTAACAAACCTGTTCTGCTGCTCTATGACAGGGAAGAAGAAGAAACTCTATGTGATTGGAAAAAGCAAGAATCCAAGATGCTTCAAGAACACAGTGCTCCATGTTGAAATGACGCAAATTCTTCAGCTTGGATGACTGCACTCTTTTTCTCAGACTGGCTCAAACACTGGGATAAAGACCTGAGGAGGAGGAGGAAGAAGATCCTGTTGTTGTCCGACAATTGCACTGCCCATCCTCATGATGTTGAACTCACAAACATTGAAGTTGCCTTTATCCCACCCAACACCACGTCTATTCTACAGCCTATGGATCAGGGAATCATTGCTGCTGCTAAGAAACATTATCGTCGGGATATGATGCACACTGTTCTCCGGGAATTGGACTCTTTTCTGACAGAGCTACTGCTTCAGATCTAGCCAAAAAGATTACTCTTCTCAATGCAATTCATCTTCTTGTGTCTGCTTGGAATCATGTCAAAGAGGAGACAATTTGGAATTGCTGGCGCCACTCTGGTCTCAGGAAAGAAGAAGAGGAGGAAGAGGAAGCTGCAGCCGAATTTTCAATGGGTGACATTCCTATGGAACAAGATGCTTTTGAGACATGGGCTGACTCTGATGCTCTCATTGTGCAGCCTTTAACAGACGAGGCAATTGTCCAGGATGTCCTAGCCTCTTTTTCGGCAGCAGCAGCAGATGAGAAAGAAGATGAGGAAGAAGAAGACGAGATCCGTACTCCAACTGTCTCCGAGATGAAGGCAGCCATGTCAGTACTGCACAGAGGTCTTCTAGGTCGAAATTATGACTTTGCAAAGCTGGCAGAGTTTAGAGAGATGTGGATAAGACCATTGGTGTACCTCTCTTAAGCGGCAACGCAGGTCTAGGGACACTGTTGTTGTTGTTCTTTCTGTTCTGTGATTTTGGATTTTGGTTTGAAATTTTGCTCTCAACCCATTAAAGGCCCCCCCCCCCCCCCCCCCCCATTGGAAACTTGGAAATCGTTGGCTTAGGATATGTCAGTGACTTATCTGGGTCATTATTAAATGTCCAATTCAAAGACATCAGTCTACGTCTGCGCAGCAGGTCATTGGACGTGTTCACGTCTTGTTTTACGAGACATCCCTTAATAGAGCACTCCCCTTAATAGAGCCATTTCAGCCGGTCCCAATGTCGCTCTATTATAGAGAGTCCACTGTATATTTATTTCAAAATCAAAATTAACACAACCTATGTGAAGATTTGCCTTGCTAGTCCCTAGCAACCATTCAACATGTGATAGCATTTGTATTGACCAAGATTGTGGTCAGTGTTTGTTGCCATAGAAACATACCACAAAACTGCATTGAAGTGAATTTCATTTCAAATTGGTAAATTCTTGTTTTGATGTGTGTTTGTTTAGCCAGTAAAAATAATAAGCTACCTTTATATATAAAAGCAATTTTTATCATAATATTATAGGTGTTTTTATCATTATGAAAGGAAAAATACAAGATCTACCATGAAAACTTTAATACCGTAGGCAACAATTTTGAAACAGTGTTCAGGAGACTCTAAAACAAAGTGCCCTTATCACAGGAAAGACTGTTTTGAATAAATTATGTCTTCATAATAATCAAACATATTACTTTACATGTACAGTGTACAAGAATTTGATATTTTGATCTGAATTATAACATTCCAGATGTGTGAATACATATATACATGCTAATACATGACAGTCACAATGAATCACATGACATATACAGCACATATAACACAGAGAGAAAATACCATGCAGAAACCAATAAATGCAACAAACAACAATAGATTGAAGCAAAACACAAGAAAACTACAGGTTGAAGTTACCATAGTGTGATGTTTGAAGTCCCTCATTGTGACACACAGTGGCAGTGATAAAAAATTGCTTAAATTAACATTTTTCCATGTACTATCCGCGACAAGGAAGCTAAAACAGCATTTGCAGTTCATCTCTGCTTAGTCACTGCACAGCTAAACTCACTGTCAATGCCTTCTTCATCGCTAGCACTCTAATCTTCATCCAAATCATCAGCTCAAGTGAGAGTGTTAGGCTTGCTTGAAGGTAAGTCAGGCCAGACTACTTTTCCAATCAATAGCAGAGCTCTAGGGTCAATACTGGTCTGGCCAAGGTAAGGTAAGATGCCATCACCTTCTTTATCACTGCTTTACCCCTCGCACAGTCAAATCATGGTCCAGAACCCGAGTAAGCATGTTGTCCGAGGGTAGTCAACCAGACATCTTGATCACGGTGAAACAGCTGTTCGAATTCTGAACGGTCAATGTTTTTTAATATTATTCCCTTAGTTACCAAACATTTATAGTCTTTATATTCAGTAGGCAAGTAGAGCAAAAATTTTAAACTCTGTTGGACCCTTGATTTTTTATCGATTTTTTAAATTCAATTAATAGCTTTTGGCATATATATATATATATATATATATATTCGTTTACACCAGTGAATGGGTTAACATGTGCATCACTATGGTAACAGGATTTGGGTTACATTTAACATGTGCATCCAAATGCTGACAAGTGAGGTTCACCTGCTGGACTATGAGTATGGTGGTCCTAACTTTCTTCCCTTCGACTTCACTGACTATTTCTGTGCATTTGCAGGTGAATACGGGTGAGGCTTCTTATCCAATATGAGAAAGGGTGGCTCCTTAAATGTGCTGTCTTTACTTGCTCAGGTGCAGGTGAGAAAATGAACTATGACCTCTATCCTGACGAAAAGAAATGGCTACACCAATACCTCAAGAAGAGAATAGAGATATTGGCCAGTGAGGAAGAACGCATTGGTTATGTGGAGTGATGATGCAGGGTTTTTCCCCTTGATGATCCTTACCTATGTAGTACTGGGAATGTTTGGTCATGTGAGGTGGCTATTGTGAATGTTTCTGGTAATCCTTACCTTCCGTAGCAGTGCGAATTTCTCAGATGACCTTTAATCTCACCTGCTGATACTGTGAATGTCTCTGATGATCCTTACCTTGTATAGCTGTGTGAATTTCTCACATAACCTTTAACCTCATCCTCAGATAATTATTGTTAATGTCAAAAGTCACTGTTACTACATGCAGGTTGAGGAAATGCCTACTGTGATGACCTTTACACTGTGAGGGATGCAAACGGCAGTTGCCCTCACTAGGTATATTCTATTTCAAATTGGTACCATCCCGCAAAAAAGTAATACTCATACATCAGCTAAAACTCATACTAGGTAGCTCCTTAACTGCTTAAACAGTGGCTTTGGCTGATATTAGCTCCTAAATGATCCTCAAGGTGTCTTGGATCCCTCACTAAGTTAGTAAACAAGCATACATACCCAAAAAATAAGTGTGAAAGAACCATGAAATCCACCTCAAAGTTTGTTTCCATGTATATATTGTTTCCATGTATATAACACTTTTTGACCTTATGAGTTATGTGCAATTGGTCCATTCATAAAATCATTAGTTAATACTATAGTATTCCTAGTGTTCCAATGCATGTCCATAACCACTCTGTTCTCTCATTGGTAGCAGTAGATGACAGGCATTTGGTTCAGCTGTTAGGTTTGTGGAGTTCTAAATCCTGAGAAACTCTTTACCAAGTCCAAAGGACACCATAGCTTGTCATGTACGAAAATCATCTGCTGTTTAGTTGGTGGGGTTTTCCTGTGCAACTGTTACCGCATCCTTGTAGAAGGCTATGGAAGTCTCTACAGCAAGAATAACACAAGATATAGTGTGTGCTGAGTTTTGTGTAGTGGAAAACATGGCATTCATGGGTACATTCACAATTCCATGAAGACATAGCATGTGCTGATATATGTATTGTCCAACAGCAATAAAGCTCTGAGTTGGAATTTTTTGACCTCTATGTTCTCTACTACAATTTAGCTACAGAGACAGGAAACAAAACAACTTTAAATGAGTTTTGTTTTATATATTTCACTTCTTATTCGCTGATGAAGGCCCGAGCATCTGGCAAGACATGAAGTGAGCACATTTAAGTTGATTATCAAGAAATTCATGGTAAAGAATGTAATTAATATTGGATTGAGATTTTAAGAGAGCAAGACAGTTCCCCATGTAGACCAATACCAGTTCAACCATTATGTACACTGATACGGAACTTCCACTATACAGGCTGTGTATATGGTTAAATGGTAAAGAGTCATCTAACTGGTTATGGTCAAGCGGGTAGTAGTCCTTTTCCTTCCTTTTTTAACAGGTCAATCCAGTAATGTTGTTTTTAAAACATTTCTCTACAGTATGTTTATTGCCTATTATAGTTATATTGTAATGTTATTAACTTGCTCCAATGTAACTAATGAAGATGAGTTGTATAGCAACCTGGAGGCGAAGGTTGAGGCTCTATATAATGAGGTCAACATATTTCCACTGGTGAGTTTGCTTTGTGTGTAGTGATTACCTACTGCATCTAGATCCTATAGCAATTCTGTCTAATATTCACTTTTCAGTGTGCAAAATGTGATGGGTTCATAAAATGAGTAATTAATTATAAAATAGTTGTAATAATAATGCGAACAAATTATTTTCTTCGACCTGTACTCGTGGGCTGTATCCCTCAATGAACTCTCAGTTGACATAATAACATTACAATAACCTTCTCAATAATCAGCTTGAAATCCTTAACTTCATCTCATTATTCCAGATGAAGGCTAGACCCCATCTAGTCGAAACGTCGAGAGAATAGAATTTGAAGCTGATTATTGAGAAGGTTATTGTAATATTTGTCTATCTTTTGTCATATGTCCATACCATTACCGGCAGATTGTGGTAGCTTAATTACATCTGTTGGTTAGAGATTAAGGAGGAGTTGTGACTAGCAATGTTCAACTCTACTCATAATTTTTTTTACAGGCTTCTCTCTTGTTCTGGACTCTGTGGGGATTGATACAAGCTCATTATTCCCTCATACATTCTACTAAATCTCGTAAGCCATAGTCATCAATAATCAGATTCAGTGTTTGCATATGACTACCCTAGCAGATGTACCCAGTGTTGCTCTAGTTAATAAAGAATAATGTAGCTAGATACAGAACCGATAGTTTACGTGTAGCTAGATACAGAATCTATCATCTAGTTGTAGATAGACACAGAACCACTAATCTAAATGTAGCTAGATACAGAACCTATAGTTTATGTATAGCTTGAGGTGTAGCTAGGTACAGATAGACTTGGTGTATCTAAATACCGAACCAATTTGTCTAGATGTAGCTAGTTAGGTACAGACCTCTAGTCTAGTTGTTGCTAGACCCAAAAACTCTAATCTAGCTGCAGCTAGATATAGTCTAGGTATAGCTATACAGAGAACCTAGAGTCTAGGAGTAGATATATACAGAAACTATAGCTGAGGTTAGTTAGTTAGAGAACCTATAGTGTAGGTGAAATACAGAACCATAGTCTAAATGTAGCTAGATACAGAACTATGGTAATTTGTCTTGAGTAAAAAAAAATTGTGAGACACTCATAATAGCTTTCCTAACCTCATAAACAGATGCCAGCAAGCTAGGAAGAATTTTAAGTTTGGTTATAACCTTCAAAATTTTGGTCCTGTGCTTTGGTTGCTTTATTAATATGATAATCCAGCTATTAGAGCACTATGAATAGAGACAGTGTTTAGTTCAAAGGCAAGGAATTGCAATGCAGTGCAGAGTGTATGTTTATATGCACACATCATTGTATGGCATTCATGTCAGTAATACATCTACTGCTTGATGGTATCATACCAATTGTATTCCCTTAGCCATATCCCTAGGCCCTTCCTTTGTCCTAAGCCTAGCCACTCTCTTTGTGATAACCCTAACCACTCCACTTTCCTGACTCAAGCCACTCCCTTTGCCCTAACCTTAGTCTCCCTTTGCCCTAACCCTAGCCACTGCCTTTTCCCGAACCCTAATCACTCCCTTGGCACTAATTCTAGACACTCGCTTTGCCCTAACCCTAGCCATTGCCATGGCCCTAACCTTAGCCATTACTCTCGCATTAACTCTATGGTCCTAAATCTAGGCATTGCCCTGCCCTAGCACTGGCCATTGCCTGGACTTAACCCTAGCCATATCCCTGACACTAATTCCAGCTATAGAGTTGTCTAACCTTAGTCATTGACCTGCTCCTAACCCTAGCTATTGCCTTGGCCCGAACCTTAGCAATTACCCTTACCATAGCCATTGCCTTGTCTCTAACTATAGGTTTGCCATGGACGAAACCCTAACTATTGCCCGGGCCTTAACCATAGCCATTGCCCTTAACCCTAGCCATTGTTCTGGTCCTAACCCTTGTCATTGCCCTGACCCTAACCCAAGCCATTGCCCTGGATTCGCCCTAACCATTGCCCTGCTTAATCCAGTACTCTGCAGTATAGAAAGTTTTAGTTACATTGTTACACAGTGGTGTGAGTTGTTTCCTAGATATATCAGAAACTAATGGAAGTTGTTATATTTGAGCTCTCTTCCTCTGTTGAGAACTTTCACTGGCCTGTTCTATAGGTGTAGAACTTCTTTTGCTGCTCTCAGAGGTTATCCTTCTGTTGTTGCCATCAGTTATAATTATTATCATAGTATTAAAATCACCTTCTCAATAATCAACTCTCAAATTTTATTCACTCGATGTTTCAACTAGATGCTCTAGTCGTCATTATTCCTATAGACTAATCTAGTCGAAACCTCGAGTGAATAAAATTTGAAGTTGATTATTCAGAAGATGATTTTAATGTTATTATGTCAACTGAGAGTTCATTGAGAGATTATCATAGTAGGTTAACTTTTACTACTAAGTAAAGGCTCATTAGAAATGTACTATAGTGTAGGTAGAATATGTAAAATGTTGGGGTTATAGCAAGAGTGAGTTAACAGTTTTATTACTTTTTACTACCTGGAAACAATAGCTTGTGACGACCCTCAATATTCTAAGTTTCACACGAGTCATTTACAAAAAAAATTAAATCAACTCCAAAGCTTGAATGGTCCTGAGCAGACTGCTGTGAGTGTTCAAACAAAGTTGACATCAATGGTGACAATAAGGAAAACATGTCTTCTTTGTGATAATGGTGATAATGTAACTTCAATTCACTGTCATCAAATGATATTCTGCAAAGGAAACAGGATTCAATCATGATTATCATATGAGGATATGTTCCACAGTGCAGAGCAAATGCAAACAGTTTATCAATAAGAGAACAATCCTTGCAAGGCCTCCTTGTCAAAATGTATTACGAAAATTCACTCAAGTTGATATCGTGAAACATTCATAATCTCCATGCCTCCTGTTCTGATAACTGGTACTCTTATCTTTTAGATGGTTTGACTTTCTCTCTTTAAATGCCATCCATGCCCCTTACTCAGAGAATCCATTATAGCACATGTCTGTCAGTTAAGCACATTACCATAACTTTCATCATGAATTTGTCATTTGTCCCTCCCAAAGCTTCAGAAATGTATAATACATGTACTATACTTGTTGGTTAAAAAATAAACCTCACTGTTGTTGTGGTTGTAAGATGACCTTGTAGACCCGTGAATTGATGGTCACTCCATAAAAGCATTACTTTCATCCCAAATGACACAGGCTGTCCAAAAATTTAAATTTATGAGGCTTGAAATTAGGGAGGTCAAAGTAAAACCTAACATACTCAGCAGTCTGCAGTGGTTCATCAGAGAATGGTAGCTGCACTAGGGGAGATGGTTGCTCTGAGTTCTCTGATGATTTCAAAGCATCTGTTTATAGGTCAATAAAATATTAACTCCTTCAGATCAGTCTGTTTCCCTGGTTGGACTTGTGCCACTATAAAAAGCAATGAATATATCCGTACAAGCATCTTAGTCTGAAGAAAAAGCTGAAGCAAGCAAAAATATAGAATTTCATCTGCAGCCATAACTTCACCTCCTGTTTCATTCCAGGCCCATTTCTCTCCTTCTGTTTGGACTTTGCATGTTATATATACTGGAGTGGACAAGGTACAAGATAGGTAGCCCATCAGGATTAGTATCAAGTGTAGCTGGCTTCCTAGAATCAAGGTGACTGTACCAGATAGATCGGTCAAAATATTTTTACAGTCATCCACTTCTTGCCCAGGCCTAACATCACCAATCACTTCTCTTTTTGTAAGCTTAGGTATTCTACAGAAACTGACATTCCTGCCCCTCTCAAGTATTTTCCAACAACCAAGGACAGTAAAATCAACTCTCAGTTGATAGTGTAGAAACAATGCCTTTCTCATGAATCTCAGCATCTCATTATTCCTGATGATGGCTAGAACTTCTAACCATAACATCAAGTGAATTAATTCAAGTTCATTATCGAGAAAGTCTTTCTAAGAACAATAAGCATAGTCATTGTGAAGAATAGCAAGCTGTAGACCAGTTAAGATTGTCATGTGATGGTAGACTAGCTATAATTGTCATGGATGATAGACCAGCTAGGCTTGTCATGTGAGACCAGCTAGGATTGTCAAGCGATGGATGGACCAGCTAGGAATTTCATGTGATGAATGTACCAGTTAGGATTGTCATGTGATGGATAGACCAGCCAGGATTGTCATGTGATGGTAGACCAGTTAGAATTGTCATGCGATGGATGGACCAGCTAGGAATGTCATTTTACCAGCTAGGATTGTCATGTGATGGATAGACCAGCTAGGATTGTCATGTAATGGATGGTGCTTAGATTTTAAAAAATACATTAGAGGACCTGAATAAAGTAATCATCCTATATTATGCACTATTGCTCTGTACATGCATGAAGTATAGTGGAGTAATCAGGGGTGCAAATGCTCAATGACATATTCTGGAATAATTGCAAAGTGAAACCAGAATAAAGTCATAGCACATGTACACCCTCAAGTACTCCTCCATCTTTCACAATCACGTGCCATTAGATCATTAATGATTCATTTCCACCACAAAAAAGGTTCTTTTTTCACCCAGGTTTGTTTGTCTGTCTGTTAGTAGAATTACACAAAAATTTAAAATTTTCACGAACTTTTATAGAGTTAAGCGTAGGTTAAATTAAGTACCTAACCATTTTTATGGTTTTGTGATCTGATTTTAACTGTTGCTAGTAGCTATTGTGGTTAGAAACAGCACGGACTTGTCATTGTTGGCAATTTCATTTAGAGATATATCTGCCATGGCATTTTTCACATTGGCAACAACAGCCAACCAGTTATGCAACAGGGTACTATTGCCAAAGAAGTGATGGAGGTTTGAAGTCTCTGATTGCTCTTGTTAATTATGGCATTATCATTATGTTATTTTTAGTAATTGCTTTCTATTATGTTATTATACAAATACACTGTCTTTGTTTCAGGTATTCCACTGTGAAGTTTAAGGGAAGAAAGGAAAGCTTTAGCTTCTTATACGGAATAAAGAAATTCACAGATTCAGTTTAAACTTCTGCTATCCCATAACCAACACATTATTGATAAGTCTTACATTGTATTTTATATATATATATACTGTAGCCAGGACACTTGTTCTAGCCCCATACACTCTGTAGTAAGGACACCCTCTATAGCTAGGTGTCCCATAATAATTTGGGATACTATGTATATATAATTATATGTACCATTTGATATGCCATATTAACAGTTATTTTTTCAGACTGAAATACATCAACTGATTTGTTGCTTTTTATCATAATTGCTGAAACTTATTTACCACAGTATTAACTTTGAGACACAAGGACCACTGTTGCTATTGCCACTACATCTTATCCATATCAAACTCTCTCAGCGTGTACCATTCATTCCAACAGGTAACAATTGCCTTGAAGTCAGAGCCGCTTGATGACTATCTCATCCATAAGCAAGCATGTAAGAAAGTTGTAGAGAACAATGACTTATACGTACAGTTCTCCCTTCTAGACAAGCAACATTTACAGAGCAGCTTTGAAGCTCCACATTTTGGGAATTGAAGGTTGCACAAATAACTATAATATTATACAACAACTACTAAGCACAAGTCAAGTGGAGTCACATTATATCCCAGCATTTCCTCTCAGCAAATATACAGGAAACTGGTCAGGAATTTATGGTGGGACCTCTCATCACACGTGAATGCTTCCTTTAATGTTGTCAGGAAACTGTGGACTAATGACAAATAGCTTCTATTCCTTATCGTGCAGTGGAATGGTTTAGGGAAAGGTAGGGGGGTGCAAGGAGGTAGGTGGTAGATTACATTTAGCTCCATCCACAAGTTTCACTTTTTCCTGAAATGACTTCTGAGAACATATTTAGCATAAAATCATACACCTTGATCATCTCATCCAAATTCACTGTCAATATGTACCCCCCTCCCCACCCACCCCCAAACACACACATGCACACACATTGAAAGCAATCCTTCCCTCTCACCACTTCCCTTTTGAATCCATGTTGTCTCGACTACTTATGATCCACCCAACTAAAATGAATGAATGACACCATCATTACTCATAGAACCTTTGCCTTCTCATCCATACTTACACTAATCCTACCTCAACCACAAATTTATATAGGACTTCCTTCCAACCTCTAATTTCCTATACCTTTATATCAGGATCAAGGATCTATTGGCAGTGTGATATCGAAAAGATTCAGACACTGATGGTGGAATGCAAGCAGAAAGTCAGCTATCCAACTAGACAATCATCTCAGAGACCTGGGATTGAAGTACATCAAAGGGTGCAAAACTCCACTCATTGTGATGAAAACTTTCACAGTGGGTTGCATCTCAGCATTTAGCTAAGGTCTAGATAGAGGTAGGGAAGCACAGGTTACACCACATAGTAGCAATGGTGAACAATGCCCCAGAAAAAATATTATTGGGTATACATCGGACATTATGAGGTATCTATTAGAGCTAGAAGTTCAACAAATGCAGGCCAAAGAGGAGCTGAAGATGAAGGCCAAAGAGGAACTGAAGCAGCCAACAATAAGATGCATGAGCTAACTTTAATCACAATGGATCAGGCTGCATACCAGGCAGAAGAGGAATGGGCTGACACAGAGCTCAGTGCTAAGTTAGGTGCCATGCCGTTTCAATTTAGTTACGAAATGTTTGGGGATGAGGAAGTCAGGGAGGTTGAAATACAAGCAACACAGGACAGTGAGCCCAAAGATATCCCTATCCCCGAGCTTCAGGAAGAAGCTTCGGACAAGCTTAAGCTGTGTAGTCAGCAAGAAGAGGATACAACCCTAGCCAAAATCCAGCAGTTAGCCAAGGATAGGAAGGAGGGATATATTTGGAAGAACAAAGTGCTGGTGCACAGAATGGAAAGGGCGGACGACACCATGAGTGAGAGGGTGGTTGTACCGATAGAGAGGAGGAAAGGTATCCTAAAGATGGCACACTCCAACAAACTAGGTCATTTTTCCTACAAAAAGACAGTAGCAGCCATGGCCAGACTGTATCCCTGGCCTGGTATTTCTAAAGACACCAAAGCCTGGGGTAGATCATGCCCAGAATGCCGAAAGGCAGCTAGAAAAACTTCTCACATAGCTCCTCTCTGTCCCCTCCCTGTTCACTACCCCCTTTGGCTTTTGACCTTGTAGGTCCCTTGCCCAAGGCCAAGTCTGACAACCTTACATGTGTGTGCCTTGCATCTAAATACCCTGAGGCAGTCACATTATGCAGGGTAGATGCGGAGACAGTTGCAGAGGCCTTGATGGAGATCTTCTCCAGGACAGAATTACCAGAGGAAATATTGACAGACCAAAGTTCTGTCTTCATGGGGCGCCTCACCAAACAGCTGCACCAATTCCTTGATGTCAAACAGCTGAGGACATCTCCGTACCACCTACAAACGGATGGCTGCCTCGAACGCTGGCACTGGTCGTTAAAGAAAATGCTGAGTAAATGTAGTGAGCATAAGAAGAATGGGATAACATTGAAGTACTTCTTATTCGCTTATAGTAGCGCTCCCCGTGCAATTACCGGGTTCTCTCCATTTGAGGTAGTATTGGGTAGGCCAATCAAAGGACCACTGGATGTGGTGAAAGAAGGTTGGCTGAGTGGGGAGATGGACCAGAAGTCTGTAGTAGAATGGGTAGACCATTGGAGAGAAGCTGATAGAGATGAGACAGGTAGTGGTGGAAAGAGAGAAGTCAGCCATAGCATCCATGAAGGCCCAGTATGATAAAAAGGCATGAGGTCATGAAATTGATGTAGGCATGCTAGTCTTGGTCAGAACCCCTAACCTGAGCGGAAAGTTAGACGACCTGTGGGATGGCCCCTTTGAGATAACCAGGAAAGTTATCTCTCTTATATATGAACTAGCCATACCTGAAAGAAGAGAATAGTGCATATCAACATGTTAAAGGCCTGGAACCCTCCTGATGCTTCACTACTAGGTATGGTAGTGGCAGAAGAGGAAGACGAGGGCCAGGAGCAGGGTAAAGTACTTACAGAGCTGCCAGCTCTGACAGCCAGGCAGAATAGTGAGGTGAGAGTCTTGCTAGCCAAATATAATGAAGTAGTAAGTCAGGAGGTTGGTAGAGCCAGGGATATATGTCATGAATTGATACTGACAACGAGAAGCCCATCAGGACATGCCCATATAGGTTAGCTCTGGCATGGAGGGGGGACCAGCTAAGGGAGGAGGTCCTGGTGTTACAAGAGTCTGTCACAGTGGTGCCATCCCCAGCCCTTGGTCCTCATCCGTGGTCCCAGTTCATAAGTCTGATGGCACTGTTCACCTGTGCATTGATTTTAGAAAGGTTAACCACATCACAAAATCAGACCCCTATTTAATGCCCTGCATAGACGAGATGATCGACCAGCTTGGGGAAGCCCATTATTTGTCAGTTAGATCTCAACAAAGGTTTTTACCAAATTCCCCTGGCCCAAGTAGATCAGGAAAAGACAGGCTTTTGCACGCCTTTGGATTGAGGAATGCCACGGCATCTTTCCAAAGGATGGATGGACACAGTCCTAGACGACATCCAAGATTTTAGTGGTGCATATATGGACGATATTATCTTATTTAGTGAGACCTCGGAAGACTACGTGGCACACATCAAATGTGTGCTAAACAGACTAAGGAAGGCTGGACTAACTGCCAAGCCGGTGCGGGTCAGCATCCCTTACCTTTCTGGGACACACCGTGGGAATAGGCAAGGTGTCCACACCAGACCACAGGGTGGAAGCGATCAGAAACTATGTGAGACCTATAACCCAAAAGGACATACAATTCTTCCTGGGGACGAAAAGATACTATAGGAAATTTATCCCTAATTATGCCCACAAGTCCATAGAACTCACCAACGTGATGCGGAAGAGCGAAGCTAATGTTGTATGTTGGTCTACTGCTATGATTTTATTATCTATGCCATACCCTTTGCCCGAGTGTCCTCCCTTACCATTCCCACACGCACAGACACATTTATCCTACAGACAGACGCATCCACTAAGGGGATTGTTAGTGTTCTGAGTGTGGTGAGGTGGAAGATGAAGAATTGCCAGTGGGAGAAAGCTGCATCCAGCAGAGACAAGGTACTCTGTCATGGAGATCGAACGTTTGGCAATCATATGAAGCATCCAGCACTTTGGTGTTTACCTGGTGAGGAAGCCTTCGCTATTTAACCAACCACAAGGCTTTAACACATCTCCACTCTTCAACTCACCTCAACGGCAGATTCACACGGTGGGCATTACTGCTAACCCTATCTCTTCATCACCCGCTATCGTCCTGGCCCGAAGAATGGTAATGCCGACGGACTCTCTCGTCAGGCTTGGTATGGAGAGCAGGAAGAAGGAAAAGAATGGCAACAACCTTTTCAAGGAAGGGGTGATGTCAGGCTCAGCCCTGACTGGCCGTACCTACAAAGATCAAACTATAAATTGAATTTATTAAATAGAGCTAGATAGAATTTATAAATAGAGCTAGAACTCATGCCGCTCTACAAAGATCAAATTATAAATAGAATTTATAAATAGAGCTAGATAGAATTTATAAATAGAGCTAGCTTACGATCTCAGATTAATCAACACATAGGACAATCACAACTCATGACGTCAGACTATCAACACATAGGACAATCATGAAATCATCTAACACTCTTAGATAAATCCTGTAGGGATATACAGTAATTCTACTACTCTCACACTGTTATCAACACCATAAGCTGTGAAAGCCTGGCTGCAAAGGTATTAAACACCTCTGCAGTTCAGGCTTGGGCACTCTCATCCTATCTTCATATTGTGCTACTCGTTGTTGTTTTAATATTATAAGCTACTTAATTAAGATCTAAAACTCTTTTGTCAAGCTTGGGGGTTAGCTAGAAGAAGTTAGGAAGAGACTCTAGTGGCAGCGAATTACCAAGGTTGGTATCTGTTAAGTCTCTTGTGGTTGGATCTAACACACCTAGCCATATTGCTGCTGGGCATCAGCCAAGAAAAGTCATCATTTATCAAACACATAAAAAGGCAGGAAACAAAAATGCTGGGTAAGTTGTTTAAGCTCCCCAAGCTATGCTTTGCAAACATGATGACACTCCAACAACAACCAGCTACGAAAACCTTCATGGGTACACTAATGCTACCTATTAAGCTTAGCCGTTACGTCAGAATTTCCTAGCGTCAAAATGTCGTCTGATGTTATGGCAGAAAAACTACTACGCACGCAGAGCGGATGCTTTCATTTTCATCTTTTTTTATCCAGCCGACTGCCAGACGCTCGTCAGCAAGAATTCACATCCAACACCGTCAGCAGTTTAGAGTTAATTTTACTACTAGGGATTTGCAAAACTTAAAACTGATGAAGTTGGAGGAATCAGAGCAATACTTTGGAGTGAGATTCTGGCACCCAGCATGGCTACAAATTTTTGCCCGAATGTGAAGTTCTTTACATTCCTTCTCTTTATTGAAGGACTTGTGGAAGGTGCTCTAGTGAATGGTACATAAATTAAGTTAGATAAGTTTTGTAAGTCTAGAGTTGACATAATTATAGCCAAGGTGGTATAGCAACTTTCCACTCACCCTCTCCCCTTTTTTCAATAACATAGTAATATATACACAACACACACACACACACACACATGCACACAACACACTCACACACACAAACAAAAAATATCCTAGGCTGTGGTGACTAATTTATTTGCTATCTCAGTGCCTGTTTTCTTTCTGTTTACACAAGTGCTTCACTCATCCATAATTTTCTTGAAAAAATCTAGTTTTGCTTGTCTCTCCTATTCGCTGCATTTTTGCTTTGTTTTCCTTATTGCTATGACCAACTTGGTATATATGTTTTCTGCTATTGTTCTAATTGTTGTTGGAGCTTAAAGTGTTCGCCACCCCTGGATGTGTCAATGGATTTTGGCATATTTTTCTAAATGAACCATTTGGATTCCGTTGTCCCACATGCCTTTTAGTACGTATCAATAAAAACACATTTGCAATTTGCTCAGCATCTGAGGTATTTAAGTATTTAAGTGCTGAATGCGTGAGTGATCAAAAAATTTAAGCTGCAATTGGTTTTGGAGATACTCTAGATAAAGCCACTTGTAATCATGACAACAATCTTAATACCAGTAGCAAGACAAAGACTAGCAGGTGGCACACATAACCAAGATTCTGTTTTATCCAAGAATACTGAATTATGTTGGCCTATCGGTATCTGATTCAAAACCTATGATATTTTGACAGTGGAATTTTTTTGTGTGTGTCAGAGCTTCAATGTGCTGAAAGAGACTTTGACCATTACCAATATTACAAGGCATGTCCAAAAATATTGTGGCTAGCAATCCCATCAAACCAAGAAGCAAAATGTTTGTGGTTTTATCATTACATTCATAACACATAATTAAATAGGGACCATTGCAATACATTTTTCTACTGGCTCTGTAAAATGAGGAGGAAATGCTCTTTTCACTATATATGTTATTTTAGTGCATGCTGAACTATATTTGGTAGAACCTTACTACCTGGTAACACACTACAAGTAAGATGGGTTGAGATCAGCTATATACTATAAATGACGTATTATGTTCAGCAACAAAGCTATTACAGCCTTAGGCACTGAAATCTAGTGCTTACCCTGGCGAAACCTGTCACACTTGTTATACCACTGGCTGACTTTTACATCTGCTTGTACTTGGAGGCAGCGATTTATTTCTTCACAGCATCAAGTCCACCACTTGGAATAATAAAACCAGCACAGCAAAACAACTCAGCATGATAAGTAGGCCATCATTGACTTACCGACATACTGAAAGACTTCCATACTTGATAATATTTGGCTACAACCCCTCCTAAGCTTTTTAGATGCTGATGATCTGGTCCATCATCAATTTCAAATTTTGAATGATTCATAATAGTTGTTCAACACTTTCACCAGTAGCAGCAGTCTTCTATCAGCTGATGTATATAAGTTACTCGGTATTCTATGTCCATGTACAAACATACTCAAGGATCACAAACACTCCAACCTGATAGTAATATACTTTGTATGTTAACTCAATAAAGGAATATTATTACCCATATTACCACACCTGAATTGCTGTCAGTACCAAAATGCTGTAGAGTCATGTGGCTATTGACATGATATTTCGCAGTTCTTGGCCAATCAGGTAGCTATATAACTATTAGGCTTTTTCCACTGGTAGTATGGAATTTTGATTTTGAATGTGGTAGATCACTAACTGTGTTTGAGCAATTCATTATTTAGAACTACCTTAAATGTTTTTTCTATCATTCCTATTGTATGGTGCTAAAACGAGATAGCATGGTTGGTAGTGAAGATGCTCGTAGTGTAGAGGGGATGGCAATTGCACTCGGCTTTATCGTGATTTTTTGGGGCCATCTCTACTCGTGATATTTAAATCCAATTTCACTAAGAACCATGCTATTTCCTATTAAGGGGAGACAGTTGCATTTTCTCCTCCTACCAAGTTCTTGAAGGAAGTGATGAACCTACAGTCAATAATAACAACAATGTATGGTATGTGCAGACTTTTATGTTGTAGACAACATGGTGTACATGAGTGCAGTCAACAACACCATGTCAGATGCTGGTAATGTGTAATATTCAACAACAATAAAGTTCTAAATTTTATGGCATTTGTAAAACTTTGTGTAGTCATCCAACCCCGCAACTATAATGTACAGAAAAAATAAATGTAATAATTACAACTGCCCCACTGAATCTAAAGGTTTTGAAGAAGTATGTGGAAGATACTTTCTGCATAGTGAAGAAGGGGAGAGAGCAGGAGTTGTTTGACCATCTGAATAACATCAGTCCATCCATAAAGTTTACAATGCAGCTTAAAGTGGATGGATCATTGCTGTTTGTAGATTGTCTACTATACAGAAAGGAAAAATCTACCCATACGAACCAGTCTTGATTATAGATCATATCATTCCATCCATGTCAGAACAAGGGTGGTGAAGAGATTCTATGATAGAGCAAGGAGAGCAATGACTAAGTATGAAAGGAAGAAAATGATTAGAATAGTGTCTTTGTGGAGAATAGTTATCTGCAAGCCTTAATCGACCTTTTTTCTATAAATACATAAAGGCAGAGAGAAAGATAAGTACACTGATACAGGCAATCAGAGGTCTGAAAATAATGATACTATGGTAGTAATTCCTTGTGTAGCAGGACATCAGGAGGATCTGCAGAGGTTCAACATCATGAGTCATTTTCAGATCAGGAAGTGCTCTGTGGGCACAACTGAGCATATTATCACTAGCACTTGTTTACTATGTACCAGATTCCTTGCAGCTTTGGAAAGTACTACATAGGGGAGACCAACAGAAGACCGGAGACCAAAAAGTGTGCTAAAGGAAAATCTACAATTGCTGAACATGCATGGATCCAATTTTGTGGGAGGAAAACACCATCTTAGACCAAGCCAGAAGACAGAAGGAACTGCTAGGAAGGAGGCATTGTACATCAGCCTACACCAAAGTGTGAGCAGTTCAATGGAATGGACTTATCTGGCTGCTGAGTGTCCACTCTCATGAATCTGAACTTGAAACTATGACCACCATAATCTGTTTCTAATTTGATTTACTTCTCAGTTACTAGTAACTAAAGCATGTCTTTTATTATTGTATGTATATATTCCTATTTTAATTTAATTATTTGTATTGTTGTTTTTGTGCTAATCATTTTTGGTATAATTTTTTCCACATCTGGTTCACGTGCTGAACATGTGTGCCATGATGTGGTTTGTACCTTGTGATGAATAGCTAGCAACCGGTATATATCAAGCTCATGTGAATCTTAACATCTCTGATAAAAGCCAGAACATCTACTCGAAACATCCAGAAAGTAATTGATTATAGAGAAGGTCATTGTAATTTCATGATATCAACTGAAAGTTCATTAAAAATTATAAAAACAAAGAATTGACCGGTTAAAAGAAGGGAAAAATATACTACCTCTGTAGACCACAAAACTTAGATGACCCTTATTTTCTCCAATATTGTATATACTGCCTACGAAAACAGTACGATAATATAAATGGTAAAGGTCATCTAACTGGTTGTGATCATCACAGGTGGTCTTGTTTCTTTATTTTTTACAGGTCAATTGAAAACATACTTGTTCTTGTTTCTAGAGTTGGTTATAGACAGAATCAATGAACCTTACCTGCCTGACAATCCTGCCCTAAACCTTTTACTTGAAAATTGAGAAAGATGCATTGGTATGTGAGGGGGGAAGATATATAGATACTGAGATTAAAGATACAAATTATAAATAAGAAAAAAAGGGGTTGATCTTTCGAAACAGAAAGGAAAGAAGATTAGATGATTGTAGACCACAAATATTTACAGGGACATTTTTTACTTTTAAAAATAATGTAGACCAAATACTGCTACTTAAAAAGCTATTGTTGATATTTTTAAAAGGTAAAGGATCCTTTAAATATTTACTGTCATTTTTTGACAAACCAATTCTCTACAAATATGATGGTTATTCTCAATGAACTCTCAGTTGACATAATAACATTAAAAATCCTGATGAAGACTAGAGCATCTAGTCGAAACATCGAGTGAATACAATTTGAAGTTGATTATTGAGAAGGTGATTTTAATAATGGTCATTGTTGTTTTTATTAATTCTCTGTTTTTGGTTAAAATATTATTCTCTTCTAAAAATGTATAGCTAAGCAACCAATTTCAAGAAGTTTGGTAACAATTACTTAGGATAATCAACTAACCAGATATATACTGTATTGTTCATTACTACATTTATTATTGGAGTACACACACATACATACACATACATACACGGATCACAATTAGTTGACCTGTTTTGTTCGTGTCTGCAATCTTAACTATTGCCACTAGTATATGATGTCAACACTCATTGTGACATCTTTACTGATTGTTTAGAACAACATACTCAAAGCAAGATTATAATGGTCCAAACCGTTTCCTTGTTTTCCTACAAGAGTAAGTTTCTCAGTAAACAAGATCTCTCTTTGCTATAAACACATGCAGCTTTTTAATCTCATCTAGGCTCAGTGTTTCACAATCATACCTTGTGTTAATAAGCTTTACCTATTCCATTGTTTTACTAAATCGAGGAGTAGATTAGTTGATATAGGTTATTAGGAAATTAGTGGAGCCGCTAGTAAAAGTGTAATTATAGGACCTGTGGCATTAAGGCTATGGAAGGACTTATTTTACCCAAGTTGTAAGAATTGGAGAAATATTTTCTGGTCATGAGTATTAAATAAAACATGCTTATTTCATTTTTTGCACAGGTTTTCCCTCAGTTATTATCTCTTCTATTGAGCGGCAATTTAGATTCTCAAGTACTGCTGTGAGCTTTCTGCTAGTAACTTATGACATAACTTCCCTTTTTTCTGCCATATTCATCAGCTACTTTGGAGAAAAGAAAAACAAGCCTCGCTGGATTGGATGTGGGATTATAGTCCAAGGAATTGGAGCTCTCATCTTTTCATCTCCTCAATACTTTTTTGGTTACAATCTTGTTTCGGAAGGCAATCATTCATTGGAAGTCTGTGAGCTATCTACTGATGTCCCTGTGGAATGTGGTTCATTCGATTCTTCCAATGCTCTTGCTTATTGTATTTTCATCTTTGGTAACATTTTGATTGGTATTGGCACTGCTCCATTATTTACACTTGCTCTGTCGTTCATTGATGACATCACTCTTCCAAGATTAGTTCCTGTCTACACAGGACTGGTATTAGTTTCGACGGCAGCTGGTCCTGCATTTGGTTTCTTACTTGGAGGGATTTTTCTAAAGATCAATGTCAATCTAAAAGATACAGAACTCCAAGAGACTGATCCCAGTTGGGTGGGTGCCTGGTGGATTTGCTTTGTCCTCTCTGGCATATTATCTTTTATTATTTGTGTTCCATTCTTTTTTTTATCCACCACTGCTACCCAACCATGAACAAGTAGCGGAAGCTCGCAGGAATAAACATGCTACGAATTCCACCAGCAAATATGATAATGAAAACTCATTCCTAGACCAGCTCAAAGCTTTTCCAAAACACATACATTTGCTATTCAAAAGTGCAAGCTTCGTGTTTGTGACACTTGGTCAATCAGTTCTCTTTCTCACAGTGGATGGACTAGTAAAATTTGGTCCTAAATACCTTGAGTCTGCCTTTAACATCCCAGCTTCAACTGCTGCTGTATTAGCTGGTGGCATAGGTAAGTTGTAAAAAGTGTAAAGCATGTGTAGATAATTATTTTAACATTTTCTTCTTTAGGTACACCTACTGGAATAATGGGTATCCTAACAGGCTCTGCAATTGTGTACTACATGAATTCAAACACCAAGAATGTAGCAATCATTCCATGGGTTTGTTCAATATTAACTATTCCAGCAATTTTTGGGTTGTTCATATCGTGCCCTTCTATTGACATTGCTGGAATCAATACTCCTTACTCCAACAGGTAAGTTGTTTGTTGTTTTGCTTCTCCATGGCACGATGATGATCTCTCTCTATTTTGAAATATTCACAGTTCCCTTTCTTTTGAAGATGTGACTATATCTTCCTGTAATCGTGATTGTATGTGCATGTACACCATCTATCAGCCTGTATGTGGCTCTGATAATATCACCTACTTCTCTCCCTGCCGGGCTGGATGTCAGAAAGAAAATAACCAAAGTGTAAGGTTCTTCAGCATACTTCCTATCATATTATATCACGCACAATGAAGTGTACTCCAATATTATATGTGTTAAATAGTGATTTTGTAATCAGATCCAAGTACACTGTTACCTAGTGTGGTGATTTTTTGGCCATCTGCATGTGACCTTTGCTGACTCAAGCAATTTTTACATATTCTAGAACACGAGCTCATTCCAATTTTTCTTTTCACTATCAATACAGCAAGCTACTTCATAAGTGCATATTCGTTTCTGACCCATTTTTTATGTTCATTCTTTGGACTTGCAAGCCTATATTAGTGTGGTGGAACCACCTATTGCTAAACAATGAATCTGCTGCTCCTGTTTGTCTGTGGTCAGGCCAGAGAAACAATATTATTATGACACTGATCATATGATAATGATGTTCTGGAATTCCTTCTAAGGTGAATGCAACACGCTTGCTGAATGAATCTCACTGGCTAAAATAGTGCATGAGTTTGATCAGCTACTGGTAGATTATGCATGCATTCAGCATTTGTTGAAAGCTATGCTATCAATTGTTGCAGGATGATTTTTACTGTTTCAACAAATCATTGTAAGAAGGGATTTTTTTGCTGGAATGCTCAGCTACACAAGTCATGTGTTATGAAGTGTTCACTAAAGTTGGTAAGGCATTCATACTCAAATCTATTACTTAGTCTGTCATCGTGGAATAACAAGTGCTCATTCTCTATCCTCTTCTTCAAAGTAGAATCTTTCGTCACTTGTGCAGGACATTTTCTCCCTTTTCTTCCTTCTACTGCCCCTTACATTGCAACTAAAGAAATCCAAAATGATCTTCCTTTTTCTTTGATTAACATTAACAACAAATTCTTATTTTGTCTATTAAACCTTTATGAATATGCATCAGCATCAGCTGAGGTTGGCTCAAGTTCAACCCAATTAGTTGTGAGCTATATTATAAATCTGGACTACAGCATGAATATCTGCAAAATTATACAAAACAAAAAATGTATGGTGAAACATAGTCAGACAACCCCTCCTTAACAGGTAGTCTTTCTTTTCATCGGAAATCCCAAATCAGCTATTGGCTGCAAAGGCCAAGCTAGCTCATTGGTGGTTGCATGTGAGTGATTATATTTTCATCATTGTCTATACACTTGCTTGCACTACACAACCATGAATTGATCAAAAAGCTGCACAAAGGGAGCTAGCTAGTTATGGGCCTACATGCTTGCATCATGTCATTCAAGTGTTTCAAGGGGGTCCCTGAGACTGAATTAGCACTGCTCCTTGTTCTAACTCTCCAAATGCTCCAACTGACATGATTCGACTACCAATACTGGTCCTAGAGATCCATGATTTCTCTTCAAAATGCTGATTTGCAAAACAATTAGCCATCGTGTTTGATTCAATTGAAGTATGTCAGCTATGGTCTTTTTTATTCGGTATTTATGTCTGATTTTATTGTTATGGGATGTGAGAGGTGTTTTCCATCTGTAAATAAACCTTCCTGACTTGCAACTTACATGTGGTTCTAGAAGATTCTCTTCTTGTGCTCATTTGTTGTTTCCTATTGATGTGACAAACTTAGTATGTTTTCTATCATTAGAACATTTATCTGGATCTTTTAATATTGGGCTGTTCATAGAAGGTTGTTTGAACCATCACTGTGGCAATATTTTCCTACACTTTGGTAATACTGTTGTTATGGACTTTGTTCATGTACATAGGTTCCAGTCTTTGGTAATTGCACATGCATTGCAGATAACATGATGATGAAGAATACCAGCTCACTTTCATCCTATTCTGAATTCCTGGTGAAAAGCAATGCTACCAATGGAAAGTGCGCACAGAAGTGTACCGTAATGGGACTGTGGCTTTTTTTCATTGCCGTAATTATCTTCTTAACCTTTGCCGTCGTAATACCAACTCTCCTGGTCACTATTCGGTAAGTTATAATCTCTACTGACATGTAAAATGCACTTTAGGGTTTCTATGGTTTTAAGAAATTATAATCGTCAAATTCAAATTGGCAAGAACTTTCTACTTATGTATATATACTAATAAATTTGACTGGGAGTTGGTGACCAAAGCAAGGTAGAGTAAACTTAATGCCAGACTCTCAAAAAAATTAAATTAAGTTGTTGTAACTTTTGTATTATTTGCAACTATTGTTGCTAGCTCTGCCTGACTGAACATATTGGCATAGAAGTGAAAATGTTATAAAACTTAAGAATGCCATCAGTAAAGACATTGAAAAGCCACATTCAGGAGGGACATTGTTAGGCAGCTGAAAGAATTCAAGTTTATAATATAAACATTGAAACTTACAAAATAAGTAGATAGAACAGGTAGAGCACTGATAGAATCATGGTGGTCGGATATTGATATTTGGACTGGGTAAACCTAATTAACTGCTCTTTCACTTTGATCAATCTCTCGGTCTCGTGTCAAAAAAGTAGAACTGTATTATACTGCACCCTTGATTAGAATTCATTCTCAATTACACCTGCATCATTCATTCTCAAGTGAAATAGTATTTACCAATGATTAGAACCTTCACGCCAACTAATAATTGCATTTCAATGTGCACATTCAAAAGTAAACCCGAAAGTATCGTATACAATCATAAAAATATGGTGTTAGCTAACCTTCAAGCAGAATGTTCCAGAAAGTCACAACTACTGCTGGTCTTTGGGGGTGGCAGAGAGTTCAGCACCTGCTATCAGCTGTGGGAGAGCGAAACTACACAAATAAGTGCTACCTGATGGGATCTGGGGGTTATTAAATGCATGCCAGTACTACAGGCCAGCAAGTTATAATAATAAAGTGCTCTCTTGGTTAAATATGCCCTCAAATAGTATGTGCAGCTAGCAGCTCATGAAAATAGTTCAAATCTGATGAAATAGAGTATAACAAGCAGTACAATTATCATAATGCCAAACAAACAAAGTGTGGTGTAAAAAGATAGTCTAAGATACAATTTTTACCTTATTTTAATAAATGGGTGTAGGTTTTCAAAAAGGTTGATGATGTGTGAGAGTCTATAAGTAATCTATGTCCTTGGTTGGATATACTGTGCACTATTAATTTCGTGAACTTCCTATTTGTGCATTTATATGCGTGCACAAAAATCAAGGGTGTACTACATTATTTAGCATGAGGTATAGGCATGTGCATAATAGAATAAAAGCTCCCTCAGCTCTCATGCTTTCACTCCCTTGCCCTACCTGATGTAAAAGAACTCTACATCTAATTTGTCAGTGTAATTTTCTCAAATGCTCCTTCAATACCAACTCCACATCATCCACTGTTTCTTGTCAATGTGTTTGAAATCTGTGACAAGTCAGGAGGGTAATGTCTGAGGTTAACAATAACATGCTCCCATCAGATGCTTCACTATGCAAATATCATTGCAACAAGCCCATTTACTAGATGGCTAAGATTTTGGGATTGCACACTGGGTCATGACCATCCCAGCACTTCAAATGATTTCACTATATTCAGCTATAGTAAAAAGTGGCTCATGTAAGATTGCTATGCACATCTATAAACTGCCTCTAAGAATTTACAATATCTCACTTCACACACAAACTTATCGAACAGATATCAGTGTTTAAATTTTCACAGAAGATGCTCTGCTGATATCTCTTTCTGCAAAGACCTTTACTGCATTCTCAACAGTTTCTCATTCTCTACCATCCTTCACTTTACTATATGTAATCACAATAATACAGAGGGGAAAATATAATGAAATTTAGGAACTGAATTTGAGACTCGATCTGGTGAAAAGAGAAAATCTGGGACTATTTGTCATCTTCTAGTGTTTCATCATAATTTCGGACATTGTAAAAGGATTTCCACCAGTCTCTTCATGTCTTCATTGCTCAGTTTGGCCATCTCAGCAGCACTGCTTGTTTCTGAACTACCTACTACTTGGCCAGAGTTGAAGGGATATAGTCTTCTGAGTTCTACTCTGTAGAGAAATGTTAAAAAGGATGACTTTCATTAGTTGAACATCAGTTTTCTAAAAGGTTTATACTTCAGGACACCATCAGGACCCATATTACCATAGCACTCCCCATATTGGTTTAACCTACCAAGAAACACAATACTGATCTCAGCTAAAAGTCATTTTGATAGCTTCTTGGTATCCTAAACAGTTCTTTTGGTCGTTCTTAGCTCCAAAAATACATCCACTATGACTTAAGCTAAAATGCTAAATTGGCAGACCAAAAAAAATACTGGCAAGTAAAATTTGTCTGTAATGATTTTCAAGGAGAATGCTAGCACTCCGAATATTGGATGATAGCTTAAAAATACCCCAAAGAGCAAGGCTCATACTCAGATGAAATGTACCTAGGCACCTTTTTAGCTGTATAAATGGTGATTTCATAACACCACCTCCATTTTATGCCAAACAGTTTTTTAATTGACATGCAATACAAGTCATACATAATTCACTTAGCCAACCCTTTAGCAGGGTTTATCATTTCATCACATGGAAACTGTTCTTTCCAACAACAGTTGATCCATCTATCTCTAGAACAATGCAGTGTTGCAAGTAGAGTAATCGCACTTGAGCTGCCTCAAGCTCTAAATCATAGGAAGAACATCTGACCAACTTCATCCAAATGATATTGGCAATGAAAGACTACCAGCAGATATTATATTATAAATCTAGAGAAGGATCCAAAAGCATCATGCTCTTTTTCTGCCTGACTTCCAATGGTGTAAAAATGTTAGTGATCATTTTTGGCAACTTGTCTCAGCAGCATTTGGAGTCATAACTTTTTTCTCATACGTACGATTTTGAAAATTTGGCAATGCTTTTGTGGTTAGCCAGGCTTTATCAAGCTTAACAGATGTCTCCACCTAATTGCTTTTATAATAATACATGATTAGTATTTACCAGGTCAGCAATAGCAACAAGATATGGTGTGTGCTCAATGTGTAGTGGACAACATGGCCTACTTGGTTACGAGTCAATGATAGCAACAAAACATGGCACGTGCTGATTTATGTTTAGTGGACAAGAAGTTAGAAAAGTTGCTGGAGTCCCAAAGCTCTGAATTAAAGTTTGTCCAACTCTGTCTTGGCACATTGCTCCAATGTTCTGCTACAATATACCAGAAACAACAAAACATACAAAACGAGCAAACAAACTAGAAATAAGAACATTTTTTTTTTTTTTTTCCCCAAAAATTTTGGATCTACAAAAAAATTAACAATAGAAAGAAAATAAGACTGTATCCATGTAGACCAGAACAGATGAGATGACCCTTTACCTTTACAATTTAAAATTTAGTACTTTAAATGTAAAAGGTCATCTAACTGTTTGTGGTCTGATGATTAGTCTTGTTTTCCCCTTTTTGTTAAAGGTCAATCTTTGTTTTTAAGCATGTTTCTCTCCATTTCTCTATCACTCTTTTTTCCCTAACTTCACTTGCATACAACATGTTTTTAAAACCTTGAAATTTACCTTCAAGATCTATCCATGTATCTATGTATCTATTTCTTGCATACCATTAGGTCCATTCACTATTTATTTATGACCAGATGTTCCAATGTACTATTCTGTGTCTTGTTTGGTATTCGAAATTGAGTATAGGCTACACATGCAATGTTATAGACAAAACAATGAAAAACTGTTACCAAGTAGGCATATATTATTTTATTTATTATGATTATTATTGTTATTATTATATTGTTGTTGTTGTTGTTATTATTATTATTATTTATTTATTTTTTAATATTATAATTCAACAATAATAATTACACAAGACTGTCCATGCCCGAGCCTCCCATTGCCCCCATGACTGCAAGAGCATTGCCTCTCTGTACCGCCACAGACAATTGTTGTATCAAAAATTGGTGTGAATTCTCTTCCCCGGTGTGTTGCTTTATTTTCCTTCCGAGTTCCTTTAGGAAGGCCAATAACTTTGGGCCAATGGCACCTAGGGTCTCTATCGCAACTGGCACAAAAATAATTGTCCTCTTTTTTCTCTTCAGCCATGGCAGCTACCGCACCTGAGCTCCTGGTAGCTTGAGCACAATAGCACTGTGCCAGAGTGTTGGGGCAGGTTACATCCCAGATCAGGGGCTTGCCACATTTCCATGGCACCATGGTGATTCCATCCGGACGCTTGCCATCCATATGATTGAGTCCAGATGGTTCCAGCCCTATTATACAGTTATTATATTATTACTTATTATTATTAAAGCAATTTTATAAAATTTTGTTTATATTTTTTAATTGGCTTTATTTTATTTTTCCACGTCCAGTTCACGACATGTGGTTGACATTCTGACTGTGTGTGCCAGTATGTTGCTTGTATCAGATTATGATGAATAGCTAGCTACCAGTATATAACAAGTTTACGCAAGTTGTCATTACTCCTGAAGGCTATAGCATCAAGTCAAAACTTCAAGTTGATTTTAGGAAGTCATTTTTTTTTTTTATTATGTCACCTGAGAGTTCATTGAGAGTAGTATGTATATAATGTGTGTGTGAAATAAGAATAACAGAGTTTGTTCTGCAGCTATTCTGAGCAACCATTGCTTGAAGAAGGCTGCTTGACTAAAATATTTACATATATAGCAGAAATAACAACCAGAAAAACAATAACAATAATAACAATAACACTAACCTCCGAATGAACTATGAGCTCACATAAGAAAATTACAATGACTTCCTCAATAATCAATTTACTTTCTTGACCTTTCGACAAGATGCTCGAGCCTTGATCAGGAATATTAGTAATAACAATAATAATTGTTATCAAAATAAGAAGGATCCCCTGTAGGCACAAATTACACAACATCTTACCATTTTCATGAATACCAGTTATTATACAGATTTTTTTTAAAGCTGTAAAAGATGATGATAATATATCAAGCTTGTATAACTCATTGTTGTGTCATCAGTACACTTCTCTTCATTTTTGACAATTAAATCCAGTGTTTGTTTAAAAATAAAGCATTTTTTGTTCGTGTTTCTTATCATTTTTGGTTTAGTAGTTGAGCTGTCAGTAATCCAAGTTCGGTGTGACATCCTTCTTCAAGCTTCTGGGTCTCTAACTTGGCACAGTTACACACGAGAAATCCACAAACCTAACATCAAAGAAAAATACGGCTCTCAGTAAGCAATAACTTGAGTGCAAGCTAGCTTCATTGAGTCATTTATGAACTTACCTGGCTGACAATACTTACCCATAGCTTATTCTTTTTTTTTATCAAGAAAGAGGTCGCAGCTGTAGAATTGGAAATTTGCAGTCTACTGGTAGTGAAGTGGTTATAAAAGGACGTGCTGTATACAAGTTATGCAAGGAGGGATGTAAGATAGGTATATCCTTCAAAATGAATTTCAAGGGTTTTTTCACAGTTTTTTTTAAATTTTAGATCTGACAGTTTACCACCTTAGCAAAGGATTCCGGGTATGCAGGAAGTGTTTTCAGAGCTAATATGGCCAAGAACACCCTTTAGGAATAGGAAGCAGCAAATGTGATTTTTATTATATACAATATATAGTTATTAAAAAAATTAATTTTAAAAACTGTTGGGGATCACCGGCCTGGGCATGCCCCAACTACAAGTCCTAACATGAAGAATGATAGATAAGAGGCCTGCACAGGCAAACCTTGAACATGATAGAACATGAACTCATATAATGTGATGAATGTAATGTATGCATAAGTAGTGACATGAGGTAACGGGGCGATGGGGGTCTAAAAGAAGAGCACCATCACCCCACCTCATGTCAGGCTGGGGATTGTGAAATAGTTTTTGTGAAGCTTATCAATCTTGTTTAATCCTGTAGTTGTCGTAGTATGGAGACATTGTAGATCAGAGGTTGATCTACAACACTGGTGGCAGCGAAAGGAAACTAACCTAGCTAAGAAAATCGCTACCTGAAAGGGAAAAAAGAAGAGAATAGCCAGTAGACAACTAGTTAGCTAAAAGTGTTGCTATTAGACTGTGTGTAGTTGTTTGGTGTTTGATAGCTGAAAGCAACCAGCTTAAAGTCTTAGATAGTTGTAGCTCTTTGATCATTTGATTGTCAATTATCAATTATGGACACCAGGAAATCCAAGAAAGATAGTTATCTCAACCTCTACCACACCAAGCATGAACAGTAACTCGGGAGAAAGGCCACAGAGACCCCCAGCATTTGATGCAACCAAATGGCCCAGATGTTTCTCCTGCCAAGACTACGGCCACATTGCTGCACAGGGCCCCCAAAAAACTTGTCTGATGGCAGAGACCGAGGTGAAACACATAATGGGCCGAGTTAATGGTCGGAAAGTGAAAGGGTTGGTCCTGGACTCTGGCTGCCAAATCACCCAGATCCATCCAAGATGGTTGCCCCACCATTACAGAAGAGAAGCACCTGCTAACATGAAGTGCGTCCATGGAGATATCAGGAAGTTCAACACCACCATGATCATTTTAGAAATCCAAGGAAGACGACCCGCATGAGAGTCATTGTGAACCCAAGGCTGCCCTCGGATGGGATTGTTGGCATAGACGTGATGCCAAACATGGATTTGTCACTGGCCTGCTTGGCTACAAGAAAAGAGTCGAAAGACACAAAGAAAAGGAAGGGAAGATGACAGAGACGACTCATCACAACCACCTCAGACTCAGACGAATTGGAGAAGCACTCAGGAAGCAGCACGTCCATGAACATGAGCCCAGCATCAAGCAAGGATACGAGTCAACCATCCTCCAAACCCACAAAAGAGAGCCAGAGGTCCCAGACGGACCTGGAAGAACAGAGTTCTACAGAGGAAGAAGATCGTAAAGCAGCAATCAAGAACCTGCCGTGCTTCTCAGACAGCATGTTTTCTCCTACCAGAAAGAGAGAAATGATGTCCAGATGACAAAAAAAGGCAGGAAAGACACCTGCATGCGACTAAGTGGGGAGCGCCAATTGAGCTGGATGGAGGGGTTGACCAGCTTAAAAAGGCAGATCATTCCTTGAAAGACATCA
Source organism: Cladorhizidae sp. MBARI D1340-BT2 (assembly GCA_028752905.1). Classification (NCBI taxonomy): domain Eukaryota; kingdom Metazoa; phylum Porifera; class Demospongiae; order Poecilosclerida; family Cladorhizidae; species Cladorhizidae sp. MBARI D1340-BT2. The sequence continues at coordinate 21,132,940 of JAQNBH010000005.1, read as the reverse complement.
GGAAAGCATGTGATAGCGGAAGAGGCCCCTACTTTTTACAGGATGGAGTGATCTACAGAAGAGCAAGTCTGCCCACCCAAGAAAATGAACTCCAACTGTTGGTGCTGCCGAGGCAGTACCGAGAGATCACCCTGAGGCTAGCCCATTTGTCACCACTGGCGGGACACCTGGGCAGAACCAAGATGACTAATCGAATTCACAGGCAATTTTTCTGGCCTGGTCTGAGAAAGGACATTGCTGAAAATGCAGACGATGCCAGACATGCCAGAAAATGGCCAAAGGCACCACAAGAAAAGTGCCACTAGTCCCACTTCCCATCATATAGATGCCCTTCAAGCGTATTGCGATGGACATGATAGGTCCATTGCCAATAACAGAGGAAGGGCACAGATATATCTCAACAATTGTTGACTATGGGTCAAGGTACCCAGACGCAATACCTCTGAGGACCACAACAATCTAAGACATTGCCGAGGCACTGGTCGAGTATGTGTCCAGAGTGAAGGCTGCCGGAGGAGATCATCACTGACAGAGGATCGAACTTCACCTCGCAACTGATGAGAGAACTGTATGGTATCTCTGCAAACAAGACGTCGATGTACCATCTCCAAACCGCCGGGATGGTCGAGAGGTATAAGGCCACCCTCAAAAGCGGCCTCAGAAAGTACGTACCCAACAACTGGCAGAAATCCATCCCCTTCTCGTATAGAGGCATACCTCACAGGGCTACAGGGTTCAGCCCGTTCGAACTCATATTTGGCAGACAGCCAGAAGGCCCCATGGATGTGTTGAGGGAAGAGTGGGAGGAACCGCAGAAGTGTTCAGAGAGCACGGTATCATACCTCCTGGACACTTACGAGAAACTAGAGGTGGCCAAAGAAGCAGCGATGAAGATGGAAGAGAAGTCAAAAGAGGAGATGGCACAACATGGTACGACCAGAAGGCCAGAAATAGAGTTTTTACTGTCAGAGATTTAGTGTTCGTGCTCCTACCATCGTCGTCCAACCGGCTTCTCGCAAAGTGGGTTGGCCCGTACCCAGTTGAAGTAGTGCCTACCTACCTTATCCACATCCCGTATTCCCAGAAAAGAAACAGGACGTTCCACATCAACATGCTGGAACAATGGGAGTCTCCATCTGCCATCTGCTTACTGGGTTTGGAGGAAGAAGAGCAAGCAGAGCAGGAGGAAAACTGGATGCCAGCATGGTCAGAGCAAGACTAACCAAGAGCAGTCCCAGACATCAACCCAGAACTGAGTCCAGAGCAGGCTGATGACATAAATCATCTGCTGCAGCAACACAGAGCTATTTTCGCTACCAAGCCAGGGAGAACTGACAAGGCAATGATGAAGGTTGACACAGGTGATGCCAGACCAGTCAGCTCCCCACCCTACAGAGTTCCTCATGCCAGAAAACCGGTGGTGCAGGAAGAAGTCAGAGAGATGCTCAAGGCTGGCATCATCAGGACCAGCCACAGCACATGGGTAGCGCCAGTGGTGATGATGAGGATGTGCATAGATTATAGAAAACTCAATGCCGTGACTAAGCCAGATCCCTTTCCGATGCCCAGAACAAAAGATATCCTGGATGACCTGGTGGCGGCTCGATACCTGACAAAGCTCGATCTAACAAAAGGGTACTACCAGGTCCTGATGGAGGAGTCATCGAAAGAAAAGACAGCATTTTAACTGAATTTGGGAAGTACGAGTTTAATGACATGCCTTTCGGTCTGGTGGGGGCTCCTGCGACTTTCCAGAGGCTTATGAACTCAATTTTCGGAGACATGCAAGGCAGAGCGGCGACCTATATGGATGATTTAATCATCTACTCCACCACTTGGGAAGACCATCTCGCTCAGCTCGACCAGACATTGATGCGGTTGGTGGACGCCGGTCTGACACTGAAGATGGTGAAGTGCCAATTTGCAATGGCACAATGTGAATATCTGGGACACCGAATAGGGGAGAGGCAACTACACCCCCAGACGGTGAAAATCAAGGCTATCCAAGTACCCAGAAGAAAGAAGGATGTCAGATCTTTCCTCGGCCTGGCGGGATACTACCGCAAATTTGTGAAGGACTACGCAGCCATAGTGGCCCCTCTCTCTGACTTGACGGGAAAAGTCCATCCAGAAAAAGTAAAGTGGAGTGAGATGCATGCCCAAGCCTTCAAGATGCTCAAGGAAGCCATCCAATGCGACCCAGTCCAGACTACGCAAAAAAAATCACGTTGCAGACAGATGCCACCTCGGATGTAGGGATAGGTGCGGTGCTGAGCCAGGACCATGGAGAAGACTAAGATAGACCGGTGGCGTACTTCTCCCGAAAGTTGAAGAAAGCAGAGAAGAATTATGCCACTGTGGAGCGGGAGTGCCTAGCGATAGTGGAAGGGAATAGGCACTTTCAAGTTGACTTGACTGGACTGAGGTTCAAGGTAGTCACAGACTATGGCTGCCTACAGTATCTGGCCAGCATGAAGGATGCTGGGGGGTGGCTAATGAGATAGGCGCTGCGACTGCAGCCATTCGACTACACCATCTCTCACCGCCCGGAACGAGATAATGGCAATGCAGACGGTCTATCCAGACAAGCGTGGGAGCCAACTGAACCAGAACATGAAGACCTGAGCTCACTGCAAATCGGGGGAGGGAGGAGTGTTGGGGATCACCGGCCTGGGCAAGCCCCAACTACAAGTCCCGACATGAAGAATGATAGATAAGAGACTTGCACAGGCAAACCTTGAACATGATAGAACATGAACTCATATAATGTGATGAATGTAGTGACATGAGGTAATGGAGCAACGGGGGTCTAAAAGGAGAGCACCATCACCCCACCTCATGTCAGGCTGGGGATTTTGAAATAGTTTTTGTGAAGCTTATCAATCTTGTTTAATCCTGTAGTTGTCGTAGTATGGAGACATTGTAGATCACAGAGGTTGATCTACAACAAAAACCATCTGCAATTTAAAAAAGGGATAAAGTGTTGTATAATACCATGTTTCACAAGGAATATCCATTAATCACAATATTTTTAAAAAATGGTGTTTTCCTACTTTGCATTCCTACTTTGCAGCTCAATAGCTTCCATGTTCATCTTCTTGATTTGAAAAATATCTCTATCTTGTACCCTGGGTTATACAAGGGTCTTTTTCCCCCAATCATTATTGAATTCAGAACTTCTAACTTGAATGACAATTTGCTTATAGCTGCAGATACATATAACTACAAGCTATGTACAGATGTATGTAACTTATAGCACAACTATAAGCTTCATATCAACCTTACAAGGTGTAGCAATCTTTGCCCCGTTATTTGTTTTTTGTTTTATTTTGTTTTGTGAATTTGTGAGATTTAGGTCAAATTAATGTATATACTTATATCTTCAGCAAAATATATCTATAAATTGTTCAGATGATGCAAGAAGTGGAGATCTAAAATATAGACAACCACATGCCCAATTTCGGTATATTGACGACTGGAGCTCACTTATAAGCATACATATTGCAATGCAATTATTGGTGCACAGACTTGAATGATTTAATTAAAGGCATACACCATTTCACTCAAGTTGGAAATAGTGCACAAGTTATTTAAGGTTATGTAGTTGTTTGAGGGCATGGTCTATGCAATTTTATTTCATGGTATTGCAGTGAAACATTGATGTGAAGAAATGCATTAATGCTGTAGAGTGTTTCAACACTTGATAACTGTGAGTCACAATTCATCACAACTCAGCTCATAGAAAATAACTGTAGAGCAGTGCTTAAGGCCAGTTTTTTCAATTTTGGAATGATCTTTGCACCACTTTACAGAGGCATAACTAGAGCCAGACCACATATTCCCTATGCCAGAAATTGGTCAAGTGTATTGCTCACAAGACTTATATTCCCTGATGGTGAAGGATAACTTATCATAAACTGCAGCCTCTTGAACTTGAAGAGAAAGTTGCTGGTCAACAGTGGAGTTACTTGCCAGTTCCACCAGAAAGGTGGCTCAATCATGTGAGAGCAGCCACTTCTTTATGACAGATAAATGTTCTCATCTGTCTCATTGCAGACTAAAACTCAGATCTACTCCAATAGGAACACCTTTTTGGTTAAAATATAGTGCAAATGGGAAGTGATAAAATCACTGGGATTGCTTGGTAGATATTTTGGCTCCACAAACTCCACTCCACCCCAACCCTATCATGATGGATTTCATCAGCCAAATTTGGTATAGACATGACTAATGGTACGACCATAAGTATAGATCTATCATGACCAATAGCGGCATGCAATATTGAGCAACCAGAGAGTGGTATCAATAACATTCTGACCCAAAGTATTGAAATCAGTGCAAGTTTGCAAATGGTTTCCTTCCCTTCTCCTTCTTCCTTCATGGATGAAAAGAGTTGTCTGGCTCATAAAATATGATTAATTAGGGGCATGACCATGTCTATGCCTCTTGGTAGAAAGGGACAGGATATGGGAGGGTTGGTGCACATCAATTGCACATACCATTACTTGGTAATGAAATATCTGTTATGCCACAGCCCTTGCTAATTGTAGTAACTGGCCTGAAGGGCAGTAGCCTAACCTACTAGTTCAAGTCTTCAGTAGTTAATAACAACGTAATCTTACAATCTCACTTCAGTACAGTATATCTCAAAAACTCTACTACTCAGTGCCTAGCCTGGTGCCCTTAATTAGGCTGCCAGGCCCAGCTCACATGACCAAATATGGGTAAGTACAATAACCTTACTGATGTGGTTGTCCAATCATAATTATGCTAGCATGCGTGTATGTGTGCATGTTCAGTAATCAGGGTCATGGAGTTCATAAGCCTGAGATGTCTGCTTTAAGGGCTCATTAGCACCTTGGGTAGAGAGTCACACCTTGCCATGTCAAGGTTGTCACTCTGTTGGGGCCGGGCCTCAACAATATCACACAACCACTCATAATGTTTCATGAATTTTATGATGCAGGATCTAATCGTGCTGCATGGTGATTCCTTATTCAGGTCTGTAGGGGAGGGGCAGAGGTCATTTGCGCTGGGCATACAATCTGCTGTGTGGCGAACACTGGGCTCCATCCCGGGACCATTGCTGTTTGGCGTCATATTTGACTCTAGCTGTGTGTACTGGCAGGAGGAGTGCAACCAACGAGGCAACTGCTGGATCTACAACAACCATTCTATTGCCATTCGTGTTTCACTCTTAGCAATTGTCACCATACTGATCAATGCAGTCTGCAATTTCCTTTCTTGGATATTTTTTCCACCAGTGACCTGTAAGAAGATTAATGAAACCTTGAATGATACAGAAAAGCCATATCAAGAGGAGAAAGGAAGTAGGAAGGTGGATTCCAATTTCAAAAAAAGCAGTGAAGGAAAAGAGAATGAAACAAAAATTAATTGATTACTGTTGGTTTCTGTGGTGTATAATATTATTTTCTTCATGTTCACAGAATGTAGCATAAATTCATTTCAAAAATGACTACACACTCAACCCAATTTGGCTTTCCTTCTAATAGGGTGTGCCTAAGTCAGTAACTTCTCTCTGCTATTTATATTTCTTATAAATGTAATATACACCAAACATGAGTTGGGTTTTGATTGCCACTTTATACACATGTACACACATAAGAGAAAAGAGAAACACACCATAACATAGGCAGAGCAATTTCTGTGGCTGGTATGGCTATAAGCTTATCACTTTATGGGAAGAGAACCATGCATGCCTTGTGTAGAATATAATATTGACAATAGCTTGATGCTAAAAACCATGTTAAATAGACAGTGGTTTTGGCCCTTGAAAGCGGAAGTGACGTATGCTAAGCTAGCTAGCTGCCACATGTGGTGATACAGACTCATCTTTGCTATCTGTTCATTTGAATTTAAACTTGTTTCAAAATTCCTTGGCCTTGATATGAACTGTTTGCTTCACTTGAGTACCTTTTAGTGGTTTAATCATTCTGGAAACGATGATGACTGCATCCTGCACTGGCAGAAGAGAAAGAGAGAGAGGGAGTGAAACAATACTACCAATCTTTGTATCTTAATGTATTGCACTTGATAGGTGAGAGGGGAGGCACATGCACGAGAGCTTGGACACAAGAGAGAGAACTCGTATTGTAGTTGGATAATAACTTGCTGATAATGCAATTGGGGATCTATAGGATATGTTTTGCTACAATTTTTTAACACCACCTTACCACGATTCATTTTAGCTTAGCTCTATCAACTCCACCAAACCTGCAGACAATATCAATTTGAACCAGTATCAACTCAAATCAGCAGACAAAACTTGGCTATTTCTAACTAGGTCTCTGGGATGGTTCCCTTACTACTATCCCTTACCTCTATCTACAAGGTAAACCATCCAGCTACACCTTGAAAATATTCCTGTTCAGCTTATTTCCTCCTACCTTCATTGCTGATACTTGGTATCCATGACCGAGAAGCTTTGTTAGGCTCAGGTAAAACTTCTACACTCCATCCCGCCAGGTTTCTATAAGAGTTAATAGCTAACAAGAATGGATGGTGACGTTTCATTCTGACTTGGCCACTCCATTCTTTTGAAGTGTTGTTGTAACAATTGTTACAGGAGAGCTGGACAAAAAACTTGGCATTGCCATGCATGGCATGGGTATCTCTATATATTCACCATATTATGTTCACATGTTTAAAAAAATAGAAACTGGAACCTGCCTTAAATCTAATATCTGGTTATCTGAAAATACCGAATTAAAATGTCATTACTATTTACTTCCATTCAATCTACCTGCATTTACTATTGCAATGGTGGTTGCAATTGGAGTGGAGGTTACTACTATTTAGTGTCTTGTAGAATGTGATTGTGGTTTTGCCAGTTGTCAGGGTTCAAGGTTCATTTCCCAAGTGGCACTGGAGTAATGTATTAATTGTGAGGTGTTTTTTCCCCAGCCTGCTGAGCTTGCGCAATAAGTTCCTTGTTCTTTGCCGATAATAATAGAGCACATCCTCGAATAGTAGTGGAGCTAGTTCATAAATGAAAATGAACGTGTGCATAATCAAAGAAATATGGTCATTTATTTGTGGCCAATGAATGTAGACAAAGGTGAATGTTAACAACAAGATTTTGTTCACTTCTGCTGTATTAAAATATTATCACCAATTGTGTGTAAAATAATATTGCATTATGCCACACCCAGACTACACCCACTTCCTGGTCTGATCACTTTAAACCTGCCCGAGTCACCTCTGATATACTGTAGCTAATCACTATCATTCATTCTGTGTGAGCTGTTCATCATCCTCTTCATCCAGGGAGGCAAATAGATCATCCCCATCAGTGACATCCACCAGCATTAGCTGTCAAGTAGCTTCTACGATGTGGCATGGCTGAAGCAGATTTCTCAACATCTTTCAGAGAGTCAATCTTCTTATTGTTTGATCCATCTACCTTCACAGAGTTATCACAGACAAAGAAAGACTTCTGGACCAGCTCAGAAAACAAGCTAGCCAACATTCACTCACTCGCATCAAGTACTCTATATATCTTGTCTGGGTCATGCACATTACCAGCAGCAGAATAAGTCATTTGTCCAGAGATTATCCATTGACTATATTAATCTCTGTATGTTACTTAGAAAGGCTTCTTCCATTACATGTCTGCTGGCTCTGCGAAACTGGCCAACATCCCAGGAATGATCCTCAGGCCAGTGTTAGTTTTCTTATCCACATGTGCCCTAATGTTTTGCATTGTGTGTGGCACTTGTATGCATTCCATTCTAGGAACCTTCTTCCAAAGTTAAATGCTCCCCACATTCCATCAATCCAGTCCTGCATTAGGTTTGATTCAACCAGGCATTGAGGATGTATGCCACCACAACACCCTTAGATGCTGTTGAGCCCTGGCACTGGATGTACTCCTATAAAAATAATGAAAGAGTTCAATCGGGTCAATTGAAGAATAGTCACCCGAGCGTGGCCCGGGTGACTATTCTTCAGAAGATCCCAGCCTGGGTGACTATTCTTCAGAAGATTCCGGCGAGGGCTAGGGATGGCGAGGGCTAGGGCTAGGGCTTTCTCTCAGAATACATTCCAGAGCCTGTGTGATCATATTGCTCTCCAATTCCCAATGTAGATCTAGCTCAGGTGACTATACTTCAGAAGGTTCCGGCTCGGGTGACGAAGATCGGGTTTTCCTCAGCCCGGGTGACTATTCTTCAATTGATCCGTTCAATCTTTGGCCATCCCCCATAATAGAAAGGGCAAGTGTAAATCTACCTTTGCCATGGCCAGTGGTGTGTATTTGTAAGGTCCTTCTCACCAATTCATGCTACGATGGTCTATCGAGTCTCATCCATATTCCCAATAGCAGATAAGGGGTAGCCTTTTGTGTTATGAATATCATATTTCCATGACAGAGCTAGTGACTTTAGGGACAAGGTAAGTCTCTGGCTAATGGTTATCCTTCTACATAAAGATAGTTAATTTCTTTCACGGAATTTCTATAACAACCATTTACTGGCTATGAAATCATCACTACTATATGGTGTGGAGTTCCAGAGATTCCTAAAATATCTGATCAAGAAACCCTCAGGTGTTCAGCCGTCAGTGACTCAACCCATGCCATCAATTTTTAATCCACTTCAGGAACTGTAACTTTCCTTCCACCACCCTCCTGCCTCCTCTTCTTTGATGATAAAACTTATAGTTGTTCCTTCTGTTTCCTTTAATCTATCACTTGCCTCTCATTCACTCCAAATGTTCTGCCTCACTTCTGTTGCTGTTAAGCCCAGGAAATTCAACTTCTTGAAGTTTGAAGGCTGCATCATAGCTCCTCTTGGACTTGCACTGGGTCTCTGCCATTGGTTATCGTGATCGTGATGTATTATTTGTGATCTACACCTCAATACAGTAGCACACTTCACATCAAGAGTACATGAGCATGTCTTGTTGCTATTTAGGCATCTCTTAATGCTTTAACGGCTTATGGTCTCCACTCGTAGCGCCTATATTATAATCACCAAGGAAAAAGTAGGTCTAAACAAAGTTACAAAAGAGAAATAGGCACACAGCAAAAGCTACATTTTGTTATATAAATCCGGACACTAGTGTGAATGCGAGCAAAGATTAGTACTTTATATTACCCTCCTTAAGCAATGCTGTAAGTTGAAGGAAAGTGTATTTCAGAATGCCAAGAAGAAGATTGTTTTAAGATTTATCTTTAAATCCCCACTTTTTTTTTAAAGCCAATGTTTCAACCGAAATACTTTGGTCTTCATTGAAAAACTAGCTTCAAAAAAACAAAAAGTTGATTTTAAGATAAATCTTAAAGCATATGGTAGTCTCAAATCGTGTGCAAGAATTTTTTTTCATCAGCAAACAAGACACAAAAAGGATTATTATTGAAAGGGGAAATTGAAGGGGATAATATATTTTAGAGGATAACTCCATTGCGGTCACAAATACAACTCAAATACATGTTTCCTCTCTCAAATGCTGAATCCTAACGACCAGATCGGAAAAATATAAGTACTGGTCGATATATGGCGGCTTACGCTATATACTTATTATATAACACTGATTGTATTAATTTATTATATCTGCTACTAAACAAAGTACCACAAAAACCTATTAGCCATTTGGGGGAAGGGAATCTCTAAATTGTGCAGGTGTACATATATATAGATATCTTGCACAATCTTAATATTACATATCTATAGAGGGGAGTCTCTAGATCAGTGTTTCCCAAACTTTTTAGCCCAGGGGCCGGTGGTGACTACTTTGAGTGTATCGAGGGGCGGAGGCCATTGGGGGGAGGATAGGACAAGAACAATTTTGCTTCTGTATTTCTGGTACATGTGAAGCATGGAATTGCACAAAGTAATCACAATCATGTGAAACATGGAATTGCTTTTGCTGTTCCATGATGACATCGATATCAGGCTTGAGATGGGAAGAAGCAGTGTCTTCTAAGTGTGCATTAGAGATCAAATTCCGGTACTTTGGACTTGGCGTACTTGATCCTGGAGAAAAACTGCTCACAGATGTATGTACTTGCCAATCATGGCAAGAAACCTCTGGCCATTGGTAGCTAGATTCGGGAACGTGTTGCGTGGCAGGGCAGAATCCCTTCAGCTCCTTCTCCAGAAACTGGGACTTGATGTCCATGTTGCTCTGCAGCTCGATCAGCTCCAGCTGAAGCTCGACTGAAGCTTTGCTTGGGTCAGTTGTGAATGGCATAGAGAAGATTTCAAAGTCCAGGCTTCTTGACCTGAACTCCCCAAAGCGGTGCTCAAACTCTCTCTTCAGGTTTCCAACTTCTGCAGCATATTTCTGCCCATAAAAATGATCAGCTCTGTCCTCACAGTGCAGACTCTTCATGGCAGCAAAGTGGTCGAGGTTACCAGCCTCCAACTGAGTCTGCCAGAGCTGCAGCTTCACCTGAAATGCTTGCACACTCCCGAACAGATTGTAGAGGAGCTTCTCCTTGTCCTGCATGGAGACATTGAACAAGTTCAGCTTCTCTGTATTGTCCACCAAAAAGGCCAAGTCACACAGCCACTGGGGATCGGAGAGCTCTTGGACTGGCTGGCCCTTCATGCTAAGGACATCTCCAGCTATTCTCTGAGTTCCCAAAAACGTTTCAGAGTGCGTCCCCTGCTGAGCCTACGGACAGAAGCGAAGGAGAGCACATCTCCATAGTTGGTCTCTAGCTCTTCCATCAGTTCCTTCAACTGTCTGTGGTTGAGGGCATGCCTTTATAAAGTGGCATGCGAGATGACCTTGCTCATCACTTCCTGGAAGCCAATAGTCTTTGCACAGAGTGCTTCCTTGGGGATAATGCAATGGCACCAGATCAGGTCACGTGGCTGACCCCTCCTGTCCAGCTCAGCCATAACTTGGCCTTATAGTCCTCGTCTGGTCCCCAGCATGGAAGGTGCGCCATCTGTGGCAATGCTTACCAGCCTCTTGAAGTCTAGCTTTCTCTCCTGCATGGCCGTGTTTAGCACATTCTCTCCAGTGTATTTGTTCTTCATGGGGCAGAGAGAGAAGAGCTCCTCTGTGATGTTACACTCTGCATCAACTCCCCTAATGAAAATGGCCAGCTGTGCAGTGTCGGTGATGTCAGTGCTCTCATCAAGGGCAAGAGAAAAGGCTGTGAACTCCGAGGCCAGGCTGTGCAGCTGCTTCTTCAGGTTCTTGGACAGATCTTCCACCTACCTGGTGACCGTTGTGTTGCTCAGGCTGACAGCAGTGAAGGAGGAGGCTTTCTCAGGGCACATCACTTCAACGACTGCCTGCAGGCATTCATTGATGTTCTCGCCATCTCTGAAGGGCTTCATTCGCTTGGCAATCATCTGTGACACCATGAAGCTGGCCTTAGTGGCAGCCTTGCCTTCGTTGACTGGTCTGGTGAAGACATTCTGCTGTCTGGACAGCTTGGACTTGAGCTCTTCGGCCTTGGTAACTCGTTGTTCTCCTACCAGTCCATCATACCTGTAATACAGAAAGCAGGCAGCCTAGCTCGCCCTGAAAGATAAGGTTAATACCTGTCTGAATGCTTTGACTGGCAGTGTCGCCGGATGTTAAATAGCTTTGTAACAGCGAGGCTTTCTTGACAGATGAGGCAGAGACACTTGCTCCTGTCTGAGATGAGGAAGAATTCCTTGGTCCATTCTTCATTGAAGGCTCGATTTTCTGCATCCACCTTCCTCTTCTTTGGCAGTGCCATCCTGACCCTGCACTGTTGGAGGAGGCAGCAATGCCCAAGGAGTCCAAATCCAAGGTGGAGTAGTCCAAACACAGGATGTGAATGTTGCAAATTGGAGTGAATCTCAGGGACTTGAGGCCAGCTCCCTTAAAATAGGTTTTTGGCCGAGACCAATTAAAACCAATGTGGTCATGTTATAAGTGTTAGACATGAGAAGTTTGTGCATGTGTTTGTATGCACAGAGTTATCTTGTAATGTGGTGTGTTATTATAGAGAGTTTGTGCATGTGTTAGCTATTACATAGCCAAGATGACGGGCACTGTTCAGTTGGGGAGGATGTGGAGGGTGTGTCTCCACAAATATAGATTAAATATTTATGTGTAATTTAATTTGTAAAAAAAAAATGCGTCTTTTCTGATAATTGTCCGAGGGCCGGACTCAGGGCCCGGGGCCTGACTTTGGGAAACAATGCTCTAGATACTCATCCAGGATATTTTGAAAAATAGGAGTCATTAGAACTACAGACTTTGGGGTAAATTAGTGTTGAAAATATTTTCATTTTAGTAATCACCCGAACACATAACATAACCAGATGACAATCAGTATACTAGCACTAACATCTAAGAGAGAGAAAGAGACTATCATTCACATCTACTATGAAATAGAAAAGTGGCCAAAGATGGATGAGCGCCTCTCTACTCTATCCACAAAGTCATTTGTCACTTGCTTGAGGCTCAGTTCCTTCACCAGCTCTTTATGCACTGTGCATGTCATGAGATGATTGAGGCGGTTGTTCGACATTGTTGTACGAAGGTAAGACTTCACCCTTCTCAGTGCACTGAAGGCTCGTTCAGAGCTTGCATTAGTTGCCGGCATAACCAGAACAACCTTGACCAAAGACATGACCTCTGGTATGAGGGGCCAGATGCTTTTGTTCTTTTTGAGGAAATCAACGACATTTTGTAATGTATCACCACCACCTTCATCTTGACTGAAACTGCGATAGGACTCTGCCATTATAGATAGCTGGATTCTTAAGATGTCAGGGTCAAACTCAGTGTAGAACTCACATAGTTTGTCAACATTTTGTGAGACATCCTCCCCCAATGTTCCTTTCACTAGGACCTTCGTTGCATATCTGGTGTAGTCCTTCTGATTAAAACGCTCTTCAATGCAGCTAGCTACAGTGTCCACAGCCTCAAAATAGATTTGGTGGTAAAAGTTCTATACATTGGTATGGTGCTCATGTTGAGCATTGCCCTCACTATACCTTGATGGCATCTTATGGTGACATGGAAGTGAAGGCTCTTTTAGTTCCAACTTCACAGCAGCCTGAGTTAATTTTGTCCAATGGAGGCGTACATCCCTGTCTGATCGTATTCCTCGTAGGACAGTGACAGATAGCTTGGCATTCGCTTGAGCATCCACTGCACATAGCTCTGCCGTCTGAAGGCAAGTGCTGAGGTTATCTGAATGTGAAAGTACTACAATGGCAAGCTGAAGACCATAGAAGAAACTAAAAGTTTGCATTTTAGTCTCCACTCCAATTATTCTTGCCTTCATTTCAGAGTCTTTGACATGGTCTTGGGCCCAGTCCCATAGGATCATGAGAGTGCCATAATTTTTCAGAATAGCACTCAGTGATGCTGCTCAGACAGTCCACCTTGTTGGGCAGAGGATTTTCAGAGTTGGTGAGTCAATATTGTCTACATGGAGATCATGTTCCATTTGCCCCAGAATTTCTGATTGCTTTCTGCGGAATACTGCCTCTCTTTTTGGACTCTTCTTTATTAATTTAGTAATTTCATAAGCCACATCAAGCATGTCTTTCAACAGGGAAATATTTTTTATTGTATCCCCGACAGCAAGATTAAGCGAATGGCAATAGCAGTGTGTTAGCAGACATTTTTCATTCAGTTTCTTGATTTGTGCAGCAACCCCATTTTTTGTTCCAGTCATGGTCGAACATCCGTCATGACATTGCCCACGGGCATCTTGAATTTTGAGATTCATGCATAGCAGCACATCTTTTATGCAAGCAACAATTGTGTCTGCATTGGTCTGAGAAACTAACATCAGACCAATATATTCCTCACGTACTGTCATCTCATTCACCCAACGTATGCAAATCACAAGTTGTTCAATGTTGCTCGCATCTGTACTCTCATCAGCCAAGATACTGTAACATCCAGATTCAGCTATGTCAGCTGCTATACCATGAAGCACTTTTAGAGCCATGATTTGTAAGATTTCATTCTGAGTATCAGGACTGATATGCTTGTCGTAAGACTTTTCAATCCATTTACGAAGCACTTTATCATCTTCAGCTCGCAGAAGGAGGAGTTGCTTGAAATTTGACTCCTCCTCTTGCTTGCCCTTACGAAGGGCAATGCCCTGGCGGGCAAGATAGGTTACACTTTGAATGATTTTCAGGAGGCAGTTCCTATTTTCCTCTTTCTGACTCTTAGCTGCTCCCTCAGCTGCTCATCAATATGACAAGGTTGAGTTAACATAGCAACTGCATGCTTGTGACATAGCGAGCTTTCATGCTTATGGAAACCCTTGTTTTTACACAGAGCATTTTTCCAATTTCTGAACCCATCAGACAAGAAGGAGGTTTCAGACCTTGTATCCAGCTTAAGCAGTCCCTTCAAATTGGCTGTGCCTCAAGTGTGGCAAATAATATTGTCTGAAATTGGAAGATAATGCAGCTATGAAAATTGCGAGTACCAGGCTGGTTGGAATGCTCATTGATGACCCATCTTGCTTTTAGGGTAATTGATGTTGATTGGCTGGTAGGGAACTTGAGGAAGGGTATCCAGAGTCAGGGATATTCTACTGGCTTCTTCTTGCTGCTCCTGAGAGATATCAAAAGTACTTGTAGCTTGAGTCAAAGTCTAATTTTGCAAAAACAACTACAACAACGGGGTCTGTCAATATATGATTGTTTAATAAGGATTCAATGACATCAGAGGCTGAGATGCCACATAAAAATTGAGAGGCTTAATGTTGTTATCATGTGATGGATTATGACAGACGTACCTGTTCAGATTCTTCTGGGTTTTCTTCAACCTGTACATCTTGGCTATCAGATCCTTGGGCTTGATTGTCAGCCTTCTCCTCAGACTCCCTTTGTCTCTTAGTTGGACTTTGACAAAAACTTAACAAGGAGGCTTGTCTTTTAGGCATGATTCACTCTGCAGCAGCACTAGCTAATTTCTCAATATATGGCCTGCTACACTGTTAGGGTTCACTCATATATTGCTTAGTATTCCGAATAATGATTAACAGCACATCAGGTTTATAGCAGAACTCAACATAAGGCAGTGGAGAGCTTACTTATATAGGCACTCCACTGCTGTCATGGCAAAATCAAAATAAACCAATGAAATACCTGAACTCAAAATGATCCTAACAGCTAAAATGATCCTCACACCTAAAGTGTTAGTTCCATGGTATGGTCTGAGGCTTGTTTGGTGGTTGAGTTGTCAAGGCTGTTATTCCTGACATACACTAACTGGTCACATGTATTGAGCCGATTAGGGAACAAAGTTGTTGTTTTTACCAATATTATGGTGTTGTTCTATGGTGTTGTTCTATCTAGCATATTTCACACCAATTACAATTATGAATGTGCTATAACTTGTTAGTCAACACCTTCAACAGCTTGCGAAAACTCCCTTAGAAAACTTGTTTTGTCCAAAAGTTGGGGGGGCCATGGCCCCCCAGCCCCCCAGAAATTACCCCCCTGATAGATTGGCAGGTTCTATGAATTCGTAGATTGTGCAGCACAATCTATAGATTGGCATCCAATCTATGAATCATAGATTGGATGGAACATATACACACACCAAAACATGGACCGTAAGAGTTACCTGGGTTTTTTTAAGATCTATGGTACTAATACTGTAAAAGATCAAGCCAACTGATCACTTCTTTGCGGCGTAAATATGCAGCAGCTGCTGACCTGAACATTACACACATAAGGTGTGTTTATTCGGTGGATGGCTTTTACTGATTCTGAGTATATATATATTTTACAGAATCCAGAATTTAGTCACTAACATGCAAGTTGGAGTCTTCAAAATACATATACATATATAGCGAAATTATAAGGAACAGACTTATTGTATATGCAGTTGTGCAGGTTTATAAAAAGGAGGACTAATCAACATAAAAAAGCACTTAAAAAAGATAATTATCTCCGTGTGCTCTCTTTTGATATTATGTTTTTATATGTGTATAACAATGCCACAGTTCCCTGCAGCCAAAGTTGGGGGACCTCGGAATTTGAGTGTCTGAACCCACTGTTTAGGATCCTAAATAGCTGCAATTTAAGCCGAGATATAAACTTTAGTGTGTGTGTGTGTGCATATATATGTGGTTAGAAGCTATGTAGAAGACTTGTTGGGGAGTGAAGCGAGCCCTCAGTGGGAAGATGGGATGGAAAACTTGGTATTGCCATGCATAGTGTGTCTATCTATCATCTACATAATTATGTTCACCCATTAAAAATATCAATGGATCGCCTGCTTAAATAATTTGGATCTAAATATATTGGGAATGTCGTCATAGTGGAGAGAATGATTGAGAGAACACTCCCCGCAACAGACTAGACTAGCCTGGCTGTGCTGCTCAAGTGAGAACAGGCTACGGTCAATAGCTGATGAAACCCTTTACCAGATAACAGACAAGTCTGCTAAAATAAGACCAACAACAACCCAAGAACCTAATAACTCCCCACAAGCTCTAATTCTCCTTTCTTTTACATGTCCTTATACAAAATTATGCTTCACTTACTTGGAGTTTAACTTACTTGGAGTTTAAATATGTGAAACTTGCCTGAACTTAGGAAAGTCTATAGATTTCAAAGGATCATGTTGTGGGTGTGCAAAAAAGTAGGTGTGGCACTGAAGCAGCAAGCTATTACTGCACCAATCATATGAAGAAAGATTTCTTTGGGGACATGTTTGGAAAGCACTTTGAAAATTTCGTCATAAAGTGGAAACAAAAGATCGCTCAGAAAATAGACTTCACCTTCCTCATATATATAATATATACTCTGAATAATGGTGTAGAAATATCAGAATTTGATCATTATGATGGTCATTTGTGTATACTTGCCCACTCCAGTGCTTTGCACACATGTAAGTAAATGGTATACGTTGCTGCTAATTGCAAAGTAAAAAGACATTGACGTGATCGCAATAAGAGTATGTGTTATCACCACTGTCTGCCAATAGTGCATTTTATAAGCTGATTCCCTATATACTGTAACCTTGTTCATGTGATATACATAGTTGACATACCTATCAATGCTACACACACAAAAATTACATACTTGTTACACACACACACACACACACACACACACCTCACGTACACACACACACGCACACACACACAGACACAGACAATATATTGTTTTTGTCATCATAAAGTACCTAACATGAAGACTTATAAAGATGTCAAGCAATGGGAGGTAGAGAACCAGATACCATGTTGGTTGCAGAACAATCTTCACTCCCTCCATCTTCACTTATCAATGGTAGGCTGGAACTTTCTCCACCTTCACTTGTGTTATCAACTAAACTTGATCGGACCATGTCATCAGCCAATACAGTTTGAGCATACGAGGGAGGAGCTAGTGAGAAAAGTGAAGCATATGGACTGTCAAGATCCAACTCGGTATGGATAATGTTTGATGGGCGATTGTAACTCTGTTCTCCATTATTATCTCTTCTCTGTCGGTTGGAGGAGGGCTTTCTGCCAAACTTTGATATAGTGCATCTGAGAAGTACTATCAGGATCACAATGAGCAGCAGAGAAATGATGATGATAAGCGCCAGCAGACCAATATGCAGCTGCAGTACTGCATCATCTACATGATAGTAAGAAAACAACATAATTATCACACAGCTAAGCAAAGTCACCAGGTTCTGTGTCTTATTAAAATGCATGCAGTTGACTGCCTGATTTACGCATGTCCACAATGGTAACCAGAACACTAATTCAGAAATGCACTGATGGCTGAAATAACCATCGCAATATTACTACATTTATAAACAGTCCTGAACTGGAGGTATAACTTGAGATATTTGCAATTAATGAACATCACATATTTCCTGGATATTCTATGATTATGGGGATAGTTGGGACTAGGATTTTTCGAAGGGATTTAGCATTGCTAAACTCCACTTAAATTCCATTGATCTCACGCCACTTCTTGGAAGAAGGATAAAATACTTCAATCAAAAGGTCACCATTGGAAAGTGAAAGCATTTTAAGAGCACATAGTGTACCTGAGTGGCAAAGACAGCCAAGGCTTAAAAAAACATTGGCTATTCAAAACTGAGTTATACTTTCCCACCACAATACTTGCAGTCTGACGAGGCTCAAACTCTTTCTCTATTATAGCAAAGAGTGACTCTGTGGCAATATTGCATAGAGAAAACATGTAACTGGCTATTGCACCAATTTATCCAATACCATACCATCATACCAAAATACTTCCTATCTGTTTGATCATTACCACCATCACACCAAAAGGTAAAATGAGAAGGGCGACAATTATCCTGTCATTGAGTGCTAGATCGAGTGCATGTTTTACTATGGTTGTCCCACCAAATGCAAATGCCTGAGCAATAGTGTTGTTGGGAACATCGCTTTGAAATGTGATAAGCAGCAAAAAAAGTTGTATTTGTTCAGCAATGAATGTAGCAAAATTAATTTCTGCAATGTAGCCTAATGTGTCCTTTCTAAAGGTGTCACAGTGATTTTAGCATGACCTGGCCTCTGTTTTGCCAACTGAAGGTGCTTCTCATTGCCTGTACGCCATTCCACTTCATGGACACTCCCAGTGGCAAGAGAGAAATCAGTATGGCATATGTTGCAATGGAAAAATAAACTTCCCTTCTTGCTTGTTATCATGTTGTATTGCTTCCAACCATCCTGCCATTTCAAGCTCTTTAATCCTCTTAGAATAGTAGGGCCTCTTGGGATAGATAGGGTGGACATTGCAGTTGCAATCGGAGAGTAACGGAACTTGTGCTGCTCATTGCTAGTCTCATGTAACAGTAATCTCGCGAGCTATGCCTGGCTCCTCCTGTGTGACTAATGAGGTGGATAATAAAGGGATGGCCGAGTGAGATTGCACTGCTGCTAGCATTAGGAAACAATTCACTCTAAAGTGTCTCTAGTAAGCGAAATTTCAAGACAAAAAGAGGTAGTTCCAGAAATGTAGGAGCTAATGCTGAATAGCACGAGAATCCTGGAAAACCCAGAATGGTTGGCAACTAGGTAGAAATGATCATGTGAATGTGAATGACAAGGGTGTGCATCACTTCAAATAAATTGTGCAAGTTTCATGCAAGCAGCAACCATGCAGATAGCTTGCCCACCCATCTGATTCTGAGGTTAAAACACAAGGCACCCACATCTAGCATATATGTGGCAGTAGCCATGATTAAAGCAGGAAAACAAATGTTAACAATATGACAGCCCAGTGATAGAGCTGTATAAATTATTGGGGGGGGAGGGGGGGGAGGGTGTTGTTTTGTTTTAATAGATATCAACACGATACTAAGTGAAAAGATACACCCAAACCCTACCCAACTCAATTCAACATCAACACCTAGAGTCCAATTCCCATTGGAACCATAGCTTACCACTTGCCTGAAGGCAACACAACTCCTAACTAATGATTTTCAGTGACCTAAGCAATTTTAACCACATAAGAATTTTTTTTCTCCGGTTTCAAGACACTAGCTATCAATTCCAAACATAACTTCAACTTCACTTGGGTGAGTACTAAAAGTTTATGATATTCATTAGGTTGATGTAATGCATGAGTGACTCTATTACTTCATCACCAGTTGGACCATACCAAATATGGCTCATTGAATGCACTAAATAGCCATTGCCATCTATGTTCTTACGAGTGCTCAGACTAGCGTGGGCCTACATACTTATGGTTATTTAACCATTGGTGTCTATCATCGAAGCAGAACCTTACTTGGCCATCCTGCTATCTCCAGCAAGCAAGAAGATATCAACAGATCTTGAATGGGCTATGAACTAGAGTGAATCCATAACCTCTCCATCCCTCAAGACACGATGACCTATGAATTATCTATTTTTGGTGATTTTTCACATGACAAAAACAACAGGAAATGTGTCTGATATTATTAGCATTTTGGAGCCATACTCTGGCATTCCAAAGCTATTCCCCCACAATTTAGGTAGCCAAACACTTAGGGGGGGAAACATCTTAGGGATGGCAATCCTATAGTGTTCATGACATCAGAGACAGAGCTTACCTTCTGACTGTTTTGTGCACATGACGCCAGCATAGTGAGTGCTCTGACACTTGTAGGGGTAAGGGCCTTCATAGTTACACCCAGTCAACCTGTCCTCATCTCCAGAGCAGTCAAAGTGACTATATCTCTTCCATGGTAGCTCTTTAAATCGCACAATTTCATCAGGCCTACAATGGCACCATCATCATAATAATACTTCAGAATGGGAATGTATTTATATGCATGCACTCACCTATAGAAGGTGCTCAACCCTCCACTGAATCCAAGCTGTCTACAAGCCACCTCAGCATCTGCATCATCCCAAGCAGTGCTACACACTGGAGACCACTTGTAGTTCTTTGCTGAGGTGAACATTTCTACCAATCCTTCGCTATCTTGGCCATTGATGCCCACAATGGCTATATCTCCATTAGCCAATGCTGTAACAAAAGTGCAAAGTTGTGATAATGTTACCCAATTAATGAGTGTACCTCTGTCTATATTAGGGCATCTAATAAGAATGCAGATTCCAAACTGGAACATCCTTACAGTTAAACACCAATTAATGGGGTTATCAAAAAACCAAAGTGTACACTACTCCCTGCTAAATGGTGTAGGCAGGTTGTAATTGTGTCTACTTAAAATAAAAAAGTGCATACAGACTTTTTACATTTAGTCTCACAGAGAGAGAGAGAGAGTGACAAGTGTTGACCGTGGCAGGTCATCTGATTATAGATGCGCAACAAAAATCTTGTCAGCTCGGAACAGATATTTGCAAATACCATTAATTTTGTCGTTAACTTTATCAAGTCTGGTTGTTTACCATTCACAATATTTAGCACCCATCAAGCTGTCAAAGTCATTACCATTGCAAAACCAACTTATTAGGTATTAGGTGTCTATATGCCAACGAGATGTGGGTCTGACTGGCATTGGGGGAAAACATCATCATCAAAATTATGTTGGTGTTTCACTCGAATCTTATCCAGGTCATGGAGGATCCCACTCTCATCTTCAGCTGAGCAGAGTCAAAGATTGTCCAAATGGATTTGTAGACCAACACACTTCAGAGAGTGAAGTCAGAACACAATGTGTGCTTAAGAGGCCATCACCATCACCTTCTTAGACTAGCCATAGATATCTTACCCTGGCTTGCAGTACTAGCTCCTTCCTTGACCTGTCCATGAGACTAGCTCTTACTCTGCGCCCACCTAAGCATTAGATAAAAAAGAATGCTTCTTTAATTTTGGTAGAAGATATTTAGTTGATTTTGCACGTTTGGCTTGAAGTGAGGACACTAATCAACCCGAGCTTAGGTTGAACACTCCAATGGGTCTCAGTGTCCTGGTGTTCCATTGCCACACCCATTATCTACATGTGGCTAACCCCAAGAATATAACTGCTTGTGTGCCTCTTTCCTACCTAGCTGCTCGGAGTTCACTCTGACATTCCTCACAAAGTAACACCTTTATGGGCAATATAATAAGTTTTGTAAAGTTCTTTCATGAATAAAAAACGTATCACTACAGTTTGTAGATATAAGTGTTAGGGCATACACTGTCCCTAACAGTCTAGCTAAGGCTTTCCTTCTTGGTGTTTTAGACAACTAGTTATATTCACTCATCAGACACAAACACAAGACCGAATGCTGCCCTTAACTAGGCTGGCCTCCCCCCCCCCCCCCCCCCCCCCCCCCCAGGGACGTGACCATATAAGGTAAAATGCATGCATGTGGTTGATTAAGACTATCCAATAAAATACAAGTAGCAGTGCCAGGTCTGTGTTTGTTTATGCGTGCGGCTATTAGCATAAGTGTGATTCTACTTCAAGGTCAACAGTTTGTTTGTGAGCATTCTGCAGGTTAACGCCTGCTCCTGTGTTGTTAGGGCTGAACAAGATCCCTAACAACATTGCAAGGCTATTGAGAATTCAAATTGACCATAGATTGACCAATTAATATAATACAAACACACAAATACCATAAATCTAGAATACTTCGTGTCAGTAAGAAAATAATTGTAGAACTCGTAGAACTCGTAGTTTATGAATTATTTTCTACTGATGCGACTGACTGTGAGACAATACCCAATTGACTTCTGAAGAGAAACCAGGTGAAAAACTATGGATGAGTTTGCTAGGTTATATTTGAAAAAGGCTATCATGCTGACAGAGCTATTTGGAAACTAACAGTTGAGGGGATTGTGAAAGAGAGCCATTAACTGAGAGGTCGATATGAAGGGTTAGTGGTGAAAGCAGATCCAATCAATACTGGACAAATACACTTAAGAAATTGCAAAGCTATGTTCATTTCTCTTAACTTCAAATATCATGGGGAAGATATATTTCCAACACTTCTAGAAGCTAGCTTTCATCTCTGCCTCACCTGGTGTGTCTATACCAGCCATAGCTAAAGTAATTATACACTTACACATTTTTGATTTTCGTAGGTTTAGTAGATACAAAAATTTATCAACAATCCAGATTTATGGGTAATCAACGTTTATGTATGCAAAAAAAATTGTCTTTGTGTGGTCGGTGACAACAACTATGCCAACACATGAGAATTAAGTGCTCAATTGGAATTACATCGGAGATTACGAAATTAACACATTATGATGTGGCCTCTTATTGGTCAGGTTTCCCCAATACCTAGTCAATTTTGTCATGTAGATTCCAAAAATTGATATACTCATACAAAAGTTATGCCCATTTCAATTTTTGGAACTTTATGCTGACACACTCTCACACTCTCACACTCTCACACACACACACATACACACACACACATGTACCACACAAAAATGTAAACTTGGAATCTTTTGTCATTCAAATGGATCTTCCTAATCACACTAATGATCGCTTATAAAAAAATGAAAATTATCTATACTGTGCAGTCAATCATTTAAACTTATTCAGCTAACTTCAAGAAATGAACTGGATGGCTGTTAACAATTCCTGGCTTCTCCTTGGAACTTGATGAGTGCAACTAAGAGAACTGGCCCTAGTGAGAATGGAGCAATTACTTTCTTTTTTTATCGCAGATCTATAAATTAAAAAAACCTAACAGAAATTAATTTCATACTTACTTTACCATTTTAACATTTTAATTTCAGATCTGCTGCTTTCACTGCACCATGCTAATGTAATCATTTTCATTTTTTAGCTTCAGGATACAGTTCCAATGTCCAAGTAAAAATGGCTTTCAATTTGCAACAGCCATCCTTCCTGCCTAACCAGTGAATTATTCAGACAGTTAATCCTCTTTATCTTTTTAGGCAGAATCTTTTTAGGCAGAATATGCTGAATATAACAGCACAAATCACAAGGCAACATCTACACACAAAACAACAACAATAACAAAGAGAGGCAATTATAGCAGTAGAGTGAAGTTAGTTGTAGAGCTTGTGAAGTATGAGTGTTTGGGAAGGAAGTGAAGATGTGAGGAGACAACACGAAAGCAAAGGGAGTCGACTGTGGCACAGAATTATGGTCGTGAGCTTGTGAAGGTTAACAGGACCACCATAAAAGGGATTGATCAATGACAGTAATCTGTGAGAGTGTGGTAGTAGTCCCGGCATTTGCTAAGGTAGACATTACCATTTGATGCAAGACTCAAGCCTATTGCCAGCACCAGGGAGACTATTTCTCTGTGTTAATATTAGACATACAATACATTTGTTCTCTACATGCACTGGCCAATGATGGTGAACTAGATCAGGATCATAGCCACTAGATAGAGAGAGAGAGAGAGAGTACCCGCGAATTATCCGGGTAAACGCGTCACGGAAAAAGTATACTTAGCTATTTACCACCTGGGAGCTCTTGTTCCTATTCTTCTCCATCATAAGAGTTCATATCTTGATCGCTAGACACATCAGCAGAACTATTACTGGCCTGGTCAAAAGCGGTTTGAGAATAGCATTTCACTCAGAGCTTCTAGCTCTTCCAGCTCTCTAGTGTGTTTTCTATGGTAGGCAAAATCCCTTCTCCTTCCTCGTCACTGCTTTCAACTACTTCAGAGAGCCCAAAATCATCGTCATCCAGCATTGCTAAAACGTCGTTCACATTTAGTCTCAAAGCCATTTTTCCGATCACATGGGTAAGTTTGACATCAGGATTACCACAGTTACCTAGGTTCTACATAATAGATATTTTTAATTTCATTTAAGCAGAGCACTGGGCACGCTCAAATATCTTTGGCATGAGCATAGCTCAAATAAATGATTTGATATAATATTTTTACTGTGGCTATTATAATTAAAAAATGCCATATAAAGTGTATGGCAGTGAATCGGTTAAACACCCTTGGCTGCAGGGTATGTACCAGATCACACCTTCACTTAGTTCTAATCTGTATGTCACGCAGTTAGAACTATTTCCTTAGTCTATCTATTTCCCAAGCTCAAAATCCTAGCTAGCTGGCTAGATAGTTACCTAGAGAGCCCACTAAGCTGTCCGTGGCTCTGAGCAATGCCCTTACCAATAGCATGTGTCAATCTCAAACTACCCAATTCCTGTTACCCTCCTTCGCACTCTATCCTGTCCACATTCACACCAGATCCTTTTATGTGCTAATGTTTTCATTTAGTTTGACACTAAATTACCAAGCTACACAAAAATTGAAACTGTAATTTTCAGCTAACAGTATAAAATGCAAACAGTGCGTAGCTTTCTCTTTCTATCAGCTTGTGGTTTTATGCCAACATTTCAACAAACGTGTTTGATATTGTTGTGTTTTGGGGGGAACAATGTTTTAACAACTCTATACCTTCTTCAGACCAATTGCAAAAAAAAAGATTTTAAGCTGATAGAAAGAGAAATCTACTGTTTACACAAAAATTGTTGCTAAACTAACAACTTCAAGCAGCCCTTCACAATACAACAGAAATATAGACCTGATTTACCTTCAGTGGTCTCAGCTTTGTGTACTTTATTTTGACGACTACAATATTTTCTAAGAAGCCTTATGTTATATCATACTGAACATGAAGCAGCTGACTGTCCACTTGGTTGCCCTTGCTCAACAAGTTGCATGAGCTGTGTACCAGATCTGAATGCAAGGCATGTGTGATGAGCTGAAGCACCTTGCCAAGCCTCTATTTATATTGGTATATAACAATGCTTAATTTTTATTGTATATGACAAGTACTCATGCATGTATTTTACAGATGCCCAGCATGTGCATGGCTTCACAACCAGATAGACCATTGTCTTGCAGGGCAACATAATAGACTGACTGGTTGTGAAGCAGAAATGCTTTGTTGAAATATGGCTGAGAGAACACCTGCTTGTCAGCAATATGTACTTGGAAGCAGCTTCCCCTGGAGATGGAAAGCACAGTAAGAGCCACATCATCAGGCAATACTTGCTGTCTGGTGGGATTGGCAGATCACTGAGAAGGGAAGACCATGCAGAAGCTGACAAGAACTTCAGGCACTTGTGGTCATCAGCTGGCTGATAGAATTATCACTGCCACATGACTGACAATTCAAAACTGATGGCAGTACACTGAAGACAACCAATTGCCTGATCATAGGTGGCTAACAAGCCACATGGAAGCAGCAGATGTCTCGTGGAACATGCCCTGAAGACAGCAAACAGAGAGACTGGTATAACAAACGGATGTCCTCAGGTGAACACCTCACTTGCCACTCCCTTTTCCATGCCCTACTCACCACTCCGGCATCCACATTTTAATCATCACTCCCTCATTAACACCTCACTTGCCACTCCCTCCACCACACTTCCACATCTTACTTGTCACTCCCTCTTCGTGCCCCACTCACCACTCCTTCACCCACATCTTACTCACCATTCCATCATCTACACCTGACCCACCACTCCCTTTCAGATGGGAGTGACCATGATTCTGACATTCTTCAACTCTCTCAACAATTCTTAATGATGCTGATGTATGATGCAAAAAAAAGTTTATTGAGCATATTTTATTCTAGACTCTTCCATTCATTCAGACCACCTACCACCACAAAGATATTCATGATGGACAGAAAACTGTTAGACTAATTACAAAGTGATGCTTTCTTTATTTTTGTATTACGTCATGCAACACATGCACAGATACTCCGGAAATGCTGTAATACAGTGCGCATCCTAAAACAGATCACACACACGCTACCCCTCACCCTTGAATAGTAGCACACCATTGCTACCACTGTGAAACAGTGTAGGTCCTAGGTTAGAACTTGGATGCATGCCCACCTGTGATAGCATTGCTGCAATGTGCCTGCCTATAAGTGAGACTCAGCTCGATATAGCGTCTTGAAGTATAAAATCAGTGTGCAGAATGGCCAAGTGATACTCATATTATGAGGAGCAGCCAATGAAGTGATCATTAACTAATACAGCAGAAGATGTCTGCATGACAGCCAGTATGACAGCCATGTCTGCCAACTAGACGGCCAAAATGGAAGCATATAGCGACTTGATCCCTTTGACTAGGACAAATCTAACCTGGAAGGAAAAAGTAACTCTTGTAGATACTCAAACAATAGCTATTGTTAGATTGAAAGCAGGCAGTCTACTACTAGGCTCAAGTGTTAATGCTTGCTAAAATGATATAGTGCGCCTTCCATTTGTAAGCATCCATGAATAAATAGTTCAAAATATGACACTCATGTATCGTATTGTATTTTCATAACATATGTTATGCATATCTGCATATCGATCTACTGTGGTGGAAGCAATCTTAAACTTGTATCTTGATTCCACCATCAATGGACAGCAATGACGTGGAGATTATGGACAACCAATTATCTTCTATAGGTTGAAACATCGCTCCTAACTAACTAGCCACACCAGCTAGCACACTATCTCTACTGAACAAGCTACACCACTAATAACTAGCTACTATCACTACTGAACCAGCTACACTATAGCTACACCAGCTAGCACATTACTATCACTGCTAAACAAGCTATACCACTAGTAGCTAATAACTAGCTATCTCCAAAATTCTATATTCGCATCTGGTAGCATATGCTAGGTTCTAGCATTCTGGTAAAATGCTCAATGCTCGATGCTTGAATAGAAGTTGGTCCTATTTCTTCAGATCATAACAGAGTACTAATGAAATTAGCTAATGATACATGCCTTATCATATGGAAAACGTAGTATAGTTAGGAAATGAGATGGAATAAAATGTTTGTATCCACTCATGCAAAACCACGGTTCCTATACTATTGGCAGACTGACCAGCACAGTATTCAGAATCTCATGGGGGAAGGAAATGGTTGGTAATGGGACCCATAGGTGCTGACGACCACTACAGCACAGGATGGCAACTGAATACTACTGCTAGTATATATTTACTAAATAATGTTAAACTCCCTTACAATTCTTGCACAAGACCATCACATCTTTCTTCTGTAATCTGACATTCTTGATGGTCCAGCTACAATCTATTAGGCGCTCTTCTAAGCCAGTACATTCCACTGAGTAATACTGCCATGAAACTGATACATCATTCGATGTCTGGATTTTATAGGGGGTTGACCTGAAGTAAGGAAAAAGCATACCCAATAATATCACATTCTTGTGTTGTTCAGTCACGGCCATGGAATGTTTGCTCTTGTGAATATGTCATCAAATACAATCAACTAGCAAGATGTCACAGTTATAAACACAAACCATACATGCATGCAACACACTTCAAAACAGCTGTACAATACAATACTCTCACATGTATGCCATTCAAGAGACAATCATGCCTTCGTTGCGTAATCTAAGCATCATAACTACTAGTATTAGCAGAAGAAACTCATTAAAAAATTAATGACGTATCATCATACAAATGGATTTTTTTTTAATGAAATCTTGTGGTCCATATATTGTGAAATTTCTCGCTTTTTTGCTATTGCTATTGTGGAGAATTATATTAACATGGACATGCCCATGATGTTTGCGTATGTGACCTCTTTGTTATTATATCCCATACCCTTCTCTGTTCATGATTCTAACAGCACCAGGGAAGCCGAGCTCCTTGCACGTCACAATGGAGTTCTTTTTTGTCCATTCTTCTTCATCTTCATAAGATATGGGGATCCAGAAGCCATCCCTGCAAATATGGACATAGCCAATGTAGGATGAATTCAGTCCAGCAAGCCTCACTCCTCCAACTTCACTCAACAAGCATTTTTCAAGCTCTATAGAGAAAAAAATGTACAAAATTGCACTCGTCTGTATGTTCAAAGGAAAAATATATGTATATTAACAGTGGAAAATTGTAAATTATTGCTCATCCCACGCCTAACAATCGTTTTTTTGGACATTGATGATTCTATTTACCTGCATGGATTTTCTCCACACAAAGATAGTATAAGACAGTACTGAAGAACAGCAACGTAGATTTTCTTATCCAGTTCATGGTTGTCTGAAACAAATTTACTACTACTCACGTTTTCGACACTGCACGGCAAGGCACGCCCTACAAAAGGTCCTCCTCTCACTTTTATCGCCACGCATGAGCAGGCTGCTGTCGGGTGGCGAGATGCTGTGGGCGGGACTACAACTGCACTGAGCAGTATAGTGAGCGGAGTGCTGTAATAATGCTAGGTCGGAGCCAGACTAGCAGTCCTCGCTAGTTGAGAAATCTTAGGGACTATCACCCTCGGTTTAGTGGAGAGCAGCATCCTGTGGCTGGCGATTGTTTACTTCTACATAGCTGGGATGGTCGTTAGAGCCGCCTGTTTACATAACCGTGGGTTGTGGCAAAACTGAGAGCTGTTGGCAGCGTTACTGTGGTTCAGTCAGCTTTGACTTCAATGGCTTCGTTATTGCTTCAATTGTGCAATGGGGATTTTCAATTCAGATATTCTGCTAAGCCAACTTATTTTCATTCTCATGAGTGGTATATAGTCATTATCCTAGGGACTCCATGTACACCCATGTCATGCATGCAAAAGCTTCCCTAGCATGCTCTACTCTGTAGTTTGTTATATGACTTTCCATCATATTCACCATTGAGTTGTACTACTTTTATCACAATCAACATTTTTCAATGCAAAATCTGAGAAATTGTCAATAAATTTGATCACGAGTTCTCTCAACCTGTACACCAGTCAAAATATAAAAATGCACTTGCCACAGGTTTAGGGGATTTCATGAAACAGGAAACTGTTAAGATGATTTAACAAGATAACATAGAACTGATTGAACACTGACTGTAAATATTCATGACTGGGTGATCAGTGTGGCCTTCATAACAACAACTAAATATAATACTGTCGGAGTTGAAACTCCACTGGAGCCTTGCTCTTGGCTATCACAAGGTCTGGTCAGCCAATAACGTGTCTTGATATGAGGGAGGTGCAACTGTAGCAACAGATGTGTAGTAAGGCATATCTTGGTCCAATTGAATGCGCCTGATATCCACTGGGTTCCTCCTGACCGTACGACTAACTTGCCTTCTACTGGACGATGATGACTTATTTCTAAAATTACTTATCAGGCACTTCAACACCAGCAGCAGGATGCCAATTAGTAGCAGAGATATAACAATCATAAAAACTAGAATGGTGATTTTCAAAGTTGGGATTGAGCTACCTGGACAGAATAGAAGACAACGATAATGTCATACATCGGATGATCTCCACACACCTTACAACTGTATACATACGATGATATTTAGGGAATGTACATTCAACTACTAACTTGTGGCTTCTGTTGAGCAAACAACTGCAGCATAGTCGCTGTCACACTCCGCTGGAGAAAGCTTACAATCATTTAACTTTGTCTCAGATCCTGAACACTGGACATGACCCAAGTGCTTGGAATGTCTCCACGGATCTTGATTGAACCTTATATGGGAATAATTATTGATATATTTGACAGCAGTTGATAAACAAGGTGGTAACTAAATAAACACAGTTTTTTCTGGACCTACCTGTATTGTGTACTTGAGCCTCCCAGCATTCCTAGCTGTTGGCAGGCTACTTGTGCATCCAGGTCATCCCACCCTCCTGCACACACAGGAGTCCAGCCAGATGTCTCACTGTAGATTTTCACAAAGCCGACATTATCATCTCCACTGCCACCCACAAGTGAGAGTTCACCATTCGAAGGAGCTGAGAACAAATGACATAGTCAGCCATTGACTCACACTTGGTTTTTAAAGCCATTGAAATGTGAGAGATCATTTCAAAGCCAACTAATATCATTACACGTCAAACTCTTGATGGCTACACTGTGAACAGCAGACTGCTCTGATTCATTGCTAAATGTGATGAGGACAAACATGAAACTGGAAATGAACATCATTTGATCAAAAAAAATCATCTCGCAATACTCTAGCATTTGTTCGCTTCTAAGTGGCTCTCTAGATTGTGGTTGCAAGTCAAGGTATCTACAAGTACAAGCATCCACTTCAGACTATACGTATGGTGCACCAAGGAAGATATTACTTCATCTACAATTTAATATATATATGCATATACATTTATATATATATGTATCTTTCATGTCCACAATTTTATGACTATAATAAAGTAGAGAGAGCTAATTTGTGGGTATTTATCAAGTCTACAAAACGAATGCAAGAATGTGATATCAGAATAATATGTATTGCACGCAGAGATATTTTTCTCGTACATTTATCCTTCGCAGAAAAGGTAGAGTGGAGGTCATCACTGAGAAACTAGCATAAATGTTCACTATAAACATGTCTACGTGGACTTGTAGCTAGTGCCATGGAACAAGAAAATAATGTAAGGAGGTATTTTGTGGTGAGTAAAGATCCTTGCCAAATCCTCATCAAATCTTAAAAGTTGAAGCCCCATGTAAGTGTGGTTTTGGGCTAGAACCTGAAAACACTCGGTGAACTCTCGAGTCTGTACTGTCCACATGCTAAGAAACTGAAATGTAATAGCTGAGGACTGTACATTGTTCTAATGGCTGGATGTTATACTTAGTTTCCTCTAGACCATGGCTACCATGGCCTCTTAGGTAGAACCATGGCCTGTTAGGTAGAACCATAGCCTCTTACGCAGAACCATGACCTGTTAGGTAGAACCATAACCTCTTACATAGAACCATGGCCTCTTAGGTAGAACCATGGCCTCTTAGGTGGAACCATGGCCTCTTTTGTAGAACCATGCACATTGTGCATTCTTTGAAATACGAGAATATATGTTTTGCATGCACACACACACAACACAACACAACACACACACACACACAGCAGAGTTATTTGAAAACAGAAAGTATACCTACTCCTAATTCTGGCAGAAATTTAAAAAATTAGCCTAATTGCCCAAATTTCCCTTCCCTTTTGTCCTTGAGTGGATAAAGAAAAGGTCCGTTACATTACTACTCCTAATTTTCATATTTTTCAGATTCATTAAACACATTCCTACTGCTAATCACATTTCCCACATCAAACTGCTGATACTGTGTATAGGAAGAACATCACATATTTCAAACACCTATGTTGAATTATGACATATAGCAAAAACACATTACATAAATCCAAACATCTCTGATTGTGCTTGCAGGCAGTGCACATTACATGAATCCAAACAACCTACATTTCATTCCGCTTTGACAGGAAGAACATATTATTTAATTACATGAATGCAAACAACCATTTGATCAACAGGAAGGACACTAACATGATTCTAAAGCAATCAGGGCCAGCATTATCTCACATTGGAAATATATTTTAAGGAATTGGAGTTGGCAGGAGGTTATGCTGCCCAACAAGAGTATGAGCACCTTCCAGTATGTGTGCCTCCAACAAGGAAGATAAACAGGAGGGAAGTAGTGGGGGATGTTATGATACAAGAAGGAATACAAGTTTCTATTGCCAATACTTTCCATTGTGAGACACTCTTGTTACTAGGAGAAATGGAAGACATTCAGAGAAAGTAAAACATCTGAGGTATTGGACCTCCCCTTAATGGATTGTATTTATGATGACTAATTATGGATGTTTTACATACATTGTGGAACCAATCCCCCCTCTCCCCCCCCCCCCCAACCCCACCCCACCCCAATAAAAAATGACGGCTTGTTTGTTACTATTCATCAACGTTGATAGATGGTGGTACATAATCCACGTATTTAAAATAGTTATGATAATTACAAGGATATTTTGCAATTTCACCTACCAAAATGTGCATTATATTAGACAGGGCTATAGGGTGCAGCTTCAACTTTTTATCCTTCAATTTAGGGGGTGTGACATATATATCCCAGATTATAAATCCAGAAGTGGGAGTGACCACAATAACTACAAACTGCAATCAGGAATATTTCTTTTGGGGGCAAGCTAGCAAGGCTACAATTAGAAAGAAGTGTTTGAGATACATGCTTCATCCAACAAATCTAGAAACAGACTACAGAGAGAGAGTGTGTCGAGTAGCTAGAATGGAACTAGAGGATTATATCGTTTACCATTTTACCACATTTCCAATCCAAAAATACATTTTTCATCTCTAGCTATTCTCTGTAGTTTTAAATCATAAATGATATGTGATTTTTAGAAATTGAAATTATATGCCTGAAAACAACAAATCTGCTATGATAATTTATCCCACAAAGTCAACTAGTCAACCACAGACTTAGTATCAGAATACTCAAAGAAATCCAATATCCTTCATCCTACACATGTTATTATCTACGTACCTAATGTTTATAGCATCCAGCATCACTGTGCTGTTTACGACATAAATATTCCATAACAAGGGCCAATAATTCCCATGAGATTGCACACAACTTGGAACTAGAAAGCAGAGACTGAGACGTTTTATTGACCATTTAGTGTTCTTTTCTCACCTCTTCCAGTATCTTTTCACACTTAGCCTCTCCGTTACACCAGGAGTAAAAGGGGCCATATTTGCACCTAATAAAACAACATCCCATTCACTGGGAAATGTAAAATGATCTGAGTCCTAACACAGAGTCTTAGCTGTACCTGACTCTTTAGTACATGGTGATTACTGTTTAGAACTGGCTGGCTCAACCTTGTACATTAAAGGTGAGAGTCCTGAACAGGAAGCCAACATGAGTCAAGACATTTGTCAATAGTTAAAGAAAAAGGATGACACACACACGTAACACTAGGGCTCACACTAGGGCTCAAATAGACACAAACACAAAACACTAAAGGCTCAAATACTTACATATGCCCAGCCTATTCAATCGAATGTGCAATGGCAAGGCATGGAACGAATAAGTCCATATACAGAATAAATAAGGAAATGATTGCTATCGATTGCTTGCCACACGCTTATTCATAATGATATTCATTGATGCATGTGCACAAACTTGTTCATTTAAGGGGCGTTACCCATATATAAATTGGACGTGAGATTTATAACTCTCACACTTTGTTTGGTTTGCTATCCATTCCAGTTAGCTTTTTTCAAGAGCTAGTAACTCATTACAGGGAAGATAGAACACTCCCTTCACAAAACTACTCCGGTCAATTTTAACACCATTTCCCATTCACATGTTGTGTAACAGAACAACATAAGCACATTATGAGCGAATTTTTTGGGGGGGAATATCACACAGAAGGGAAATTGGAGGTCAATTACTTAAAAGCAAGTACCGGTGGCCAACACTGAAGCACTACAACAACACGACAAAACACTTCCTACTGTTGACGTGCTTATGTGGTTGGGTTACATACCCTGTGAATGGGAAGTGGCTACAGGCATTCTGTGACTTTAGAGGATTTAAAGGTGACAAGGGTACAGTTTTGGGAAGAGTGTGTATTTATCTTCACTGTATAGATTTCATAAAGTTGATCATTGCAAAGCTCCTATCTTTTAGCTACCAGAATGACAATAAATGACAAGCAAATTTCAGATACCACATACACACACACACACACACACACAACTTAATGTACCTTCACTGCACAGAACAATGGCATCTTTGACATTTTGATTTGCATCCTTGACTGTCCAAATGCAGTCAGCAAAATGGTCCTCCATACCTGTGCATTCCACACTATGGTACTGCTGAGATGAGCTGGAAAATTATATGTTCTGTTTGTCATTATCTCAAATACTGGGAGAATCAATTTGTACCTTTGTTGTTCTACAGTGATCCTGATAGCACCATGATAGTGTAGCTCCCTGCAGACCACTATGGAGTTCTTTTTTGTCCATTCTTCATCATCCTGGTAGGATATAGAGACCCATTGGCCATCTTTACATGTTTGGACATAGCCAATGAAAGAAGAGTTCAATCCAGAAAGTCTTACCAAGTCATTTTCACTCCGTAAACACTTTTCTGCAAGGAACAATTGCCGATTAAACCGCATCTGCATAACACGCAAGTGTATTTTAGACAATATAAAACCTACCAGCACCCAAAGAGACGCCAATTACACTACAAAAGAAGTAAAGGATGGCAGAGAATACAATGGTTTTGCACATCTTTACACGCAGGCAGGCAGGGGAAACTGCGTCGACTAATAATAATTTTCTAGTTCTGAAAGGCACGCAGACGCGCTGCCTTACTCTAAATCTCCCCACCCCCAGTCTGGTAAAATAATATTTCCAGGGGAAAGCCAAACTGAATGTTGATCCTGAAAATCTTCTTATGAACCGCATATTTCTGATCCGAGCACTCTATAATCCCCCCCCCCCCCCCACCCCCGAGTCTAGATCACGGTGTCGTCGAATAACCTAAGCTTTTGCATCGACATCGGTGGACTAGTACCTGTATGTACATGCCATGAAAAGTGTGGTTAGCCAGTGTCTTGTTTGTGGATCTGATTTCACACACACACAAACACACACACACACACACACAAACACACACACACACACACACACACACACAAAGAAGGGGGGGGGGGGAAGGAAGGGGGAAAAGAAGGGGGGGGGAGGGGAATATACAAGGGGGAAAAGGGGGGGAAACTCGAGAGAGGAGAGCAGTTTTGAAAGATAGCAATAATTATATTGAGTTGTGGAGTGTAATTATCAAAGATGCTTCAAATGAGTAATCTCTGCCTCGATATATAACAAGAACACCAACGCATGTGTTAGAACGCTTTTTCAGCATATATTACTCTATAAAGAAAATACCAGACAACATTGTGCATGCAATCCAAGTTATTCCACAGCTTAGTCATCATAAAGAGAGACTGGAATTTTGCATCTGCTTTGTACACTCTGTTCTCTATTTGTTTGTCCCTATGTTATGCTGTTATAAGACCAGCTGAAGGATGCCATTCGCAAATTCACTACTTATTTCACTGCTATAATGCTCTTGTATGATACGAATACAGCACAAGCCTATAGAGATGAAGTTACAAACCTGAAAATATAGAATATTGTGCAAAGGTTACATAGTTAGCTTGATCACACATATTGCACTGATTTATTGGCCATATAGCTGTCTAACCTGGTCATTATATATAGCTGTCAATGGAGTAAATTACCACCATGATGGATATCTTACCCATTGATAATAGCTCATTAACCCGCAGGGAAAGACCTGCAAAGCACAGGCTCTTCCCATATCCTGTAAAGAATGCCAAACACAGAAACAAAAGCCTCAACAACTTTCTTTTATCTGGGTGTAGCCCAACTTTTTAATGACATTATTTATAAATTTGACTAGCATTAGTCTAACTTCTTTGTGGACCACAGCCGCAAGGCTATATAGCAATCTCCGTCTTCCCCAGATCGATGAAAATAGTAATTATTGTGAGTTTTAGGTGCAGGAGCATTTAATAAACTGGGAATGTGTTCTGGGCAATCAACAATATTTCTTGCAGCGGCGACCTTCTCTCTCCACTCCAGACCACCCCCCACCCTATCCTCTTTCCCTTTGTTGAGAGATTGTCATTCAAGCACCAAGTATGATGCCACCCACCAGGATGATGCAGGGCTAGTGGAACAATTACTGAGAATCAAGATTAAGATTTTGTCATTTGCAGTACATGCATAAGGATGGTTCATCGTTATGACACTAGGAGAGCCTAGCATCTTATGTTGTGTTGCCTTTCATTTCATTACCTTTCATGTACAGAAGGAATTTTGAACCACTTCTCCACCATAGGAGCTGAATGGGGGTGAAGCCTTCATAAAGTAATTTTAATTAGTAGCAGCAAGGAACTGTCACGATGTTTACAAATAAGGATGGGGTTAACAACCAAACCAAGCACTGGGTGAGAACCAGTGCTTGGAGCGCCATATTGACAGACTTACCAAGAGCTGGTGCAAAGTGCAACAGTCTTTAGCACATACAATGTATTAATTGACTTTATGCGGCTGCATTTGGATAGCTGACCCAGTCACATCACTTTGCATATGTACTTAGCCATACTGTATACAAGTATGGCAGGAAGATGTCTCAACAGAAACTCTTACATTAAACGAGCATGTGCCATATAAAAAGGGGTGGCCCAGCTGAAAACTGTCTTCTTCTGGTCGATACACATTTGCCCTTCTGTAGCTGGATGAAACTGCACTTCCAGATTAATGAATTAAGGATAACCCTGTCTACATCATTTAGAAGGTAAGTGTTGCAGCTAAGTGAACAGAGTGGCATAAAAGAAAGAGATACAAGTTGGACATGCACTAAATAGTACTTTCCTACCAGGAGCCATACTTCCTGGCAAGTTTAAGGTTTTTATGCAACAACCAGATTAATTTATTGTTTACTTTAGTGACTGAAATTCAGTACTTGGTGGTAATTCAAGCAGTGCCTCTCTGCTTCACACTTCCCATTATGTCTTGAGATGATTTGTTATCAGACTAACTCTTTCATAGCTTGTCATAAAAGAAGTATGGTCCTGTCAGTGAGTTAGCAGCAAGGAGAGAGATGATACATGTACCACTTCTACCATTGATGTTGAAGAGAGTGCTATAGCAGGAAACAGACTTCAGATTTGAGTGAAATTTATCCTCATGTGCATTTGAGAGACTTGGGCCAGTAAGCACAACTAAAATCCCAGAAAAACCTGAGATTTTTTTCTTCTCAAAAATCATTGCATTCCAAACGGATTTCAATTCCCCATGCATATCTTCAATGCCCAAAAATTTCAGTTTCAAAAGAGTTGGCAATGGCTTAACATATTCTCAGTCACAAGATGGAGGGTTTTGCTTGCTTTGTTATACTATTTGAGGAATGTGAACCGTCTATAAAAGAGTTGGGGGTTCTGGTCAATAGGCCTCTGACAAATTTAAGAATGCGTTAAATGAACATTTTCTTTCCAAGAATAGGATGTTCCATCCGTAGTTGTGGAGAAATATAATATAATAATAATAATAATAGATGATGATGATGATGATGATGATGATGATGATGATGATGATGATGATGATGATGATGATGATGATGATGATGATGATGATGATGATGATGATGATGATGATGATGATGATGATGATGATGATGATGATGATGATGATGATGATGATGATGATGATGATGATGATGATGATGATGATTACGACGACGACGACGACGACGACGACGATGATTATGATGATTATAATGATTATAATGATAATGATAATGATAATTATAATTATAATTATAATTATAATAATAGTAATAATAGTAATAATAATAGTATTACTAATAGTATAATAATAACATAACAGTAAACAGTGATAATAATAAGAGTAATATAGTAATAATAATAATAATAATAATAATAATAATAATAATAATAATAATAATAATAATAATAATAATAATAATAATAATAATAATAATAATAATAATAATAATAATAATAATAATAATAATAATAATAATAATAATAATAATAATAATAATAATAATAATAATAATAATAATAATAATAATAATAATAATAATAATAATAATAATAATAATAATAATAATAATAATAATAATAATAATAATAATAATAATAATAATAATAATAATAATAATAATAATAATAATAATAATAATAATAATAATAATAATAATAATAATAATAATAATAATAATAATAATAATAATAATAATAATAATAATAATAATAATAATAATAATAATAATAATAATAATAATAATAATAATAATAATAATAATAATAATAATAATAATAATAATAATAATAATAATAATAATAATAATAATAATAATAATAATAATAATAATAATAATAATAATAATAATAATAATAATAATAATAATAATAATAATAATAATAATAATAATAATAATAATAATAATAATAATAATAATAATAATAATAATAATAATAATAATAATAATAATAATAATAATAATAATAATAATAATAATAATAATAATAATAATAATAATAATAATAATAATAATAATAATAATAATAATAATAATAATAATAATAATAATAATAATAATAATAATAATAATAATAATAATAATAATAATAATAATAATAATAAATAATAATAATAATAATAATAATAATAATAATAATAATAATAATAATAATAATAATAATAATAATAATAATAATAATAATAATAATAATAATAATAATAATAATAATAATAATAATAATAATAATAATAATAAATAAATAACTAATAATAGAATTAAAATAATAAATAAACTAATATGATAAATAAATAAAATAATTATGTATATATAAATTAATTAAAATAATAATAAATATAATAAAATAACAAAATTAATATATATGTATATAAGACAAAATGAGAATACTCATGGTGGTCATTCTCTTGAGAGTGGCTCCCCAGCTGCCAAGCAAGTCCATTCCACAGTCTCAATTGAACCGATCACACTTCGGTGCTGGGCTGATGTGCAATGCCTCCTTCAGTACCATTTCTTTCTGTCTTCTGGCCTGGTCTAAGATGGTGGCTTCATCCCATAAAATAGGATGTCCATTATCCCATGCATGTTCAGCAATTGCAGACTTCTTTTTAGCACACTTTCTACAGGCATCTTGATGTTCTTTCACTCTGGTCTCCAGTCTTCTAATAATCTCCCCTATGTAGTATTTCCCACAGCTATAAGGGATGCAGTAAACACCGCATGAGTGCATATTAGCTGGTAAAACATCCTTCACTCTGCTCAGTTGTGTCCTCAGAGTTTTTCACGATCTGAAGATGACTTTGATGTTGAACTTGCTGTAGACACTCCTGATGTCTTCAGATGGTCGACAACTCCTGCTCACTTCCCTTCTTCACAATTATTTTTATTATTTTAATTATGTTGTTGTTGTGTTGTTATTGTTATTATTATCTTGCTGTTATTGTTTTTGTTGTTGTTATATTGTTGTTGGTGTTGTTGTTATTATTATTATTATTATTATTTGATAAAAAAAATATAAAAAATTTTTTTAAATTTATGTATCCAGTTCAGGAAATAAATATACAAGAGATAACCAATCAACTACTACTACTACTACTACTACTACTATACTACCCTGAATGATACACATAAGTAGGGATCATAACAACTTTCTTAACAACACTGATCTACAGACCATTAAATGGACATAGTTAACACTTCCCACCTTGACCGATATGGTTGGTAATACCAAATCTGTTCACTTTTAGAGATGGGATATCCCCTGGGAATGGACCCAGCCAGTGACCTTTGCGGAGCTCATCAGAGATGTATTTAATTATGACATCCAAGTGTTGTCTAGCCAACTCCATGTTTGATATGGCTGAGCTCAATGGGGCAACATTCAGAAAAGCAATTCTGAAGCCTTCATAGAGGTCAGTGTTGATGTATCCTGTACAGGTCCTATCTGGGTGAAGGCATAAGGCTACCTTCCATGTTATCAGCCCTGAGTTGGTCTGCTAAGATCAAGACCTTCAACATGTTGTGGGAGGTCCTGGGCCAAGTTCAGGCAGAGGAGGTCGGACGTGTACTCATAGAGTGTCCACCCTATGAGTTATGATTGTACACGGCATGATCGAATTTTAAGATGTATTTTATAGAGGCCTTAGCACCTACTGGGTGGAGCACATAAAAATGGTTTTTCTGCCTCCTTTCAACATGTTTAGCTATCTGCTTACATTCCTCATATCCCTCTTTATTAAGACTTTCCTTTGTGACCACCATCACATCATGTATGTATAGTATGTAGAGTGTGTAAAGTAGAGCTCAAAACTTCAGTGGGAGTGGTGACTGTGAGTGATGACCCTGAGCAATTCTTGCTTGTGGTGTGTCTATATGGATCCACACAGCTTGCAGGTGTGAGGTAAAGGCATCTAGCATCCTGTATTTTCCCTCATTAAAATGACAAACTTCAGTTCAAGTGGAATACTGGCAGGCTCTTCCAACAGGGGTCTGTCTGGAACCAGTTAAGACCTTTTCTAGCCAAACCTTACCTCTGAAACTACCATCATACCTTACCCATTTTCCTGCCTCATAGTTTCGGTGGCCTGGATAATGGTTACTGGTAGGAAAAACAATTCCACCTTCAAGGGTAATCTGACTGCTAAAAGAGGCTGATAATACTCCAACCAGAGTAAAAAATTGGTGATTGGTAGTCTCCCCATAGCTGGTAGGAGGGCGGGTTACCTGAGGAGTGTCAACATTGACCGTGACCTTCGACCTCGCAAATCAAATCCTTACTGTGGTGGATAATGAGACCAACAGATTAAATGAGTTTTTTACTAACAAAGATGCTTGCTTGAGCTAGGCACAGATGATGATGCCATGCGCAGATTTGAGTAGGTCAATGTGACCAACAAGTCCAAAATTTAGCAGCATGGGCAGGTATTCTGCTGGTGACATTATTCCCACTGACCAATGCATATACTGCAGAAAGGCATGTTCTGCATTTAGACTTGCTGACCCAGTTATAAACGTAAGGTGCCACCCAACAGACCCATGCTTGGGTAGACCTCTAAACACCTTCATGGAATATATAGACCAAACAGAACCTCTCTTATTGGCCTAGGATTTGGGGTGCATGAAAGAATGGCATTTCCCTGCTGTACTCGCTGCTACTGCACAACTAAGCTGCCAAATAGTGGTGCATTGATTTGTTTTTAAGGGTGGAATTGACTCTTAATGTATCTGTACTAGGCAACTCAGCTGCCAACTGCAGTGTGTGTGTGTGTGTGTGTGTGTGTGTGTGTGTGTGTGTGTGTGTGTGAGTGTGTAAGAGTGGGTATGAGTGTTAGTGTGGGGGGAATAAAGGATGTTTCCCCCTTCTTATATTTGCATTTAAAATTCTCAAGCTCTAATTGACCGGAAGCCCCCACCATTTGCATCCATCTTAGGGGTGATCCCAGGGTGCTGTGAGGCTGTGGGAGCTGAAGCCAAGCCAGCTGTGATGGGGTGAATAGTGGAGGAGCTGGAGGTGGAGTTCCTGCTACAGTTGGCTTAGAGCTTGCCATATCAAAATTTAATAAGTCAAAGCTCACTCAAACAGGATAGTGTTTACCTTTGACACTAATTAGCATCTGCAGTGTGCATGAGCTCACCAATGTTATAGTTCTGCTTAAGGGTAAAATACATTACAACTTTTTTATACTTCATTCATTTTCAAAGAATTTGGTCTCAAAAGGTTCTATGTGCTTTCCAAGATATTGCAATAAACTTAGCTGAAACATGGGCAAAACCACAAAAGTCATTTAAAAAAACTATATGTGCTCTTGCTCCCCAATCAGGTCTTCACAACACTTGTCATTTATAGTAATATCACAGTACCTACAGATACAACTTATGAATCAATTTTATTTCCTCCATTATCCCAATTTCATTTTTGCTGTTAGGTGGGTGACCGACTATATCTCATCAGAAAATGACTGGATTAGAAAACAGTTCAATTCAAAATACAGAGCATAAGAGCTTCAGCTATATAAAAATTAATTACTAAGGGAAAAAATTGACTGAGTTACATGGCTTTTATCAGCATAAACTTTCATGGTTAATCAGTTTGAAAAGTACAACACTAAAATCACATGGGTTTCCTCTTATTTTTAAATGTATTAAAAACTGTGATTAACATTTTGGAGCTCCATAAATTCTGGATACTTTGCCCTTGATATATAGCTCAAAAGATGGATCTCTCTGTGTGCTCTCTTTCGATACTAAAAACTAATGCATAAATACAACTATACCGAAGGTACATACAGTCAAACCTGGAGGACTCAAAACCAGCCTGCCTGCATTTCTAACTCGTAATTGGAAAGTTTGAAATTAGCGGTCAAGTGCGCGGGTGGAAAATTAATTTATTTTCCACACCCGCACTTGAACACGTACTGATGAATTCCTCAAGCCACAGGTCAACGTATTAGGATTTAGAAATGCATGGTTTTGAAGTCCCCAATTTCGACTGCATGTACCTTACATATATCTTGAGTAAGGTTGTACTAATGCAACAGTTTTTATTATCAAAAGAGAGCACTCCATCTTTGAGCAGTGAAGTTTTTTTAACACTTTGGTGTTATCTCTACACATTTCTTGAGAAGTATACAATGAAATGGTGGCTAAAAAAGCATGAATGGTTGACAATAATGAGTTGAAACTTGAAATGCAGTTAGTATAATAGTGAAGGTATAGAATGGTTAAAAAAAAATCCAGGGGTAAAAAAAATGGTCCATCTATCATGCCGAAATTCCATACCAGGTATATACCACTCCCATACATTTCAATTGACTCCCAGCTGTTATGCTTAACTATGTAAAAATACACAGAACGCTCCATTGCATTCTCATTGTGTTCTGTTCACAATATGATGGAATGGAATGGAAGGGCATAATATTCCATTCCATCATCAACATATTCTGAAGCTGTTCTTTTGTGAGAACCATTTTCCACCTTTTCTCTTGAAGTGCACAAATATGACACACTTTCCTCCACTAATTCACAAAGGCCATCATCTTCAGAGGTGTGGTTTATAAAAATACAGTTCTCTGATTGGCAATTGCAACATTCCAGTCTAGAGAGGTATGAATGTAGATAAAGTCAATGAAAATTAGAATGTGGTGCAATTCAGTCTAACAGAAATTTGGTAAAGGGTCTCACTCATAAAGGGGAGAATGAGGCTGGATTTAAGGAACAAATAGTCATTATATTGGATTGACCTGCAAGGAAAAGGACCATCTATACTGCACCAATTAAAATGATACACACCAATAATTATAAAAAGTTTGTGAATATGCAGTCATTTAGGCCTACCCCTTTTTTGACAGGTCTCTAATATATATAGTTGTTTCTTTTTTGTTCAAGTTGTTGTTATAATTATTGTAGTTGAGCAGTGAAAAATATAGTTCTGTCCATAGACAGTACAGGCATGGAAAAAGTGAGGGGCAAATTTACTTATGCTTGCCCTATAGTCTCGCACAGCCTGACCCTTTACCAATCACTGCCAGAACATAATGAGGAAGACAAAGTGATGTAAAAACCAAGGTGAGCTTTACACACCCTCTTTGATAATCAGCATCTAGCCAAAACATTGAGTGCATATATTCAAGTTGATTATTGAGAGTCACCGTATTTCTAACTTGTTTCTGCCTGTGCACACTAACATGTGATATCTTGTTACTATTGCTAACTGTACCCATGCAGCCAATTATTATAGACTGCAAATCAGACAAATCAGCATATGCCATATCTTCTGCTGACTGAACCTACACAGACCACTACGTGTGCAAATCAGCACATACCATATCTTGTTACTATTGCTGACTGTACCCACAGACCACTATACCATATCTTGTTGCTGTTGTTGTCTGTTGTCATAGATAGTAAGAACAAAAAAAAGTGGGTACATGGCTAGGCTATTGCTCTACGGTGTGGTATATTTACCTCAGCCAAGGCTATAGTTTGACCACACTTTTGGGGGGGGGGGGGGGGGGGGGGAGTCTGCCTGTCTCCCTGTGTCTGTCTGTCTTTATCTCTGTCTGTCTGTCTCTCCGTCTGTCCATCTTTATCTCTGTCTGTCTGTCTGTCTCTCTGTCTGTCCATCTTTATCTCTGTCTGTCTGTCTCTCTGTCTGTCTTTATCTCTGTCTGTCTCTCTGTCTGTCTGTCTCTCTGTCAGTCTTTATCTCTGTGTCTGTCTATCTTTATCTCTGTCTGTCTGTCTAATGCTTGGATCAAGTGCACTGTCAGAAGCGTGTTCTCCTGAACCTCTCTCTTTTAGGTTCCACCACACTTGCTGCGCTGACTAACTTATTATTACCTCTGACCTCACTGTCCCAGTAATAATCTCGTTAGCCCATCAACCACAACTGAGACTTCTCTCAGCCTTCCTATTCAACAATAGATATCGTGGTTAAATACTACCTGGAAGTACACCAATTGGACAATACACCATGTACATTCCAATCTCAATAAACACAATATACATCAAGTATAATTATAGTTCTTTCAGTTGTCTATCTTGTTAGGCGATAGTTCCACTGAGGGCCGAAAAACTCTCTTATCTACTACTAGTTCAGCTACATTTATACTCAGTCAGTTGCACACGAATATGCACACGGTCCTTGGTCTTGCACACAGATCTTGTGGTCTTGCACACGATTTTGTGGTCTTGCAGCTCTCGTCTTGCGCATGCAGCCTGTGGTCTTGCAGCCTGTGGTCTTGCACACAATCCTGTGGTCTTGTAGTTCTGTCAGAATCGTTTCTGACATGCACTTACCAGGTTGCAGGGTGGGCAATATGAAATAGGTCTAATCATGTTAGGGGGTGTTTGTCCTGGCTACAAGGAAAGCTTCTATGTACGGCGTAACTTTTCAGTTTTTGGTGCAGCCATTGTTCTGCAAAATCTGATGGATATGTGACATAAAAACTAGGACCAATAAATGAAATAACTTCGTAATGTAAAAAATATAATATCTGGATGCCAGAAGTAT
Organism: Cladorhizidae sp. MBARI D1340-BT2; assembly: GCA_028752905.1. Taxonomy (NCBI): domain Eukaryota; kingdom Metazoa; phylum Porifera; class Demospongiae; order Poecilosclerida; family Cladorhizidae; species Cladorhizidae sp. MBARI D1340-BT2. The sequence continues at coordinate 21,088,188 of JAQNBH010000005.1, read as the reverse complement.
TCATCAGGAAGGACAGTTTCTTCCAACATGCATATCACTCCCTCCAGTGGTGGCTTCTGCTAAGGTCTGTAGTGCAGGTAGTATCTGGTCAGAGATGTTGCAAACAAAGACAAGGTCAACATAAGGATAGGTGTCCAATTTTACTAATACCTCTAGGATATCTGTTGCTCCACCATGACTCCACTGCTACTAGGTGGACTCAAAGTTGTGGTGCATAGACTAATCCTTATTTCGCCTCAACCCAAGGTAGATAAACATATGTGTGTCATAAAGTGTGCATATACTCCACATAGGAAGCTCTACTCTATTCAATGATTTTCATTAGGCGTTAAAATGTAAGTACGCGGGTGGAAAATGAATTTCTTTAATAATCCATAAAACTCATTTTCCACCCACATGCTTGACCACGTACTTACGTTTTAGCGCTAATGAAAACACTCTAGCCACTGCTGCAACAACAAAAATCAAATCTTTAGCACTTTGCAATCTGGAGATATTTATGCGGCCATTCAGGTTTTGAAGTTCCCTCCACTTTAGGTCTAGTAACTCGGCTATAGTTATATCTATGAAAAATATTTTAGTATCAAAAGAGAGCACACAGAGAAACCTATCGTTTGAGCTATATATCAAGTCCATATCATGAAGTTTACAGAATCTATGGAGCTATAAAGTAGTAACCATAAGTTAAAAAAAATGTAATGCCATTGTCCCCCCCTGTTCTGTAGCTTTGTGTATCTGCATATCTGGTGATGTGGCATCGACATTAAAGATGGGAATATGTAGAAGCAGCGATAAAGACAGGACGGAGTGACAAGATACCAAAGAAAAATGGACCCAATCAAAGAAAACTTTGAAGTGTTTGGATACTTATGATGCAACTAACATAATGCTCTGTATCCTCTGAATGATGTAAGCTTTGTATCTAATATAATATGCATGCTGCCCCTATGCATGCACATGTTGCCTATAGATATTCATATGCATCCATAATCCTTCCTATCCCTTACAATATAACTGGTTATTCAGTTCACTGCTAATAGTGTTCATACATAATTATCACGGTGAGGCAATAGTTACATGTACTGTACACAGGATGTTTCGCAATGTACTATATAGGGCTATAAAGGAAAAAGGAGTTGGGTGTGACTGAAGCTCAAAAATAGTACAGCAATATCATGATTTCCAACAGTTTTGTATATAGCTAAGGTCGAGAACTATTGGCAAGCTTGTTCTGTTCTTGAGCCAGCAATTAGTGTGCTTCTTTAAGCCTGCAATCAATCTGAGTACAAAGCGGTATATACACTGACATAAATACATGCCCTCTGGCAGGGATAATCCTGACCACCCCCGCCCCGAGTTTCCCAATTATGTGTGTTGTGTGGATATGCCCGTTTTGATACTGATTGTCAAAGCAACTTTGTTCAATATTCGATAATTGGATTGTCAAAGCTTCAATATTCGATAATTGGATGACTGCCCAGGAGTATTTTGAGGTTACTCTCCCCTCCTAAATTGGCCATACAACATTGCACTTTATTGCTGACCCTGTACCTGCCCTAGTTTGGCCCTTTTTAAAGTATTGGGGCATAGCATTGCCAGGGGAAGTGGTATACACTCACATCTGCATGCACACATGCGCACATGCGCACACACGCATACATTTAATATTGGCCACTTTGGGCATGGCCAGAGGCAGCCTATGGACCCCAAACCCTTCCCAACATAGTTCGCCTGGTCTTATCTCCCCTGGTCCACCCTCCTAGTCCTCTGTGTAAGCGTCCAATAAGGACGAAGAAACGGAACACGTGCAGTATATATATATATCACTTACAATGACAGCTCAGGTCACCTATAAAAACTATTTCTACAGTTCACTGCTGACAGTAACTTCTCAATCAAGTGGGCCAGATCTGTAAATCTGGTTTGCTCCAATTATCGGTAATTATGAACTGGTCTGCGCAACAAGATGTGCTAATGACACAATATGCATATTATACACACCATGCAGGCCGGAGCCAGCTGAACCAGAGGTGACCAGGTCAGGGATTACATGGAGCCAACAAATCAACTTGATTAAAATAAATCATGTCTCTAATTATTTATTGTGCATTCCCAAAAAGTGGTCAGGCCATAACCAGGAACCTGACCACCAACTCCAGCCCAGGCATAACATACAAACCCGGTGATGATAGAACACTAGGCCAGTATTACCTCGTCAGTTGCATAAAAGCTTGCAACATTATCATGAACTGGAAACAGGACAACTAATGGGCAGTCCTGTGGAAGTGAACTGGAGACCAGCTGTAATTGGAGCTGGGCCAACGGTTGAAGCAATCTGACAGTACAATGCTGGTAATGCATCATGATGAGGTTGTTAGCACTTTCTGTGTTAACTCTTAACACAGAAAGTGTTAGCTCTATGCATCTGTACCTCCCAGTGATCTAGGAAAATGGATAAGTTCACCCGTAACATTCACTACAGGTACCCAAGAAGACGAGGGCAGCAAATGTCTTGCTGGAGCCAAGTGTTCCCAAAATGTAACCAAATCCTCAGAGCATCACATTTGTTGAAAAACTATTTGTCTGCCAACTGAATGTTGTAACAAGATGATAATCGTCATCTTTTGAACCTTCACATATGAGAGAGAGAGAGGGTTAATCAGTGTATCCAGGTTCAAAGTTTGTGAGAACATTACTAAAAATTCTCATGACAAGACAAGTGTCGCTATATTCTCAACTATTTTATACATCATTTAAACTTTTAGTGGTGTAGAGAAGAAGCTAATTTCATAACCACCTTGTATTCTTCCTGTGGTGATAATTGACCACTATTTCAGTATAGCTGAAAACCACACAGATTACCTGTTGACCATGTGGTGGACAGTTTAGCAGAAAGCATTTTGTGTTGAAACACACATTTCTACCACTAAACAAGTGAACACTGTGTGGAAGAAACTGCCATGCAGAGGCCTCAAAAGTCCCTTCATCATCGCTCACAACTGCAGGATATTTCCATTCACACCACAATGAAAAGTTGTCAGAAGTTGACCCCATGTGACAACCAGTAGCCTGTGACAATAACAAACTGGTTCAGACATCAACCTGAGATGATAGAGAAACTCTGCTTCAGTGATGAAGCCGCATCTGTCTGTGCAGTATCAGGTTTGCCAGGACCACTAAGATCATAAACTCTACCTCTCTCTAGATTTCTTCACCCCATTTTGCTATTGGTGGTTTAGGAGGTAAAGTCCACGTGTTTGGGCATAGGATTTTTATACCTCAACACAAAAATACTTCCTGCTCAAGTGTCCACATCAGCATGGCAGTACAGGTACCATAGGACTACACACCAACTAGCATGACAGTACAGGTAGGACTACACACCTATAGCATGGCAGTACAGGTAGGACTACAAACCAACTAGCATGACAGTACAGGTAGGATTACAAACCAACTAGCATGACGACAGTACAGGTAGGACTACAAACCAACTAGCATGGCAGTACAGGTAGGAATACACACCAACTAGCATGACAGTACAGGTAGGACTACACACCAACTAGCATGACAGTACACTACAAACCAACTAGCATGACAGTACAGGTAGGAACTAGCATGGCAGTACAGGTAGGACTACAAACCAACTAGCATGACAGTACAGGTAGGACTACAAACCAACTAGCATGACAGTACAGGTAGGACTACAAACCAACTAGCATGACAGTATAGGTAGGACTGCAACCAACTAGCATGGCAGTACAGGTAGGACTACAAACCAACTAGCATGACAGTACAGGTAGGACTACAAACCAACTAGCATGGCAGTACAGGTAGGACTACAAACCAACTAGCATGGCAGTACAGGTAGGACTACACACCAATAGCATGGCAGTACAGGTAGGATACATACCAACTAGCATGGCAGTACAGGTAGGACTACACACCAACTAGCATGACAGTACAGGTAGGACTACACACCAACTAGCATGACAGTACAGGTAGGACTACACACCAACTAACATGACAGTACAGGTAGACACACCAGCCAGCATGCCAGTACAAGAAATTCTGCACAACAACTAGCATGACAGGACTACACAAGAATAAGCATGTAGGCCTAGACCTAGGCAATGAACCTTTTCCCTAATATATCATATATCATACATGCACACGGAACAGGAATTTCCCCTTTGTTACCCAATGCCGTGCAGACATGAAGCAGGGTAATAATATCATAATGACATGAAGTTGATTTCTAAAGAAACAACCAGAGTCATATGGAAGATGAGCAAGGAGTGGTATATCAGAGCCAGTTTTATGCTGCTCAAGACAGATCGTTTAGCATTGTCCACAGAACTCTGGAGAAGAAATTGGCCAAATTAGGATGGCAAAGTATTTAGTAAAGGATTCATTCTGGACCATGATTTTTTTGTTTTAATCACGAATAGTTGCAGGGCATTTAGCACTGTGCAAGCATTGCTAAAATAACATATTTTAATAGAGGTGGGATCCAAAGAGTTGAACACAAGAATAAAGCTTCCATATGCCTTGGCCTGGCAGGGCATCAGATAGCTTTATAATATTGTTGGAATATGAGAGTACATACAAATGGAGAGAACCAGTGTTGGTGAAAGTTGAAATCTGAGTTATAAAACAGAGTTCTTCTTATCACTGGCCATGACTGGCATCATTGCATATAACTGGTCTATATCCTCTCCCATGTTCAACTCTAGGGATCCTATCCACTATGATCCTTAGACAGAACTCACCCAGGTGAGCTCAATCCCACATCGCCATTCCACCAACAGCTCATTAATGAGTTTTTATATTGACTAGATGGAGGCATAATAATGAAAGTGAACTAAGGGATTCAGAGTAATGGTTCAGAAGGAGATGTTTGACATGGTCTCCACGGGGTTGGTTGGGAGAACAGGCTGATTCAAGTCTCAGCCTCCAGTAGAGCGGACCTCATGCACTGACGCATGAGTGAAAAGGCAAGCCTGAATCTCATCCATGCTAATGCGGTGCTATACCATTTCTCACCAAGCATCAACATCAGCCTTATGCAGAAGGACCATTGCAACTAGGCCGCTAGAGTGTTTGCTAAGACTGGAATTATACCTAGGGCTAACTCTTTTATGTGCCTCACTATGCGTAGTACACAGCTAGATGTTCTTACTCAGTACATAACTAGATATTGTCACTCAGTACATAACTAGATGTCTCACTCAGTACATAACTAGATGTTCTTACTCAGTACATAACTAGATATTGTCACTCAGTACATAACTAGATGTCTCACTCAGTACATAACTAGATGTTCTTACTCAGTACATAGCTAGATGTTCTCACTCAGTACATAGCTAGATGTTCTCACTCAGTACATAACTAGATGTTCTCACTCGGTACATAACTAGATGGTCTCACTCAGTACATAGCTAGATGGTCTCACTCAGTACATAGCTAGATGTCTCACTCAGTACATAGCTAGATGTTCTTACTCAGTACATAACTAGATGTTCTTACTCAGTACATAGCTAGATGTTCTCACTCAGTACATAACTAGATGTTCTCACTCAGTACATAACTAGATGTTCTTACTCAGTACATAGCTAGATGTTCTCACTCAGTACATAACTAGATGTCTCACTCAGTACATAGCTAGATGTTCTCACTCAGTACATAGCTAGATGTTCTTACTCAGTACATAGCTAGATGTTCTCACTCAGTACATAACTAGATGTTCTCACTCAGTATATAGCTAGATGTTCTCACTCAGTACATAGCTAGATGTTCTCACTCAGTACATAACTAGATGTTCTTACTCAGTACATAACTAGATGTTCTCACTCAGTATAGCTAGATGTTCTCACTCAGTACATAGCTAGATGTTCTCACTCAGTACATAGCTAGATGTTCTCACTCAGTACATAACTAGATGTTCTCACTCAGTACATAGCTAGATGTTCTCACTCAGTACATAGCTAGATGTTCTTACTCAGTACATAGCTAGATGTTCTCACTCAGTACATAGCTAGATGTTCTCACTCAGTACATAACTAGATGGTCTCACTCAGTACATAGCTAGATGTTCTCACTCAGTACATAGCTAGATGTTCTCACTCAGTACATAGCTAGATGTTCTCACTCAGTACATAGCTAGATGTTCTTACTCAGTACATAGCTAGATGTTCTCACTCAGTACATAGCTAGATGTTCTCACTCAGTACATAGCTAGATGTTCTCACTCAGTACATAGCTAGATGTTCTCACTCAGTACATAGCTAGATGTTCTCACTCAGTACATAACTAGATGGTCTCACTCAGTACATAGCTAGATGTTCTCACTCAGTACATAGCTAGATGTTCTCACTCAGTACATAACTAGATGTTCTCACTCAGTACATAACTAGATGTTCTCACTCAGTACATAACTAGATGTTCTTACTCAGTACATAGCTAGATGTTCTCACTCAGTACATAACTAGATGTTCTCACTCAGTACATAACTAGATGTTCTCACTCAGTACATAGCTAGATGTTCTCACTCAGTACATAACTAGATGTTCTCACTCAGTACATAGCTAGATGTTCTCACTCAGTACATAGCTAGATGTTCTCACTCAGTACATAACTAGATGTTCTCACTCAGTACACAGCTAGATGTTCTCACTCAGTACATAGCTAGATGTTCTCACTCAGTACATAGCTAGATGTTCTCACTCAGTACATAGCTAGATGTTCTCACTCAGTACATAGCTAGATGTTCTCACTCAGTACATAACTAGATGTTCTCACTCAGTACACAGCTAGATGTTCTCACTCAGTACATAACTAGATGTTCTCACTCAGTACATAGCTAGATGTTCTCACTCAGTACATAGCTAGATGTTCTCACTCAGTACATAGCTAGATGTTCTCACTCAGTACATAACTAGATGTTCTCACTCAGTACATAGCTAGATGTTCTCACTCAGTACATAGCTAGATGTTCTCACTCAGTACATAGCTAGATGTTCTCACTCAGTACATAACTAGATGTTCTCACTCAGTACATAACTAGATGTTCTCACTCAGTACATAGCTAGATGTTCTCACTCAGTACATAGCTAGATGTTCTCACTCAGTACATAGCTAGATGTTCTCACTCAGTACATAGCTAGATGTTCTCACTCAGTACATAACTAGATGTTCTCACTCAGTACACAGCTAGATGTTCTCACTCAGTACATAGCTAGATGTTCTCACTCAGTACATAGCTAGATGTTCTCACTCAGTACATAGCTAGATGTTCTCACTCAGTACATAGCTAGATGTTCTCACTCAGTACACAGCTAGATGTTCTCACTCAGTACATAACTAGATGTTCTCACTCAGTACATAGCTAGATGTTCTCACTCAGTACATAGCTAGATGTTCTCACTCAGTACATAGCTAGATGTTCTCACTCAGTACATAGCTAGATGTTCTCACTCAGTACATAACTAGATATTCTCACTCAGTACATAACTAGATGTTCTCACTCAGTACATAGCTAGATGTTCTCACTCAGTACATAGCTAGATGTTCTCACTCAGTACATAGCTAGATGTTCTCACTCAGTACATAACTATATGTTCTCACTCAGTACATAGCTAGATGTTCTCACTCAGTACACAGCTAGATGTTCTCACTCAGTACATAGCTAGATGTTCTCACTCAGTACATAGCTAGATGTTCTCACTCAGTACATAACTAGATGTTCTCACTCAGTACATAGCTAGATGTTCTCACTCAGTACACAGCTAGATGTTCTCACTCAGTACACAGCTAGATGTTCTCACTCAGTACACAGCTAGATGTTCTCACTCAGTACACAGCTAGATGTTCTCACTCAGTACATAGCTAGATGTTCTCACTCAGTACATAGCTAGATGTTCTCACTCAGTACATAGCTAGATGTTCTCACTCAGTACATAGCTAGATGTTCTCACTCAGTACATAACTAGATGTTCTCACTCAGTACATAACTAGATGTTCTCACTCAGTACATAGCTAGATGTTCTCACTCAGTACATAACTAGATGTTCTCACTCAGTACATAGCTAGATGTTCTCACTCAGTACATAACTAGATTTTCTCACTCAGTACATAGCTAGATGTTCTCACTCAGTACATAACTAGATGTTCTCACTCAGTACATAGCTAGATGTTCTCACTCAGTACATAGCTAGATGTTCTCACTCAGTACATAACTAGATGTTCTCACTCAGTACATAGCTAGATGTTCTCACTCAGTACATAGCTAGATGTTCTCACTCAGTACATAGCTAGATGTTCTCACTCAGTACACAGCTAGATGTTCTCACTCAGTACATAGCTAGATGTTCTCACTCAGTACATAGCTAGATGTTCTCACTCAGTACATAACTAGATGTTCTCACTCAGTACATAGCTAGATGTTCTCACTCAGTACATAACTAGATGTTCTCACTCAGTACATAGCTAGATGTTCTCACTCAGTACATAACTAGATGTTCTCACTCACTACATAACTAGATGTTCTCACTCAGTACATAACTAGATGTTCTCACTCAGTACACAGCTAGATGTTCTCACTCAGTACATAGCTAGATGTTCTCACTCAGTACATAACTAGATGTTCTCACTCAGTACATAGCTAGATGTTCTCACTCAGTACATAGCTAGATGTTCTCACTCAGTACATAACTAGATGTTCTCACTCAGTACATAGCTAGATGTTCTCACTCAGTACATAACTAGATGTTCTCACTCAGTACATAGCTAGATGTTCTCACTCAGTACATAGCTAGATGTTCTCACTCAGTACATAGCTAGATGTTCTCACTCAGTACATAGCTAGATGTTCTCACTCAGTACATAGCTAGATGTTCTCACTCAGTACATAGCTAGATGTTCTCACTCAGTACATAACTAGATGTTCTCACTCAGTACATAGCTAGATGTTCTCACTCAGTACATAGCTAGATGTTCTCACTCAGTACATAGCTAGATGTTCTCACTCAGTACATAGCTAGATGTTCTCACTCAGTACATAGCTAGATGTTCTCACTCAGTACATAACTAGATGTTCTCACTCAGTACATAGCTAGATGTTCTCACTCAGTACATAACTAGATGTTCTCACTCAGTACATAGCTAGATGTTCTCACTCAGTACATAGCTAGATATTCTCACTCAGTACATAGCTAGATGTTCTCACTCAGTACATAGCTAGATGTTCTCACTCAGTACATAGCTAGATGTTCTCACTCAGTACATAGCTAGATGTTCTCACTCAGTACATAGCTAGATGTTCTCACTCAGTACATAACTAGATGTTCTCACTCAGTACATAACTAGATATTCTCACTCAGTACATAGCTAGATGTTCTCACTCAGTACATAGCTAGATGTTCTCACTCAGTACATAGCTAGATGTTCTCACTCAGTACATAGCTAGATGTTCTCACTCAGTACATAGCTAGATGTTCTCACTCAGTACATAACTAGATGTTCTCACTCAGTACATAACTAGATGTTCTCACTCAGTACATAACTAGATGTTCTCACTCAGTACATAGCTAGATGTTCTCACTCAGTACATAGCTAGATGTTCTCACTCAGTACATAGCTAGATGTTCTCACTCAGTACATAGCTAGATGTTCTCACTCAGTACATAGCTAGATGTTCTCACTCAGTACATAGCTAGATGTTCTCACTCAGTACATAGCTAGATGTTCTCACTCAGTACATAACTAGATGTTCTCACTCAGTACATAGCTAGATGTTCTCACTCAGTACATAGCTAGATGTTCTCACTCAGTACATAGCTAGATGTTCTCACTCAGTACATAGCTAGATGTTCTCACTCAGTACATAACTAGATGTTCTCACTCAGTACATAGCTAGATGTTCTCACTCAGTACATAGCTAGATGTTCTCACTCAGTACATAGCTAGATGTTCTCACTCAGTACATAGCTAGATGTTCTCACTCAGTACATAGCTAGATGTTCTCACTCAGTACATAGCTAGATGTTCTCACTCAGTACAGTTCTCACTCACTACATAGCTAGATGTTCTCACTCAGTACATAACTAGATGTTCTCACTCAGTACATAGCTAGATGTTCTCACTCAGTACATAGCTAGATGTTCTCACTCAGTACATAGCTAGATGTTCTCACTCAGTACATAGCTAGATGTTCTCACTCAGTACATAACTAGATGTTCTCACTCAGTACATAGCTAGATGTTCTCACTCAGTACATAACTAGATGTTCTCACTCAGTACATAGCTAGATGTTCTCACTCAGTACATAGCTAGATGTTCTCACTCAGTACACAGCTAGATGTTCTCACTCAGTACATAGCTAGATGTTCTCACTCAGTACATAGCTAGATGTTCTCACTCAGTACATAGCTAGATGTTCTCACTCAGTACATAGCTAGATATTCTCACTCAGTACATAGCTAGATGTTCTCACTCAGTACATAGCTAGATGTTCTCACTCAGTACATAGCTAGATGTTCTCACTCAGTACATAGCTAGATGTTCTCACTCAGTACATAACTAGATGTTCTCACTCAGTACATAGCTAGATGTTCTCACTCAGTACATAACTAGATGTTCTCACTCAGTACATAACTAGATGTTCTCACTCAGTACATAGCTAGATGTTCTCACTCAGTACATAGCTAGATGTTCTCACTCAGTACATAGCTAGATGTTCTCACTCAGTACATAACTAGATGTTCTCACTCAGTACATAGCTAGATGTTCTCACTCAGTACATAACTAGATGTTCTCACTCAGTACATAGCTAGATGTTCTCACTCAGTACATAGCTAGATGTTCTCACTCAGTACATAACTAGATGTTCTCACTCAGTACATAGCTAGATGTTCTCACTCAGTACATAACTAGATGTTCTCACTCAGTACATAGCTAGATGTTCTCACTCAGTACATAGCTAGATGTTCTCACTCAGTACATAACTAGATGTTCTCACTCAGTACATAGCTAGATGTTCTCACTCAGTACATAGCTAGATGTTCTCACTCAGTACACAGCTAGATGTCTCACTCAGTACATAACTAGATGTTCACTCACTCATGCATGGGTGGCTTAGCAGGGTGGGCCATGGTCCACCCAACTTTTCTCAAAAAAATATAGCGTGTAGCAGGCAATCTATTGTTTGGTCACTACAGTCTGGGGGGGGGACAGTTGCATTTTTTTAATTTTCACCCCAAAACTTATGGTTACCACTTTAGAGCTCCGTAGATTCTGCGGTATGGACTTGATATATAGCTCAAAATATAGATCTCTCTGTATGCTCTCTTTTGATACTTCATAGGTATAACTATAGGCAAGTTACTAGACCTAAAGTGGAGGGACCTCAAAACCTGAATACCTGAAACCTCCACATAAATAGCAAAGATCTAAAATTAGCCCCAATGGTGTTTTCATTAGGTACGCGGTCAAGCGCGTGGGTGGAAATGAGTTTTATGGATTATTAACCACCCGCGCGCTTGACCACATACTACTTACATTTTAACGCCTAATGAAAACACTCATTGAAAGAGGAGGGCTTCCTCTACCACGGTACTCATTTCAAATCTTGAGCACTTTCGGGCATTCAGGTTTTTTAGGGTTCCTCCACTTGTAGCTTGGCTATAGTTATACTTATGAAAAATATTTTAGTATCAACAGAGAGCACAAAGACAGACCTATCTTTTGAGCTATAATTATATCAAGTCCATCACATGAAGTTTACGGAATCTATGGATTATAAAGTGGTAACCACAATAAAAACATGTTGTCATTCCCCCCCCAAAAAATGCAATTGTCTCCCCTTTTAAGTGATCAGTAGACACCACAATGAATGTAATTTTCAATTGGCTGTAGCTACACTATAGTTCAAAGATCAACAGGCTATTGACCTTTCAACTGAAGTAAAGCCAGCTGGATTGATCATTAATGGCTGTTAGTGAGTTACCTTTTCATCCAGGGAAAAAGTTTAATTTCCACAAGAAGAAGTATGGGTCAAGGTTGAGATCTTGTTAAGAACAGTGGTTTCAGGATTACCCATTTATTTCTTCACTTTGATGTAGAGAAGGACACCATTTTTTGCCATGCTTGTACAAAGGCAGTGGCTCAAAAGAAGACTTTGGCTTCAAAAAGACCAGATAGTGCCTTTGTAAGTATATTCTATAGTTAGCAAGTTAGCATATTTACATCTACCATATCTTATTTTATACACAGTAGATATCAGCTGGCTTTTCCAATTGGAAAGATGGAATATCAAAGATAATGAGTCTGAGCATCATAGGGAGGCATGTGAAGCCCTTTTTATCTTACCAACCCAAGCTAAGAGCATCGATGAGCTGCTTGACATCGGTCATGCAGGTTAAAAATACGGGAAATCGTCAGATATTGAAAACAATTTTAGAAAATATACAGTTCCTAGCTAGGCAAGGTATTCCTCTGAGAAAAAGGGGAACTGACAGCAAAGAATTAAATTCAAATTTTATGCAGCTTCGTTCGATTGATAATCCTAACATCTGCTTACTCGTCAAAATGATACGTACGTTTCTAATGATATAATATATACAGAATGAAATTATAACACTAATGGCACATAGTGTTCTTCATGATATAGCAGCTAATTTGCAGCAAGCATATTTTTACGTTATTATGGCTGATGAAGCAACTGATGCATTGAACAAAGAACAGCTAGTTTTGGTTTTCCATTGGGTAGACAATAACCTTGATGTACTTGAAGAACTTTTAGGTTTGTATCAGCTTGAAAGTACAGATGCTACAACCATTTACACAGTAATCAAGGATGTATTATTAGCCTTGAACTTAGATATACACAAGGTAAGACGCCAGTGGTGTGATGGGGCTAGCACCATGTCAGGAGCAAAGGGTGGAGTAGCAAAGAAAATCAGAGATGATGAGCCGCGAGTCCCATTGTTATGGGCACGCCTTAAATTTGGCTGCAGGAGACACTATGAAAAGATGTAAATTGCTAAGGGTCAATGGATACAACTTATGAATTATGTAAGTTAATCAAATTTTCACCAAAGCGTGATGGAATTTTTAGGAAATTAAATGGAACCAGACACTCCTGGACTTTGTCCTATCCATTGGACGGTGCGTGGAGACTCACTCAAGAGTGTACTTGTGTTCTTCAGGCTGTTTCTTGATCAGTCAAAGGATACCAAAATTAGGGCCCGAATAAATGGATACATTTGATTTTTTTTTTGGCATTTCTTTAGCACAATTGTTGTCGAGATATTTAGACAATTTAAGCCGTACCTGCAGCACAAGAATCTGTCTGCAACAGAAGGCCAGCAAGTTGCTACAATGGTCAAGCAAACCTTACATGGAATGCGTTCAGATGATGATAACTTCAAGGAGTTTTGGAAGGTTGTCAAAACAAAGGCAATGCAGGTAGATGTTGGTGATCCTGTTCTTCCACGAAAGAGAAAGCTTCCCAAGGTGCTATGAAGATAGTGACAGTGGAGGTGATTTTCCATCACATTACTATATACAGGAGGGTATTTTATGAAGCTTTGCACTTGAGCATACAGTGCATTGAAGACCGTTTTGACCAGCCTGGTTACCAAATCTACTCAAAATTAGAGCAGTTGCTCCTCAAAGGATGCCAAGAACATCCTTATGAACAAGAAGTGGAAGCTGTGAGGAGTGAGGTGCAGCTTAAGACACTGTCCAATCAGTTGGGTGAAGACATTTATCAAGTATAGTTTCATACCTTAAGGGACTAACTGAACCCGCTAACCATCTATTTTCGGAAGTCGTCTTAGTGAAGCTGTTGCTTGTATTATTGCCAGCAACGAATGCAACAAGTGAGAGGTCATTTAGTGCCCTTAGGTGTCTCAAAACCAATCTCAGATCTACAATGACTCAACTTCGTCTTAATAACTGTATATATGTGCATCAGGATATATAGACTGGACAAAATCAACCTTTTAGAATTGTTCATTGATGCCAATGAACACAGGCATGCAATATTTGGTAGATTTGATTTGTAATGTGTAATTTTATAACTCAATTGTGACTCAAACCATGGTAGAACAGTAGTTGAATAGACCAAAATCATGAACTTCTAATGGCTATTTGCAAACATTTAAAAAATAATTTTTCGTGGCCACAAGCAGCCTCATCCTCCTTTTGACCCATCCCGCCTTAAAGTGGCTGAACCACCCCTGGCCCACCCAACCTTAGAGTGGCTGAGCCACCACAGACAGACACTACTGCACGACATGCCATCAATAAAATGCATGGAGCTTGTCAGTAACTGAATTTCCTGACCCAAGCAGGTCCTTACAACTACTTCCAACTCTTGCTTACTACCAATAAAAGCCTCCTTTTTAATGTTAGCTTATCTATGTCAGGTATGCTTTGCTTCTGGTTTTGTGAGTCCATTAGTATGCAACACTACTACTCATTATTGCAGACAATTGACAAATGCTCCTCTGCTTGGCTAGTAGGAATTAGCTGTTGCCTGTTGGGTGTCACTTCCAGCATCCATGAATCACAAAAACTAATTCTACGGTGTGTCTACGCATGAAAACCATTATCCACTCCCTTCACTTGTTGGGTTAGTGACCGTTACAGTGGCCACGATACGCCAATAAATTAAAAACAGCCTTCCATTAACGGAAGTGCACGTGAACTTCCTGTAAAACCCTCCTCCTCTGTCACGCCCCCTTCTTGGGGCCGACCCCACCTGGGGGAATGGCTACCCCTCCCACCTCGCCATAGAAACAAAACACGATGGCTCGGGCTCGACGGCATACGCAGCCTCCTCGGTAGTGTCTAAAATACGTACCATGGGACACACCGAAAGTCGACCGGGCCAATTGCTCGTCAAGAACCTAGACGGTTCCTTTGTGATCGTTTCAAACGCTCTCCCCGAAGTTCTCAAATTCAGTCCTTCTGAAAGCTATTTGGTCAGCTTTGGTATTGATAAGCAAACATCACCATCGTTTCAGCACAAGACGTTATCATCTCTCACAGCACTCGATGCAAAACAAATAAAAGACGCATTTTTAACAGTAGGGGCCATTTGTGAAGATAATGCTCACCTTTACGTTGCTTCGTTCCAAACTGACTGCTGTACCACAAAAGGAATGAAGGAGCTATTCCAAAAGTATGCCAGCCAAGTGGGAACGGAAGGTCTCTTTGTTTTCCATTATTCAGGACATGGGATCAGCATTCGAAATCAAGAGTGGGGGCTTGCACCAGCAGATTTTGACTACTCCCGTGATACATACATCACTGCTGAAATCTTGGGACAGTGGCTAAATGAGATCAAGTGCAATGCAAAGTACATTCTCATGACCCTGGACTGCTGCTATGCAGGTGGCATTGCCAATGAACTTGCAAACCTTTCCCTAGTCAACCGTAGTGTGGACCTCTATGTCATCAGTGCCTGCATGGCTCACGAGACATCAGTGGTATTGAGCTCGTTGGGGAATTCAATCTTCACTTATTTCCTGTCCAATGCCATCATCCTATCTCGTAAGACGGCTGGAATCTTGCCAATACAAAAGATATTCTTTGAATGCCAGACATGCTGTGAATGTCTGACAGCTATGCTTGTCATGTACAGTGAGCAATCTGGTCTACAAATAAAGAGCATGCAGCCACAAATATCTATTCGGAATATCGTGAGCGGTGGCGAGGATTACCCGGATGCAGCTGTCGGGCGATTCCAGTACGTTATGGAACTTTACAACCATTCTCTCCCTATTAACCCACTCCATGAAAAGTCATTAGCATACCTAGACTCTCTTTTAGATGGACCTCTCTTCCAATTTGAGGAACGTAATTTTCTCAAAGGCCAAGTCTTGGAGACAGTGTTGTGCACTTTGATGTACAGCATAGCTTCAATAGAAACTGCATGCGATACTCACCTCAATAAGATAAATAATCCAAATCTGTCCATTACCACTTTCATCCAAGTGGCATCCACTATTGACATGGTCCATCAGAGCATGGAAATTCCTGAGAATGTCTTCTTCCTCAGTTGGTTGTTCTACAAGGAAGTATTGAGCAAGCACAACATCAAGTTGACAGGGATGAATGCCCTTCAGGAGAGACTTGTTCATAACAGGAAGTTCAATGCTCCCCTCATCAGAATGATACCACACAATACTCCAAGAGGTGAAGATGTCACTGACTCAAATGATGAAATGGAGGGATTGGTAAGCGTGGTGACATTGCTTTGAAGTTGTTGTTACTGTGGTGTTGTTCTTCCCATTTCAGATTGACCAGTTTTCCTTATTAATGGCCGCCAATGTTTCGGTAGAGAAATCTGACCTCCACAAGGTCTGATTGAAGCAGTGTATTGACTAGATTTAAATAAAGTGTCACATGTTTTCCTTTGTGTTTTCCTTTTTTAATTTTTTTAACTTTCTCCTAAGGGTTTTGGCATAGCTATAGCTACACATTATTGCCTGCACATAATTATATTTACATTTATATGAGTTTCCTACTCCATACTAACATGTGACTTGCTATGTGTGACTTCCTGTTAATAAGGTGAATGGTGCCAGGCTAATTAGTCGCACATTATACCTACTTCACACCAGAAACTCCTAATATGTATAGGTCCAATAATAGATTGATGATGCAATATAAGTTGCAAGTTTGCAATAATAGGTTGCAAGTATGCAGGGGAACTCCCAGGGGAATTGCATCATCTACACACGACTTTGGTCTATAAAAGTGGGGGCTTACTGATTCGGCTGCATTTAGTAATCTGTCTACTAGCAAGTTAACCAGAACTGAGCTCCATCCAGAATAAATTGATAGCTGGTCACATACCAGTAGAGAATGGCCACATCTCAACTCAGTGAAGAGCCTCTACCAAAAGCATTAGTGTACAACTTAGAGTATAGCTCAGTGCTAGTCATTAGCAGCAATGCTTCAAGCACAAGCTTTGAGGGGACACGGCAGCCATGTTACCAGCATGACTCTGACCAAGATGCAGGTCTCATTCACAACACCCTGACAGCCACTAGCTACATTCAAAAGGCAAGGTTGATCTGCTCATCTTCGGAAGATTGCACAAGCGAAGGAATCCTGCGAGGTGTTAAGCAGCAGGCATCCCTAGCCTCGGGCAACGAAGGTCTCTTTGTCCTGGTCTACACTGGTGGAGCCTGTGACAACTGGGATACACTGGGTCTCGATACGAGAGAGGTTGACAGTGATTTCGGAGATTGCTTCATCGACATAGTCCCAGACAAGTCTCTGAAGAGATTCTCTCTGGTGCTGAACAATTACCAAGCACACAAACCAGAGACACACTTGACAGGAGACCTCATTGGAGAAACTATACGTAAAGCAAATCCCAAGCAAGTCCAGGTCATTTTGGAGTGTCCATTTGCTGACGAGATAGCCTTTGACATAAAGAAAAGCTTGACAGGG
Organism: Cladorhizidae sp. MBARI D1340-BT2; assembly: GCA_028752905.1. Taxonomy (NCBI): domain Eukaryota; kingdom Metazoa; phylum Porifera; class Demospongiae; order Poecilosclerida; family Cladorhizidae; species Cladorhizidae sp. MBARI D1340-BT2. The sequence continues at coordinate 21,070,722 of JAQNBH010000005.1, read as the reverse complement.
TGCGAACTGAGCATGCTTGTGTCACAAACATCAAACAAAGCACCATGCTACCTCCGCACATTGGAATGCTCAACATTCACCTATTTCTTCACCTTGCTAATGTCCAAGACCCAATTCATCAGTGGAATGTTCCCCTTACGTTCAATGTTCATTAAAATACAGAGATGCTGTGAAGCTTTGTCGAATTTGGATCTGATTCGCGAGGATGAGTGGCTGAAGAAAAATACGAGCATTCCTAAAGCCACATTCATGACTATTCCTGACAGGGCTAATGAAATGGTAGGAGAAGAAGCCGACAGAAGCTCTGGAGATCAGGTTGACGGAAGTTTTAAATGTGCATCATTCATAACTAAATACTACAAGTGGGGCAACAAGGCCAAAGTGTGTGATGAAGCAAAAGACTGGGTGCGTGCCATCACTGAAGTCTGTTTATTATCTCTCAAGAATGAAGGAGTTTTAGAAGGCAAGGTTTTGGAGTCTGCCGTTGGTTCCATGATGTTCAATGTGGCCACCATTCAGAATGCAAAGAGAAAGGGAAGCATAGCCAACTCAAATCTCTTCATCATGGCATTCGTCTTTGTAGCGGCTGCTTTTGACATGATAGACACAAACATTGACCTGGAGAGTATTTCTCTGCTGACGTGTGCCTCTGACTATTACGTGAGAGTCATGCATGATAACTGTTCTCCGAGTAATACAAAAGATATAACTAAACTGATCGAGAGAATGAAAAAGACTAACGCAGCTACACTCATGTAACTATGCTACAAATATTAGTACTTTTTTAATTTTTTTAAATTCAAAACTTAATTCATATGAAGTGATATTGATGCTGAGACCCTACCTGCATTGAGGACAACCTCTGTAGTTACACACATCAATTAAAGATGTAAATATACTGGAAACTGTGTGTCCTGAAATGTTATCAACTGTGCCAAAAACACAACAAACTAAGTCAACCTCTGTCAGCTCGCTGCAAAAACAATATGATCATGAGGAGAAGCTTCAGGTTTTTAGAGGTGAGCATGCACATGCTTGTACACACACACACCACTTTTTTATATGCTGATGTGGGAAATTTATATCATGTTTCAATGTTTTATTGCCACAACTTAACGTTAGGTGACCCCAACAAGTCATGTGGCAGCCATAATCAATAGTGGGTGTGGGGAGGGGGGAAGGGCGAGTGGTAAGGGGAAATGGTAAAAGGGATTGCGAGTTAATAAAAGAGATTAAATCTGGAGGTTTTGCTCATTTTTAGAATTTTTATAGAGTATGCACATGCACGCCATTTGTGAGGTGCAAGTGCAATCGTGGTCGGATTTGAGAGGTTTCGGATTAAAGAACCTGGGATAAGCGAAGATCTACTGTACTAATATTATGTATATCTGCAGGTAAAAGCTTCCTTGCTGGCATCTCGAGTCCATCAACCCCCAAACATGCATATTAATTGCAGTATCTATCTTCCCCCTGAAATATGATTACAAGCCTTTCTTCCACACTTCTCTATGGGCTTTCTCTTCCTCTGGACTGTTCTATAAGGGAGCCACAGCAGTCTTTGGGGGACTTGCCATATGATAGCCATGGTGGTCGAGAGTCTATAATGGATGAAATGGAGGGAAATGATAGCATTTCTGTATTATCAGGACAATGCAATTGCTCTCATTATAATTGATGAAACAAACTCATTGGGTGAATCATTGGTTTTATAATTAGGATTATTAAATGCATACACCTTTAAAATTACACATTAGTTTTAATGGTGGGTAAAGCATTCTACTCTCAGGGTTTTATCCTCTGGGATGGGGAGGGCAGACCCACACACACACAAAATTCTTATGCTACATCTGGCATTATAACAATACATCAATTTTGTTATTTTATGAAGAACAAAGAACTATTTTTAATGATAAACGATTGTCTTCTCCAAGTCTGCTTCTTAATGGTCTTCACAAGGTTTACTATCTCCACAGTTGCTGTGTTGACTGGCAGAGCTATATACCATGTGGAGAGGTGGCCAAATGTAGTAGGTGTAGATGCAGGCAAAAGCCTGTAGTCAAGTTGTCTGAGGCAATGTTCAGCAGGGAGTCCACCTCCGCTGGAACTTGACAGGCATCCCACGACTTTTGGAGGCAGGCTGCTGAACCAACTGGTAGAAGTTTATCATGACCAAATGACCACATCAATAGTCCTCAAGATGGACTGAAGGTATGGGGGGATGTGTTGGACCAGGTAATGCGAGGCAGCAACCGAGGCAGATGGGGCAATGCTCAGCACGCCTAATACCAAGACCACCCGCTTACCAAGCTCGGTCGACATCAGAAAAATTGAATTAAGGCAACTACTGAAAGCTTTGTCGAATAGGTAGACAGAAAGAGCCTGGTAATTGGCCTTACAGTAGTCATATATATATATATATATATGTAGGTGGTTATTAGGTGTATAGATCAATAACAAAGTGATCAGAGAAGGAAGGATATAAGGAGCGAGGGCCAATTGAAATGTTGCTAATTATTTAACTAGTATTATTGAATACAAGATCTAGAGTATTGCCTTTGATATGCGTAGGAGAAGTAACAAGTTGCGCAAGATTATGATCAAAAACAAACTCACAAAATAGATTCAAGGATGCAGTCAAAGTGGCCCAACAGATATAGATATCGGGGAAGTTAAAATCGCCAAGATGGATAACATGTGATGACTGCCAATCAAGTGGGAGTGTCTTAGAAGTTACTCACGAGATCACAAAACTGATCAAGTATTATCCACGTAGGGAAGGCTTATCTAGGGAGTTGAAAAGTATGCATGACCTAAAGTCTGGCATCCTCTTTGCAGGAATGAAATTGCTTTGTCCACCAAGGTGGACTGTGCGTGCTGATTCACATAATTAAGGGTAAAATATTATAACCATTGGTAGTATTTCTGAGTTATAGGTGGAGTTAGTGAGCCATGATTCAGTGATGCATATTATGCTGCAGGATGACAATCAAACAAAAGATGAAAGAGTGCAAGCTTATTCACTAAATCTCATTCTGGATAAACCACTTGGTAACTCATCCCCTAATATGGCAATGTTAAACCTCCTTTCATTGGAGTGCTCTGGACGCCCAGTTGAAGAAGGAGAAAAAGAAGATCTTCTTTAAGAGGAGGCCTCTAGAACAACGAAAGGAAATAAAGGAGATCTCCCCTCAGAGGAGTGCTGTGGACCAAGTCATAGGAGGAGATAAAATGGAAGACTGGTTCTCTGGACACCAGCGGCATTCCAGACTATGATGCAGCGGAGTCACTAATGGTTGAAGTGAAGCTAGTAATTGTTTGCCAGGATTTGACAATTCAAATTTGCTGGAGAGGCCAAGAATCACAGATGACAAACTCGGTGTCTAAATCTACATCGAGGGGAAAAGGGCTTCATGGATTTGCAGACCATTTTTGAAATTAAGACAGCCACAACAACGATGGATCCATGTTGCTCAACTTGCATAACACTGAACAACATCATCACTGCTGTTTGTTACTGCATCCTTAATTTCATCATCACAGGTGGAGGATAAGAATATTACCTTTGGCTTCTTCTCAGTGGCCTATATATTCATAACCATTTCAGGGCTTGGGTTTGTTTCTACATCAACATTGAGGATATAAGTAGAAGGCAACCGACTGAACACAGTGAGGAAACACCTGGCGAATGGCAGAAGCTTTGGCAACAACTGCTAGCTCAACGATGGCCGAAGTGTGCATTAAGATATTGTAGCAAGTGTGCTAGATGCCAAGGGCTAGACAAGCAAACAAAAGCCCAATGTCATATTGCAGGTAGAGGTCTGGTTCAGAAAAGACTTCTTCGACTACTAAAAATATAAAGACCAGAGTCAGGTCTGCCATTATCAGGGTAAATATACACATAAAGAAGGTGACTCAGATCTTACATGTAATTTCTGGTGTCTCTCAGGGAAGTACAGTCTTGGCCCCCTTCTGTTCTTGATCCTTGTTAACGATATTCCTTCTGATGTCTTCACCTTTTCCATGCTTCTCTACACTGATGGTACCAAGCGTTTCATATTGGTAAAATCCTCACCTGACACAACTTCTCTACAGGAAAATTATCTTCTCTATCCAAGTGGTCGAAGAACTCGTGCCTGCCCTTTAATAATAATACGGTAAATGTCATCTTATGAGCTTCTGTAAAAAAATTGCCATCGCACCACTTTGATTACCTGTGACCACCAACACCAAAGACTGGCGAGTATAAAATCGACAACTTCTCCCCCTTATGATGGCTCTGGATCTCATATTTCTTGTTTGATTCTTATAAATCCATCATCAATATACATATCTATTAGTTATCTAAAAACCAAACATGTTCATTCACATTGTGTAAAATATCTGCATTCATCTTCAGCCCATTCCTGGTATCTGGAACTCTCTCCCTAGTATATATAGACTCGAACTTATTATATCATCACCCACTTCAATCATAATAATTCATGCTCTTATTATTTTATTTGGCCATGCACTAACAATGATGATTACCATCCCGTCCCAACTTAGGTTTTTTGCAGGGAGCACGAGGGGTCAGGTAGCAAGCGGGCGTAACGTGGGCGGAGTAACAGATATTTATCGCCTCTGTCTTTTACTGTCGAGATGGCCCACGGTGAAGTCTTGAGTACTGTAGAGGAACTAAAAAGTAGACTGGCTACTGCAATAACTGCAGCTGGGATAAATCATCAGGTCAGGTTATTTTTATTCAGATGGCCTAGCTAGTTCAGCCTTGAAACCACTCTTATACTTACCTTTCAGGAGGAAAAGATAGTAAAGATCCTTAAAAAGCTTTCTCTTCTCTCCATGTCCCTGGAAGTATTAAAGGTAAAGTTGTAAAGTTACTATGGTAAAGTTATTATGTAAATTTATTTATACACATAAAGCCTCCCTGGTTATTGGTAAAGGGTCTGGCTACAAGGCTAGCAACAGTCTCCCGGGCAAGATGTATAGTTGAATATATGTAAGTGTTATTTACTAGGCCAAGTATAAAGTCAATGTTGAACTAGAGTTTGAACTAGAGTAATTGCACACGATAACCGCACACGATATAACCACAGGAAATTTTCATATGATCATCACAAAGACCTTCTAATTGAATATTTCCTACAAGGTGTGGACCATGCAGCACTCATTAAACTGACTTCACCATACCCATTTTCATCCCCATGCGAGGCTGCAGCAACCCTTGAGGTTGTCACAGTTTTGGAGACATCTGTGGAGTACCTTATGGGAGTAGCATTGCCTTACTAAAGGCAAATGGCCCCATGCACGTGGTAGTCTCTTGAGCTAAACCCTTTACCATAGTGCTACCTTCTATACAGCGATTCAGTAAAGGGTGTGGTTTGCACAAGAGGTTTAACTTTTTGTTGGTATGGTCTATTAATGGCAAGCTAAATACCGAACAAATTCTTGCTAGGTGGTACTTGAGCTGATGGTGATGTCTAATTATGGTAAGCAATAGGGTTGTGTTGAAGCGTTCCATACCTGGCAGAAGGCAACTTGGCTAAACTCACCAGACGTATATTCAACCTTTAATCCATAAGTCTGACTCGCGAGACTACACTAACTACAGGACTTGTCTTGCCGGGACAGACCATTTTTTAACATGAAGGGGAGGGGTTAGACTACGGTATTTAGCATGCCCACTTTGAAAACTGATTTTCCCCCCCCATAGCCCGGGCTTGTGGGATTACAATGGGCTTGGTACTTTGCGTAGCTCTTTTTCCCTTTCATATTTGAACATGCATGCAGCAGCGTGCTACTTATTCTTCTCATGTGATGTGTGTGTAATAAGGAGACACAGGTAGGGAAGCAAGTGAACAGTTTAAGAAAATGGGGTGGAAAAGTGAGCAGCAAAGCCAAATCACTTGTCAAGAAATGGAAACTGTTGCTTTTAGACTCTGAAGAGACCTATGAGCATATGCAGACTCATCACCAACATCAGCACCTTCACAACAGTCAACATCAGTCTCATGAACATCATCATCGTCACCACCATCATTCGAGTGTAATAGAAGAAACCGAGCAAGAAAGTATGCCAGTGATTCACGTGGAGAGGAGCAAAGAGGAAGTGGAGGTGGGGTCTAGACCGAAAAGAACGTTCAAAGAAAGACCTGTTGGTTGTCGTCATGTAGAGGATGAATTCTCCAAAGCTCTGTCCATGCCCGTAGTTAGTAGGAAGTCCCGAAGCAGTGGTGGGGGAGGTGTGATGTCCAGAGTGGGAAGAGAGGCAGGAAGTGAAGGCAGGAGTAAGGAGACAGCTGGGTTGGGTGATGGGCTCTTATTGAGAACATCGCTCAGTCCACAGGCCAAGCCAACTAGCAGGATGAGCAGAGAGGTAAGTCCTGTTCCAGCCAAGGCTGCAAGGGAACCCTGCTCAGGCACAAAACGTAGAGGTACGTTATAGTGTATATACACACTCTATAAGTGTAGCTTGACTGATGCTGTTTTATAAAATATTATGTAGTCGCCGAATTAGATGGGCTTGTGATTGGACAATCCAAAAGATCACGGACACAGGTCTACTCTGGGAAAAAGACGACATCTGGCCCTCAAGGTATCTGTCACAAGTATATACTGGTTGTTGTACAATGCTTGTATGTATGTATGGTATCATCAGCAAGATTGCTATTTAATTAGGGATATATATCCATTTAACAACTTGCACTGTGTGTGTTTGAACTATCCTGCACATGTAGCAGGAAACGAGGAGAGATGGGGTGTTCTTCATGGACACTCCGGTTTCCATTGGCATGTTAGCAGTTAGAGGGCCTTTCATGGCTCCTGAGTACTTGGTACAGGCCAATACCGGTATTGGTATGAGTTGCCAACTTCCGTGCTGCTGCTCTTCTTGCTCCGTTACACTCGGCCACAGTTACAGGCTCATTCCTCTCCTGCCTGGCCTCCCACTCATGCCACAGTTACAGGCTCGTTCCTCTCCTGCCTGGCCTCCCACTCGTGCCTCAGTTACAGGCTCGTTCCTCTCCTGCCTGGCCTCCCACTCGTGCCTCAGTTACAGGCTCATTCCTCTCCTGCCTGGCCTCCCACTCGTGTCACAGTTACAGGCTCGTTCCTCTCCTGTCTGGCCTCCCACTCTTGCCACAGTTACAGGCTCGTTCCTCTCCTGCCTGGCCTCCCACTCGTGCCACAGTTACACGCTCGTTCCTCTCCTGTCTGGCCTCCCACTCATGCCACAGTTACAGGCTCGTTCCTCTCCTGACTGGCCTCCTACTCGTGCCACAGTTACAGGCTCGTTCCTCTCCTGTCTGGACTCCCACTTGTGCCTCAGTTACAGGCTCGTTCCTCTCCTGCCTGGCCTCCCACTTGTGCCACTGTGTGTTTCTCCAGTCCTAGTGACATCCCATCACTCGCAAGATGTTTTCTATATCCATCCACACATTCTTGGACTCCTCATAGAGCTTTAGGTCGTCCTTGAATAATAAGTTGACTCTTTTTGGATCTGGGTCGTAACCCTCTGCTTACTCCTCAAATGCTAGTGACATCAGTGCCTACACAAGGCAGAACAAGAGAGGTACAAGGCATCCCTACTGGAACAGTCCTATAGTGCACGCACACACACACACACACATACAAGGCAGAACAGGAGAGGTACAAGGCATTCTTCTGGAACAGTCCTATAGTGCACGTATGCACACACACACACATACACACACGGCAGAACAGGAGAGTTGGCAAGGCGTGCCTACTGGTACAGTCCTATAGTGCACACACGCACACAGAGACACACTCATGGCAGAACAGGAGAGTTGGCAGGCGTGCCTACTGGAACAGTCATATTTTGATGTCAATTGGAAGCTTGATACTCTCCTCATTGGCTGTTCTCAATGAGATGCTCATTTTTCACTTTGAGAACAATCGTCTGTTGTTTTTCACACTCCCCTGGAGGGTATTTTGATAGTTCTGAGCATGCTCCCTAGCTAGCGGGTAGGATCACGTCACGTCTTCTTGTGGTCTACGGGGGTGCCAGGGACACAGTCTGGAGACCTGCAAGGAGTGTGTTATATTCCTCATATGGCAATGCCTTCGCTTATCCTTACCTGCCTTTGCATACTTTGCAAAGAGTAGGCTGGACCATCCCTGCCATGGAGATGCTAGAGTAGGCTGGACCATCCCTGCCAGGAGATGCTAGAGTAGGCTGGACCATCCCTGTCATGGAGATGCTAGAGTAGGCTAGACCATCCCTGTCATGGAGATGCTAGAGTATGCTGGACCATCCCTGTCATGGAGATGCTAGAGTATGCTGGACCATCCCTGCCATGGAGATGCTAGAGTAGGCTGGACCATCCCTGTCATGGGGTTGTGGCATTCCAAGCCAGTTGTGGCCTATTTGTGGAGTCCATAGGGTCTGAAATACGTACACGACCCCCAGTAATAACCTGTGATAACCAGTGGAAGTGAGAAGGATGCTCCAGTTTGAGCACAAAGGCTAGAGCAGAAATGGTTCACATCCGCATGTAGAAATATACATTTACTATCATTATAGAAATGGAGCATAGAAACTTTAAATTATGCTATAGATTAGAATGACATACACATTAATCATCTTTTACTGTGTGTAGTGCACATGCTCAAGGAAGATGCCAATGCATGCATCAACAGGCCAAACATCTCACCGGGATTGAGTCCACAAGCTGCTGACGATGATCTACCTTGGCACGTGCTAATGACGAGAGGCTGCAAGCAGAAGTGCCAAACAGCCTGCAACTAAGACATGTTAATCAGAGAGCTAAGAGATTCCATGGGACGATTTGTTGCCGGCCAAGATGCGAAGGATAATGTTCCAGAAAAGAAGAGAGCAGCAACAAAGCCTGTGACCGAGAGCAACTCGATCTGCCGACACTAAAGAGCCTCGTATAGTATCTCCATGACAGGGATGGTCTAGCCTACTCTAGCATCTCCATGACAGGGATGGTCCAGCCTACTCTAGCATCTCCATGACAGGGATGGTCCAGCCTACTCTAGCATCTCCATGGCAGGGATGGTCCAGCCTACTCTAGCATCTCCATGACAGGGATGGTCCAGCCTACTCTAGCATCTCCATGACAGGGATGGTCCAGCCATCTCCATGACAGGGATGGTCTGCCTACTCTAGCATCTTCATGACAGGGATGGTCTAGCCTACTCTAGCATCTCCATGACAGGGATGGTCTGCCTACTCTAGCATCTCCATGACAGGGATGGTCTGCCTACTCTAGCATCTCCATGACAGGGATGGTCTGCCTACTCTAGCATCTCCATGGCAGGGATAGTCCAGCATCTCCATGGCAGGGATGGTCCAGCCTACTCTAGCATCTCCATGACAGGGATTGTCTGCCTACTCTAGCATCTCCATGACAGGGATGGTCCAGCCTACTCTAGCATCTCCATGACAGGGATGGTCCAGCCTACTCTAGTATCTCCATGGCAGGGATGGTCCAGCCTACTCTAGCCACCACATGACAGGGATGGTCCAGCCTACTCTAGCATCTCCATGGCAGGGATGGTCCAGCCTACTCTAGCATCTCCATGACAGGGATGGTCCAGCCTACTCTAGCATCTCCATGACAGGGATGGTCTAGCCTACTCTAGCATCTCCATGGCAGGGATGGTCTAGCCTACTCTAGCATCTCCATGACAGGGATGGTCCAGCCTACTCTAGCATCCCCATGACAGGGATGGTCTGCCTACTCTAGCATCTCCATGACAGGGATGGTCTAGCCTACTCGAGGATCTCCATGGCAGGGATGGTCCAGCCTACTCAGGCATCTCCATGACAGGGATGGTCCAGCCTACTCTAGCATCTCCATGGCAGGGATGGTCCAGCCTACTCTAGCATCTCCATGGCAGGGATGGTCCAGCCTACTCTAGCATCTCCATGGCAGGGATGGTCCAGCCTACTCTAGCATCTCCATGGCAGGGATGGTCCAGCCTACTCTAGCATCTCCATGACAGGGATGGTCCAGCCTACTCTAGCATCTCCATGACAGGGATGGTCCAGCCTACTCTAGCATCTCCATGCAGGAATGGTCTAACATCTCCATGACAGGGATGGTTTAATGTACTCTAGCTAGCTCAAGTCGATTTCAGAGGTTTGTGTTTGTACTGCTTCTTCAAACTCGTATAAATTCACCTGACCACATGCAGTGAAAAGCGTATGTTCTAAATATGCGTCACTTTCTATTATTTCTTCACGAATTCAATAGAACAATGTTCAATTTATGCCACACAAATGAATGAGAATTAGCATTCCTGTAGTGTATGTTTTTTATGGTATTTGATAGATATGTAATTGTGCACATATTTATTGGTTTTGTTGTGTATGCCATTTCCCCCCTGCAGTGGTGAGCTCTCTCTTTGACTTGTGCATGCGAATCCTTATAGACAATATCGATGGTGAGAATAACTTTGTCGTTGTTGTTGTTGTTGCTGTTTTGTACACACTAGTCCACCTCCACCTGCCTTGGGGCGGAGGGATAAACAGATACATTGCAAGTTTTACATACCATACCTGTCTGATAAGTCACTATGCTTATACACTCTGGCACTCAGACAGATCATGAATCGCGTACCTGTCTGATAAGTTACACTCTGGCACTTGGACAGATCATGAATCTCATGTATGCCGTGTGAGTGGCGTTGCCAGCGAGCATAAATGCCAGCTAGTATAAATATGCCAGCGAGTTTAAATGCCAGCGAGCATGAATGCCAGCGAGCATGAATGCCAGCGAGCATAAGTGCCAGCGAGCATGAATGCCAGCGAGCATGAATGCCAGCTAGTATAAATATGCCAGCGAGTATAAGTGCCAGCAAGTATAAGTGCCAGCAAGCATAAGTGCCAGCGAGTAGTAGAAGTGCCAGCGAGTATAAATGCCAGCTAGTATAAATATGCCAGCGAGTTTAAATGCCAGCGAGCATGAATGCCAGCGAGCATGAATGCCAGCGAGTATAAGTGCCAGCGAGCATAAATTCCAGCAAGTATAAGTGCCAGCGAGCATAAGTGCCAGCGAGTATAAGTGCCAGCGAGCATAAGTGCCAGCGAGTATAAGTGCCAGCGAGCATAAATGCCAGCAAGCATGAATGCCAGCGAATAAATGCCAGCAAGTATAAGTGCCAGCGAGCATAAGTGCCAGCGAGTATAAGTGCCAGCGAGTGTAAGTGCCAGCGAGTATAAGTGCCAGCGAGTATAAATGCCAGCGAGTGTAAGTGCCAGCGAGTATAAGTGCCAGCAAGTATAAGTGCCAGCAAGTATAAGTGCCAGCGAGTATAAATGCCAGCAAGCATAAGTGCCAGCGAGTAGTATAAGTGCCAGCGAGTATAAGTGCCAGCGAGCATAAGTGCCAGCGAGTATAAGTGCCAGCGAGTATAAATGCCAGCAAGCATAAGTGCCAGCGAGTAGTATAAGTGCCAGCGAGTATAAGTGCCAGCGAGTATAAGTGCCAGCGAATATAAGTGCCAGCGAGTAGTATATGTGCCAGCGAGTAGTATATGTGCCAGCGAGTAGTATAAGTGCCAGCGAGTATAAGTGCCAGCGAGTATAAGTGCCAGCGAGTATAAGTGCCAGCGAGTAGAAGTGCCAGCGAGTAGAAGTGCCAGCGAGTAGAAGTGCCAGCGAGTAGAAGTGCCAGCGAGTAGAAGTGCCAGCGAGTAGAAGTGCCAGCGAGTAGAAGTGCCAGCGAGTAGAAGTGCCAGCGAGTAGAAGTGCCAGCGAGTAGAAGTGCCAGCGAGTAGAAGTGCCAGCGAGCATAAGTGCCAGCGAGCATAAGTGCCAGCGAGCATAAGTGCCAGCAAGCATAAGTGCCAGCAAGCATAAGTGCCAGCGAGTATAAGTGCCAGCGAGTAGTATAAGTGCCAGCGAGTAGTATAAGTGCCAGCGAGTAGTATAAGTGCCAGCGAGTATAAGTGCCAGCGAGTGTAAGTGCCAGCGAGTATAAGTGCCAGCGAGTGTAAGTGCCAGCGAGTGTAAGTGCCAGCGAGTGTAAGTGCCAGCGAGTATAAGTGCCAGCGAGTGTAAATGCCAGTGGGTGCCAGCGAGTGTAAATGCCAGTGGGTGCCAGCGAGTGTAAGTGCCAGCGAGTGTAAGTGCCAGCGAGTGTAAGTGCCAGCGAGTGTAAGTGCCAGCGAGTGTAAGTGCCAGCGAGTGTAAGTGCCAGCGAGTGTAAGTGCCAGCAAGTGTAAGTGCCAGCGAGTGTAAGTGCCAGCGAGTGTAAGTGCCAGCGAGTGTAAGTGCCAGCAAGTATAAGTGCCAGCAAGTATAAGTGCCAGCAAGTATAAGTGCCAGCGAGTGTAAGTTATGAATGCCAGCGTAATGTGCTGTGCTCATTGTCCTGAGGAAGACAACAACTGTTGAAATATTGGGGGGGGGGGGGATTTACAAAAAAGAATGCCTAACAAAAGCTGGCAAGTCTTCAGGACATGTAACAGTTGTTGTTGTTGTCGTTGTTGTTGTCGTTGTTGTTGTCGCTGTCATTATTGTTGTCTGCCTTTACTTTAACCCATGCACTGGTGCTAGCTGATATACACTGCCTCTGACCCATGCACTGGTGCTAGCTAGCTGATATACACTGCCTCTGACTCATGCACTGGTGCTAGCTGATATACACCGCCTCTGACCCATGCACTGGTGCTAGCTGATATACACTGCCTCTGACCCATGCACTGGTGCTAGCTGATATACACTGCCTCTGACCCATGCACTGGTGCTAGCTGATATACACTGCCTCTGACCCATGCACTGGTGCTAGCTGATATACACTGCCTCTGACCCATGCACTGGTGCTAGCTGATATACACTGCCTCTGACTCATGTGCTAGCTGATATACACTGCCTCTGACCCATGCACTGGTGCTAGCTGATATACACTGCCTCTGACCCATGCACTGGTGCTAGCTGATATACACTGCCTCTGACCCATGCACTGGTGCTAGCTGATATACACTGCCTCTGACCCATGCACTGGTGCTAGCTGATATACACTGCCTCTGACCCATGCACTGGTGCTAGCTGATATACACTGCCTCTGACTCATGCACTGGTGCTAGCTGATATACACTGCCTCTGACCCATGCACTGGTGCTAGCTGATATACACTGCCTCTGACCCATGCACTGATGCTAGCTGATATACACTGTCTCTGACCCATGCACTGGTGCTAGCTGATATACACTGCCTCTGACTCATGCACTGGTGCTAGCTGATATACACTGCCTCTGACCCATGCACTGGTGCTAGCTGATATACACTGCCTCTGACCCATGCACTGGTGCTAGCTGATATACACTGCCTCTGACCCATGCACTGGTGCTAGCTGATATACACTGCCTCTGACCCATGCACTGATGCTAGCTGATATACACTGCCTCTGACCCATGCACTGTTGCTAGCTGATATACACTGCCTCTGACCCATGCACTGGTGCTAGCTGATATACACTGCCTCTGACCCATGCACTGGTGCTAGCTGATATACACTGCCTCTGACTCATGCACTGGTGCTAGCTGATATACACTGCCTCTGACCCATGCACTGGTGCTAGCTGATATACACTGCCTCTGACCCATGCACTGGTGCTAGCTGATATACACTGCCTCTGACTCATGCACTGGTGCTAGCTGATATACACTGCCTCTGACCCATGCACTGGTGCTAGCTGATATACACTGCCTCTGACTCATGCACTGGTGCTAGCTGATATACACTGCCTCTGACTCATGCACTGGTGCTAGCTGATATACACTGCCTCTGACCCATGCACTGGTGCTAGCTGATATACACTGCCTCTGACCCATGCACTGGTGCTAGCTGATATACACTGCCTCTGACCCATGCACTGGTGCTAGCTGATATACACTGCCTCTGACCCATGCACTGGTGCTAGCTGATATACACTGCCTCTGACTCATGCACTGGTGACTCCTGCAGGACCTGCTTTGTTTTGTTATAGAAATGGTCCAAGGAAATGTTCGAATGCGTTAGCTACGGATGTTGTAAATTAATAAGGATGGAGGGCACTAGTGAATAATTTGTAAAATTAACAACTCACCATCACATGACTTATAGTACTACAAAGTTACGGATGTACTCTTGAACTTCGACCTCGAATCCACTGCAATGGACGGCAGATGTAGCTGAAGTGCACCTCATTGGTGGGCGTGGCTCATTAGTGGTAGCGGTGCATTAGTGGGAGGGGGCGTGAAATGATCTGCTTTAGCTAGTGACATCGCTAATATACACACAGCTGCACTAACTAGCAAGCTATTGCTACTGAACAAACTACACTGCTAGTAACTAGGAGCTATATGCTACAGTAGAGTGCCACCAACTGTAGTACCAGAAACTGACCACCACTAGCTAAAGGTGTTACTGGTGCCACTGGCTGGCTACAGCACCCAAGCTTCTGCCTGGCTTGCTGCACCGCTGTTTGTCTGTACTGTGTATATGCTTGGGCAGATACCTGCCGCAAACAGGAGGTGGTCGTCATGGCTCCAATGACTTGTTCTCCCCCCAAAATGCCATCATGTTCACTTCGAGCTAAAGAGCTGACACTGCAGTTCATTGTGTGCTAAATTCTAGCATTCTGATTGGTCAGATGCTCAACACTCGATGCTGGAATAGAAGTAGACCCTATTCGATTGATATTATATTCTCCTACTGTAAATTTTCTGATTAACAATACAAGATGATACGATATGATACTTTTGACGAGTGTCGTATTGTGAACTAGCCTTGCGACTTGCCTGAGGGATGATCAGAGCTGTGGTTATAAGCTTGCTGGGAGCTGAGTTGACGAGAGAACTGGTGCTATCATGGGATGCAGAAGCGGGTAGCCTTGTGATGCTTGTGGCTCGACTATTGGAAGAAAGGGATGGAAGGGAGTGTGCCAATGACACTGAAGGTTCTGATGTGTGAGGAGTTGACACATACAGGATTGTAGCTGTGGATTACTCACACACTCAGTGATACTAGTTGTATATTCATGTGCCAATCTCCTCGAATAGATGCACGCGGACTATTCATTTGGACTACCTAGAACCCACATGAACTATACTCTGAGCGCGAAGCGATCAAGGGCATGCCCTATTTCACTGAGCATGTGGGCACTAGCATCCTCGAGGACAAATTTGTTCTGATTTGGGAGTGTGTCAAGTGTAGGCCTTAGCTTTTAGGACCCGCCCTCAGTCACAGTTGACGAGACTATTGAGCGGTGTAGCGTATTAGCAGTTGTTGGAGCAAAACCAAGTGAAGAACAAAGATATATACTTAAAGCTATTAGTAGTAAGTTTGTTAAGCAGTTAAAACAGGTGGTCATACTCTAAAACAGCTCCATCCTGTTGTAGGGCCTTCTCCCTCGCTGATGCTGGCAAAGGGATTATCGCCACTGTCATCAGTATTGTTGAGGTGAAAGGTCTCTGTGGTGCCTTGCAGGTGCTGCTGTGGTGGGAAGTTCCTCTGCCATGGTTGAACTCCACACGAGACACAAGACCACACACGCACAATATTTGCTGTCGTTGCTTGTGTATTGATAGTCAAATGAGGGCAGGGTATATGTGTGTGAACAATTCGAAGACGCGAGCTAATTAACTGAAGAAGGGATCTAGGAGGTGAACTATTCGAGGGCGTGAAGAGATGGAGGAAATAAGTTTTGAAAATCCTGGGGGGGGGGGGGGGGGGGGACATCCCAGGTCCCCCCCCCCTGTATGAAACCCTGATGTCTACATACACTGCCAGTAATTGCACTGCTAGTGTGTCCTTATGTGAAGTATCTGGTCATGTAGCAGACATATTGTCTAGTTGGAAACAGCTGTGTGTGTGTGTGTTGTGGGTTTGTGTGTGTATGGTGTGTTTTGTATATCTTGTGCGAGTGTTTTGTGTGTGTGGGTTTGTGTGTGTATGGTGTGTTTTGTATATCTTGTGCGAGTGTTTTGTGTGTGTGTCTTGTGAGTTTGTGTGTTTTGTATATGTTGTGCGTGTGTGTGTGTGCCTGTAATATATATTTTGTATGTGGTTCATGTTGTGTGTGTGTGTGTATTCCTGTGGTGTGCATGTTGCGGCTGTGCTGTGTGTGTCGGGGAATTTCTGACCACTCCCTACCTGTGTAGATGCCAAGCCTAACAAAAGCCACGCAGTCATGCAACTCTGCAAGGTCTAGAGTTCCACTTTCTGTAACACAGGAAGTGGAATACATGCATGAGTGTGTCATGCATTATTATAGAAACCATGATCAACCACTTGAGGACAAAGGCTATCCCATAGAGCACGGTTGCTAAGGACTTTTCCCACAATGTCACGGCAACAAGGCACTAGATTTGGATGATCAATAATAAACTCGGCAGTGAGGTTGATACTAGTGAGCACTTTTGAAACCCATCCCCTTCTAAAAACTAATGATAATAGTATTGGTCGATGTAGTAATAGCCAATTGGGGTATAAAAAAGGGCGTTTCCCTTTAACCTTACCTTTTAAGATCCAGAGTAAAGGATTTACTAAAAACACATGCGCCATCCTATAGTACTTTACTATCAAATGATGACTGCACAAATTAAAAATAATATCCTATTTCTATAATGAAATATTAATAAAAATATGGTGGCTTTTTTTCCCCCGTGAAAGGGGTTAAAAAAACCGGTTCGGGATAAAAAAAAGCAACCCCTTTAAATAAAAATATCCTAAAAGGTAAAATCAAATGTAAATACTTCAATATTTTATCAATTGAATCTTTTTTCATTAAAATTTGTTCAATAAATAGTACTGTACTATAATGTTTAACAGTTGGGTTTTATTGCATTTTCTTTAGGAAAAATACTTGAAAATGTTTATCACTTTTGCTTCACACTCGAACTTCAGCAGTGCCTTCCCTCAACTAACTGTTTCCACTACTGGCTGAACAGGGCCATACATGCAACGATCCACTGCTACTATCTCCACATCTTCCTGCTTTGGCCAATCGTAGAAAATGCGTGTTGAGTCTGTGCTTCGCTCTCTTTTTTTAAGGAAGGTAAATTCAGCTGAAGTGGGGTCGGCATCTTCGTCATCACTAAAACTTTTGTCATGATGAAATAGTCCATGTACCATTGATAATCAATGACTAAAGTTGGATTATTCACATTCAGTTACTCACATACTACTTGTATCATTCTGTCCATCAGAATGATGCAATAGTCCATGTACCTTTGACTAGGTGGTTTATTCATATTCAAATAATTCACAATTATGCTCTAACTCACAAATTAGCCTGGAGAGAATATAGTACTGTACTTGAAAAGAGACTAGGAAAAAATTGTAAACTAAAACACCTGTGTTTTCTTTACCCCGAGTGACCAAAAATATCTGGGGTAAGAAAAAACCGTCCAAAAAACCCCTAAAATATCAACCAAAAAAAGAATTTAAATTTGTCAATGAATAAACCATTTAGTGACTATTTTCTTTTTGGCTAGCGTTCATAATTTACTAACTAGTTTGATTAATCTACCCAAAAGTTCAGGTGAGCCAGAAAAAAGTTAATTTCGGGTATTTTCTACATGTTTAGGTACTTTATTTTGTCATGTCCTCCATGTCAATATTTTTATACAAAAAAACACATTAATGAAAAGCCCATTAAAAGTACTTGACAGATTAAGGATTGTTTAAATTCTTAAAGCAGTTGTGTCTTCCCCAGACCCCTGGTCTTTTTTTATCCCAACTTTCCTCCCGGCTTTTTTTAACCCCAATTGACTATATGCCTTCCATCATCCTCTCAGGAGACTAGTGTTAGTGAACGCAAGGCAAGAGGTCTTAGTTGAATGTGGTTATCTGTACATGCAAGTGCGTCTCTGTATCAGAGGATTGCACGACGAGTGGGTTTGCCCACATAGGCAAAATTATTTCTACGCAGTTAAAAAAATATATAGTGCCCCCACAATCTTTATTTGTAACTTTCTGCATATTATTGGATCAAATTATCCATTTTACCTCAATAGCCACATTAACTACTGCCAACACTGGGGCCAAACACTAGGCAGGCCAATAGCCACATTAACTATGGGGCCAAACACTAGGCAGGCCAATAGCCAAATTAATTACTGACAACACTGGGGCAAAACATTAGGCAGGCCAATAGCCACACTAACTACTGCCAACACTAGGCAGGCCAATAGCCACACTAACTACTGCCAACACTAGGCAGGCCAATAGCCACATTAACTACTGCCAACACTAGGCAGGCCAATAGCCACATTAACTACTGCCAACACTAGGCAGGCCAATAGCCACATTAACTACTGCCAACACTAGGCAGGCCAATAGCTACTGCCAAACTAGGCAGGCCAATAGCCACATTAACTACTGCCAACACTAGGCAGGCCAATAGCCACATTAACTATAGGCAGGCCAATAGCCACATTAACTACTGCCAACACTAGGCAGGCCAATAGCCACATTAACTACTGCCAACATTAGGCAGGCCAATAGCCACACTAACTACTGCCAACACTGGGCAGGCCAATAGCCACATTAACTACTGCCAACACTGGGCAGGCCAATAGCCACATTAACTACTGCCAACACTAGGCAGGCCAATAGCTACTGCCAACACTAGGCAGGCCAATAGCCACATTAACTACTGCCAACACTAGGCAGGCCAATAGCCACATTAACTACTGCCAACACTAGGCAGGCCAATAGCTACTGCCAACACTGGGCAGGGCAATAGCCACATTAACTACTGCCAACACTAGGCAGGCCAATAGCCACACTAACTACTGCCAACACTGGGGCAAAACACTACGCAGGCCCAATTGGTCATTTTTAATATGCAAGTCCATCAAGACTATTCCTCACCCACAAATCACACCGACCAGCCGCTAAGTCATCCATCTCTCCACATGTAATGGAAGCTTAATATATAATCTTGGACAGTTAGTGTACCATACTAATGATTTTATAACTCTGGGTGCGGGGACAATACTTGCAGGTGGGGGGAAGGTGCGGGGGTTGACAGGGGTAATTGACAGGGGTAATGTTGGTATAAATTGTGGGTGTGGGGGGGGGGGGGGGGGCACCTGTGAAGTCTATGCTGTGTATGCACTGTTCCTTACTGCCCGCCTGTTTGCTATACCTCACCTGATTGGTTACCGCAAGCAAGCTTCTCCCACAAATGCGAGCTTGGGTATTCACTCACAAATAGTGTGATCAAGATTTAAAGGAGCGTGCTGGTGCAAGTAGCCAACTTCGCTGCGATTAGAGGGAGGAGTTAAGCAGGAAACCCTGCAGTCCCCAACTTAGAGTGGTATAATAAGCAAGGTCAGAGGGGTCACTTGATTCCTAGCAACATACAGATAGAACACCGCGTGCTAGTAGCCGTGCAAGGCACTCTGGGTAGATCTCTTTGTTGGTAAGTTTTGCTGTGCACAGCGAGACCTAGTCCTGCACGCGTTCATTGCTTACTGGAATGGAGCTAATTCTTGTATTCGTATTGAAATGATCATATATATTTTTTAATACGAAAAAACCATCTTTATTTTGTGCACACTACAAATGCAATCTGGTGGCATGTCTTTGTTGAATGTGACTCGCTATATGAATAGTTGTGTATTTGTGTGTGTCTGCACTCGTCAACACTGTCTTCCTGTCTGTTGTGCACAGTGATTGAAGAGGTGGGTCCTAGTGTCCCGTATCACGTCCTGGAACCTCTCTTAGTCAAGTGAGTTGTGTGTGCTGAAGAGTAGAGAAGCATGAATCCTTCACTCATTCACACCACTTGCTAACAACTTAAGAGACCATTAATACGCCAACATCGGCGTATCTAGTGGCAATCATGTTCAGCATTGTTGAGTCTACCATCTGTTAACTGTGACTTTGATGGTGCGTGATTATTAGAACAAAATGAAGAGCCAGCAATAACAAATGAGCACAGCTTGCATACATACAATATTAATTTTATATAATGAAATATGGTTAAGATTAGCCTCTTTTTGTTTCGGCTAGAGAAGCAACACAGCACTTGTGTTTGCTGGGAGCCACTCCGAATGACTTTGCTTTTGTGAAAGACTACTCCTGATGGATTTCTCTGCTGTATGCACTGCATAGCAATGCATAGCTTTTGTTGATTATCTCGTACCAAGTCCTTGCAGGAGCTGTAGCTGACCCGAGATGGCTACAGTCAACAATAGCAAACAAGACATGGCATGTGCTGGTACATGTAGTGTACAGCTGTAAACTATTTAACATCCCCGGAGACCCTGAAGCTCACACTTGGTGGAATTCTCCACCGCTCAACTATAACATACAGAAAGAACACAACTTGACACAAACAAGCACAAGAAAGACTTGCCAAAGAACAAAATGTTTTATTTATAAGCAACAACCAAACAACTTATTGGACTGGCCTGTTAATAAGCAAGACTTACTCATGCAGACCACAACCAATTATACGACCGCCACCATTGATAATCATGTGCACCCAATGCTGTACCTGGCAGCTTAGTTATATACTCCCTCAGTGTTTCAGCTATGTACATGCTCTAGCCTTTATTCCTGATGAAGGCTAGAGCATCTAGCCTCCATTATTCCTGATGAAGGCTAGAGCATCTAGCCTCCATTATTCCTGATGAAGGCTAGAGCATCTAGCCTCCATTATTCCTGATGAAGGCTAGAGCATCTAGCCTCCATTATTCCTGATGAAGGCTAGAGCATCTAGCCTCCATTATCTCTGATGAAGGCTAGAGCATCTAGCCTCCATTATCTCTGATGAAGGCTAGAGCATCTAGCCTCCATTATTCCTGATGAAGGCTAGAGCATCTAGCCTCCATTATTCCTGATGAAGGATGGAGCATCTAGCCTCCATTATTCCTGATGAAGGCTAGAGCATCTAGCCTCCATTATTCCTGATGAAGGCTGGAGCATCTAGCCTCCATTATTTCTGATGAAGGCTGGAGCATCTAGCCTCCATTATTCCTGATGAAGGCTAGAGCAAACTAGCCTCCATTACCTGATGAAGGCTAGAGCATCTAGCCTCCATTATTCCTGAAGGCTGGAGCATCTAGCCTCCATTATTCCTGATGAAGAGCCTCCATTATTCCTGATGGCTGGAGCATCTAGCCTCCATTTTCCTGAAGGCTGGAGCATCTAGCCTCCATTATTCCTGAAGGCTGGAGCATCTAGCCTCCATTATTCCTGATGAAGGCTGGAGCATCTAGCCTCCATTATTCCTGATGAAGGCTAGAGCATCTAGCCTCCATTATTCCTGATGAAGGCTGGAGCATCTAGCCTCCATTATTCCTGAAGGCTGGAGCATCTAGCCTCCATTATTCCTGAAGGCTGGAGCATCTAGCCTCCATTATTCCTGAAGGCTGGAGCATCTAGCCTCCATTATTCCTGAAGGCTGGAGCATCTAGCCTCCATTATTCCTGATGAAGGCTGGAGCATCTAGCCTCCATTATTCCTGAAGGCTGGAGCATCTAGCCTCCATTATTCCTGAAGGCTGGAGCATCTAGCCTCCATTATTCCTGATGAAGGCTGGAGCATCTAGCCTCCATTATTCCTGAAGGCTGGAGCATCTAGCCTCCATTATTCCTGAAGGCTGGAGCATCTAGCCTCCATTATTCCTGATGAAGGCTGGAGCATCTAGCCGAGACATTGAGCGAGTAAATTTAAGTTGATTATCAAGGAAATCGTTACGTCCTCTGTGTCAACTGAGAGTTCATTGAGTGTACTTCTTTTAAAATGATTGCTGCATGTGTTTTTAAATGGTAAAGGATCCTCTAACAATTTTTAAATGGTTAACATTCGCAACTTCTGTCTCTTCCGGGCCATTCCTGTGTTCCCTGCCGAAAGTTTTGCTCACATAATGCAACAGAGCTGTGAGGTTTTGCTGGTTAACTTCAATGGAGCTGGTCCTTATACCAAACCACAGCTTATTGTGTTTGTATTCTAATTATAGGAACAGTTTCTTCTGAAAAATAAAAATAATAGCACAAACAAACAAACGGTGACCTCTGCATCATTGTAATGCTATTATTGTGATAAAACTAATAGCTATATATAGAACAAACGAACAGTGACCTCTGCATCATTGTAATGTTATTATTGTGATAAATAATAGCTATAAATAGAACAAACAAACCAATGACCTCTGCATAATTGTAATGTTATTATTGTGATAAAACTAATAGCTATAAATAGAACAAACAAACAGTGACCTCTGCATCATTGTAATGTTATTATTGTGATAAATAATAGCTATAAATAGAACAAACAAACCAGTGACCTCTGCATCATTGTAATGTTATTATTGTGATAAAACTAATAGCTATAAATAGAACAAACAAACAGTGACCTCTGCATCATTGTAATGTTATTATTGGAGACTGTCTTTTCTATTCATGGGATTAGGTGTTCTGCCATGCAACTGATGAAGTTGGAAGATTACAATCCAGTGAGCTCTCTCTTCAAAATGCAACTTCTTCTTTATTTGTGGAAGACTCCCTTCATATATGCATATGATTTTATGCTGTAGCACTTGATAGAAGACACCGACAAGTTATGGAACAAGCACGTAGTGAAGGACTTCAAGGAAACTCAGCTTCCTCAAGGCCTTGACTGGAGAGAGTTTTATAGGGTACATATGTATACTTAAGGTCAAGGTCCACCTGTCATTGCAATGCCTGCACCAAACAAAATGGACGTTTATCTTGTGCTCTTGCTCTTCTTTTGTGAGCTGTGGTAGTGTCTGCCTGTCCCAGACAGTGCACCTGCCTAGCTTGAACTGTGCTTGGGTAGTCAGTAGCAAAACCACGTTCCTTACTTGCATTTTAATTCCTCAGGAAAAACTAGCAGAGAGAGAAGAGAAGTTGAGGAACTTGACAGCTCGCATCAAAGCTAACAACCACGCCCGGGAGGAACCTGGTAAAGTTGATGGCTGTTCTTGTGAATTGGTCTTAACTATTTCTTCTTTCTTGCTCTCTTCCTCCTCAAGTTCGTAAAGTCAAGCTTGCCGAGGTCTCGGTGAAGCCTGGCCGTCGCTCTGGGCCCAGAACTCCTTCTTTCCTGGGCAGGAGTTCTCGAGGTGGATTCCATCGGGCCCCCATGGAGAGGCCTCACGCTGGATGTAAGTGATAGGATGTTTGTTTGTTGTTCTAACTTGTTATTTGGGTTGTCTGTTGTTGTTGTTTAGTGGGGGTGGAGGGAAGGTGTGTGTGGGGGGGGGGGGGGGGTTGAGGGAAGAAGTGCTCCCGCACGAGCTATTTTTAAGATAAACAACTTTTGGTGTACAGTGCATGTACCTGTACTTGCCGAGCAGAACTTGCTTCATGTTTGCTTGTATGTACACACACTTCCTAACCACAGCTAACCTGATGAAAAGAACTCTGAAAATGGCCAAAGAAAGGTATTAATCCCTCTGTATACCTGCTTTGCCTCAGGTAGCTAAGAGCAAGTACATCAGCTAGAGCAAGGGGGGAAGGCAGGCATGCCACACACTTCCCCTGCGCCCCCTTCAACAAAAACAAGACTGATTTTTATTGTGCATGATGTAAGTTGAGGGGTGTTGGAACCTGCAAATGTAGCATTTCCCCATGCCTACATGCATGTAACTTTAGTGTCGAAATATTTATCTCTCTATGCTCTAGAGTGACACTATGAGCTTGTGCAGATGGCACTATGAGCTTGTGCAGATGGCACTATGAGATTGTGCAGATGGCACTATGAGCTTGTGCAGATGGCACTATGAGCTTGTGCAGATGGCACTATGAGCTTGTACTATGAGCTTGTGCAGATGGCACTATGAGCATGTGCAGATGGCACTATGAGCTTGTGCAGATGGCACTATGAGCTTGTGCAGATGGCACTATGAGCTTGTGCAGATGGCACTATGAGCTTGTGCAGATGGCACTATGAGCATGTGCAGATGGCACTATGAGCTTGTGCAGATGGCACTATGAGCTTGTGCAGATGGGACTATGAGCTTGTGCTATGAGCTTGTGCAGATGGCACTATGAGCATGTGCAGATGGCACTATGAGCTTGTGCAGATGGCACTATGAGCTTGTGCAGATGGCACTATGAGCATGTGCAGATGGCACTATGAGCTTGTGCAGATGGCACTATGAGCTTGTGCAGATGGCACTATGAGCTTGTGCAGATGGCACTATGAGCTTGTGCAGATGGCACTATGAGCTTGTGCAGATGGCACTATGAGCATGTGCAGATGGCTTGTGCAAATGGCACTATGAGCTTGTGCAGATGGCACTAGTCGACTATGAGCATGTGCAAATGAAACTCACATTTGATGATCACTGTTAGCTAGCCCGTCTAGCCAGTTTCTCTTACGTTGTGCATGCACACTCGGATTAAAAGTCAGATTGAGTTGTGTTCTGTTTCTGCCTGATTGGCATCTCTTGAGTGCGGACATGTTATTTCTGAACAGTTGATTCGAACAGCATGCCAAATGTGAATTTGTCACAGATTTATTTTCAAACCTTTTCGTGCAACCAAAATCTTGTCAAATTAGGAGCAAGACATTTGACCAGACTTCCCCCCCCCCTCCCAAGTGTATAGGCACATAGGGAGTTGGTCAGTAAGGCCCATTGCTTGTCCCTTACCATGACATTCAAGCAGCAGTTTAGTAACTAGTAACTGAGTTATGGGACAAAGTGTTCCTGTGCACTGGACTTGTTTACATACTAGGAAGACTTGCCATGGATGACTGCCTTGCTTGGATGGCTGCACGCATTTTAGCTTCCACAAAATCTAATCCCTCAAAGTTCAACCTTGGAGACTTTTTTGTTAAAGCACGAAATCGTAACTTCTCATAAATTACTACCTGATGTTATGATTTCCACACCACCACAGTTTTATAGTCGGCAAGAAAAGCTGGCTCTATCATTTTGCATGCCACTAACCTGCTAATTAGCTGTCCATATTTTTAGCACACAGAGATATAGTAGATCATTATGGATCCTTAACCCTTTCGCTGGCATAAGCGACTTAAGTCGCGAAAACTGATTAACCGTGATGAAAAAATTCGTAAAAAATTAACTGTTTGAGGTATAAAGTTTAAAACTTGCACGAGTATGCCTAAAGCATGCCTCTAATATACCCCTGAATATCTGGAAAATACGGCATTAGTAAAGGGAAGTAAACGTGCCAGCAAACATCACTTCTGTTTTATTCCCGGTCTTGAAGAAGAAATTGCGACCCGCTTTAGTAGAGACGAAACGTTAGACTTCCTATTTGAGGATGACTTCGGCCTGTCCGAGATTGACGTTAGTGAAGAAGAGGAAGAAGGTGCCCGTGCTTACCTGGAAAGTGGCGTAGCTGACGATGATGCTATGGCAGATATAACAGAAGCTGTTGGCACCGACCACGAAGCAAGTTTTCAAAGTATAGA
The DNA here is from genome assembly GCA_028752905.1 of Cladorhizidae sp. MBARI D1340-BT2. Classification (NCBI taxonomy): domain Eukaryota; kingdom Metazoa; phylum Porifera; class Demospongiae; order Poecilosclerida; family Cladorhizidae; species Cladorhizidae sp. MBARI D1340-BT2. The sequence goes on along the minus strand of JAQNBH010000005.1, from coordinate 21,045,329 downwards.
TAGCCCTACTCTGCCAAGCGAAGTTTCAGACGATTGCGATGATCATGAAGACTTCCCCCATGCTAAGAATAGATAAGAGTTGTATAGTAAGGCCTAGTAACTAGCATAATAATAAGAACTATTTCTCCTGGGAAGGTAATTTCACTCATGGACCTGGAGGAGGATGAGGAAGCAGCAGACGAGAAGACAAGATTGGAGGAGAGGTTATTATATATATATATTTTATAATGTAGCACTACTATGTGTTTGTCTGAGTTATGCTGAACATGCAGACCTTCACAGTGCCAAGCATTGCCCTTTTATATAATTATGTTATGCACACTTTGCACATACTTTTATTTATTTTTCAGTACTATGGACCTTAGCCCTTACTTCCTCTTTGTTATGATATTCACATCTTTGTGGTTTGTTATAATTGACCAAAAACTGTTGTTGACCAAAAGTTGACTAGCTGATTTCATGTGTATGAAACCGAGCTGAAATAGCCTTTTCAACTTATAATGATATTCACATCTGTGTGGTTTGTTATAATCAACCAAAAAATTGTTGTTGACAAACGGTTGTTGTTGTTGACCAAAAGTTGACTGGCTAACATTGCTGGTTTCATGTGTAATATGAAATTAAGATGATATAAACCCGATATAAACCCTTTTATTTTACATCCTGTCTCTTATAACATCCTGTCTCTTAATAACAATATTCACATTTCTGTGGTTTGTTGCTAAGCAACTAAAATTTACCATAACATCCCTTCATGCATCAGCTATCACCAGATATATAGTGTTGGGTACTTGTCTTCATGTGGTCCTCTATAAAATATATATATTTTTAATTGTGTCAATTTTTGTAAAAAGTCCTCCGTAAATCTGCTAGTGATCTGCTAGTGAAAGGATTAAGTTTTTTTTGTTATTATTATATATTTTTTACATTGGAGCCGTAGTTGCAGGAGCTGCTAGCTTAGGATTTCTCTTTGTCAGTGAACAGTAAAAAGATGCGATGCTCCATCCTCCAATAATGCCAATAATGCCACCAACTCTCTCTTTCCGTTGTCGTCCTGCTCCTTTCTTCCTTATCCCTTTTTCTCTCCCCCCTTCCCCCCACCCCCTTTTTTCACTCTTCCATATAGCCCAGTGAAGAGAAGTGATGCAGCTTGTATGATACATCTGAGTTGATGGTGTTGCAAAACGGCTAGACAATAGTTGCGAGTATTTCCCCTTCAGTAGATATACTTCAGAAACATCTTCCGCCTACTGGCAATATCGAGCACAAATGGACACGAACTTAGTGGGTGGCATCCTATACAATAATTAGTTCCACCAAGAATGATTTTTTTTTGTTTCCCCCTCCCTCCCCTTTAACCCCTCTCTCCCCTTTAAACCCCTCCCTCCCTTTTAGCCCCTCCCTTCCCTTTAACCCCTCCCTCCTATTTAACACCCCTCTCTCCCCCTTCCTTTAACTCCCTCTCTCCCCTTTAACCACTCCCTCCTATTTAACATCCCTCCCCTTAATCCCCTCCCTCCCTTAAAGCCCCTTCTCTCCCCTTTAACCCCCTCCCTCCCTTTAAACCCCGCCCCTCCCTTCCCTTTAAACCCTCCCTCCCTTCCCTTTAACCCCCTCTCCCTTCCCTTTAACCCCCTCCCTCCCTCCCCTTTAGCTCCCTCCCTTCCCTTTAACCCCCTCCCCTCCCCTTTAACCTCCTCCCCCCTCCCCTTTAATCCCCTCCCTCTTTAATCCCCTCAAGCATACACAAAGAGCATGTACCATATTTCATCAAAGAGAGAAGGCTCCCAAAATAGAAATTGTCCTAATACTGATACATACTAATACATACTACGCACACCTTGAAAGGAAATGGTCCTCTCAATTGCTCGTATTTTATTAGTACTAGACTGTGACTGCATCAAGGGAGTGGCAGTGACAATGTGTAACATGACACTGGAGCAGTTTGGTGCTATCTGCAAAGGTGGATACATGCACACTGAAGAGTCAGAGCTTTTCTCAATAACTACGATGTCACTCTTTCCAGCAATCAATGGAGCTACTTACCAATGTTGGGAGGAGAGGGGGTTACAAATGGGGAAGATTGCCTGGGATGAAGGACAGAACAAGATGGAAGGTGATGAGCTAGCTAAGGTTATTGTGCTGGACTTGTGCAATAGCCAGAGAATGACCCCCTGTCAGGTCACACACAGTGACCTAGCACAGAGGAGGGACGCTGTATGTATACTTCACTGCATGCTGATGCAACAAAATGGATGTTCTACAAGCATTTTAGCCGTAATCAGGCTCTACAATAGTGGGAACTGCCTCTTTATTCCTGCATGGTCATCACCTTTGAAATCTACACATCGTAAATCTTGGATTTCTCTCTGAATGAATGAATGAAATTTGGTAAAGGGTTTCCTGGTTGTGTTCATTAACTTTCGGGAATAATTGTTCAATAACACCAGGGGATGATGAATTCACCAGCAACCAGTCAACTAGGAATTGAATTGAGTCTCGTGGGAGGGGGGGTAACCCCTGTAAGCAATGCTTGAAAGACATAAATTACACATAATTGTCTCATTAAAGGAGCACTACCATAAAAGTAGAAAGAACAGGAGAGCTGGAGTCAAACAAAAGTGACAAGATCTCTAAAGTATAACATTTAAGCTTCAATGTAACTACAGCATAGTGAAGCTCATGGATACTTCCCAAACAGCCAAACTCACTATGTCAGCCAGCAGCAGTAAGGGTCCCCTCACTAAGACAGTCGCTGAATCTTGCAGGACAATGGCTGTCCAAACCTAGTAGAACTGGTTTTTCTGAGCTGTTCCAGACCAAACGGTTTAGAAGTGGCCAACATTTCAAACATTGTTTTTAGTATTTCTCCAGAGACGTTCTCAGCTTCCCTTCCTTCGGGTATCAAGCCATAACATCACATATTATTATCTGTTATATAAACAAGTATTGGAAGCAAGATGTAGACCACATTGATAGGACCCTTTACCTAATAATGAACACCAACGTTCTACTGCTCATCGTTATATTGGGTGTTCATCATTTTAAAGGCGTGATCTACTTACAGTGGTAAATTTTCCTCTTGACTTCTCATTTCCTCCTCTATCTAATAAAGCAGTCTCCTTCAAGAAGCTGCTCGGGATAACTCCAGAACTTTATATAGCAGCTATTAGTCATCAATATATGCATGCACACATCTATACATGCATAGGTACTGGGGTCAAAGTATGTAACCTACCTGCTTCTCTGCTGTTGACAATTGGCACCAGAGTCAGGAAACTAACTCATTGGTCACCTCTTTGCAGCTAAAATGTGTATGTGTGTATGGTTACTGATAACCTTGTACATTTTTCGGGTGTTTTATTGAATCGAGAAACACATCAGTTGCTGCAAATGCATTGGATAATTTGGAGTCTTCTGGTAATACAGATTGTACGCCAAAAATATATAGAAGATAGATCGTGTGTGTGTTGTGTTTTAGCATCCACCATTTAGAAATAGGGGTAATACTAATATAGGAAGTGCCAGCACATTCCCTGATATTCTTGGACTGCCACTGTGCACTTGAAATGTTCACTCCAGTATTGCTGTTGACAGTGTTGTGCTCCTTGTCTTTTAGAAACCATATGATGACTTTTAAGTTGGGAAAGTAGAAGACATGACTACTTCATAAATTTTTGGTACATTGTTATAATATCAAATTGGGTTCATTCATCCATCATAGTAATAATGTGTGTATATTATATTCGCTCACAGTTCATAAGGATTGCCAGCAATGTCCTCATCCTGTGAATACTACACTACAATTTAATTCTCTGTATGCTTACTGGCTGATGGTGTTTCATGCAATAATGTCCGTCTTCTCTTGAATGAACTGTGGATCCAACATGGCCACTTTTGTCGCCATGAAGCACTCAAGGCCACAGATTGCCAGCTGTAAATCTTCAAGCTCAATAACCTGTAGACATTACATGTATGTATATGCCATGGGGAGAGAGTCCCAGTTCTAAATAATATTATAGGGAGAGAGTCCCAGTTCTAACGTTTCTGGGGAGACAAGCCCAGTTCTAAAGTATTATGGAGAGAGAATCCCAGTTCTAAAGTTTCAATAATATTATGGGGACAGAGTCCCAGTTCTAAAGTTTCAATAATATTATAGGGAGAGAGTCCCAGTTCTAAAGTTTCATATATAGGGAGAGAGTCTCAGTTCTAAAGATTCAATAATATTATGGGGAGATAGTCCCAGTTCTAAAGTTTCTGGGGAGAGAGGTCCAGTTCTAAAGTATTATGGGGAGAGAGTCCCAGTTCTAAAGATTCAATAATATTATGGGGAGAGAGTCCCAGTTCTAAAGTTTCAATAATATTATGGGGAGAGAGTCTCAGTTCTAAAGTTTATAGGGAGAGAGTCCCAGTTCTAAAGTTTCAATAATATTATGGGGAGAGAGTCCCAATTCTAAAGTTTATAGGGAGAGAGTCCCAGTTCTAAAGATTCACAGGGAGAGAGTCCCAGTTCTAAAGTTTATAGGGAGAGAGTCCCAGTTCTAAAGTTTCAATAATATTATGGGGTGAGAGTCCCAGTTCTAAAGTTTCTGGGGAGAGAGGTCCAGTTCTAAAGTATTATGGGGAGAGAGTCCCAGTTCTAAAGTTTCAATAATATTATGGGGAGAGAGTCCCAGTTCTAAAGTTTCAATAATATTACAGGGAGAGAGTCCCAGTTCTAAAGTTTCAATAATATTATAGAGAGAGTCCCAGTTCTAAAGTTTCAATAATATTATGGGGTGAGAGTCCCAGTTCTAAAGTTTCTGGGGAGAGAGGTCCAGTTCTAAAGTATTATGGGGAGAGAGTCCCAGTTCTAAAGTTTCAATAATATTATGGGGAGAGAGTCCCAGTTCTAAAGAATATTACAGGGAGAGAGTCCCAGTTCTCAAGTTTCAATAATATAGGGAGAGAGTCCCAGTTCTAAAGTTTCAATAATATTATAGGGAGAGAGTCCCAGTTCTAAAGTTTCAATAATATTATGGGGTGGTTCTAAAGTTTCTGGGGAGAGAGGTCCAGTTCTAAAGTATTATGGGGAGAGAGTCCCAGTTCTAAAGTTTCAATAATATTATGGGGAGAGAGTCCCAGTTCTAAAGATTCAATAATATTACAGGGAGAGAGTCCCAGTTCTAAAGATTCAATAATATTATAGGGAGAGAGTCCCAGTTCTAAAGTTTCTGGGGAGAGAGGTCCAGTTCTAAAGTATTATGGGGAGAGAGTCCCAGTTTTAAAGTTTCAATAATATTATGGGGGAGAGAGTCCCAGTTCTAAAGATTCAATAATATTACAGGGAGAGAGTCCCAGTTCTAAAGATTCAATAATATTATAGGGAGAGTCCCAGTTCTAAAGTTTCTGGGGAGAGAGGTCCAGTTCTAAAGTATTATGGGGAGAGAGTCCCAGTTCTAAAGTTTCAATAATATTATAGGGAGAGTGTCTCAGTTCTAAAGTTTCTGGGGAGAGAGTCAAGTATTATGGGGAGAGAGTCCAATTTTGAAATCCTAAAGTTTCAATAATATGCTTAGCCACAAGAACTTCTTATAAATATACCATTATACACCCTGGTGGGTGCAGTTTTAGTTATTCCGTCAAAAATATTAAACATGGTGAACATTGATTCAAAGTTTTCATTAAACCATTCCATTTTCCCGATGGCACAGCAAAACGATTAGGAGAGTCGGCAGTCTCTCTCTGACATACATGAAGCAACTGCTCCCCGATAAAAAATGGGAAAAAAGTACATGTGATAGCCATTGCCTCGTCACTGAATATAGTAGAGCGATAACTGTTAACCTGACACTAAATATAGTAATAACTAGAGCGATAACTGTTACCCTGACACTAAATATAGTAATAACTAGAGCGATAACTGTTACCCTGACACTAAATATAGTAATAACGAGCGATAACTGTTACCTCGACACTAAATATAGTAATAACGAGCGATAACTGTTACCTCGACACTAAATATAGTAATAACGAGCGATAACTGTTACCTCGACACTAAATATAGTAATAACGAGCGATAACTGTTATCTCGACACTAAATATAGTATGATAACTGTTACCTCGACACTAAATATAGTAATAACTAGACTATTGCCGAGTAGCCAGCATGAGGGTATGCTATATATCAGGTTGAGGGGAAAATTCAAACTTTTATTCTAAGTTGGTTGAAAATTTCCTGCAGAGTCTGGCAGCTCGTGGTAGTACAAATTTGGTTGATCCCAAAGAGAGTGATCCCAAAGAGAGAAAAAATGCCTTCTGGTTGCTAGGGAACGAGTATAAATTCCATAAAGTTTATAAAAGAGCTGTCCACAAGCAGCATGTCAGGGATTGTAAGAACACTCGGCTGTGACTATGCATGTAAGAACACTCGGCTGTGACTATGCATGCAAGAACACTCGGCTGTGACTATGCATGTAAGAACACTCGGCTGTGACTATGCATGTAAGAACACTCGGCTGTGACTATGCATGCAAGAACACTCGGCTGTGACTATGCATGTAAGAACACTCGGCTGTGACTATGCATGTAAGAACACTCGGCTGTGACTATGCATGTAAGAACACTCGGCTGTGACTATGCATGTAAGAACACTCGGCTGTGACTATGCATGTAAGAACACTCGGCTGTGACTATGCATGTAAGAACACTCGGCTGTGACTATGCATGCAAGAACACTCGGCTGTGACTATGCATGCAAGAACACTCGGCTGTGACTATGCATGTAAGAACACTCGGCTGTGACTATGCATGTAAGAACACGTGGCTGTGACTATGCATGTAAGAACACTCGGCTGTGACTATGCATGTAAGAACACTCGGCTGTGACTATGCATGTAAGAACACGCGTCTGTGACTATGCATGTAAGAACACTCGGCTGTGACTATGCATGTAAGAACACTCGGCTGTGACTATGCATGTAAGAATACTCGGCTGTGACTATGCATGTAAGAACACTCGGCTGTGACTATGCATGTAAGAACACTCGGCTGTGACTATGCATGTAAGAACACTCGGCTGTGACTATGCATGTAAGAACACTCGGCTGTGACTATGCATGTAAGAACACTCGGCTGTGACTATGCATGTAAGAACACTCGGCTGTGACTATGCATGTAAGAACACTCGGCTGTGACTATGCATGTAAGAACACTCGGCTGTGACTATGCATGTAAGAACACTCGGCTGTGACTATGCATGTAAGAACACTCGGCTGTGACTATGCATGCAAGAACACTCGGCTGTGACTATGCATGCAAGAACACTCGGCTGTGACTATGCATGTAAGAACACTCGGCTGTGACTATGCATGTAAGAACACTCGGCTGTGACTATGCATGTAAGAACACTCGGCTGTGACTATGCATGCAAGAACACTCGGCTGTGACTATGCATGTAAGAACACTCGGCTGTGACTATGCATGCAAGAACACTCGGCTGTGACTATGCATGCAAGAACACTCGGCTGTGACTATGCATGTAAGAACACTCGGCTGTGACTATGCATGCAAGAACACTCGGCTGTGACTATGCATGCAAGAACACTCGGCTGTGACTATGCATGTAAGAACACTCGGCTGTGACTATGCATGTAAGAACACTCGGCTGTGACTATGCATGTAAGAACACTCGGCTGTGACTATGCATGTAAGAACACTCGGCTGTGACTATGCATGTAAGAACACTCGGCTGTGACTATGCATGCAAGAACACTCGGCTGTGACTATGCATGCAAGAACACTCGGCTGTGACTATGCATGCAAGAACACTCGGCTGTGACTATGCATGTAAGAACACTCGGCTGTGACTATGCATGTAAGAACACTCGGCTGTGACTATGCATGTAAGAACACTCGGCTGTGACTATGCATGTAAGAACACGCGGCTGTGACTATGCATGTAAGAACACTCGGCTGTGACTATGCATGTAAGAACACTCGGCTGTGACTATGCATGTAAGAACACTCGGCTGTGACTATGCATGTAAGAACACTCGGCTGTGACTATGCATGTAAGAACACTCGGCTGTGACTATGCATGTAAGCACACTCGGCTGTGACTATGCATGTAAGAACACTCGGCTGTGACTATGCATGCAAGAACACTCGGCTGTGACTATGCATGTAAGAACACGCGGCTGTGACTATGCATGTAAGAACACTCGGCTGTGACTATGCATGTAAGAACACTCGGCTGTGACTATGCATGCAAGAACACTCGGCTGTGACTATGCATGCAAGAACACTCGGCTGTGACTATGCATGTAAGAACACTCGGCTGTGACTATGCATGTAAGAACACTCGGCTGTGACTATGCATGTAAGAACACTCGGCTGTGACTATGCATGTAAGAACACTCGGCTGTGACTATGCATGTAAGAACACTCGGCTGTGACTATGCATGTAAGAACACTGGGCTGTGACTATGCATGTAAGAACACTCGGCTGTGACTATGCATGTAAGAACACTCGGCTGTGACTATGCATGTAAGAACACTCGGCTGTGACTATGCATGTAAGAACACTCGGCTGTGACTATGCATGTAAGAACACTCGGCTGTGACTATGCATGTAAGAACACTCGGCTGTGACTATGCATGTAAGAACACTCGGCTGTGACTATGCATGTAAGAACACTCGGCTGTGACTATGCATGTAAGAACACTCGGCTGTGACTATGCATGTTAGAACACTCGGCTGTGACTATGCATGCAAGAACACTCGGCTGTGACTATGCATGCAAGAACACTCGGCTGTGACTATGCATGCAAGAACACTCGGCTGTGACTATGCATGTAAGAACCCGCGGCTGTGACTATGCATGTAAGAACACTCGGCTGTGACTATGCATGTAAGAACACTCGGCTGTGAATATGCATGTAAGAACACTCGGCTGTGACTATGCATGTAAGAACACGTGGCTGTGACTATGCATGTAAGAACACTCGGCTGTAACTATGCATGTAAGAACACTCGGCTGTGACTATGCATGTAAGAACACTCGGCTGTGACTATGCATGTAAGAACACTCGGCTGTGACTATACATGCAAGAACACTCGGCTGTGACTATGTATGTAAGAACACTCGGCTGTGACTATGCATGTAAGAACACTCGGCTGTGACTATGCATGTAAGAACACTCGGCTGTGACTATGCATGTAAGAACACTCGGCTGTGACTATGCATGTAAGAACACTCGGCTGTGACTATGCATGTAAGAACACTCGGCTGTGACTATGCATGTAAGAACACGCGGCTGTGACTATGCATGTAAGAACACTCGGCTGTGACTATGCATGTAAGAACACTCGGCTGTGACTATGCATGTAAGAACACTCGGCTGTGACTATGTATGTAAGAACACTCGGCTGTGACTATGCATGTAAGAACACTCGGCTGTGACTATGCATGTAAGAACACTCGGCTGTGACTATGCATGTAAGAACACTCGGCTGTGACTATGCATGTAAGAACACTCGGCTGTGACTATGCATGTAAGAACACTCGGCTGTGACTATGCATGTAAGAACACTCGGCTGTGACTATGCATGTAAGAACACTCGGCTGTGACTATGCATGTAAGAACACTCGGCTGTGACTATGCATGTAAGAACACTCGGCTGTGACTATGCATGTAAGAACACTCGGCTGTGACTATGCATGTAAGAACACTCGGCTGTGACTATGCATGTAAGAACACTCGGCTGTGACTATGCATGTAAGAACACGCGGCTGTGACTATGCATGTAAGAACACTCGGCTGTGACTATGCATGTAAGAACACTCGGCTGTGACTATGCATGTAAGAACACTCGGCTGTGACTATGCATGTAAGAACACTCGGCTGTGACTATGCATGTAAGAACACTCGGCTGTGACTATGCATGTAAGAACACTCGGCTGTGACTATGCATGTAAGAACACTCGGCTCTGACTATGCATGTAAGAACACTCGGCTGTGACTATGCATGTAAGAACACTCGGCTGTGACTATGCATGCAAGAACACTCGGCTGTGACTATGCATGCAAGAACACTCGGCTGTGACTATGCATGTAAGAACACTCGGCTGTGACTATGCATGTAAGAACACTCGGCTGTGACTATGCATGTAAGAACACTCGGCTGTGACTATGCATGTAAGAACACTCGGCTGTGACTATGCATGTAAGAACACTCGGCTGTGACTATGCATGTAAGAACACTCGGCTGTGACTATGCATGCAAGAACACTCGGCTGTGACTATGCATGTAAGAACACTCGGCTGTGACTATGCATGTAAGAACACTCGGCTGTGACTATGCATGTAAGAACACTCGGCTGTGACTATGCATGTAAGAACACTCGGCTGTGACTATGCATGTAAGAACACTCGGCTGTGACTATGCATGTAAGAACACTCGGCTGTGACTATGCATGTAAGAACACTGGGCTCTGACTATGCATGTAAGAACACTCGGCTGTGACTATGCATGTAAGAACACTCGGCTGTGACTATGCATGTAAGAACACTCGGCTGTGACTATGCATGTAAGAACACTCGGCTGTGACTATGCATATAAGCACACTCGGCTTTGACTATGCATGTAAGAACACTCGGCTGTGACTATGCATGTAAGAACACTCGGCTGTGACTATGCATGTAAGAACACTCGGCTGTGACTATGCATGTAAGAACACTCGGCTGTGACTATGCATGTAAGAACACTCGGCTGTGACATGTAAGAACACTCGGCTGTGACTATGCATGTAAGAACACTCGGCTGTGACTATGCATGTAAGAACACTCGGCTGTGACTATGCATGTAAGAACACTCGGCTGTGACTATGCATATAAGCACACTCGGCTGTGACTATGCATGTAAGAACACTCGGCTGTGACTATGCATGTAAGAACACTCGGCTGTGACTATGCATGTAAGAACACTCGGCTGTGACTATGCATGTAAGAACACTCGGCTGTGACTATGCATGTAAGAACACTCGGCTGTGACATGTAAGAACACTCGGCTGTGACTATGCATGTAAGAACACTCGGCTGTGACTATGCATGTAAGAACACTCGGCTGTGACTATGCATGTATAGCATCCACAATTGGATCAAGTTTTTCAAGAAAGTAACCTGCAAATTAATTACTATGCGCATGCTCGGCCCAAGGTAAGGACAGAGCAGAGGAAGTACACTAGTCACTATACTTGGGTACAAATATGGTATGGTTAGAAATGGAAAGAAAGGAGAGACCGTCCCTTCAAGTCTGGAGTGATCATGAGAGGTGAATGAAGGCCATAGCTATAGCCATCAGTACACGATTACAGAGCAGCAGTGCAAAAGAATGTTGCAGAAAAGCCGAAGTCTACTGGTGGCATCATTTTTAGACCATATAAGACCATATAATGAGTCCTCAACTGCTGGATCCTGTACTAAGGCAGAGTGAAGTTTGGTGTAACCTCTAATGGGCACACAAATGTGTGCAAGCACATAAGAAACTATAATTCAGTCCTTGATAAATGGCTTACACAACAAAAGCTGTCTTAGGAATTCCTCATCAGAAATTTCCTTCCAAAAGACACAGGCTGCATGTTCCTGGAAACAAATGTTTCTGGTTTTGTCTGCAAGTATCTTTAATGCTGTTATCTTCTGACAAGAGCTATCTTTAAACCTTCAAGTTATTGTGGTGCACTTTGAATGTACAGAGGTCCAAAATCGGACCACACACCCCAACCCCCCAAATAGTTTGCCATGGATGATCAAACATGGTTGAATGATGTCTGTGCTTTTAAAGCCACAGTATTAGATGTACATGGAAGAACATGGTATAACTCCCACATGGGAATCAGTAAAACTCTAGTTTAGGTAATTCATACCAGATCTTCCGTTGTCTTAGTGGTGGGGTTCACTGAGCAAGTTAGCTTGAGTTTGTTGTGGCCATTATCTGAAGACTTTCGAACATGCGAAAAAGACCTTCTCCAGAGTATGTAGGACTAGATAACATGATGATTGGATGGGGTATAGACTTTTTGTTAAGGCAATCCGTATAATGCAGGATAATCTGGGACAGATCAGGAGATATCCATTAGACAGAGTAGACTACTAATAAAATAGTCACTATACAGAGTAGACTACTATACAGAGTAGACTACTAATAAAATAGTCACTATACAGAGTGGACTACTAATAAAATAGTCACTATACAGAGTGGACTACTAATAAAATAGTCACTATACAGAGTAGACTATATACTAGCCACTATATAGAGTAGACTTCTAATAAAATAGTCACTATACAGAGTGGACTACTAATAAAATAGTCACTATACAGAGTGGACTACTAATAAAATAGTCACTATACAGAGTGGACTACTAATAAAATAGTCACTATACAGAGTGGACTACTAATAAAATAGTCACTATACAGAGTAGACTACTAATAAAATAGTCACTATACAGAGTAGACTATATACTAGCCACTATATAGAGTAGACTTCTAATAAAATAGTCACTATACAGAGTAGACTATAATTATACTAGCCACTATATAGAGTAGACTACTGATAAAATAGTCACTATACAGAGTGGACTACTAATAAAATAATCACTATACAGAGTAGACAACTAATAAAATAGTCACTATACAGAGTTGACTAATAATAAAATAGTCACTATACAGAGTGGACTACTAATAAAATAGTCACTATACAGAGTAGACTATATACTAGCCACTATATAGAGTCGACTTCTAATAAAATAGTCACTATACAGAGTGGACTACTAATAAAATAGTCACTAGACTATATACTAGCCACTATATAGAGTAGAGTACTGATAAAATAGCCACTATATAGAGTAGACTACTGATAAAATAGTCACTATACAGAGTAGACTATATACTAGCCACTATATAGTAGACTACTGATAAAATAGCCATTATACTACCAATTTGGACTTTACCTCTCTAAGTTTTGATAGGATTTACACACTAATGCATGACAAGATACTCACCGGATCAATGTTGCTGCAGCTTGAGAGCAGTATGCCCTGATGGATGTCCAGGACTAGATAAACTTCTCTGCCTCGCCAAATTCCAGAATAGTCAACACGCTTGGAAGATACATATACACATACATACAAACATACACACATACAAGTGTAATGATCGGTAGAAAGGGGATTCAAATATTGACATTTTCTGACCTTTGTACTTTTCACAGCTTCAACAGTTGTGTGATGGATATCCCTAGTCCATGCAACAAGTCCTTCAGTTGTCTCTATAATTATTATACCCAACAATTATTTGATTAGGAGTGGCCATGGTATATAATTTTTTTGAAACAAAGTAGTAGCAATAATTATAAGAAAACTAGGCCATTTCATCCCCCCCCCCCCCCCAAAATGGGTTAAAAAAAAATATGGGTATAAAAACACACCTTAGACCCATTGGAGCTTTGGGCGTATATACAGTGCAGTTCTCAATTAGGGCCCCAACTCCAGTGCTGGCACAAATAAATCTCAGTAGCTATCTATATGTGAAAATATTTCCACTGTCTGACTTACCACATGAGATAACATGACTGAACCCAGTGCCTGAAGTGAGAGCTAGTGAATTTGCTCGCTGGTGTTGCAGAGAGTGAGGTGGCAAAACCTGCACGGTTATCTCCAGCAAACTATATGTTTGCTCTGCCCTCTCCCACTCGCCAACATCATCCTGGCATTGCAGGCAGCACAGAACCAAACATCACCATGACCTTATATGGCATGGAGTTTCATACCGGCATGATTTCGAACAGCTGTATGCAGGTTCTCTTCAAGACTAAGAGTTTCCTGCACCAGGCGTTGGTGTGTTCAGTGGATGGCAAGTCTTCATACACCCATCCCATCTTCACAATCTACAAAACAAAACAGCCACAAAAAAGTGAATATTTTTATTATTGAGTGTTGACTCGAGTACAATACCTGTTCTTCTCTGGAAGCATCACTATTGTACCTCTCAATCTTTAATATGAAAACAACATTATTAGCATGGAGTTATAGAGATTGACATCCTTGTGGCACCTCTAATTCCGTGCTTCTCTTGATGTGTCTTGAGATGGTATTGATCCAGTCACTAAATTCATCTTCCTTACATAGCAAGGTCGTTTTGGCCCTCCCATTTCTGCTTGTTACTTCAAATGCATTTGGCCTAAATGTATGGAAATATTTTGTGTTTATCACAGAACATAAAGCCTACATTTCCCCCCCATTCTGATGTGACCAATCACAAGACCACATGAACGACTTCTGACCCACCTGGAAAGGTATGAATTAAATAGCTCGGCCATGCTGTGTACGAGGCTATCTAGCTTGCTTATAAAGAGCTACCATGGGAAGCAGAAATTGGAAAATTGCCGGATTGTGAAAGAGAAAATCACCAATAGATTGCTATGCAGTAACAGTGAAGGAATAGTGAAAGCTGTGGTCACTAGTAGGAACAACAAGTACTTCTTGAAGTTAGCCATTTCCTTTCTACTGCCTGGTGTGTGTGCAGGAGCAGTAACTAACAATCTCACCTTAACTTTTTAAACAGTTAGTTTCTGTGGGTCAGTAGAACTACGAAAATTTATCAATAATGAAGACTTCCATGTCGATTACACAACTTTAAACTTCAAATTTTACCAACACTCATTCTCTAGTATATATATGTGTGCTAAATTTAAGGCCTACCCATCACACTGAAATTATATAACAGTTGCCCTGCACGTCCACACACCGGCTATTCACTAGACAGCTGGACTTCCATGGCTAAATGACATGATAGCTATTGTGATGGTAGTCTAATCCCATAGAAACTTAAGGTTTTAGCATCGAGACGTTAAAAGTCAAACACATCTACCTTATATGGTGTGTATTATATATATGTACTAGATCTGGTCAAACATATCTACCTTATATGGTGTGTATTATATATAAGTACTAGATCTGGTCAAACATATCTAGGTGTGTATTATATATACGTACTAGATCTGGTCTAATGTATCTACCTTATATGGTGTGTATTATATATAAGTACTAGATCTGGTCAAACATATCTACCTTATATGGTGTGTATTATGTATATGTAATAGATCTGGTCAAACACATCTACTTATATGGTGTGTATTATATATAACATATCTACCTTATATGGTGTGTATTATATATGGACTAGATCTGGTCAAACATATCTACCTTATATGGTATGTATTATATATATATATGTACTAGATCTGGTCAAACCCATCTACTTATATGGTGTGTATTATATATATGTACTAGATCTGGTCACAAACATATCTACCTTATATGGTGTGTATTATATATACGTACTAGATCTGGTCAAACATATCTACCTTATATGGTGTGTATTATATATAAGTACTAGATTAGATCTGGGCAAACATATCTACCTTATATGGTGTGTATTATATATATGTAATAGATCTGGTCAAACACATCTACTTATATGGTGTGTATTATATATATGTACTAGATCTAGATCTGGTTAAACATCTACCTTATATGGTGTGTATTATATATATATGTACTAGATCTGGTCAAACATATCACCTTATATGGTGTGTATTATATATATGTGCTATATATGTGCTATCAAACATATCTACCTTATATGGTGTGTATTATATATATGTACTAGATCTGGTCAAACATATCACCTTATATGGTGTGTATTATATATATGTTCTAGATTTTAAGCTACTGAATTTGCTGGAGTGTAAGTCAAAACTTGGAGACACACATCGTTAGCCATAACTGCCAGGGAAGGGGGAAATTTTACTCCGAAGTGCAAAACCACAATATTCAGAATGAGTCCTAGTTCAAAGTTCGTTATAATGATACCTACTAGCAAAATTATCCAAAGCAGTCTCAGCTATATGGCAGCTTTCAAGCTGAAGGTTGTGGAGTCCACAGAGAAGACGATTAACTGTATTTCACAGAGGCAATTCAGCATCAATGGGAACCAAGTTTGGCCAGAGAATATTGCTGAAGTGAAGCATCCCTTAATAGCTACAGCAGTTAAACAAATTTTAAAAAGAAAACTTTCTAGTCTATTGACTTGTATTCTGCATCATATAGCGGGTCTTCGATTTAGGAGGGAAAGGGGGGGGGGGGGGGGCAGGTTAATGGACCAGACCAGGAATGTGTCAAAGGAGGTCGGGATGTCTGTAGCAGTGAATGCCTCGGAGGAAGTCGGGATATTCCGTGGCAGTGAGTGGATGGAGCCATGGTTTATGTGGTTTAGCATTCTTCTTACAACTTTACTTAGCAGCTGGGGGGGAGTCCCCTCTAGATTTCTAGACTTGCACCAACTTACACTCCACCAAATATGGTAAGCCTTGCTTGGCCATTCTCTACTCTGACCCTGTCATTGGGTAAACTTATGGTAAAGTAACTACTGATATGTCTGTTAATTAAATGTTTGCATGCCTCAAAATGTCAGTTCCTGGCTTATACTTAGTGAGAGACGCCATTTGGGTGGGCACATCAGCTATTGTGAGCCACTTCTCATCAATGGAAATCTGTTCATCTACAAAACAAAAGAGAAAAGGTTTGGTTCACCAGAGCACAGGAGTGTACCAAAAACCCTAGCATACATCATCACCATGAGCACTACTCCATTGCAATGCTGTCCTTAACCTAATCCTAGCCATGGCAATGCCATTGCTGAAGCCTTAGTACTGAGCTCTACAGTACCAATGATGTGTTCAAGTTCATGATGATGTAATGCCAGAGTTATGCCATGGGGAACCCACCAAAAAATTGTGAGATTAGTGACACACACATGCACACACATTTTCTACAGAATGCTTACCTCTTTCTATCAGGTTTCCTATGTGGAATGTCACTTCCTCACCAGATTCTTGTATTATCTTTGACTAGTTCCACCGAAAATAATACAGAGAAAATAAATAAAACAAAAAAGTGAATTTAAAAACTCCTCACTGCTTCCGAGTGGCTTCTTCCCCACATTGATATTCCATTCACCTCCAGTATAACATTAAAAACATCCATTTCTCCGCACTGAGATGCTAACAAAGGAGAGCAGAAATTATAATACTCAGCAATAACCACATTATTGCTTCACCACTTATGTACCAACTGAGTCTTCCACGATTCTATTAATCTTTATAGGACATCTGTACTCCAGTCCACCCTGTAGAATAAGTCCATCAAGCATCATCGTAATTAAAGACTGCTAGATGAATATATATAGGTCACAGCGAACATGCAGTGGATGTCTAGGCCCCATCTCACAGGAAACCTGGCAGGAAAACTGCATAAGGGCAAGTAATATGTAATATTTAGGTGGAGTACATGATTTGTCCCGGTCAATATAGTGCCTCTTCTGACCAGTGAAGTGTGTCATCACTAAGGAGTTTAATAAAGAGAGATTGTATGTTTATGTGGCATGTATTTTTCATAATACCAAGCAGGACCTTGAGAATTATAGACAGACGTGCGCCAAAAATCGCAGGCATGTCCATTTTCACTCAGGGTAATTGCTTAATAGACATTCAATACATGTACTGTAAACTGGAACACTTCATAAGATCATCTGTGTGGAAATATTCCATGTCTTATTAAAGGTGGATGAATCAGATTTCTTATGATGGCTCAATTCTGACTGCAGGCTCTCTCATAGTTCAGTACATCAAGTTCCAAAGAGAAACCAGAAAAAAAGGTATGAGATGGCTTCCATCTAATTCCCTTCTTAAAGCTTCACAACAGAATAATAGATCGGTTGACCACAAACTTTTTGTCTCTGTATATATCCCAGTACATACATGGCATAGGTACTCTGAGTGTATCCCAGTACATACAAGGCATAGGTACTCTGAGTGTATCCCAGTACATACAAGGCATAGGTACTCTGAGTGTATCCCAGTACATACAAGGCATAGGTACTCTGAGTGTATCCCAGTACATACGAGGCATAGGTACTCTGAGTGTATCCCAGTACATACAAGGCATAGGTACTCTAAATGTATCCCAGTACATACAAGGCGAGTGTACGTGCACAAAACAGCAGGAAAGAAAATCATACCCATTCTCCCACTTCACTGAACATGCCCCACATGTTATTCACAATTCTAAGCAGGAGGAGACAGCAGAGCTCAGAGCTCAGACTAGTGGGAGAGGAAGGCTGAGAGCAGGGTGAGTACACCATCTAGAGTGGCATAAAGATAGAGAGATAGCAGGAGAGCCTGAACAGCTATAACAAAGAGAGCAATGGAAACCTTGACAAGCTAGTTAACATCTTGACCATGCACAGGAAAAGTGGAGAGTGGGAGAATCATGAATAGCTGTAACTTGATAGGTTAGGACAAAGTGAACATTCTAGCAGAGCTTTAGCTATAGCCATATATATATAATATAGATATATATATTTGTTTTCCAAATGTTTTTGTGCTCTGCATAAAGTTTGAAAACAACTAACACCAAATTTCCCTAGGAATTTCAAATTCACCAGTAGCAGATCTGCCGACCGTCTTCTGCTTCCCGTTACTCTCCAGTATTTGTTTCTTCTTCTTTTAGCTACTTTTATAAGTATTCTCATCCTTAAAAATTGCAACAGTGCAACGATCTCCATCTCCTGTTAGCAAGGCAAGATTTCTCCAACAACATCCAGCCATATACAGAGGCTCCAACCAGGTGAAAGTAAAAATGGAAGGTTTCTTACACACAGCTTGCTGAAAGCAAGAGGGTTTCCCAAGCTAATGCTTGGATGTAGAGCTTTTTGTTGTTCTTCTGTTAACTTACTTTGCCATCTTACACAAGCATGCAGAGAAATATATCAGCTCCAGGAATGCCACAAGTGTGGGGAAATTATATACTACAATGGATTCTTCTGTCTATCCAACCTATATATATATATATATATAATTATATACCCACCTTCCTATGGCTCGAGTCATGGGACTAGGTAAACACTGGATGCTAGCTTGTCACTGTCTGCATTTAACACCTGTTTTGGGGGAACATTTTTCAAGCTTGGGTATTATTTTTCCATGATCAGAAATTGATGAAATATTAAGCAAAAAGTAGGAGATGAACTTGACAAATTGTCACAGGAGAATTCCTGTATTCATCATCTTAATGCAGACCAAAAGTCTTGTACTACAAGATCTCATACCTTTTATATTTTACCACAGAACCTTGCACGCACAAATATTTTACATAATATTTAGAACTATTTATTCATTATCTAATGATACAGTGCCCTGGGGCAGTGCCAACAGCATCAAGACAGGGTGAGACTAGATGGACATGTCAGTGCACAGCAGGAAAGACGAGCAAAATATCTAGAAAGGCTGATGAGACAAAGTGACATTGGAAAGAGCAATACTCATTTAAAAATAATACATATATATATATGTGAGACTACTAAGTACAAGGAATTTCTGCTCATGGTAGTACCTGGATACAGATTCCAAATTTAGAATTTTTTCTCCTCAAGGTGATAAACTTCTCATCAATGATCTCCTATAGGACACATATATATAATGAGGATAATCTGCTATAGTATATATATATATATATATAATGAGGATGATCTCCTATAGTATATATATATAATGAGGATGATCTCCTATAGTATATTAATATATATATATGTATTATAATGATGATCATCTCTTATTATATAATGAGGACAATATACAATGATTTTCAGCTGACATCAAATACTATGTAGATTCCCCATCATCTTTTCCATGCAGACAGAGGAGGTACTTTAAGATGCAAAAAGCTGAGTACTCTATGAAGTGTAACTGAGAGGATGATGCTGTGCCTGCAAGAAAGAGGGAAGAACTTTTGCCCTGGCACATTATCTGCTGATGTTAGTACATTATCGAAACACTGAGGACTAAGGCTGGTTCACAATATGTCCAAAGGTGCTCATCGCTTCGGGTCGTAACGCTTCATTTCGAGCAGTTAACAATATCTTCTGCTCACGTCGCTCCCCTGGCTACGAAACCCCACCCATTAATTAATGAGCTTCTATGACATGTTGCCATGTACTAAGAAAATTCCTCGCTGCCTCTATTTATCTTTCCACAGTCATCTCTTCTTTGGAGAAACTTATAAAGCACACCAACATGTGTCCACTGACACATCACCACCAGAAGTAGAATAGAAATCGAGTCTATTCACGTGAAGTAATGCAGTGTGACTGCATGTTCACAATATTGACACGTCGCTAGTGCGAGCATCATATTCTGAACCTGCCTTAAGACTGACTCACAATATGCCACACACCCATGTGTTACATCATTGCAATGATATTGTGAAGAGACGCAATGTGCTGAAACCAAACACAACACATTAGAAACGAACCACATGAGCTGGATTAATTTTGAAAACGAGCCACTCCCCCACCCCCCATAACCTGATTTATTGTGGTTCAGTGTTCCTGCAGGAAGCTTGATAAGAGTCAATGAGCTCTGACTTGTTAAATGACTTGAGATTGTAATGTTAATTCCACCAGTACCATCTATCAAAACTGGCATCTTACATGATAAGTATTTTATAGCTAGCTAGTAGCTTTACTTCTTGATATAACTCGACCCATTTTTGATTTTTCATCATGGAGGATGTTATGCCCCCAGGTACCTACTAGTGTGCCCATGGGGGAATAAAAAGCACCAGCCCAGAACACCAGCCCAGAAGTGCATTGCTGTCAGTGTAGGCACTATAACTTACCACTAGCTCTAGGCCTGTTCACTTTCCTTGCAAAGGAAGTTATTTTGGCACATTTAACTATCCCGTTTCAAATCCTTTTTCCTTTTTTTTTTGCACCTCCTTCATACTTCTTTTGTTTTATCTATTCTACAATATTTTAGATTCAGATTTCAGAACTGTCGAGTCAATTGACGCAATGTGTGAACAACCTAGCGAGTGATTACATAATAAAATACTGTAAACAATCTGTATGGGTCAAAGTTTTTCAAGTATGGACTTCTTTTCATATATTTTTGCAGTGTAAACAAGGCTGTTTATTCACGATGGTTGTTTAAAGTTAGCTATAAAAAAGAAAGATTTCTGGCATTCCCCAAACATTAATCGATCTCATAAATAGGCCGACATCAAATGAGCACTGAGAGTTTAATGGACCAGTGGCCAGTGTAGCCTATTTTCTTTTTTTCTTCTTTTTCCCCCTTTTTTTTCTTGGTCAAGGCACTAGCCCATTATTTTAGGCACTGATCCATTATTTTAGGCATTGGCCCATTATTTTATGCATTGGCCCATTATTTTAGGCACTGGCCCATTACTTTAGGCACTGGCCCATTATTTTAGGCACTGGCCCATTACTTTAGGCACTGATCCATTATTTTAGGCACTGGCCCATTGCTTTATGCACATGCCCATTATTTTAGGCACTGGCCCATTACTTTAGGCACAGGCCCATTACTTTAGGCACAGGCCCATTATTTTAGGCATTGGCCCATTAGTTTAGGCACAGGCCCATTATTTTAGGCACAGGCCCATTATTTTAGGCACTGGCCCATTATTTTAGGAACTGGCCCATTACTTTAGGCACTGGCCCATTACTTTAGGCACAGGCCCATTATTTTAGGCACTGTCCCATTATTTTAGGCACTAGCCCATTATCTTAGGCACTGGCCCATTACTTTAGGCACTGGCCCATTACTTTAGGCACAGGCCCATTCTTTTAGGCACTGGCCCATTACTTTAGGCACAGGCCCATTATTTTAGGCACTGGCTCATTACTTTAGGCACAGGCCCATTCTTTTAGGTTTAGGCACAGGCCCATTATTTTAGGCCCTGGCCCATTACTTTAGGCACAGGCCCATTTTAGGCATTGGCCCATTATTTTAGGCACTGTCCCACATTACTTTAGGCACAGGCCCATTATTTTAGGCCCTGGCCATTACTTTAGGTACAGGCCCATTCTTTTAGGCACTGGCCCATTACTTTAGGCACAGACCCATTATTTTAGGCCCTGGCCCATTACTTTAGGCACAGGCCCATTATTTTAGGCCCTGGCCCATTACTTTAGGTACAGGCCCATTCTTTTAGGCACTGGCCCATTACTTTAGGCACTGGCCCATTATTTTAGGCATTGGCCCATTATTTTAGGCACAGGCCCATTATTTTAGGCACTGGCCCATTATTTTAAGCACTGGCCCATTATTTTAGGCATTGGCCCATTACTTTAGGCACTGGCCCATTACTTTAGGCACTGGCCCATTATTTTAGGCACTGGCCCATTATTTTAGGCACTGGCCCACATTACTTTAGGCACAGGCCCATTATTTTAGGCCCTGGCCCATTACTTTAGGTACAGGCCCATTCTTTTAGGCACTGGCCCATTACTTTAGGCACAGGCCCATTCTTTTAGGCCCTGGCCCATTACTTTAGGCACAGGCCCATTCTTTTAGACACTGGCCCATTCTTTTAGGCACTGGCCCATTACTTTAGGCACTGGCCCATTATTTTAGGCACTGGCCCATTACTTTAGGCACTGATCCATTATTTTAGGCACTGGCCCATTGCTTTATGCACATGCCCATTATTTTAGGCACTGGCCCATTACTTTAGGCACAGGCCCATTACTTTAGGTACAGGCCCATTATTTTAGGCATTGGACCATTATTTTAGGCACTGGCCCATTACTTTAGGCACAGGCCCATTATTTTAGGCACAGGCCCACACCGATATCATACTCAGGCCTGAACCATTCGTCGGTAGTTTGGCCCCCCCCCCCCCCCCCCCCCCCCCCCCGAGTGTGATATACATCTGCTTTAATAGTTGTGATTAATAGTTGTGATACCAGCTCTTAGCAATGTAGCTAATAAATCTAGTGAAATAATGTAATGTACCTAGCTACATCAGATTCAGGTTCTTGTCCACAAACACAATGTGTAGATATGTACCCAAGCTAAAACTGCTCTCCCCTGAAACTAAAGATCAAAGTTCAACAATGTTTATACAGCATTACTGTACACTCGATAGTGCAATGCAACCAACCAATGCATCTGCAGTGCAACATGTGCAATGTAAAGCCTTGCAGTCATTTTGTAAGCCCATCAGCAAAGCATAATGACAGTGAGACTTTGCCACACTCTTGTTTAAGAGGGGCAATAGTATGATGTTTCCACAATAGTAATGTTACTACTTGAATGGCATACGTTGCTCGCCATGGTGTCTTCATACACCACATCTCGGTACTTCACCAACAACTGCTTCTCAGTCAGCTCTACATTCACAGTTTCCCACCGCTCGTCTGAGTATGGCCGAGTTCTAAGTTGACCTAACTTGGGAGGCTGTTGCTGGATGATATTGCACAAACAGGTTAAACTATTGTACGTACCATGCCTAATTAGCGTTTAATACCAATTCAGTTGCAGCCATTACAAGCACTATTCAGCCCCACCCACCGAACTTCCAGCGCCCTTCTCGTTCGAGACCGTTACTTTTTGTTTTTACGGATGATAGATAACTCTAACGGTGTCGGGAAGCCTGTTTGGGGTCCTCTTACACCGCACTCCTCCTCACGTAAGTCAAAATGGGACCTACGCTAGTGTAAGTAAAAGGGTGTGGCTGCGCGAATCTTGTTGACTATTGATGACCTTTACCGAACTGGGCGAGACTCTTTCCCAAGAAGAATGTCTGGCTTCCCAGTCGGCGTTGTTAAATTGGTATAGAACAGGAGATTCAGGTGAGGATTCTTTAGTAAGAGGTGGTAGTTACAAGGACGATAGTGAAGAGGTTGGATTTTTTTTTTTTTAAAGATAGGCTTACTAACCCACAGTAATAGTCGTGGGTAGTGTTTGTGTGTAGCTTATCTAGACACTTATACCTCACCCATGGAAAGACAAGTGTCTGGTCAAATTCCATAAACATTTTGTTGTAATTATCTACAGCTTTCATGGCACCTTGTCACAAACTGACTTCACATGTCCACTTATACTGGCATGACATCCTATGAAATGTGTCTAACTGAGCACGCTTGAAGATGTGGACTAGGCAAGGATAGAATGTTTGTGGTGTTTGACCAGACCCACTTTTATCTGCACACACACACACATGAGAGGGTGGCAAGCAAGACTTCATCTGCACACACACACACACACATGAGAGGGTGGCAAGCACGACTTCATCTGCACACACACACACACATGAGAGGGTGGCAAGCAAGACTTCATCTGCACACACACACACACATGAGAGGGTGGCAAGCAAGACTTCATCTGCACACACACACATGAGAGGGTGGCAAGCAAGACTTCATCTGCACACACACACACACATGAGAGGGTGGCAAGCAAGACTTCATCTGCACACACACACACACACATGAGAGGGTGGCAAGCACGACTTCATCTGCACACACACACACACACATGAGAGGGTGGCAAGCACGACTTCATCTGCACACACACACACACATGAGAGGGTGGCAAGCAAGACTTCATCTGCACACACACACATGAGAGGGTGGCAAGCAAGACTTCATCTGCACACACACACACACATGAGAGGGTGGCAAGCAAGACTTCATCTGCACACACACACACACACATGAGAGGGTGGCAAGCACGACTTCATCTGCACACACACACACACATGAGAGGGTGGCAAGCAAGACTTCATCTGCACACACACACACACATGAGAGGGTGGCAAGCAAGACTTCATCTGCACACACACACATGAGAGGGTGGCAAGCAAGACTTCATCTGCACACACACACACACATGAGAGGGTGGCAAGCAAGACTTCATCTGCACACACACATACATGAGAGGGTGGCAAGCAAGACTTCATCTGCACACACATACATGAGAGGGTGGCAAGCAAGACTTCATCTGCACACACACACATGAGAGGGTGGCAAGCAAGACTTCATCTGCACACACACACACACATGAGAGGGTGGCAAGCAAGACTTCATCTGCACACACACATACATGAGAGGGTGGCAAGCAAGACTTCATCTGCACACACATACATGAGAGGGTGGCAAGCAGGACTTCATCTGCACACACACACACATGAGAGGGTGGTAACTACTCCTGCTATATATAGCCAACCAGACAAAATATTCATTGCATGGGGAAGGAAGGGGGGAAAAAGAATCTAGCAGCTAGGTTGCTTTTGCTGGGTTTCTGTGGTTCAGGTCAGAATCTGATTGGTCGATATCATGCACCATCATGGGATCATGCAAGTTCAAGTGGGAGGTGGCTTAGTCTCCCTGGACAGATTATCATGTGTGTGTGTGTATGTGCATGTGCATGGTAAGCAAGATTCTAGCCAAATGGCATAGACTGTTTTGTTGTTGTCTAGTCATCATCTGAGCCAGCTTATTTGTGCACATTTCACTAGAACACCATGCATCCAATGCTTATAGGCACATCCTTCACTCTTGTGTGTGTGTGTCACCATGTGAAACACTGTGTGTGTGTGTGTGTGTGTGTGTGTGTGTCACCATGTGAAACACTGTGTGTGTGTGTCACCATGTGAAACACTGTGTGTGTGTGTGTCCATGTGAAACACTGTGTGTGTGTGTGTCCATGTGAAACACTGTGTGTGTGTGTGTGTGTGTGTGTGTCACCATGTGAAACACTGTGTGTGTGTGTGTGTGTGTGTGTGTGTGTCACCATGTGAAACACTGTGTGTGTGTGTCACCATGTGAAACACTGTGTGTGTGTGTGTGTCACCATGTGAAACACTGTGTGTGTGTCACCATGTGAAACACTGTGTGTGTGTGTGTCCATGTGAAACACTGTGTGTGTGTGTGTCCATGTGAAACACTGTGTGTGTGTGTGTGTGTGTGTGTGTGTGTGTGTCCATGTGAAACACTGTGTGTGTGTGTGTGTGTGTGTGTGTCACCATGTGAAACACTGTGTGTGTGTGTGTCACCATGTGAAACACTGTGTGTGTGTGTGTGCCACCATGTGAAACACTGTGTGTGTGTCACCATGTGAAACACTGTGTGTGTGTGTGTCCATGTGAAACACTGTGTGTGTGTGTCCATGTGAAACACTGTGTGTGTGTGTGTGTGTGTGTGTGTGTGTGTCCATGTGAAACACTGTGTGTGTGTGTGTGTGTGTGTGTGTGTGTCACCATGTGAAACACTGTGTGTGTGTGTGTCACCATGTGAAACACTGTGTGTGTGTGTGTGTCACCATGTGAAACACTGTGTGTGTGTCACCATGTGAAACAGTGTGTGTGTGTGTCCATGTGAAACACTGTGTGTGTGTGTGTGCCACCATGTGAAACACTGTGTGTGTGTCACCATGTGAAACACTGTGTGTGTGTGTGTCCATGTGAAACACTGTGTGTGTGTGTCCATGTGAAACACTGTGTGTGTGTGTGTGTGTGTGTGTGTGTGTGTCCATGTGAAACACTGTGTGTGTGTGTGTGTGTGTGTGTGTGTGTGTGTCACCATGTGAAACACTGTGTGTGTGTGTGTCACCATG
This sequence comes from Cladorhizidae sp. MBARI D1340-BT2, assembly GCA_028752905.1. Lineage (NCBI taxonomy): Eukaryota > Metazoa > Porifera > Demospongiae > Poecilosclerida > Cladorhizidae > Cladorhizidae sp. MBARI D1340-BT2. The sequence goes on along the minus strand of JAQNBH010000005.1, from coordinate 21,018,811 downwards.
TGAAACACTGTGTGTGTGTGTGTGTCACCATGTGAAACACTGTGTGTGTGTCACCATGTGAAACAGTGTGTGTGTGTGTCCATGTGAAACACTGTGTGTGTGTGTGTCCATGTGAAACACTGTGTGTGTGTGTGTGTGTGTGTGTGTGTCACCATGTGAAACACTGTGTGTGTGTGTGTGTCACCATGTGAAACACTGTGTGTGTGTGTGTGTGTCACCATGTGAAACACTGTGTGTGTGTGTGTGTGTGTGTCACCATGTGAAGCACTGTGTGTGTGTGTGTGTGTGTCACCATGTGAAGCACTGTGTGTGTGTGTGTGTGTGTCCATGTGAAACACTGTGTGTGTGTGTGTGTGTGTGTGTGTGTCACCATGTGAAACACTGTGTGTGTGTGTGTGTGTCACCATGTGAAACACTGTGTGTGTGTGTGTGTGTGTGTGTCACCATGTGAAGCACTGTGTGTGTGTGTGTGTGTGTCACCATGTGAAACACTGTGTGTGTGTGTGCCACCATGTGAAACACTGTGTGTGTGTGTGTCACCATGTGAAACACTGTGTGTGTGTGTGTCACCATGTGAAACACTGTGTGTGTGTGTGTCACCATGTGAAACACTGTGTGTGTGTGTGTGTGTGTGTGTGTGTCACCATGTGAAACACTGTGTGTGTGTGTGTGTGTGTCACCATGTGAAACACTGTGTGTGTGTGTGTGTGTGTCACCATGTGAAACACTGTGTGTGTGTGTGTGTGTCACCATGTGAAACACTGTGTGTGTGTGTGTGTGTGTCCATGTGAAACACTGTGTGTGTGTGTGTGTGTGTCACCATGTGAAACACTGTGTGTGTGTGTGTGTGTGTCACCATGTGAAACACTGTGTGTGTGTGTGTCACCATGTGAAACACTGTGTGTGTGTGTGTGTGTGTCACCATGTGAAACACTGTGTGTGTGTGTGTGTGTCACCATGTGAAACACTGTGTGTGTGTGTGTGTGTGTCCATGTGAAACACTGTGTGTGTGTGTGTGTGTGTCACCATGTGAAACACTGTGTGTGTGTGTGTGTGTGTCACCATGTGAAACACTGTGTGTGTGTGTGTGTGTCACCATGTGAAGCACTGTGTGTGTGTGTGTGTGTGTGTCACCATGTGAAACACCATGAAAACTATGGCCAACTAGAAAAATACGCTCTGCTCTCTTTAACCTGCATTCATGCGCCGTTTGCGAGACTGACTTGTGATGCTAAGGGGAGGGGTTTGGATCCTCAGAGTTGTGTACTCTACTCAAATTAGGTAGCGTGCCTTTAGATGGAGTTGACTGTCAAATTGCAGGTGGGATGTGAGACAGGACACATTCTTCAGTTCCGTGAAGGTGTGGCTTGCTGGTAAGGTCCACTCCATTTTTTGGGGGGTCCACCATAGTGAATGACAGCAATATTTAAATGCTGAATGCTGAGCTAGCAATATTTAAATGCTGAATGCTGAGCTAGGGGGGGGCATGGCCCAGCTTGCTTGTCTTGGAGCATTGCTGCTAAATTTGCTGTGCCATTTGTTGTTACATTTGATGTTTTCTGCCACAAGAAGCACAAGTATTTAGTATTTATCTGAAAAGGCAGGGCCACAGTCTGTTGTGGAACTAAGAAATGAAGTTACCATCTCTGCTCCACAGGGCAGTGTGTGTGAGTGCACGTATATATATATATATTATATATATATATGCATATATATTATATATACATGTATATGCATATATATTATATATATATATATATATATATTATATATATATATATATATATATATATTATATATATATATATACATATATATTATATATATAATATACAGGTATATATACCACCTCTGCTCCACAGGACAGTGTGTGTGAGTGCACGTACATATACATGTATATATATATATATGTGTACAGGAATATATACCACCACTACTCCACAGGGCAATGTGTGTGAGTGCACGTACACATAGATAATATATACATACAACTTCTGAAGTCAATGCCCTTACCATTTATCTCGACAGCTACAGACTATGTATGGTATACTGAGCCTTTTTCAATCTTATCTATGCCAGGTCATACTGAATTCACAAACATAGGGACCTGTTGTTCTATTTTTTGCTGACAGGGGTCTACTAGGGTCCTACAGTAACTCTACCCAAAAGACGCACTGGAAGAGAGCCTGCCATGGCCTATCCCATGCTTCCCTCTGACCGACACATGGGCTTCAGCTCCGCTGAAAACCTCAGCAGGATGCTCATGTTCCTGCTTTGGAAGTTTTGGCGGATCTGTGTGGCGGCCATTCTGATCTTGGTCCTTCTCTACAGCATGTATGGGGGAGTGCCCATTGCACTGCTGCTCGTCGTAGTTGTCATCGGGGCCATCTATCACTACCAGGACTCCCTCCTCTACTACCCAGAACAGCCCGACAGCGCCAGGGTCTTTGTGCAGACTCCGAGCACTCTGGGGCTTCCTTACGAGAACACGTGCCTCACTACGTCAGACAGCATCAAGATATGCGGTTACTTCATAAAGCAGTCACCAGCCATGGTGAGCAAAGTGCCCACAGTGCTGTACCTTCATGGCAATGCAGGGAATATTGGTCACAGACTGCACAATGCCCAAGCTCTGTTCCAGCACTGTGGCTTCAACATCTTCCTGCTGGAGTACAGGGGCTATGGGAAGAGTCATGGCAACCCCAGCGAGCATGGTAAGTGTGGGACAGATATTTGATTTGGGGGAGGGGGGTGAGGTTTGGAGAGAGGGGATTGCAAGGAGGGGGTTAGAAGGGGGGGGGGAGGCGATGGGAGTTTCAGAAGGGAGGGAGTGTTTGGAGGAGAAGGTGGGAAGGAGACGGAGGAGGGCATGGAGGAAGGGAGTGAGTGCAAGCACAAGCAAGTTAAAGAAAGAAATAGTAACTGGGAGAAGGTAGAAAAAAGGGGGGAAACTCGTAGATGAGAGAAGGGGATGATGGGAGAGTGAGTGAGTGGGAGGAAGGTGGAAAGGCATAGGAGTGTGCAGGGTTGGAGGCTTTCAAGAGGTGGCTAGGAGTTAGGGGTGAAGGGCCACTGGTCAGCACACTTGTTATGGTCATGTGCTTGCACTTGTGTTGTGGAGGACCTTTGAAGTTGGACCTGTAGACTGCCTGCATTAAAAGTCATTTCTGCCATTGTCTGTTTAGGGTTGTATCTGGATGCTCAGGCTGGACTCCAGTTTCTGCTTGAGCGTAGAGACATTGATTGCCGGAAAATAATCGTCTTTGGCAGATCCTTGGGAGGTGCTGTAGCTGTCCACCTTGCGGCTTCATTGTCTAATAGAGACAGGCAAGTCAGTCATGTTCTGCTAGCAGCACGTGCTTGCTGATTAGCCTTTGTGTTAGCCCTAATCATGTATACAAATATGGTGCACATATGTACAGTGTAAGCACATATTGATTTTTATAAGAGCACTGTAAAATCCTACCGCACGGTGCAGGCCCCCCACGTAATCTGCGCACATTCAAATCATTGTTTTAAGAATAATATAGGCCAGAAATGGCTGAGTTCTTCCTTGCTACAAGGACAAAGGATGCAGCAGCTCTGGAGGAAATGGATGGCAGAGGTGGCAGCTACTGACACTGGTACCCACTGATGTGATGGCTGAGCCTTCACGTGGAGTTGAGAAGCTGGACTGACCAAGACTACGGCAGGCTCTGGAGGAAATAGGATGATGAGGTAGCTCCTGGTGCATGGCAACATGGGCCCCAAAGCTTTTATATTTTAGCAAATCCAGAACAACAAAAATCTTTTAAAAATATCTACGCAGGCCAAGTTCAATTCTAGCATAAATCAAAGATGGCTGTCATAACAACTTGATTTCTTCAAACGCTTGTTATGACTGATGAAGAAGAAGTGTTAGTTCTGAACATCCTGTGCAAGACCCGTTTGTTTAGATCATATATGGGAAGACTTGCTCTCTGGACCTCGGCATGAGCTATTGCTCTTGAGCAGCATGAACACAAGTGGCAGTCTAGTTGGAGACAGTGGCACAACTTCAGAGGCAAGGAGTGCAGTGCGACTGCTAGTAGTGTGAACTGCAACACAGTCAGTGAGCAACTAAGACTTGATTAAAGCCACAAGCAAAGTGGCACCTTCGCTTATGCGTTTCTAGGAAGACGTCTATTCTGTGCCTGCACAGGTTTGTGTTGGTGTCAATGCTGATTGCAAGGCACAGTAAGTGTAGACATGGCAAGAGGTGCATGACCAGGGAAAATCCCGTGGAACACACCTTCAAGAGGAGTGACACTAGAGACCAGATACCAGAAAGTATGGGCGTGCATTATTGTCTCTGATGGGGCGAAGAAGAACTGTCCATGAAAGATGGTGCTCAGCAATGTTGGACAAGCAGATGAGCAGGATGACGAGGGCGACCAGCAGTGATTCATTAGCCCTCTCAGTGGCAAACTGTCAGTGAACACCTGGAGCAAGCTGGGTGTGGGGCACACCAGGCCTTGGGTGCTAGCGATGTTCTGCCAGTACAAACTGCACACCAGGCCTTAGTTGATGGTGATGTTCTGCCAATACTAACTGCACACCAGGCCATGGTGATGTTCTGCCAGTACAAACTGCACACCAGGCCTTAGTTGATGGTGATGTTCTGCCAGTACAAACTGCACACCAGGCCTTAGGTGACATGGTGATGTTCTGCCAGTACAAACTGCACACCAGGCCTTAGGTGATGGTGATGTTCTGCCAGTACAAACTGCACACCAGGCCTTAGGTGATGGTGATGTTCTGCCAGTACAAACTGCACACCAGGCCTTAGGTGATGGTGATGTTCCACCAGTACAAACTGTGATGTTATGCTTCTCTGTTTCCATGCCAAGGATGATTGTTTTGGTACTCTCAAGCCAGAGGAGATGGACACAAACCTCAAATGCTGGAACATGATAAACGTAGAAAGGGTTTTGGGAAGAAGTGTCTGCAGCATTTCATGGCTTGCTCAAGCCATCCTCCTCGGGTGGGATGCTGTTTCCAGTGTACTCAGCATTGAGCCTTCATTATGATTATCATTTCCAGAGCACAGGCTCAGCTATTTGTAGATGTGAATTCCAAGTTGATGTCATGTCTGTAAAGTGAAGGACACACTAGATGGCTTGAGAGTGCAGTGCTCCCATCAGTGAAGGACACACTAGATAGCTTGAGAGTGCAGTGCTCCCATCAGTGAAGGACACACTAGATGGCTTGAGAGTGCAGTGCTCCCATCAGTGAAGGACACACTAGATAGCTTGAGAGTGCAGTGCTCCCATCAGTGAAGGACACACTAGATGGCTTGAGAGTGCAGTGCTCCCATCAGTGAAGGACACACTAGATGGCTTGAGAGTGCAGTGCTCCCATCAGTGAAGGACACACTAGATGGCTTGAGAGTGCAGTGCTCCCATCAGTGAAGGACACACTAGATAGCTTGAGAGTGCAGTGCTCCCATCAGTGAAGGACACACTAGATGGCTTGAGAGTGCAGTGCTCCCATCAGTGAAGGACACACTAGATGGCTTGAGAGTGCAGTGCTCCCATCAGTGAAGGACACACTAGATGGCTTGAGAGTGCAGTGCTCCCATCATTGAAGGACACACTAGATAGCTTGAGAGTGCAGTGCTCCCATCAGTGAAGGACACACTAGATAGCTTGAGAGTGCAGTGCTCCCATCAGTGAAGGACACACTAGATGGCTTGAGAGTGCAGTGCTCCCATCAGTGAAGGACAGACTAGATAGCTTGAGAGTGCAGTGCTCCCATCAGTGAAGGACACACTAGATGGCTTGAGAGTGCAGTGCTCCCATCAGTGAAGGACACACTAGATGGCTTGAGAGTGCAGTGCTCCCATCAGTGAAGGACACACTAGATGGCTTGAGAGTGCAGTGCTCCCATCAGTGAAGGACACACTAGATAGCTTGAGAGTGCAGTGCTCCCATCAGTGAAGGACACACTAGATGGCTTGAGAGTGCAGTGCTCCCATCAGTGAAGGACACACTAGATGGCTTGAGAGTGCAGTGCTCCCATCAGTGAAGGACACACTAGATGGCTTGAGAGTGCAGTGCTCCCATCATTGAAGGACACACTATGTAGATAGCTTGAGAGTGCAGTGCTCCCATCAGTGAAGGACACACTAGATAGCTTGAGAGTGCAGTGCTCCCATCAGTGTCATGCTAGAAGTGGGCGCTGGAAGCTGAGTTTATGGTATCATAATTATATGGAGCACTCGAGAAGAAAACATTGATCACATGCTTCTCTTCTTGTTCTTGGCAATTCTTTCTCAGATACTCGCATCTGTATTGCGCCACTGAAAAAAATTGTGAAATTGAGCTTGATAATGTTCTTCTTCCAATCTCACCAGCAGTCTGAGAGACCAGTAGCTGTAACCCTAGCAGGTTAGTATATGTACAGTACACAGGTCCCTGTCCCTGTCCTAGGAGGTTAGTACAGGTCTCTAGCCCTGTCCCTGTCCTAGGAGGTTAGTAGCCCTGTCCCTGTCCTAGGAGGTTAGTACAGGTCTCTAGCCCTGGCTGTCCTAGGTGTCTAGTACAGGTCTCTAGGTTGGTACACAGAGGTGAGTGCTGGTCATGGTCTTGCTGCTAAACAGTCAAGAAGGTGTTGGTCTCAAGTATTAGCTCAAATTGGTTCTCATATTTTGTGTGGCTTGAAGGTTATTGTACGCTGACTTGTGTGGCTTGAAGGTTATTGCACGCTGACTTGTGTGACTTGAAGGTTATTGCACACTGACTTGTGTGGCTTGAAGGTTATTGTACGCTGACTTGTGTAGCTTGAAGGTTATTGCACGCTGACTTGTGTAGCTTGAAGGTTATTGTACGCTGACTTGTGTGGCTTGAAGGTTATTACACACTGACTTGTGTGGCTTGAAGGTTATTGCACGCTGACTTGTGTGGCTTGAAGGTTATTGTACGCTGACTTGTGTGGCTTGAAGGTTATTGTACGCTGACTTGTGTGGCTTGAAGGTTATTGTACGCTGACTTGTGTGGCTTGAAGGTTATTGTACGCTGATTTGTGTAGCTTGAAGGTTATTATTGTACACTGACTTGATTTATGATTTATTATATTTTTAGTTATAACTAACTTTTTTTAGAATAAACTTCACAAACTCATTAGGAAGCAATGAGCTGCATTGAAGTAAGCTAACAAAAGCCACCCAGTGCTTCACTATATGTCTACAACAAATCTTATACCAAAGAAATGCATCCAGGAATGTCTCCTTGCTGAAGAGTGACGGAATTCAGAGTGATTCCTGGCAAGCATAGGTGCCTGTGCATCTTCCCACCGAAGAAGAACTTTCAGAAACAATAGCGAAAGCCAGGAAGTGACCGTTCATGAAGGTAGTTGTGTGATCATCAGCCTTAAAAATATATTTTGCTCGCTCTCCCCATCCAGCCAGAAGTAAAGTTTTATAACTACTGTATATTTTAATTCAATAGAGCAGTCTATTGGGCATGCAAATACCAAGAATCTGTGCGTAGTTCAAATTCTCTGATCTAATATATCCCCCCCCCCCCCCCCCCCCCCAGGCAGGCATTGTCCCATATGGCGCGTATGATCGGCTATGCACTAGTCCTCTCTTGGGTGACCACACACCATGGTTCCCTCATTAGTGGTCTTAAGGAGCAGTGGTCTTCCTCATGTGGACTAGCTGGACTAGCGTTGCCTGTGATGGAGGGGCTGAACTAACTCACCGGCAGGTTGACCAGAACATGGCATTCAGGAGCTCCACCCTTGCCATTGGTGCAGCTAATACATGGTCCCCTTGTTGACAGCACTGGGCTCACAAAAGTCAACCACAAGCCAACCACAACATGAATATGATTTACAATCAAGATATGTTGTGGGAGGAGGTGCTGGTGCTGGTGACTGAGCTAGGTGCTGGTGTTGGTGACTGAGCTAGGAGGAGGTGCTGGTGACTGAGCTAGGAGGAGGTGCTGGTGAGACTGAGCTAGGAGGAGGTGCTGGTGACTGAGCTATGTAGGAGGAGGTGGTGGTGACTGAGCTAGGAGGAGGTGCTGGTGCTTGTGACTGAGCTAGGAGGAGGTGCTGGTAGAGGTGACTGAGCTAGGAGGAGGTGCTGATGCTGGTGACTGAGCTAGGAGGAGGTGCTGGTGCTTGTGACTGAGCTAGGATGAGCTGCTGGTGGTGGTCACTGAGCTAGGAGGAGCTGCTGGTGCTTGTGACTGAGCTAGGAGGAGCTGCTGGTGCTGATGACTGAGCTAGGAGGAGGTGCTGGCGCTTGTGACTGAGCTAGGAGGAGGTGCTGGTGCTTGTGACTGAGCTGCTGGTGCTGATGACTGAGCTAGGAGGAGGTGCTGGCGCTTGTGACTGAGCTAGGAGGAGGTGCTGGTGCTTGTGACTGAGCTAGGAGGAGGTGCTGGTGCTTGTGACTGAGCTAGGAGGAGCTGCTGGTGCTGATGACTGAGCTAGGAGGAGGTGCTGGTGCTTATGACTGAGCTAGGAGGAGGTGCTGGTGCTGGTGACTGAGATGACTGAGATAGGAGGAGGTGCTGGTGCTGGAGCTAGGAGGTGGTGCTGGTGACTGTGAGTAGGATATGAGTTGTGTTCAGTGTCAAGTGTGAGGGAAGGTTAAGAGCAGCTGAGCTTTACGTCCCACCAATCTCCAGTGTAAGCATTCTCCTTTGACTGGGGATTTTACTAAGTCTAGGTTCTGTTCAGTGTGACGTTTAATGTGAAGAACAAAATTCAGGTCTCTTCTCACACCACAGGATCTCCATGGCAACAGCTTTCAGTGCCAGTATGTTAATTTCTATGACAGCATAATACATGGACAAGGCCAAAAAAAAAGGGTAATGCATTGGGTGATACGATAGTACTCCCTGTATCGGTTTGACCCCTATTTTAAAATGGCGGCCAAAAATTACTGGCCACTTTGGCAGCTTCTTGTATTAACCCATTCACTGGTGTAAGCGTATATAATATATATACGCCAAAAGCTATGATAACTAATCGATTGTAGGGTTAAAAAATATCCAATAAAGGTTTAAAAAAAATAGCTACATTCTTTCTCTGCTTGCCTACCGAATATATAGGCTATAGACGTTCGGTAACTAAGGGGGAAATATTGAAAAACGCCCCATTCAGAATTCGAGCAGGTTTTTCACCACGAACAAGATGTCTGGTTGTCTAACCTTGGATGATAATTTTTTCTCGGGTTCTAGACCATGATTTTGGATCTGAGGGGTAAAGCAGTGATGAAGAAGGTGATGGCATCTCGTCTTACCTTGGCTAGACCAGTGTTAACCCTGAAGCTCTGCCATCGCTCGGCAAAGTAGTCGGCCTTATTCACTTGAAGCAAGCCTAGCGCTCTCTTTCGAGCTGACAATTTGATGACGATGGGAGTGCTTAGCAATGAAGAAGGCAGCGACTGTGAGTTTAGCTATAGTTAGCTGTGCAGTAAACAGCATGAACTGCAAAGGCTGTTTTAACTTCCACAAAAAAATGTCAATTTGAGCAAGTTTTTTTAATCAGTACCACTGTGTATCACAAAGAAGGACTTTTTTCTTCAAACATCACACATGGTGGACTTCACCATGCAGTAGTTTCCTTGTGTGTTGCTTCAATCTGTTGTTGTTTGTTGCATTTATTGGTTCCTGCAGGTATTTTCTCTCTCTGTTATATTGTGTTCATATTCATGAGATTCATTGTGATGGTCATGTATTGTGCATATATGTATTCACACTTCTGGAATGTTAAAATTCAGATCAAAATATCAAATGATACACACTAGACGTAAAGTAATATTTTTTCATTGTTATGAAGACACATTCAAAACACTCATTCCTGTGATAGGTCACTTCGTTTGGGTCTCCTGAACCCTATTTCAACATTATTGCCTACCTTATTAGAGTATTCACAGTACATCTTGTGTTTTTCTTTTCCTTGTAACCTATAATGATAAAAATATCATTTATACATGAAGATAGCTTTTTAGCTAAACACACATCAAAATAACACACATCAAAATAACAATTACCAAGTTCAAATGAGATTCACCTCAATGTGGTTTTGTGGTATGCTTCTATGGCAACAAACACTAACCACAATGTTGGTCAATACAAATGCTATCATATGTGGTATGGTTGCTAGGGAGTTTTAACGAAGTATTGCTGCGATAGCAAGGCATACATATATTCACATGCATGTAGACCCGTTGTATTTGATTTTGAATAAAGTCACCAGTGAAAGGGTTAAACAGTGTAAAAACCGTTAAAACCATGAATTGTCTCTTATCTACATGCATGTACATGTATGTATCTATCTACATGTACATGTATGTATCTGTATGTATCTATCTACATGTATGTATCTGTATATATATATATACATGTATGATCTGCATGCGTGTATCTGCATGTATGTATATATCTGCATGTATCTATCTACATGTATGTATCTACATGTATGTATCTATCTACATGTATGTATCTACATGTATGTATCTACATGTATGTGCATGTATGAATGTACCATGTTATCCCCCACATAACTTGGGTATAGCATGTCTGGTGATCATAAGTATACTACATGTATCAGAAGACTCCAAACTGTCCACACGACTAAATTGGCACCATCTCTCTGTACATTTCTACTTTTCCCCATACTTAATTTCGTAGAACTCATCATAAGTTTACTATCGGAAGACTCCAAACTGTCCAGCACATTGCAAAAATTAACCCGATTCTGCATTGATCTATTTCTCCTCGACTCAGTCAAACACCTAAATATTGGTAAAGGGTTTTCAGTGTCATAAACAAACTTGTGTACAATAAATATCTAGTCCAGCTGATTCAGTGAGCATCTGCACGTTTTCGTACCCCATGAAGTGACCCGTTGGTTTCCTCAGAAGTTGACCTTTGATATAGTGAACAGCCCATAAACCAGGTAATTATAATGCATGCATGTCAGTTGGTTTCCTTGGAAGCTTGCTGTTGTGACAATAGCTAACAGCACAGAACTGAGCTGAGCTGAGTCAGTGAGAAGCTGCATGTTTTCATACAAAGAAGTGATGATCCTCGGAAGCTTACTCTTGTGACAATAGATTCAGCAGATACATTCAACAAAAACCAGGTACAGTAACTACTTATAATGCGTCCTGGTGTGTATATGAATGCAGAGGCTACGTTGGTAATATATATGGGAAATAATGCATAACATTGGTTAGTTCTGGTGTTACACTGAGTTACTTCTTATAGGTGGCTGACTGTACTGTAAAAAACAACAGAGAACTAGACAAATGTTTTATTTAACCTTCTCTTACCCTGCACCCTCTCATCTACCCTCTCTTCCACCTCTTACCCTGCACCCTCTCCTCTACCTTCTCTTCCACCTCTTACCCTACACCCTCTCCTCTACCTTCTCTTCCACCTCTTGCCCTGCACCCTCTCCTCTACCTTCTCTTCCACCTCTTGCCCTGCGCACCCTCTCCTCTACCTTCTCTTCCACCTCTTACCCTGCACCCTCTCCTCTACCTTCTCTTCCACCTCTTGCCCTGCGCACCCTCTCCTCTACCTTCTCTTCCACCTCTTACCCTACACCCTCTCCTCTACCCTCTCTTCCACCTCTTACCCTACACCCTCTCCTCTACCTTCTCTTTCCACCTCTTACCCTGCACCCTCTCCTCTACCTTCTCTTCCACCTCTTACCCTACACCCTCTCCTCTACCTTCTCTTCCACCTCTTGCCCTGCACCCTCTCCTCTACCCTCTCTTCCACCTCTTACCCTGCACCCTCTCCTCTACCTTCTCTTCCATCTCTTACCCTGCACCCTCTCCTCTACCCTCTCTTCCACCTCTTACCCTGCACCCTCTCCTCTACCCTCTCTTCCACCTCTTACCCTGCACCCTCTCCTCTACCCTCTCTTCCACCTCTTACCCTACACCCTCTCCTCTACCCTCTCTTCCACCTCTTACCCTGCACCCTCTCCTCTACCTTCTCTTCCATCTCTTACCCTGCACCCTCTCCTCTACCCTCTCTTCCACCTCTTACCCTGCACCCTCTCCTCTACCTTCTCTTCCATCTCTTACCCTGCACCCTCTCCTCTACCCTCTCTTCCACCTCTTACCCTGCACCCTCTCCTCTACCCTCTCTTCCACCTCTTACCCTACACCCTCTCCTCTACCCTCTCTTCCACCTCTTACCCTACACCCTCTCCTCTACCCTCTCTTCCACTTCAACCTCTTACCTTACACCCTCTCCTCTACCCTCTCTTCCACTTCTTCCCCTATACCCTCTCATCTACCCTCTCCTCCACCTCTTATCCTCCACCCTCTCCTCCACCTCTTACCCTCTCATCACATACAGAATATTATATTGGATTGACTAGTCAAAAAAAAATCGCCACTGTAGACAACCAGCATTTCAGCATTTATATGACCCTTTACCTAATGGACAAATCTTACACTGCTTTATAAAAAATCTGTATTATATTTTGAGGTCATTAGATGAATAAGTAAAGGGTCCTGTAAATCTTTGTTCTCTACGTACATTGGTTTATATTTGGAGGTCATTAGATGAATAGGTAAAGGGTCCTGTAAATCTTGGTTCTCTACGTACATTGGTTTATATTTGGAGGTCATGAATATGATGGGTAAAGGGTCCTGTAAATCTCGTACATTTCTCTACGTACATTGGTTTATATTTGGAGGTCATTATATGAATGGGTAAGGTCCTGTAAATCTTGGATCTCTACGTACATTGGTTTATAAGGTTTATAATATTTGGAGGTCATAGGTAAGATGAATAGGTAAAGGGTCCTGTAAATCTTGGATCTCTACATACATGAGTAAATCCTTGTTTCATTTCTAGTCAATGTTGTTGTTGTTAAAAACATTTTTGTCTTGTTTGTGTTTTTTATAGTCGAGCAGCCACCTAAACAGGTTACTCAGTGTAACAAATTATAACCATGTTTATTGTTTATTACTAAAGTAGGTCATTTGATCAATAGGTAAAGGGTCATCATGTTGCTAGACCTGCTTATAAGCACCTATTCACTATTACACACAGGTCATCTTCCTGCTCTTAATTAAGTATTGAAGTCAAAATGAAATGAAATGATTTTTCAGCCCAGCCATCTATCCTTGCCTTGCCCATTTTTACTGGATGTCTCCAAATAAAGCACACCACACCAGCAGCGATTATGTTGGCATTCTATTATAAGTGCACACCTTTTTGTTGGAGAGGACCAGATCATTTTTGTGGGGTTAAAAATGACCACAATATTTTTAGTTTCAAAGATTGTGTGCTTTGCAATGGTATTTGCAGAATGGTATCAATCATCTGTGGTCAGAATATTATTTGGATCCACTTAACACCCTAGACATTTTGGTTGGGCCATCAACACTTGCCATTTATGGTGAGCCATCAACACTTGCCATTTATAGAAGCAGATGCAGCAATATAAAACAGCAATCTGCATGTACTACCCCTATTCAATACAGGCATGGAGAAAAGGGATGAATTGAAAAATTCATACGATATCTTTCAGATATATAGCATAAAAGTTATTTACTAAGGACATAGTTAGACACATATGTCATCAGTGCACTTCTGTTGGAAGCCATGTTATTCATGCTTCTTCTCATCCATTTCTCAACCAGTTATATATAATGAAATGGCAGCATAAATAGTATCATAACTCAAGAGTGGTTGACAATAATGAGCTGAAACTTGAAGCACAGTTGTTGTTTTTATTGATTTTTTTATTTTCTTGGAGAAAAACTAAAGCTCTTTCCAATTTGTCTGTGTGAACATTCCCGTGTACTGCCATGCGACTTGATTACTTTATTCTTCTGGGCATGTGCAATCCGTGAGGTAGTCTCACCACATGTCTTTAAAATAAGAAATACAACTCTCCTTCCTCTCTACATGCTGTGTGTGCATGTGTCCTGCACAACTCTCCTCTCTGCATGCTGTGTGTGCATGTGTCCTGCACAACTCTCCTCTCTACATGCTGTGTGCATGTGTCCTGCCTCTCTACATGCTGTGTGTGCATGTGTCCTGCACAACTCTCCTCTCTACATGCTGTGTGTGCATGTGTCCTGCACAACTCTCCTCTCTACATGCTGTGTGTGCATGTGTCCTGCACAACTCTCCTCTCTACATGCTGTGTGTGCATGTGTCCTGCACAACTCTCCTCTCTACATGCTGTGTGTGCATGTGTCCTGCACAACTCTCCTCTCTACATGCTGTGTGCATGTGTCCTGCACAACTCTCCTCTCTACATGCTGTGTGCATGTGTCCTGCACAACTCTCCTCTCTACATGCTGTGTGTGCATGTGTCCTGCCTCTCTACATGCTGTGTGTGCATGTGTCCTGCACAACTCTCCTCTCTACATGCTGTGTGCATGTGTCCTGCACAACTCTCCTCTCTACATGCTGTGTGCATGTGTCCTGCACAACTCTCCTCTCTACATGCTGTGTGCATGTGTCCTGCACAACTCTCCTCTCTGCATGGCTGTGTGTGCATGTGTTCTTCTGGCAGTGTGTGTCATCCCGGACTTCATGCTGTGTTGATACAGAATGATGGCTCTGATTGTTGAGAACACCTTCACTGGGATTCCCCACATGGCTCAGCTGGTCTTCCCAGGCCTCAGCATCATCCCCAACTTCTGCTTCAAGAACAAGGTACAGTGCACTGCAATGCTAATACACGAGTGATTAGCAGGAGCCCTTGTTGGTCGGGAAGTGATCCTCTGACTGCAATGAAATGTATTTCCTCTTTGAAGGAGATAAAGGGTCAAGGGGGGGTGGATGCAAGTTGATCAACATAGTGATGTGTGTGTGGCTGACTTGCAGTGTGCAGGGGATGGGGAGGCAGGGTGGAGTGTCTCTCTGCTGCAGTGCATGGGTGCTGCATCATGTATTATCCAGCCCACTAGCTACGAGGGCAGAGCAGGGCAATACGAGGGGCAATACGACTGCACACCAAATAGGATTCACCAACCTTGTGAGAGAGACACACCTCACCAGCATCTTGCTTTCTATGAGTAATCAGGGTGTGTGGTCACACCATCGCTATTTGGCTGACCTAAAATGGTATAGCTACACAGAAAGAGAAAGAGGGGCTCTTGGCTAGTACATGTACTCACTGTGCTGGCAAGGACCTACAACCACTCGGCTTTTCCATTTTTAGTTTCAAAAACACACTCAGTATGCCTTGAAATTGAATCCTTTGCTGTGGTAGTAAACTATGGTAGTAAACTATGGTAGTAAACTATGGTAGTAAACTATGGTAGTAAACTGCAGACTTGTGTAAAGTATGTGGAAAGTCTGTGGAAACTGAAACTCCAAGTGTCCTGTGGGTGACCTCTGACCTTCCAGTGTCTTCATCACATGCAACTAGGAGCCCTCCTCTCTACATGGCTGTGTGCAACTAGGAGCCCTCCTCTCTACATGGCTGTGTGCAACTAGGACCACTCCTCTCAACATGGCTGTGTGCAACTAGGACCACTCCTCTCTACATGGCTGTGTGCAACTAGGACCACTCCTCTCTACATGGCTGTGTGCAACTAGGAGCCCTCCTCTCTACATGGCTGTGTGCAACTAGGACCACTCCTCTCTACATGGCTGTGTGCAACTAGGAGCCCTCCTCTCTACATGGCTGTGTGCAACTAGGAGCCCTCCTCTCTACATGGCTGTGTGCAACTAGGAGCCCTCCTCTCTACATGGCTGTGTGCAACTAGGAGCTCTCCTCTCTACATGGCTGTGTGCAACTAGGAGCCCTCCTCTCTACATGGCTGTGTGCAACTAGGAGCCCTCCTCTCTACATGGCTGTGTGCAACTAGGAGCCCTCCTCTCTACATGGCTGTGTGCAACTAGGAGCTCTCCTCTCTACATGGCTGTGTGCAACTAGGAGCCCTCCTCTCTACATGGCTGTGTGCAACTAGGAGCTCTCCTCTCTACATGGCTGTGTGCAACTAGGAGCCCTCCTCTCTACATGGCTGTGTGCAACTAGGAGCCCTCCTCTCTACATGGCTGTGTGCAACTATGACCCCTCCTCTCTCCATGGCTGTGTGCAACTAGGAGCCCTCCTCTCTCCATGGCTGTGTGCAACTAGGACCCCTCCTCTCTACATGGCTGTGTGCAACTATGACCCCTCCAGCACCTTCATGTAGCAACTGGGCCAGGTAGCTTGTATTCTAGCATGGCAGGAGTGGAATGCACCCCCCTCCTTTGAAGACTGGATAGGCCAGACCAGAACAACAGGGTCATATAATCGTCATCCCAATTTCCAGATGTCATCCGTAGCAACAATCGTTGTACTCTCCCAATAGTCCTGCAGTGTACAGTACAATGATCCCATGCTGGACTTGCCTACTCTAATAGGGGGAGAACACAGGTTTTATAAAGCTGAAGCAAGTCTGCTGACTTGAATTGGGGTAGAATGATCTACATATATACATGTATGAGGCACACCTGTTTAGAGGCACACTTATAAATTTGATCACTGATGTAGTGGACCAACTTAAGTTATCAGATAACCACACTCCAAGGTACCTGAAGACAGGTCCAGGGCTACACCTTGAATTGTAATGCTTGAAGTAGGCAGATGATGCACGTGTTGAACTTAATGATCGCTTTAATGATCGCTGAGTTAATATGGGTCACTTTGAAGCCGTGTCGAAATTCAGAGAAGATGCGGGTGACCAACTGCTGATAATAGCACATAGACACTGCTACCTATGGTGGAGCTGGAGCAATGGCAGGAATGTCAAGTGGGGCAGCTTCACGAATAATGTCTCTCTAAAAGTATACACACACTGTACAACACATAGTCATGGGTTGCAGCATCAGAGAGCAGCAACATGATACATGATAGATGGAACAAATATATTGCTCAGGTGTTTTTCCAGCTCACAACTGTCCTTGGAGAAATGGAGGATGACACTTTAGAGTTTAGACGGTGAAAAAGGAAAGAACTGTGTGGCACGCAGTGGGTGGAGCATCATGAGGCTGTCCAAGTGCTGTACCCTCCAATAGTTTGCCTGTAGAAGTCATTGCACACAACACAGGCTGGACAGAGGTCCACGACCAGATGCTCTATGTAGAAGTCATTGCACGCAACACAGACTGGAGCAGAGGTCCATAACCAAATGCACAATCCCTTCTATTGGCTCTATCATAGTTTCATTATATGTAACAGTGCAAGCTACTCAGAGTGCACTGGCATACACAAAGGGATTCAGCATAGAGCTTCAATGTTGCTGCACAGATATTGACAAAGGGATTCAGCATAGAGCTCCAATGTTTCTACACAGATATTGCACCGGCTTATCATGTAGTGGGAGCTGTTAAAAATGCTTTGCATGGCGGCTGATCCAGTGTAGAAGTGTTGACTTCCTGGGGGTGTGCACTGAAGGCAAACATAATGCACACACTGCGTGTGAAAGAATCAGTTACCACGGTTTGCATCCAGGAAGCGGCATCCATCAAACATGTAGGCTGATATTCACCAGCAACATTACTGCAGGCATATTACGAGTCCACTGCTAGATTCCTTGATAGTTGAGCTTGATACTCGGATTGCTGAAGCTTCGTCTTAGAATGTCATTGAGTTCATCCCATCTTTTACCACCAACAATAATTAAGGGCACTGTGCAAGCAAAAAGCATGTACTGAACTTCTGTAGTGCTGATCTACCATCATTAGTATGCTTGGATTCTGAGCAGGACTTATGGCAACATAACTGGATGGTTGATGGTGAAGTTGCTTCCGAACTTTACACCCCAGAAAATACACTAGCACACACTGGTGCTGACATTTTCACGTGTTGAAAGTAATGAGCACTCTTCCAGTTATATGGCATGCTAAAGATCCTATCAACCAGCTGGCTAAAGCTCCTATCAACCAGCTGGCTAAAGCTCATAGAGTCAACCAGCTTGCTAAAGCTCAGAGTCAACCAGCTTGCTAAAGCTTAGAGTCAACCAGCTTGCTAAAGCTCTTAGAGTCAACCAGCTTGCTAAAGCTCATAGAGTCAACCAGCCTGCTAAAGCTCATAGAGTCAACCAGCCTGCTAAAGCTCATAGAGTCAACCAGCTTGCTAAAGCTCATAGAGTCAACCAGCTTGCTAAAGCTCATAGAGTCAACCAGCTTGCTAAAGCTGATAGAGTCAACCAGCTTGCTAAAGCTCATAGAGTCAACCAGCTTGCTAAAGCTCATAGAGTCAACCAGCTTGCTAAAGCTCATAGAGTCAACCAGCTTCATAGAGTCAACCAGCTTGCTAAAGCTCATAGAGTCAACCAGCTTGCTTAAGCTCATAGAGTCAACGAGCTTGCTAAAGCTCATAGAGACTCCGTTAAGGAGCACATGAGACAAGACAAGAATGGCTCGGGGACTGGCAATGATGCACTATCACTGGGACCTGAAAATTACAGAGCTGGGGATGAAGCAACACCCAAGGCGATAGTCTCTCACTACATGCTCATATACAAGTTGCTTGAATTTAATTTGTGGTCTTCTCTGAGCCACACTAAATACAACAAATTTTGGCTTCCACCTTTGTGTGGGAGAGACACATCCCTCTCCCACCTCCCATCCCTGCCATGTCTTTCAGCCACGCAATTTGTCAGCACACACACCCTCTCTCTCTAAATCCTGGGTCAGCCCCTGGCGTAGCATAGAAGTGACAAGTGATCTCAAATTCTTATAATATTGCATGTTCCCTTGACCTTCATTTCTTTTAAAGTTTATTGTTTGTAGTACATGTCAGCCATGGAGGGCTTACTTTGTCAGGTAATGGACTCTTTGGATACACAACTCCGTAATTTCCAAGAAGGACTCATTCCAGCGTAATCAATGACTATCTACCAATGGTGCATGCACTCTATAAGCACACAAGCTCTGTCAATGCCCTTGAGCTCATACACATTTAGATCTCCTTTCCAGGCCTTAAACCAGTGTCTGGGATAATCTCTTAATCCTTAGAAAGATTCCCAGGTAGTCAGAATTTCCTAGAGGAGGTACAGTATTGCACACTTGCAGCTGCATGGGGCAGACATTATTACTAGGCCAATGAGAGAGTGAGATCCATCCTGACCAGGACGAGTGGCATCCTTAACCAGGATTTCATTTAGAAAATTGTCCAAGTGGGGGCAACTGGAGGAATCTGGATTTTAAGAGGGGTGGGGCATGATGGTTAAAGATGTGACAAAGTTTCTAATGAATTTTAATAATACAATTTCCAAGGGCGGTGGGGCAAAAAGGTTCCAAGGGGGGCAGCGCCCCCTGCCCCCCCCCCTAAATGAAACCCTGCTTAACCATTTGAGAGTATTCATGAAATAATTGTGATTACACTAATACAGGTAGAAGATTTTGATAGGATGTTGACATCAAATTCTCCAATGTTGAGGATATAACTGTGAGACTGTGAAGGGTTAACTGTATATACAATATTGAAGAGCTTTTCCAGTCACATTCACAGACTCTATGTGGACGTCCATGACGTCCATAAAATACATGCTAATGTGCACTTCTCCCAGTCACATTCACAGACTCTATGTGGACGTCCATAAAAGACATGCTAATGTGTACTTCTCCCAGTCACATTCACAGACTCTATGTGGACGTCCATAAAAGACATGCTAATGTGTACTTCTCCCAGTCACATTCACAGACTCTATGTGGATGTCCATAAAAGACATGCTAATGTGGACTTCTCCCATTCACATTCACAGACTCTATGTGGACATCCATAAAAGACATGCTAATGTGGACTTCTCCCAGTCACATTCACAGACTCTATGTGGACGTCCATAAAAGACATGCTAATGTGCACTTCTCCCAGTCACATTCACAGACTCTATGTGGACGTCCATTGTGGACTTCTCCCAGTCACATTCACAGACTCTATGTGGACGTCCATAAAAGACATGCTAATGTGTACTTCTCCCAGTCACATTCACAGACTCTTATGTGGACGTGCATACAAGACATGCTAATGTGCACTTCTCCCAGTCACATTCACAGACTCTATGTGGACGTCCATAAAAGACATGCTAATGTGGACTTCTCCCAGTCACATTCACAGATTCTATGTGGACGTCCATAAAAGACATGCTAATGTGCACTTCTCCCAGTCACATTCACAGACTCTATGTGGACGTGCATACAAGACATGCTAATGTGCACTTCTCCCAGTCACATTCACAGACTCTATGTGGACGTGCATAAAAGACATGCTAATGTGTACTTCTCCCAGTCACATTCACAGACTCTATGTGGACGTCCATAAAAGACATGCTAATGTGGACTTCTCCTTTTTTGTAGAGAAATTGAAACAAAGATAAGCTCGAGGTTATGAGGACCTAGATTAAGATGGATATAATCCTTTACCAACATTATCATATCTCTGTGTATGTATTTCTATCCAACCCAATGAAGTTTGGAATATAAGAGTTCAAATAGTCACCGATTTCATTTCCAAGCCAAGTCTTCACTGTGCAAATAACATCTGGGTTCAGCCTGGTTCAAGGGCATTAACAACTGGCATGAATTAATTGCACTATGTAGTTGCATATGTAGGCAGTACATGAATATTCTGAACTCCCCCCCCCCCCCCCCCCCCCACTCCTAGGCCACAAAGGCACTATGGGTGGGCTGCTTTTAATTTTTAAAAAGAGGCATGATTAGAGGATGATTGTCGCGAGGAACCTCCCTGGTGATTATGAGGACCTCCCTGGTGATCAAGGCAAATGCTGGCCATCATTGTGGACTCGGTCTGGATTACCTGAGAGAGGTTCATTATCACATCACTTTCACTTGCAGTAGATGTTGGCTTTCAGATGGGGAGACTAATATATTTGCCTTGTTACTTTTTACTTGCATCAGTTTTGGTCTGTCGCAGCTGATGTCCCTCCTTTCCACTCGAGTTGGAATTAGGACCATCTTTTCTTTAGTAGGGCACATCGTGGGTGGCATCGCGGGCGCTCTCTTTGGGGGAACTGATGAATACCCTATCCAGTAGAGAGTTCAGTCTGAGAATAGGACATTGTCAACGTCTACCCTCCTGTTCATGGGACTAAAAGTGGGCCTGGATGTGGGCTATCTTTGTTGTACATGCTAAGCCTGTGGCAGTCACTGATCGATTATTCATATGTAGAGCTGTCCAGGGAGATGATTATTCATATGTAGAGCTGTCCAGGGAGATGACAGGCCAGACACTGTGCAAGTTCTTGCCGTGAAAGTTCTTGCCTTGGTCAATATATCCTGTGGGGAGGGCGTGAAGTCTTACTGAGTCCATAAATAATGAGGTTGGTTCTTGCTATTACAATTAGAGTTAAATATGGCTCGTTTAATAGCTTTAGCGTTTGGGTGGCGTGTGGACCTCAGCTTGTCTGTGGTTGGATTCCCTGCCTCCTTGTGACTTACTTCAGGCATCTGCTAAGGAAGGGACTGTGGGTGACTGGGATAAATTACACTCAATTCAGAAAGCTGGGCTGATATTCTCTCCAGGAGATTCCAAGGAGATGGGGAATTCAGCAATGTGCGTGCTTACAAACATGAATGGATCAGGTGAATCTGACAAGGTCCTACTTGGCTTTCTGGCTTCACTGCTAGTGTGTTGATCGAACTACTCACTTCACATACTAGAGCATCTTCATTCTTGCCAGTTTCAGACTCAATTATTGGTTTGTTGCAGAGGAGACATAGTTGACTCAGATATTGAGCCGCTGGGAGATGGGGCAGTAGAATTGGTGCTACTGGAGACTGGTCAGGATGGGGTACCTCAAGCTGAACCTGGAACACCAAGTAGATTCCCAGCAGAGCGTGGAGTGGGGCTGGCTGCTACTGCAGATTTACATACTTGATGGACTCCTGAGAATCTTCTTGTTTCCAGATGCCATAGCATTGCCACCAGATGGCTTCTTGGCATTAGTCATGGTGGAGGGCATTGGCACTTCACAATTAACTTCACTTCAAGAGAATATCTGGGTTTACACACACCTACAGATGTCTGCCTCCAGACAGAAGAATTTCAAACGACTCTAAATAGAGCTCACTACCTAGCATACTCAGGGATGCTTTTTCAAGCCCCAAGCAGCCAGCAGTTGTATGAGAGCCGGCCTGTTTCCACTGGGTACTCGCTGACTAGCCACTGTACAACAGACACAAACAAAGCACAAAACTATTCGCGATGCCATTAAAAAAAAAATTTTTTTATAAGTTTCTTTATTACTCACATGATGGGCTTGGCAACAATGAGCCTGCGTCTGAGGGGAAAGGGTCTGTTTGCATAAAATGAATTGCACTCTCAAGTCCTAGTTTTCTCAGTGTTGATGAATGTTTAGTCTCTTCCTTCAGCTCATACACATTTCGAATTTATGAGCGAGTTCAAATTCCAGTGTGTAGTTAATTTTGTGTTCTTTGACCTGATACTAATAACCCTTTTACTGCTGTATGAACTCTCTCTACACTAAAATCGGAGTTATGGTGGATTTTTTCAAAGTTGAATTCTCTCTGAGCTGGCCTGTGTGGCTGGGATGTTTAACCTGAAATAATACTCTCTTTTTCCTCTCCTTCCTCTCGTTAATCAATGGTGTAGTTTCTTAGCAAGTGTGAGATACAGAAGGTGTTGGTGCCCACCCTGTTTCTGTCAGGACTGGCTGACCAGCTCATTCCTCCAACCATGATGAAGGAACTCTATCAGGTGCAACACACACACACACACAGCCACACACACACACACAGCCACACATACGAGAGAGAGAGAGAGCAAGTACTGTAAGGACTTTCTTTAAATCAACCATTAAATGGTTGTTTTTAGCGCCAATGTTTCAACCAAAACACTTCGGTCCTCATCGGGGGAAATCAAAGAAGAAAATGTGGGTTCATGTGCATAGTCTCGAGACCCAGCAGTCGGGTAGCTCCAGCCCTACATCTCGATTGAAGCGCTGATCCCTCGCTGCAACGTGGATGTTCAGTGCCTCCTTCACGAGCAACTCTTTCCATTTGCTGGCTCTATCAAGCACAGAGTTCTCTTCCCACAAGACTGAGTGGTGTTGGTTCTACGCATGCTCTGAGATATATAGCAGACTTCTCAAGCTCTATCTTTGCAAGCATCTTTATGCTCCTTGATCTCCCTGCTCAAGTATTTCATTGGCACTAAAAGTAAATGGCTGATTTAACCCTCTCACCGGCATAAGCGCCTGTAGGCGCGAAATGGTATTACCGCTACTAAAAAAATAATAAAAAATTAACCATTGAACAAAAAAATGAAATAAATATATTTTCACATAGCTAAAGCTTTGCTCTATGAAAATTTAAAATATAACGTATGTATAACGTAGGTAACCATGAAAAACGTGACTTCAAACTTCACTTCCGGTTTTGGAATATAGACGATATAATCGAGATGATGTTATCGGTTGCTTTTTTATGATGATTTTTGCCTCTCCAAAGAGTGATAACTCTTGAGAAGATAAAGAAAATACCCCTGCTTACTTGGGAAGCCATGAGGTTGACGTGAATGTGCTAGCAGCTCGACAAGATCTGTCATTGGTAGCCCTAGCCCTTGCCCACCTGCTGCTACCTCTCTTACAGGTATGCATGTAACATAATCTAGTAATGTAAAGGTATAATAATATTTATTCTGATATATTTAGGTCCTTCAAACATCTCTCCTTCTGACTCTAATGAGTCATTGATATAAGTACCCCTTCCTATTCAGCTCCATGTTATGATATTCACAGTTATGTGGTTGTTGCCAGCTTCATATAATGATATTCATAATTATATGTTGCCCAAAATATATTCTTCTATTGTCAGTTACCTTCTATTGTCAGTTACTATTGTCAGTTACTAACCTGTCACCCAATGAGCAATAGTAAACTGTTGAAAATTCTTAGTGGACATAATAATGAAAGCTAGAAACAGTTCCTGTTTCTTATATAGATTCACGATGTTGTGGTTTATTGCTAGGCCACCAAATTTTGTTACAATATTCATCCACTCATTAGCTATCACGTGATATATGGTTGCTAGGTACTTTACATCATGCATCTTTAAATATAATATATATTAAGAAAATCATTAAACCTCTGTAAAGTTACCGGTGGGAGGGTTAAGAGAGTCCTTCAAGTATTTGATGCCAGCTGAAAGTAATCATACAAATTTGAGTACACACTTTCCTCTCTCTGTATATATTATATTGTGTGTGTGTGTGCATGTGTGTGTGTGTTTTGCAGGCTTGTAGTGCCGACTTGAAGCACTTGGAAATCTTCCATGGAGGTACCCACAATGACACATGGACACGCTATGGTTATTATGACCACATTAACAAATTCATCAGCTACATAACTGCACATGGGACAAATTGATTACACTCTTCTTATTATTGATGTTTGCCAATTTTTGCACACAAGTAGTTGTTACAGTTACAAATTTCAGCAGATTCTGACTTGTGTTTTTCAGAGAGCAACCATCAAACTTGGGGGGGAAATGGAAATGTGAGAGTGTCCCTGTAAGTCAAGCAGAGAAGCTTTATTTTGTGTGTGAAGGTGCAGCAGTTGATATTGCAGTTGGTACTAGGAGATATAGAAAATGCCCTCCCAACTCCCATGGATACTTCCTGTGTGGCTTCTAGTGGCAGGAAAGTCTATATTAGTAGGGAAGCTCATCAGTGAAGTGGTACCGTATGTAACAGCTGCAGTACAAGCATAGATGAGTGGGCATGTTCAAGTTTTTTTTAAATGCTTGGATGTGAGAAGCAACTTTCTCAGCAGCAGCAACCATTGTTGTGGAATGTTTTGTCAAAGCTATAAAAGCTTGAAGAATGTTGCTAGTATTACCCAAGAAGCAGCTACAGCAAGTTCAGCAGCTGAGGGGAAGGAAAAGATGGGTAAGAAGCCAAAATGAAAAAATTAAAGGAACCAATGAAGCAGTCATTACTAATCATATGCTGCTATTCAGTGCGGCAGAGAACTGAGGATTCCATTGGAGAATAGCTGTGCCAAATATTTAGTTGTGCCCTATCTGAGAGTGCATTTGAGTGAGAGCACAGTGACTCCTCCTATCTCTGGATGGAGTATCCTGCCCCATGTTTGTTGTGACCTGTCTAAGCAGGTATTACAGTGCATTTCAGGTGCAATGCACGACAAGTGTTGCATTGCATGGTGACTCCCCCCCCCCCTTAAACTCTGGGGGGAACTGTATTCTACATAGTTCTCAGTGACCCCGTTACTGTAGTGACCTACCGTGGGATGGAATGACCCACGTCTCATTATTCTGAGGAGGTAGTTCATTTGAGCATAAATAGACTAGATTTCAGTGAGGCAGGCATCTAAAGGTTGCATTTTACAGCAAGCTAGACTGTGATATTTTCATACTAAGTTATGATCTATCTGAGGATAGTTGAATCCTACCTCTGGGTGGAGTGACCTCCCCCAGTTTGTTGTGACCTATCCAGGCAGGGATTACCTACCTCTGGGTGGAGTGACCTCCCCCAGTTTGTTGTGACCTATCCAGGCAGGGATTACCTACCTCTGGGTGGAGTGACCTCCCCCAGTTTGTTGTGACCTATCCAGGCAGTGATTACCTACTTCTGGGTGGAGTGACCTCCCCCAGTTTGTTGTGGCCTATCCAGGCAGGGATTACCTACCTCTGGGTGGAGTGACCTCCCCCAGTTTGTTGTGGCCTATCCAGGCAGGGATTACCTACCTCTGGGTGGAGTGACCTCCCCCAGTTTGTTGTGGCCTATCCAGGCAGGGATTATTGTGACAGCTAGACACTTTGAAAGACACAAAATAAATGGATCGGAATGGGTGTTATGGAACACTTGAGATGACCGATCGTATCGGCATAATATAAGCATCTCTCTTTTTTACGTTGTGTTCACCTCAAGTATGTAGGCCTTGAGACCTCACTAGTCAACAACACTGTGCATTGGTTTCTCAATGATTGTGATGCAGTTATTAGCCAAAGATAATTTCCGAAAATACAATACAGAGTATTATTTGTCACTGTGGCTTATTGTATGATACAGTAAAGGGAGGAGGAGGGACAAAGGTGTCATCAGATACTGGCAGTCGCTAGATGCTGCATTTTAGAAGAAGGGACCGAAAACAATTCAATTCCACATTCCATGCATATAGTGGCTGAAACACCTCCCTTGTGCACACAGCTATATACAACTCAAAGACATGTGGTCACAGCTTCCTCACTCAAATGCACTCAGTCTTAATAATTCAGGGCAAGACAAATATCCCAGCCAAGGTATATATTCTAAGTCCTCACATTCACCATCCTCTGGTAGGTCACAATTTACTACCTGGCCTAGCCACTAGGAATGGGATCCACTCAACCCTCAGGTGAGGGCTGATATCCCATTAGACGGAAAAGTGGTACCAACCCTCACAATTGTCACACTGGATCATGTCCCCAAATGTCTGGAATCTTACAAGAGCAATAGAGGTATATGGGTAGCCATTTTTTCCCGTTGAAAATGCTTTTCTTTGTGTAGAGGGATTCTTTGTGTAGAGGGAATGGAAGTAACTTCCCACGGCTAAAACAATCAATTAAACCACTTATTGGTTGAATTTCTTGTCTTCGACGGCGTCACCCCCGGCCACCTGGTACGCATGTGCGATAGCAAAGACACCACACCACTTATTCCCTTTTGCTGTTGCACCTCTGGGACATGGACAACTAACTGTGTCCCCACCGTACTTCCAGGTCTTTGATGAACAAATGGTAGATCATTGCTAGCTGATGAGTCAATGATGAGCTCATGCCACTCTCCACCCACTTGAAGACTGTCACTTGTGTATCCTTACTGCTGGACTTAACCCAGTGGTTGCCATTGATGTTATGGATTTGGATAGTTTCCTCTGAATGACTTTGTACACGTAAGAAACAAACCATCACTTTGAACCAAAAGTGGGGACTGCAACCCAGAAATATTTGGGTATTCATTTTGAATAAGTTCCTGTGCCAAAGTGATGTGCTCATCAGTTAGCCATTTTCCAGTTTCCAGCTCCTTCATTCTTTCTGTAAACTTTCTCTGGCATTGTGGATTTGTGCATGCATGTATATACACTTATAAGCAACAATCATCAAATAACCAACTAGAAACCTCATGAGTTACTCACTCTTCCTTTGTTTTTGGTGCTAACTCATGGCTTTTTTTCCTGGTAGTGGAGTGTTTGCAGTTGATTCTCTGTACACTTTCAGTCTATCAGCATTGACCGGATTGACAAGATTAATGTTAGACCTGCTGAGGTTATGCAAAACTGAAAATCTTTTGTTTGGCAATTTCGTATGGGCCACTCCATTTAGGAAACATTTTGTCTCTTTCCTGCTGTCCTGCTTAGAATTCCTCATGAGAACATGAGAACCAACTTCAAATTCCTACAACACTGCACACTAAACATCATACACGCACATATGTATGTATGCTAATAATTATCTATTGCATCATAATCCTTTTTGTGTCATGCTTGCGATGGAACAATCTTCTTCTTGGCATTCTGAAAAATGCTTTCTCTCAACTTCATCATTGCGCTGAAGTATAAGTCCAAATCCTTCGAAACCACACTCTTCCATTCCATCCATACGATCTTCTTTTTTGTGCTATCTCCATCTCCACAGGTAGAGCAGCCTTTCTATAATGAAATACTCTGTAAATTATATTGTCCATAAAAGCAGGACAATAAAGCAGAATAAATCCTTTGGTACACCATCTCAAATGGAGTATAACAGGTGACTTCTGCTTAGAAGTTCTGATAGCAAATAGAAGAGGAGCCAGAAATGTATCCCCATCGTTTTGGTGGCCATTGACCTTCTTCAGAAGGCAACTTTGGATGGTGTGTAGTCTATTTCTTTGTGGATGATAATAAGACATAATTGTCTGTTCAGTTCCAAGAAGTGTTTGTAATTGCGTCCCATTAACAAATTCTCAGCTGTTACCTGAAATTAGTCACCTGAAATTAGTCCTGTAGCACAACCAGACCTACACAATTAATATAAATACAGGGTCTAGTTTCATTGACTACTGATTACAAAATAAGAATACAGTTAATATAATGCTGAATATTTGTGTTTATGAGTGTATGTAGCTTTGTGAGCCAACCTACCTATAATACAAGTCATTTACTACAGAAACTTGTCTACAACATAGCAAGCAACTGCATTGGTAGTTGCTAAACAGATGAACAGGGAATTTCCAGAGTGACTGGAGAGAGATCTGCTAGAGTCGATGAGAGTGCACCTTCCAAAAGAAATAACTTGCCTTGTATTTTATTGCATAAAGATGATATTGAGAAGAGTGACACTTACTCCAGCACTCCACCCTTGAGTTGTAATGACAGGTAAATCCATACTAAAAACTATTGCATGCTTAACTATGCAAAAGCTACAAGCAGTTAAATTTGGCGCCTTCAAAACCTGAGTGTCTGGATTCTCTGCAGTTGTGGCTCTTGATTGGGCAAGTGCTAGACGTTCACAAGGGGAAGCCCCTACTCCACAGAATCCTAATGGCAGTCACCTAATCCTAGTACTCAGTGACACGAGCACTAGGATTAGGTGACTGGGGCTCACCAAATACTGGGGGTCACCAGATCCTCCGACACCGGATATATTCATCACCCATGCTGGTCATGGTTTAGTGGTTTAGTGGTTTTCCCACTAAACCATGACCAGCATGGGTGATGAATATATCCGGTGTCGGAGGATCTGGTGACCCCCAGTATTTGGTGAGCCCCAGTCACCTAATCCTAGTGCTCGTGTCACTGAGTACTAGGATTAGGTGACTGCCATTAGGATTCTGTGACACCCCATCCCAAGATAGATCAGCCTTCTCAGCTCCTTCTCAGGATCCAATGCTAGGAGCACAAGGAGGAGTCCTGGCCCTGTTGTGGCCTGAACACTATGGAAGCTGAGTTTGATCTTGTATATGAGTATTTGACTCGGGTCGAGACAAAACCTTACACAAGGTTTGTTCAAGATTTTATTGGAAACCTGATCAGCGATGTTAAACAATACATAGAGACTTGTTGACAAATGTCAGAGAGTCAAAAGACACTCCTATCAGCAGTCCTACTTACCATTTTTCATCGTCAAGTGAAATCTGGCCAGCTTCAAGTAATGCCTTAACATCTATCAGGTTTTGGTCAGAGAGAAAAGCAATGATGCTAAACCTTTCTCTGTCAGTGGTTAGCCCTCGAAGAGGTATTTTTCCAATGTTTTGTTTCCATAGTGATGCAAGAAAGTGTTCTCCACATTCCAATCCTTTCACTCACACGGGGAAGGAATTCAATATGTATGGGAAAAGGTTTAATAACTGCATTTGACTTCACATTGATAGGATCTCACAGTTACAAGAAATTGCCAGGATTTTATATCAGTGCATGAATAAAGGAAGAGGTACTTTAGGACATTATAATTAACATTGTGGTTTGTTTGTGTGTGTGTGTGTATGATTAATGTTTAAATAGTGGGAGTGGTCTTCAAAAATGCTTAGTGAGCCATCCCCTTGCCCCCTCAACCTGCAATTGCTGGGGCCGCCCCTGCAGCTGCTGGAGCCACCCCTGCAACTGCTGGAGCCACCCCTGCAGCTGCTGGAGCCGCCCTTGCAACTGCTGGAGCCTCCCCTGCAGCTGCTGGAGCCGCCCCTGCAACAACATTGTTGGTTGTAATGTTCTCCGGAGACATGGAAACAAGTGCAGGACCCAGTGCCTCTAACACTGTTAAATGTGTCTGTAATATCAATATAAGAGGAGATATGATCACAATCAAGTCTTGCTCCTCTCCAGTCTCACTGCAACTGTGTCAATATTCTCATCACTCTTGCTGTAACGTATCCCTCTGCCCTAACCATATTGTACTCTGCCCTCTTGCATCTAACATCAGATGCGAGCAAGGAGCTGCAATAGAAACAGACATGACAATGTGTAATGGAAGATGTTTATTAACCCAGGGACCCAGGCCTCCATGATAGGTTGGGGTGCCACCTGCCAGGGCATAAGGACTAGAAGCTCCTGGTCCAAGACCGAACAGCTGATGCACATAAATTGCCTAAAACTGCTAGTGGCTTCAACAGCTTTGGCAAAGGCAAACAGAGTCTAGCAATCCATTTAAGGATGCACAATGCAACTTACCTCAGCTATGTCAACAAGCGTGCCCCCAGAAGTAAGTCACCTGGCAAAACATCTGTGCCTAGAGATGCTTCAAGTCACCCACTTAGCTGGGGTCTCTGTGGCTGTGTGATGCTACAAGCCACCCACTTAGCTGGTGTCTCTGTGGCTGTGGTGTCTAGAGAGATGTGATGCTCCAAGCCACACACTTAGCTGAGGTCTCTGTGGCTGTTGTGTTTAGAGAGAAATGTGATGCTACAAGCCACCCACTTGGCTAAGGTCTCGGTGGCTATGGTATCTAGAGAGAAATGTGATGCTCCAAGCCACCCACTTAGCTGGGGTCTCTGTGCAGTGTGGCTGTGTCTAGAGAGAAATATGATGCTTCAAGCCATACACTTAGCTGGGGTCTCTCTGGCTGCGGTGTCTAGAAGAAATATGATGCTTCAAGCCATACACTTAGCTGGGGTCTCTCTGGCTGTGGTGTCTAGAAGAAATATGATGCTTCAAGCCATACACTTAGCTGGGGTCTCTCTGGCTGTGGTGTCTAGAGAGAAATATGATGCTTCAAGCCATACACTTAGCTGGGATCTCTGTGGCTGTGTCTAGAGAGAAATATGATGCTATAAGCCACCCACTTAGGTGTGGTCTTGAATACAACCAAGGAGGAGGAATTGAGGATAATTAAGGACAGAGCAGACTGGATACTCTCACTTAAAGATCAACCAGAGTGATGGCCACTACAAGTGGACCTGTTTGCATCAAAAGATTCACCAACCAGTTATAAGACTGTGTGAGCTGGAGGCCAGATCCCAATGCTGTGGCAAGAGATGACTTCACCTTCCAGATCCCAATGCTGTGGCAATAGATGCCTTCACCTTCCAGATCCCAATGCTGTGGCAATAGATGCCTTCACCTTCCAGATCCCAATGCTGTGGCAATAGATGCCTTCACCTTCCAGATCCCAATGCTGTGGCAATAGATGCCTTCACCTTCCAGATCCCAATGCTGTGGCAATAGATGCCTTCACCTTCCAGATCCCAATGCTGTGGCAATAGATGCCTTCACCTTCCAGACCCCAATGCTGTGGCAATAGATGCCTTCACCTTCCAGATCCCAGTGCTGTGGCAATAGATGCATGCCTTCACCTTCCAGATCCCAATGCTGTGGCAATAGATGCCTTCACCTTCCAGATCCCAATGCTATGGCAATAGATGCCTTCACCTTCCAGATCCCAATGCTTTGGCAATAGATGCCTTCACCTTCCAGATTCCAATGCTGTGGCAATAGATGCCTTCACCTTCCAGATTCCAATGCTGTGGCAATAGATGCCTTCACCTTCCAGATTCCAATGCTGTGGCAATAGATGCCTTCACCTTCCAGATCCCAATGCTGTGGCAATAGATGCCTTTACCTTCCAGATCCCAATGCTGTGGCAATAGATGCCTTCACCTTCCAGATCCCAATGCTATGGCAATAGATGCCTTTACCTTCCAGATCCCAATGCTGTGGCAATAGATGCCTTCACCTTCCAGATTCCAATGCTGTGGCAATAGATGCCTTCACCTTCCAGATTCCAATGCTGTGGCAATAGATGCCTTCACCTTCCAGATCCCAATGCTGTGGCAATAGATGCCTTCACCTTCCAGATCCCAATGCTGTGGCAATAGATGCCTTCACCTTCCAGATCCCAATGCTGTGGCAATAGATGCCTTCACCTTCCAGATCCCAATGCTATGGCAATAGATGCTTTTACCTTCCAGATCCCAATGCTATGCTTCACCTTGGATTGGACAAAGTTCAGAGTGTATGCCAATCTCACCATGCAATGTGGGGGGAAAGGTTCTGACACAAGGACAGAGTCAAAAGGTAAAACTGGTACTGGTGGTACCGGTCTGGAGATCCCATGGTACCAAATATACCCAACCTAATTTAGCCGACTCTCAACCAACCAGATGTAACCACACAACTAGCCATGTGGGTCATCTCAGGGACACAGGTTCAAAGCCCAAAAACTTTCAGAGCAAGCTTCAAACCTTGTCCTGGCCTTGTGGAGAAACAGGAGAGTGATTCTCTCTTCAACAAATGGATGGGCTGGTATAATGAGAGTATGGATCCCTTTTCTGGAGATGTAGAAGAAGTGGTCAATTTTACTAGTACTGCTCTTGGATGCCTACAGACCAGCCATTTCCTCAGTCCAAAAAAATGTTGATGCGTATTAGGTCAGGAAACACTCCCTGATCACAACCTCATCAGGGGAGCATTAAATGACCATTGCAGCCAAAATACTCTCAGACAGTCACATGGGATGTAACCAAGCAAGCTACCTAGACTCTCTTGGAGAAAACCATCAAATATCAACCCAAGATCTGATGCCAAAGATGGCTGTGCTGCTGGCACTGACCTGACCTTCTAGGTCAGTCAACTTAGCTAACCTGAATCTAAACTACCGAATTTCCTCTCCTGAAGGAGTCGCCTTCACACAGACAAAGTTGGCTAAACAATCAAGCCAGTCCAAGGCAATGTCAGAATTATTCTTCCCAGCATTCCAACAGAACCAACGACCACGCCCAGTTACAACATCGAGGGTATACAAAGATCAAACAAAAGAGAGAAGGTGTGACGTGAATAGATCACACCTGTTTGTATCCTCGACCACACAACATTGTGGCTCCTTAGCCAGGTGGCTCAAATCAGTACTGACAAGGTCAGGAGTGCAAACAGAACTCTTCAAACCCCACTCAGTGTGAGGTGCAGCAGCATCAAACAGCTGGAATGCTGGGGTGACTACAGCCGAAGGACGGCAGATTGGAGTAGTGAGTCCGTTTTCCAAAGGTTTTATTAGAAACCTGAACATCTATGGTACTCCACTGCTATCTAAGCTGCCAACCACTGACTACTGTCTGAACTACATACTCACAATGATATGCGAGACAGGGCATTCTGAATTATAATTACAGAATGTCTCAGGAATGGGTTATCAGCTGTTCTGGATTATAGAGAATGTGATGTCAACATATATCAGAGTCCTACCCCAAAACCTGCCAAAGACAGAAACCTAGAATTTATAACCCCTTTGGGACCTAAGAGTCGTCCCATTGGAACGCACAAGAGAGATGAGAGAAAAGATAAATAATGGGCAGGAAGAAAGAATGGGTAAGGAGGTGCAATGGTAACCACCCACCTAACTACCCACAGTGTTTTATGCGCAGTGAGTACTAGGCAAATGTTTGCTAGAGCAGTGTTGTGGCCAAATGTTTGCTAAAGCAGTGAGTACTAGGCAAATGTTTGCTAGAGCAGTGAGTACCAGGCAAATGTTTGCTAGAGCAGTGAGTACTAGGCAAATGTTTGCTAGAGCAGTGAGTACCAGGCAAATGTTTGCTAGAGCAGTGAGTACTTGGCAAATGTTTGCTAGAGCAGTGAGTACCAGGCAAATGTTTGCTAGAGCAGCGAGTATACGAGGCTAATGTTTGCTAGAGCAGTGAGTACCAGGCAAATGTTTGCTAGAGCAGTGAGTACCAGGCAAATGTTTGCTAGAGCAGTAAGTACTAGGCTAATGTTTGCTAGAGCAGTGAGTATACCAGGCAAATGTTTGCTAGAGCAGTGAGTACTAGGCAAATGTTTGCTAGAGCAGTGAGTACTAGGCAAATGTTTGCTAGAGCAGTGAGTACTAGGCTAATGTTTGCTAGAGCAGTGAGTACTAGGCTAATGTTTGCTAGAGCAGTGAGTACTAGGCAAATGTTTGCTAGAGCAGTGAGTACTACGCAATGTTTGCTAGAGCAGTGAGTACTAGGCTAATGTTTGCTAGAGCAGTGAGTACCAGGCAAATGTTTGCTAGAGCAGTGAGTACCAGGCAAATGTTTGCTAGAGCAGTAAGTACTAGGCTAATGTTTGCTAGAGCAGTGACTTCCAGGCAAATGTTTGCTAGAGCAGTGAGTACCAGGCAAATGTTTGCTAGAGCAGTGAGTACCAGGCAAATGTTTGCTAGAGCAGTGAGTACTAGGCAAATGTTTGCTAGAGCAGTAAGTACTAGGCAAATGTTTGCTAGAGCAGTGAGTACCAGGCAAATGTTTGCTAGAGCAGTGAGTACTAGGCAAATGTTTGCTAGAGCAGTGAGTACCAGGCAAATGTTTGCTAGAGCAGTGAGTACTAGGCTAATGTTTGCTAGAGCAGTGATTACTAGGCAAATGTTTGCTAGAGCAGTGAGTACTAGGCAAATGTTTGCTAGAGCAGTGAGTACCAGGCAAATGTTTGCTAGAGCAGTGAGTACCAGGCAAATGTTTGCTAGAGCAGTGAGTACCTGGCAAATGTTTGCTAGAGCAGTGAGTACCAGGCAAATGTTTGCTAGAGCAGTGAGTACCAGGCAAATGTTTGCTAGAGCAGTGAGTACTAGGCAAATGTTTGCTAGAGCAGTGAGTTACCAGGCAAATGTTTGCTAGAGCAGTGAGTACCAGGCAAATGTTTGCTAGAGCAGTGAGTACTAGGCTAATGTTTGCTAGAGCAGTGAGTACCAGGCAAATGTTTGCTAGAGCAGTGAGTACCAGGCAAATGTTTGCTAGAGCAGTGAGTACCTGGCAAATGTTTGCTAGAGCAGTGAGTACTAGGCAAATGCAAATGTTTGCTAGAGCAGTGAGTACTAGGCAAATGTTTGCTAGAGCAGTGAGTTACCAGGCAAATGTTTGCTAGAGCAGTGAGTACCAGGCAAATGTTTGCTAGAGCAGTGAGTACTAGGCTAATGTTTGCTAGAGCAGTGATTACTAGGCAAATGTTTGCTAGAGCAGTGAGTACTAGGCAAATGTTTGCTAGAGCAGTGAGTACTACGCAAATGTTTGCTAGAGCAGTGAGTACTACGCAAATGTTTGCTAGAGCAGTGAGTACCAGGCAAATGTTTGCTAGAGCAATAAGTACTAGCAAATGTTTGCTAGAGCAGTGAGTACCAGGCAAATGTTTGCTAGAGCAGTGAATACTAGGCAAATGTTTGCTTGAGCAGTGTTGTGGCCAAATGTTTTCTAGAGCAGTGAGTACCAGGAAAATGTTTGCTAGAGCAGTGAGTACTAGGCAAATGTTTGCTAGAGCAGTGAGTACTAGGCAAATGTTTGCTAGAGCAGTGAGTACCAGGCAAATGTTTGCTAGAGCAGTGAGTACTAGGCTAATGTTTGCTAGAGCAGTGAGTACTAGGCAAATGTTTGCTAGAGCAGTGAGTACCAGGCAAATGTTTGCTAGAGCAGTGAGTACTAGGCAAATGTTTGCTAGAGCAGCGAATACCAGGCAAATGTTTGCTAGAGCAGTGTTGTGGCCAAGTGCTTGCTAGAGCAGTGTTGTGGCCAAATGTTTGCTAGAGCAGTGTTGTGGCCAAATGTTTGCTAGAGCAGTGTTGTGGCCAAACAGTGTTGTGGCCAAATGTTTGCTAGAGCAGTGTTGTGGCCAAATGTTTGCTAGAGCAGTGTTGTGGCCAAATGTTTGCTAGAGCAGTGTTGTGGCCAAGTGTTTGCTAGAGCAGTGTTGTGGCCTAGAGCAGTGTTGTGGCCAAATGTTTGCTAGAGCAGTGTTGTGGCCATGTGGCCAAGTGAAGCTGTTGAATCTTCAAATATTGCCAAGATAATGCAAGATTATATATTCAAAACTTTTAAGCTAAATTTTATTGAACAAAACAAGAGTTAAATATTCGTGAAAAGCAAATCCTTGTATTACATCACCATGAGGTCTAGCTGCTAGCATTACATCACCATGAGGTCTAGCTGCTAGCATTACAACCTAGACTCATTTCACAATCTCTCTCATATGGGTGCACTTCCTTTTGGCCAAAGACTACCTACAACTTCATTTCTCCAATTGTCATTATAGCTATTTGCATGTGGTTCTTTGTGTAGGGAGTCGACTCGTCTAATTACACATGCACAAGGAAATACTTTCCTCCACTTTTGCCAGTTACTACAGCATATAATATTCTCCCACCCCTGCACCTCTTCCTGCACCTCTTCCTGCACCTCTTCCTGCACCTCTTCCTGCACCTCTTCCTGCACCTCTTCCTGCACCTCTTCCTGCACCTCTTCCTGCACCTCTTCCTGCGCCTCTTCCTGCACCTCTTCCTGCACCTCTTCCTGCACCTCTTCCTGTACACTTCTTCCTGCACCTCTTCCTGCACCTCTTCCTGCACCTCTTCCTGCACCTCTTCCTGTACACCTCTTCCTGCACCTCTTCCTGCACCCTTCCTGCACCTCTTCCTGTACACCTCTTCCTGCACCTCTTCCTGCACCTCTTCTTGTACACCTCTTCCTGCACCTCTTCCTGCACCTCTTCCTGCGCCTCTTCCTGCGCCTCTTCCTGCACCTCTTCCTGCACCTCTTCCTGCACCTCTTCCTGCACCTCTTCCTGCACCTCTTCCTGCGCCTCTTCCTGCGCCTCTTCCTGCGCCTCTTCCTGCGCCTCTTCCTGCGCCTCTTCCTGCGCCTCTTCCTGCGCCTCTTCCTGCACCTCTTCCTGCACCTCTTAATGAATTGTTCAAACGTGGTTGGGGTGGGTGGGGGGGGAGGGGGTGGCTAAAGTGGAAGGTGAAGGAGAGGGGGCGTTGAGAGTGGGGGTTGGTGGTTAGGTGAGTGGATTTGAAGTTAGCGCTGAGGGAGATGAAGTTGGATATTTTAGAGTTGGCAGAGACTGCAGCAAGAGGAGGAGGAGGTAGGTATGAATGGTCTGGTAGAAATAGGAAGGTCTCTAGGCAGGCAAGTGGTGGTGGAAGGATATTGGTGATAAGAGACTGAAGTCACGGATGCTTGGTGGATCAAGGGAGGGTGTAAAGTGGGTGTAATGTGGGTGTAATGTGGGTGGAGTGTGGAGTAGAGGGAGAGAGAAAAGTGGTAGGTGTTGTTGATGTAAACCCAGAGGGGGTCAGAGTACAGGAGACAGAAATGCTTTTTGAAGGACTCGAGCAGATATAGCGATGTTTGAATGGAAAGGATATGAAGTGATTCTGATGGGTAATTTTAATGCAAGAATAGGTCTGGGGGAGGAAGCACTCCCTAACAGCAATGGCAGAAGGCTCCTCAACTTGGTCTTGCTTGGGGGACTGGTTGTAGGGAAGAACTGTGAGGTAAGGTGGACCTGGGAGGCAGGGGTGAAGAAATCGGTAATCTATCTTGTTTTCGAGAAGTTTGATTGTGGGGAAGGTAGTGATTGAACTCGGGGAAGAATGACGTTGGTTCAGATCATAACCTACTGTAGTGTGAAGTGATGTCTGGGGGTATGGAGGAGAGAGTGGAAACAGTAAGAGAGTGGACAGTAGGCAAGGCTGGGTGGAGTACCAGCGGGCAGCAGAGGAAGCATTTGTAGGATGGGAAGAACAGTTGAGGGGGTTAGATCAAAGCAGGGGTCCAATGTAACAAATAGTATCTGGAATGAGCGGCAGAGAAAGGTTCAGGGAAGAAGAAAATAACGCAGGATACTCGAGGGGATGGCGGTCAGATGAAGTAGGGGAAGCAATACGTAACAGGAAAGGGGTTTGTAGGAAATTGCAGACAGCAAGAGTGGGGGGTCACGATGTTAAAGTGAGAAAGCTCTGGGAGGAATATAAAAAGCTAAGGAAAAAAGTGAAGCTACTGATAAGGAAAGAGAAGAGAGAGCTATGGGAAAAGACAGTGAGGACTATAAGAGAACAGGATGGAACCAGTTGTAAGCTGTTTTGGTCAGCCCTGAGGGGAACAAAGAAAAGATAGGAAGATGAAGACCAACTCTGGTGTTGTGATAGAGGGAGAAGATGAGGTTTTAGAGGAGATGCCAAGATAGTGGGAGGAGCTTGGCAGAGAGAGAGGAGTGTCTACAATACCTGGTTTGGGTGAAAGAGGTCAAGGTGGCAAAGAGATGGGTATGTGTGAACAAGTAAGATGGGGAGAAGTGGTGGATATCTTGAAGAGTCTACAGAGGGGAAGACTACAGGACCAGATGGAATACTCAATGAGATGATGGTGTATGGACGGGGGGGGATGATAGAAGTATTAGTGGACTTGCTGAACATGGTGCTGAGGAGGGAGTGCTGTCCGGAGGATTGGATGAGGAGTTTGTTGGTACCACTCTACAAAGACAGTGATGCAGAAGTGATTGGGATTATAGAGGGATATCATTGGCGAGTTGTGTAGCAAAGGTCTTGACTAGGTTCATGGCAGAGAGGTTAGGGAAGTTTTGTGAGGAACAAGTTTTCATGGAGGCACAGAGAGGTTTCAGAAGAAAGAGGAGATGCGCAGACCAGTTGTTCCTGGGAGACGTCCTGGTGCAAGTACAAGAGGGCAGAGGCCAAAGGTGAACCTCCTCCTCCACACCAACAGACCATCCCTCACGAGATAGCACATAATCGTGAAGAAGACCTTCAAGGGTTATTAAGAAGAGGCGACATCAGATGAGGCTGGACCAGTCCCCACCGAGGAGGAGCAGCTGCAGCAGAAGGTTCAGTACGGACCAGAGGAGGCTTGCGATGTATTTTTTTGTTACTGGTTCTTTACACAACTAAATCCTTCACTTGCTGGAGGTCATAGTGGACAGCCTACACTAAATCTAAATCCTTACCAAGTTACATAAACTAGTCTACATGGCATGATAGTTCAAAATAGCATAGATGTGGTTCTTGTTCGGTGACATACAGTGCAATATGCATGATATCATCAGTGTCTGAGTCAATTCACTCTAATACTGAAGCCTTGACATTGTAGCTGTGCTTACTGAAGTTATATGTGCCACTGTGTTTGATTTTGATTTAGTTGGGGAGAGAGGGAGGGGGGAGAGGGGAGGGGGGCAACTGAAAAGGAAGATCTAGAGCAGCAAGGTCCATGTGAAATTTAACCTTAGATTTCTCCAACTTGAGTTCTTTGGTATTGTGAAAAAAGATTTTCCTCATGGAAGATCACAAAAGTACATTTCTATATATCATTTTGTAGCTTATTTAATGCTGTACATTTTCATTGGAACACTTTTACTCTCTGAAGTTGTGTTCTCTGTGCATACTGTTTTATATTGCCCACTTACATGTGACTCGCTCTTCTGTGGGTACAGCCACTCCCAGCCACTGTTGTAACTGGAAAGCTTAGGAGCTAAGAAATCTGACACTATCTTTTTGGGTTAGAAATGAAAGGCAAGTAAGTTATGGTGACTCAAGTACATCTCATGAATAATTAATGAGTTGTGGGAAGCTGCGCCCTTAAACATCTTCTATACTGCTGAAGCACAAGCAGCTGGCGATCTTAATTTTTTTTGGAGTGAACAAATCTTTTTAAGTGACAAGTGAACATTAACAGACCTTAGCTGTCGAGTTAGGAAACTGGGCCAAAATGACATCAAATTTTTCTTGTTGTCCGAGCTTAATATAAGTATACACATGTTGATCTCATTGAGGACCTTTTCACTTAGGGCTCGCCCTTGCATAGTACGTGCAGGTTCTAGCCGTTTGGAAAATCATGTCCCACAGCTGCCCCTTGTGCATGAATATCCAACACATTCTTTCAATAAACATTGTGCTACATCACAAATTCTGGTGGAAAGCATTACCTGTGAGGATGTGATTAATGGACAACACCCTGCATGGGGGAGACAGTTGCATTTTGGAGGGGGGGGGGAATGACCCACATGCTTTTTTGTTGTTGTTGTTGGGGTTACCACTTTATAACTCCATAGATTCCGTAAACTTCATGGTATGGTCTTGATATATATAGGTCTCTCATGTACTCTCTTTTGATAGTAAAATATTTTTAATAAGTATAACTATAGCCATAATCCTTTCACTGGCAGATTTACGGAGGAGTTTTTACAAAAATTGACACAATTTCACATTTTTTTATTTATAGAGGACCACATGAAGACAATACCCAACAACTATATATCAGGTGATAGCTGATGCATGAAGGGACGTTATGGTAAATTTTAGTTGCTTAGCAACAAACCACAGAAAGGTGAATATTGTTATAAGAGACAGGAAGTAAAATAAAAGGGTTTATATCGGGTTTATATCATCTCAATTTCATATTACACATGAAACCAGCAATGTTAGCCGGTCAACTTTTGGTCAACAACAACTACTGTTTGTCAACAACAATTTTTTGGTTGATTATAACAAACCACACAGATATGAATATCATTATAAGTTGAAAAGGGCTATTTCAGCTCGGTTTCATACACATGAAATCAGCAATGTTAGCTAGTCAACGTTTGGTCAACAACAACTATTTGTCAACAACATTTTTATATCAAACCACAAAGATGTGAATAGCATAACAAAGAGGAAGTAAGGGCTAGGGTCCATAGTACTGAAAAATAAATAAAAGTATGTGCAAAGTGTGCATAACATAATTATGAATAAATATAGATAAAAATAAAAGGGCAATGCTTGGCACTGTGAAGGTCTGCATGTTCAGCATAACTCAGACAAACACATAATGCTACATTATAAAATATATATATATATATATAAATAATAACCTCTCCTCCAACCCTGTCTTCTCCTCTGCTGCTTCCTCCTCCTCCTCCTCCTCCAGTTCCATGAGTGAAACTACCTTCCAAGGAGAAATAGTTCTTATTATTATGCTAGTTACTAGGCTTTACTATACAACTCTTATCTATTCTTACCTTGGGGGAAGTCTTCATGATCATCACTATCGTCTGAAGCTTCGCTTGGCAGAGTAGGGAGACCTATACTTTGAAAACTTGCTTCGTGGTCGGTGCCAACAGCTGCCATAGAATCACCGTCAACTACGCCACTTCCCAGGTAAGCACAGGCACCTTCTTCCTCTTCTTCACTAACGTCAATCTCGAACAGGCTGAAGTCATCCTCAAATAGGAAGTCTTAACGCTTCGTCTCTACTAAAGCGGGTCGCCATTTCTTCTTCGAGACCGGGAATGAACCGGAAGTGATGTTTGCTGGCACGTTTACTTCCCTTTCCTCATTCCGTATTTTCCTGATATTCAGGGGTATATTAGAGGCATGCTTTAGGCATATTCGTGCAATTTTTGAAGTTAATACAGCGAACGGTTGTTTTTTTACGAATTTTTTCGTCGCGACAAATCAGTTTTCGCGACTTAAGTCGCTTATGCCAGTGAAAGGGTTAAGGGAGCTACAAGTGGAGTGACCCTCAAAAACCTGAATGCCTGCAACCTCCACATAAATAACCCAGTGCTAAAAATTTAAAA
Organism: Cladorhizidae sp. MBARI D1340-BT2; assembly: GCA_028752905.1. Taxonomy (NCBI): domain Eukaryota; kingdom Metazoa; phylum Porifera; class Demospongiae; order Poecilosclerida; family Cladorhizidae; species Cladorhizidae sp. MBARI D1340-BT2. Next base: position 20,977,536 of record JAQNBH010000005.1, on the reverse strand, counting down.
TTAGCACGTGTGGCTAGAGGAAGCCCTACTCTATGCAATGAGTGTTTTCATGAGGCGTTAAAATTTTAGCACGTGGTCAAGCGCGCGGGTGGAAAATAAATTTTATTAAAAATCCATAAAACTCATTTTCCACCCACGGGCTGACCACGTACGTAAATTTACACCTAATGAAAACACTTTTTTTTTCTCTTTTTTTTTTGTAACATTTATACAGGGTGGGTGGGTGAGGGGTGGAATGTTAATCATTACATATGCATACACTATTACAGTTCCGCTTCAGCTCAGATACAGCTCTCGGAATGCACAAGAGCTATATCAGCGTCTTTAATGGCATAATGTTTGGACGATCTACTCCCACGGATGCACATCACTGCTGATCTCAATATTGCAAAAGAGAGCTTGCACCTTAACCATCCCGTAATTTTTGAATATGGAACATCCTGCTTCAACGACTGCATATCAGCTAATCGCTTGTAGAAAGATTTTCCTTCTCTCCCAATGCCACCAGAAGTAGTAGAAAATAGCAATGGTGTAAACATACCCTGCTCCACATCGCGTACTCTTTGGCCATATGCTCTTTTCTTCTCTGCCTTATGCCTCTTATATACAGCTGACAGATTTCCGGAACGGTTGCTAGGACAGTTTGGGTGGAATACCCTTACATCGAAATAGGCGTCCTGCCAGAAACCCCTTGCATGTATGTTAGCAGAAGCCAATCTCATGGGCTCACCAGACAAGGGTTGCAGGTGTGGTTCAACAGCTACATTAGAGCAAACTTCAGTTAATAAGGAAGAAGTTATGTCACGAATCTCATTATGACGTAGGGTGGGAAAACCGCCCATGTGACAGACCATCGCATGATCTGGGGAGAAAATGTGTCCACAGTTCGCAGAATCTTGGTGTATTAGACAGCGACCAGCCATAGCATAGGCACAAGGCATCACGGAATTCACCCTTGTGTAAGTGAAAACCATGGTCACTAAGAGGTAATACTGATAACCAGGATGAAGACCCACACTCCACTGCTAAGTCAATTGCTTCAACAGTGGGGATAGTTGAGAGTAGATTACTTGGGCCTGTTGATTTTGACGTTGGCGATTTTCATCTCTTTTTTTCTTTTCCATTTCTGTAATATCATATGCATCCAAAGAACCCACCTCGTCTTCATGATGTTGGGAGACAATAAGGGCGACCAATGGTGCTGTCAGATTTTTTGAGGCACTAAACTGGTGATCTGATGTTGCTGCAGGGTTCACCAACCCCAGACCACCCAGCCTAACAGGAAGAGCAAGCAGGTCACGAGTGAGTCTGGAGCATGTGGGGAAGCCTGTCAAGGATGGGATAAATGTCATGTGAATGGCATCCTCGAGAGGTTGTAAAAGAGTGTGGATATCTGGAATAGTCCGAGAGAGGTATGTCCATTTGTTGGAGAGGCCGCTCATTGCTTCCTCTAGCCACGCGTGCTAATTAGCACTTAACAATCTGGAGTTATTTATGTGGAGGTTGCAGGCATTCAGGTTTTGAGGTCACTACACTTTAGTCTAGTAACTTGCCTATAGTTATACCTATGAAAATTATTTTAGTATTAAAAGAGAGCACACAGAGAGACCTATCTTTTGAGCTATATATCAAGTCCATACCATGAAGTTTGCAGAATCTACGGAGCTCTAAAGTGGTAACCATAAGTTTTGGAGAAAAAATCAACTGTCCCCCCTTGGGTTGGAGATACTAAATAAATTCTTACAAAAACTTGTGGTAAACACTAGAGGTTCTGCACACTTCTCTCCGTAAACTTCATACAGCTCAAACGATATCTCTCTCTTGGTGCTCTCTTGATACTAATTTTTGGGGGGAATGGTGTAACCATACCAATGTTACAGGTAGTCAAAATTGTGGACCTCAAAACCTGGTCTGCAGAAAAAGTCTTAGTTGTCGATAATTATGCTTCTCTGCTTTGTATGCTATTAAAAAAATGTACAGATATTTCCCAACAAAATGGCCACCGATGGTAGAAATATCGCTACTCTGAAGTCGATAATTTTCGTTGGTTTCTTAAAAAGTAAATGATAAAATAAAAAAAGAAGTCACCCTCTTATAGACTCCAAGTTCAAGACAAGTGTTTCTTAACTAGAATGGTGCTTTTTTAAATGTTCTTCCCATCTTGTTTGCAGTGATATGGATATTGGGAGAAAGGAGTGTTCACCATGCCACAGGCTTCCACAGGCTGCAAGTTCCATTCTCTATCACTGGATGTATTGCAACTTCTCCACACTCCACTGGATACAATGAGGCAACTGCAAACATGCACAAAACTACATTCATGGGGTGGGTTCATTCTAAGAAAGAACACATCCACCATAACTATAGGGGTTCAGGTTTATACCATCCACCCCAAGAGTGTGTGAATGTTGAGCAGACAAGACAGATGCCTCAGAAGTAAGTTCATTTTCCTTCCTTCCTCTCATAAGACATAAGAATCGATCACAAAGTATGATGGGAGGGGTAATGTAGTTATTAACAGCTGGAAATCTACGGGAAACAGTCCCATTTGGTCAAGAATGCAAGTGATTAGACACCAGTCATTCATTTCAGAACACTCCTACAAATTTTCTCCTCAAGTATATACCTGACTGAAAACTTCTAGTGCTATCTATCTAGCTATCGTGGGAGTATATAGCATTAAAGTAAATGGAACTGTCCCAGAAGAAGTGTACTTATAAAGCTGCCGTGGAATTACATTTAGTTTTGCGGGATAGCTTAGCCTTCACTGCCAAAGTTGTTACCTCTATCTATGCCTGTTGGGGTGATGCTCTTAGCCTGGGTTGGCTCATATCTCTCCCCGAAGCCTTTGAGGAATGCCAGCTCCCTGTCAGTCCTGCCCCATGGACTCAGAGCTTTTGGTGCTGTTTTTATGCGAACTGCTGGAGATTCTCTTTGCTTGGAGGTTCACCCTCGACCAGATCTTCCTTGGCTTCTATCCTATCTTTGCCCTGGCCTGTTTGCTTCAAATTAGGTGGGTGTTCTGCTGATGCAAACATCTGCAGGAGCTATTGTGACCATCAAGACACTTGTCCTGGCCTTATGTGTGGGGCGTCTCCACATATCTGTATGTGGGGACCTCAGATTTTAATATGCTTGCAACTTCAAGCTGACTCGCATTCTGATCCTGAATGGTTCTGTGGTACATGTTATCCTCATTGTCTTTCCGGTCCTCTTCAACTTGGGGGCTGTTCTGAGCAAGAATGCTTGTCTCACTGGCGAAATTGCCTCCATCGTCATCTTGTCCATCCTGTCCTCCCTCCTCATCACATACTTCTTAACTTGAGAACACCATCTTGGATTGGTTCCTGATGTGCATGTGAAGTGTATACCCGTTGTCATCCGGATTCTAATTGGAGTCCTGACAGAGACAGGCTTAGGACAGCACAGTCTGAAGGACTGTTACATTGTGTTAGTGCTGGTGCTAGTGTGTGTGGTAGGGTTGCTGATGGTGCTGCGTGTGATATTGTGGATTGTTTATGTTTGCGTACGTCCACTACAAGAGTACGAGAATGATGAGCTGGAAACTGTGCCAGTCTAGTGGCAGTGACTCCCACTACATTTGATCAGGAGCTGTGAATGTGTGGCACCAAACTTGCTATTTCAATTATATACACGACTGATTTCCATTCTAAATTTATATTTAATCTCCGACATTGTTATTCCCTGCGATATGACACTTTAACAATATGACACTTTAGCACGCATGCAATTAAAAAAAGACAAATTATTTTGGATCAGAGCTTTTAAAAATTGCTTTCTCTGTGTTCTCTCTAATATTGTGGGAAACTTTGTTACTTATATCTCCTACAGGTTATGTACGAAGGAAAAGCCGCCTTCAGTTAGTCTTAGTATAGCTATCATTTTACCAAACACTATGCTAGTGCTATGCTAGGGAAGGACCTAGGTAATGAAGTGGTCCAACTGCACCCCCAAAACGGACATTTCATGTGTGAGACAAAATCCCCTGGGGGGGGGGGAAGGAGGACAAGAGGAGGGAATAGCGTGTCCAAAGTGTCGTGTTTGGTATAAAGGGTATATACATGGGTCTATACTCTAGTACGTATTGCTTTGATAACTGTAAACATATTATCTACACATGACCAGGTCTGCCGGACCAGGTCTGCCGGGCCACTACATATGACCAGGTCTACCAGGCCACTACATATGACCAGGTCTGCCGGGCCACTACACATGACCAGGTCTACTGGGCCACTACATATGACCAGGTCTACTGGGCCACTACACATGACCAGGTCTGCCGGGCCACTACATATGACCAGGTCTACTGGGCCACTACATATGACCAGGTCTACTGGGCCACTACATATGACCAGGTCTACTGGGCCACTACATATGACCAGGTCTGCCGGGCCACTACATGTGACCAGGTCTGCCGGGCCACTACATATGACCAGGTCTACCGGGCCACTACATATGACCAGGTCTACCAGGCCACTACATATGACCAGGTCTACTGGGCCACTACATATGACCAGGTCTACCAGGCCACTACATATGACCAGGTCTGCCGGGCCACTACATATGACCAGGTCTGCCGGGCCACTACATATGACCAGGTCTGCCGGGCCACTACATATGACCAGGTCTGCCGGGCCACTACATATGACCAGGTCTACTGGGCCACTACATATGACCAGGTCTACCGGGCCACTACATAAGACCAGGTCTGCCGGGCCACTACATATGACCAGGTCTGCCAGGCCACTACATGTGACCAGGTCTACCGGGCCACTATATATGACCAGGTCTACCGGGCCACTACATATGACCAGGTCTACTGGGCCACAACATGTGACCAGGTCTACCAGGCCACTACATATGACCAGGTCTACCGGGCCACTATATATGACCAGGTCTACTGGGCCACAACATGTGACCAGGTCTACCAGGCTACTACATATGACCAGGTCTACCGGGCCACTACATATGACCAGGTCTACCGGGCCACTACATATGACCAGGTCTACTGGGCCACTACATGTGACCAGGTCTACCGGGCCACTACATGTGACCAGGTCTACCGGGCCACTACACATGACCAGGTCTGCCGGGCCACTACATAAGACCAGGTCTACCGGGCCACTACATGTGACCAGGTCTGCCGGGCCACTACATAAGACCAGGTCTGCCGGGCCACTACATGTGACCAGGTCTGCCGGGCCACTACTTATGACCAGGTCTGCCAGGCCACTACATGTGACCAGGTCTACCGGGCCACTACATGTGACCAGGTCTACCGGGCCACTACATATGACCAGGTCTACCAGGCCACTACATATGACCAGGTCTACCGGGCCACTATATATGACCAGGTCTGCCGGGCCACTACATGTGACCAGGTCTACTGGGCCACTACATATGACCAGGTCTACCAGGCCACTACATATGACCAGGTCTACCGGGCCACTACATATGACCAGGTCTACCGGGCCACTACATATGACCAGGTCTGCTGGGCCACTACATGTGACCAGGTCTACCGGGCCACTACATATGACCAGGTCTACCAGGCCACTACATATGACCAGGTCTACCAGGCCACTCTGAAAGAAGTGGAACTACCAGCCCAATTGACAAATCTCTCCCCCTCATCATCACTTTTCATGTCCTGCACTATCTGTTATCTCCTATAATATGCAATTGTAGCTGCCCATATATAGGCAAACAAAGATTAAAAAATATTGGCATAAAATAAGACTTGATGAGGCGCTCAATAGTGGTGCATAATTAGCATGCAGTAACTCATAAACTGAGCAGTAGTGCAACTCATAAGCTGAGCATGTGCTGGTGTCATGCTAGTAGCAACTCATAAGCTGAGCATGTGCTGGTGTCATGCTAGTAGCAACTCATAAGCTGAGCATGTGCTGGTGTCATGCTAGTAGCAACTCATAAGATGAGCATGTGCTGGTGTCATGCTAGTAGCAACTCATAAGCTGAGCATGTGCTGGTGTCATGCTAGTAGCAACTCATAAGCTGAGCATGTGCTGGTGTCATGCTAGTAGCAACTCATAAGATGAGCATGTGCTGGTGTCATGCTAGTAGCAACTCATAAGCTGAGCATGTGCTGGTGTCATGCTAGTAGCAACTCATAAGCTGAGCATGTGCTGGTGTCATGCTAGTAGCAACTCATAAGCTGACTGGTGTCATGCTAGTAGTGCTTGCAGAGTACAGAGCTCATATATGCAACAACAACAACAACAAAATTGAAAGTCATTGGCCAATAACAGCAAGTGCACAAGAGACGCTGTTATCATCATGCAGTGAAGAGTCCTTCCTGCTAGACATTTCTTTCAAGTGCAGTCATGGATGCAAGTACCCGAGAGATACCTTCACAAAACCATGCATCTACGGACCTCCTCTGGTACAATCCAAGCTTGACATCGTTATGGTGACATCGTCAATAGTTACCGAGGGCAATCTGACTGATGATATCATCGTGACATAATACTAGGAATCCATCCACCCCATCGTGAAACTTTCCCCCATATTGCGGCCAGCTGCTTGTCTACCTTTTACCAAAGGCACGGGCAAGTTGACAAACAAGCGATGTCACATCCCATTCCATGTGATAACTGCTGAGGTCCAACATTTGTGTTGTTGAAATTTTATAATTTATTCATAATTCACGAGTCCATTATTACTGGACTTGAGTGAACATCATGTCATAATCACTTGCTGTTCACATTATACATGACACTGAATGCTGTTAATAATCTCGAACTAGTTTAGAGCAAATAAATAGTTATGGCTTCGAGCTGAAGACTCCACCCAACCACAGAGGCAGCATCACTGCCACCACTGCCACCAGCACCAGCAGCAACGGCTTGGCTCTGCAACACACACACACACATCACACACACACACACACACACAGTAAACATGAACTTATTCTCAACGAACTCTCAGTTGACATAATATTACAATAACCTTCTCAATGATCAACTTGTAAGTGTGGCTAGATTTCTTGTTGCTAAGTGACCTAGGTGCTAATAATGCCACCAGAAGGAGAATTAGCACTTCCTGAGACAAGCTTACAAGAAGTTGTGATCCACCCAAGCTCAAATCAGGATCATGGACACCGACCTTTCATTCATTTCTGTAAGTTACTGATCTGAACTGAAGTGTGGTTAATTAGCAACGCACATGTCATGCCAGAGTGACCAATGTCCCAGCTCCTCACTTTCACACCCTTCAAATGTCAAGCTATCGCACTTAGCTAGGCATAAGCTAATGAACCACTTAATACCGGACACACACATGCAGGCCACACACACACACACATTCTTCCACGTACCCTCCACACACTCCTCGCATCCTCCACACACCCCACTATACACTCCTCACATCCTCCACACACCCCACTATACACTCCTCGCATCCTCCACACACCCCACTATACACTCCTCACATCCTCCACACCCCCCACTATACACTCCTCGCATCCTCCACACACCCCACTATACACTCCTCACATCCTCCACACACCCCACTATACACTCCTCACATCCTCCACACCCCCCACTATACACTCCTCGCATCCTCCACACACCCCACTATACACTCCTCACATCCTCCACACACCTCACTATACACTCCTCACATCCTCCACACACCCCACTATACACTCCTCGCATCCTCCACACACCCCACTATACACTCCTCGCATCCTCCACACACCCCACTATACACTACTCGCATCCTCCACACACCCCACTATACATTCCTCGCATCCCCTACACCCCACTATACACTCCTCGCATCCTCCACGCACCCCACTACACACTCCTCACATCCTCCACACAACCCACTATACACTCCTCGCATCCTCCACACACCCCACTATACACTCCTCGCACCCCCCACACCCCACTATACACTCCTCGCATCCTCCACACACCCCACTATACACTCCTCGCATCCTCCACACACCCCACTACACACTCCTCACATCCTCCACACTCCCACATCTTGGTGGGTATTCTGGCCCACCTGACGATGCTGACTATCTTCAAGGTGAAGGCTAGCAGCACTAGGAGAAAGCTGAGCAGGGAAGCCATGGATCCGCGTGCCACGTGGTGGTGGTCCGGAGTGTCGCTGGTATCCATCAGCTTTAGCACGTGTGCATCCAGCTTGTCAAACTACAGACATGGGCGTGACATGTGTGTGTAATGGTGCGTGGGTGTGGACAGATGAGTGTGGATATGTGCATCCAGGAAACAACAGATCATCTCTACACATCCAGGAAACAACAGATCATCTCTATATACACATCCAGGATATATGAATAATAGTGTTGTTGTTTCTAGTGTCGAGTAATTTTTAAAGAACAAAATGTTAATTAAGAGGAGGAAAAATGGACAACTTGTCAAGAAAAGAGACGAAACAAGACTGAAGATACCCATTTAGACCACACCCACCCTTTACCAATTGAAATCGTGCACGCAAAATTGTCATAAAGTCAATTTCTTTTCAAGAGAACTCACTCCAGCTACACCAAATACTCCCTGTATTCCACCATTTAAATATACACCAATATTCTATATGCCAGCATAATACTCTCTGTATTCCACCATTTAAATATGCACCAATATTCTATATGCCAGCATAACTCCCTGTGTTCCACCATTTAAATATGCACCAATATTCTATATGCCAGCACAATACTCCCTGTATTCCACCATTTAAATATGCACCAATATTCTATATGCCAGCATAATACTCCCTGTGTTCCACCATTTAAATATGCACCAATATTCTATATGCCAGCATAATACTCCCTGTGTTCCACCATTTAAATATACACCAATATTCTATATGCCAGCATAATACTCCCTGTATTCCACCATTTAAATATGCACCAATATTCTATATGCCAGCATAATACTCCCTGTATTCCACCATTTAAATATGCACCAATATTCTATATGCCAGCATAATACTCCCAGTGTTCCACCATTTAAATATACACCAATATTCTATATGCCAGCATAATACTCCCTGTATTCCACCATTTAAATATGCACCAATATTCTATATGCCAGCATAATACTCCCTGTATTCCACCATTTAAATATGCACCAATATTCTATATGCCAGCATAATACTCCCTGTGTTCCACCATTTAAATATGCACCAATATTCTATATGCCAGCATAATACTCCCTGTATTCCACCATTTAAATATGCACCAATATTCTATATGCCAGCATAATACTCCCTGTGTTCCACCATTTAAATATGCACCAATATTCTATATGCCAGCATAATACTCCCTGTGTTCCACCATTTAAATATACACCAATATTCTATATGCCTGCATAATACTCTCTGTATTCCACCATTTAAATATGCACCAATATTCTATATGCCAGCATAATACTCCCTGTGTTCCACCATTTAAATATACACCAATATTCTATATGCCAGCATAATACTCTCTGTATTCCACCATTTAAATATGCACCAATATTCTATATGCCAGCATAATACTCCCTGTGTTCCACCATTTAAATACACCAATATTCTATATGCCAGCATAATACTCCCTGTGTTCCACCATTTAAATATGCATCAATATTCTATACGCCAGCATAATACTCCCTGTATTCCACCATTTAAATATGCACCAATATTCTATATGCCAGCATAATACTCCCTGTGTTCCACCATTTAAATATACACCAATATTCTATATGCCTGCATAATACTCTCTGTATTCCACCATTTAAATATGCACCAATATTCTATATGCCAGCATAATACTCCCTAGAGCTATTGGTTTGTTCCTTTTTTAATGGCAGCTGGCGACCACACCCCTCAACAAAAATAATAAAAACCCATCGATGAAATCCATCTTCTTCAACCCCCCCCTAAATACACACACACACACATACGCACATGCCCGGCATTAAGAGACCAGCCCCCCTCTCTCTTTTTTTGTGTGCATAATTTGCATACAATTATCGAGCAACACGTTCCAAAGGCTGCAATGCATGTCTCTGTTTCTCAATTATGTGGGGAGGTAAGGGTTGTCACTGCTGATGCTATCAAGCCAGCTCACATGCTGTATTATAACAAACTGGTTGGTTGGTTGAGTTGTATCTAGTTCCTGGGCATCTGTTTCAAAGTGAATAGCTGGTCCTCTATTAAAACCTGTTCATTGATTGATCGTGTTCTCCTGTCAACACTTACCAAGTTCTTGTCTATCTATGCAGATGACACCACATAGATACAGTCAACAACAGTAGCAAGACATGGCACGTGCTGAAACAAGACATGGCACGTGCTGAAACAAGACTTGGCACGTGTTGAAACAAGACATGGCACGTGCTCAAACAAGACATGGCACGTGCTGAAACAAGACATGGCACGTGTTGGTGGTAATGTTTATTTAAAGTCTCCCAGCGTATCATCTCAGCAAGAGATTTGCTGGAAATGTCATTTTGTTTTCCCACCTGGACCCACTGTGACTCTCCCATGCTGCTCAAGTGAACCATACTCAACCTCAGTGCAAGCATGCAAGACCACACACCCTGAACACCACAATGGTGCACAGGCCTTGTGCATGCCTGCTTGTACACTAACTGCGGTCTTGTGAGACAGGAGATACAAATGGTTCCCCTCTCCCATTCTTTTATCCAGCATTTCCTAAAATTATCCAGTTGCCATAGATACCACCGTACCTTGGAGTTGAAGGCTTCCACTGCCTCTTCGAGTTCTTGGCCCTTCATGATTGCCGAGTTCTCTATCTGAGACAGTTGCGCTCGCAGATTAGAAACCTGTGTTACCACACGACACAAAACTAACTTAAACTGCAGTGTAACTAAGCTGTAAGTAGGCTGTACAAGTGCATCATGTGACATTCAGGTGATTGTCAGGTGCACGGCTGGCCGAGCTCACCTCGTGCTGCTGAAGCTCCATGATGTCATTCAGTTGGCCCTCTAAGCGCTGTACATACACACATACACACACAGTACACTTAGGACTCATGTGAGCAAACAACCACACCCCCATCACCCACTCCTTAATTGTGACTAAAGGGTTAAAGCACAGACACTGCTCTATAGCACTAATTTAGGGTTAACACCCAAACCCAATTAACTCCCAAACCCAAACTGTTTGATGCAGCTCATTTATGGGTAGAAACACTCTGGCAAAGCTCCGGTTCTTAGGGGTTCTTAGGGGTCACTTAGGGATGGATCACTTAGGTGGGGTTTTTTAATTAAAGAAAAGTGAGCTCACTTAAAAGCTAAAGCACATTGATTCATTTGGGGCCTAAAGCACTCGTCAAACCTGTCTGTAGAGTTCACTTAAGGGCTATAGCACACACCAAAACTCTGTTTATAAGGGGTTAAGGCACACACACACCAAAGCTGTTTATAAGGGGTTAAGGCACACACACCAAAGCTGTTTATAAGGGGTTAAGATACACACACCAAAGCTGTTTACAAGGGGTTAAGGCACACACACCAAAGCTGTTTATAAGGGGTTAAGGCACACACACCAAAGCTGTTTATAAGGGGTTAAGATACACACACCAAAGCTGTTTACAAGGGGTTAAGGCACACACAACAAAGCTGTTTATAAGGGGTTAAGGCACACACGGCACACACACCAAAGCTGTTTATAAGGGGTTAAGATAAGGGGTTAAGGCACACACACCAAAGCTGTTTATAAGGGGTTAAGATAAGGGGTTAAGGCACACACCAAAGCTGTTTATAAGGGGTTAAGGCACACACCAAAGCTGTTTATAAGGGGTTAAGGTACACACAACAAAGCTGTTTATAAGGGGTTAAGGTACACACAACAAAGCTCTGTCCCAAAGAGAGCTTCTGGTTAGCTGATGCCTTTACATGCACATGCAAAGGTCACTTATGGTGACCTTTGCATGGTTCAAAGGGCATATAGTACAAGGATGATACATGTGTTGGTCCACATGATGAGCACCCGGGCTGGCTTACTTCCCCTCGGTCGATCTCCTGTTCCAGCTTCTCCGCTATTAGAGTAAGCGAGCTCTGCACATACACAAGACAAACATCACAACATCTTGGCAGAGACCACACCCTCTCAGTAAGAAACAACAAGTCTAGAGTACACCTGGAGTTCAGGCCCATATGATTCAGAATGGTCAGGCAGTTAATCAGGTGTGTGAACACAAGGTGTGAGGACGAGACAATTGCACTCTCCATGAGGCACATGCTGCACAACCTTTGCATCACGCTGACGCCCACGCTAGAAGAGGTCTTACCAAGCGACAGTGAGTGGAGCAGAACATTCCTGACAGTCGGCAGCTCAGCACATGCATGGCAAGTACAGAGCGCACGCATGGCAAGGTACAGAGCGCGTGCATGGCAAGGTACAGAGCGCATGCATGGCAATTACAGAGCGCATGCATGGCAAGGTACAGAGCGTATGCATGGCAAGGTACAGAGCGCATGCATGGCAAGGTACAGAGCGCACGCATGGCAAGGTACAGAGAGCACACATGGCAAGGTACAGAGCGCATGCATGGCAAGGTACAGAGCGTACGCATGGCAAGGTACAGAGAGCACACATGGCAAGGTACAGAGCGCATGCATGGCAAGGTACAGAGCGCATGCATGGCAAGGTACAGAGAGCACACATGGCAAGGTACAGAGCGCATGCATGGCAAGGTACAGAGCGCATGCATGGCAAGGTACACAGCGCATGCATGGCAAGGTACAGACCGCACGCATGGCAAGGTACAGAGAGCACGCATGGCAAGGTACAGAGAGCACACATGGCAAGTACAGAGTGCACAGATGGCAAGGTACAGAGTGCACGCATGGCAAGTACAGAGCGCATGCATGGCAAGGTACAGAGTGCATGCATGGCAAGTACAGAGTACATGCATGGCAAGTACAGAGCGCATGCATGGCAAGTACAGAGCGCACGCATGGCATGTACAGAGTGCATGCATGGCAAGTACAGAGCGCACGGATGGCAAGTACAGAGAGCACACATGGCAAGGTACAGAGCGCATGCATGGCAAGGTACAGAGTGCATGCATGGCAAGGTACACAGTGCATGCATGGCAAGGTACAGAGCGCACGCATGGCAAGGTACAGAGAGCACACATGGCAAGGTACAGAGCGCATGCATGGCAAGTACAGAGTGCACAGATGGCAAGGTACAGAGCGCACGCATGGCAAGGTACAGAGTGCATGCATGACAAGGTACAGAGTGCACGCATGGCAAGTACAGAGCGCACGCATGGCAAGTACAGAGCGCATGCATGGCAAGTACAGAGCGCACGCATGGCAAGGTACAAAGCGCATGCATGGCAAGTACAGAGTGCATGCATGGCAAGTACAGAGTGCATGCATGGCGAGTACAGAGCGCACGCATGGCAAGGTACAAAGCGCACGCATGGCAAGTACAGAGTGCATGCATGGCAAGTACAGAGTGCACGCATGGCAAGGTACAGAGCGCACGCATGGCAAGGTACAGGGCCCACGCATGGCAAGGTACAGAGCCGCATGGCTAGGTATAACAGAGCGAGTGCTGTCCGGGAATGCTGGGGATTACCCCAGACACCCAGTCCTAGCCCTCCTAGCCCTAGCCTTACCCTAGCCCAGGTCCCAGCCTTACCCTAGCCCTAGTCCAGTAGTCCTAGCCTTACCCTAACTCTGGCTTAGACCCTAGCCATGGCCCTACAAGGAGAGGGATACCACCCGACAGAAAAGTCAGTTTCTAATCATATTAGCATCTTGTCGATCATCAAAGCTTGTATGTTATACATGTACATGTCAGGTGTGCTTGCATGGCACATAGACATGCTTTAGATGGCATGTCAGGTGTGCTTGCATGGCACTAGACATGCTTTAGATGGCATGTCAGGTGTGCTTGCAAGGCAACTGACATGCTTTAGATGGCATGTCAGGTGTGCTTGCATGGCACTAGACATGCTTTAGATGGCATGTCAGGTGTGCTTGCATGGCACATAGACATGCTTTAGATGGCATGTCAGGTGTGCTTGCAAGGCAACTGACATGCTTTAGATGGCATGTCAGGTGTGCTTGCATGGCACTAGACATGCTTTAGATGGCATGTCAGGTGTGCTTGCATGGCACTAGACATGCTTTAGATGGCATGTCAGGTGTGCTTGCATGGCACTAGACATGCTTTAGATGGCATGTCAGGTGTGCTTGCATGGCACTAGACATGCTTTAGATGGCATGTCAGGTGTGCTTGCATGGCACTAGACATGCTTTAGATGGCATGTCAGGTGTGCTTGCATGGCACTAGACATGCTTTAGATGGCATGTCAGGTGTGCTTGCATGGCACTAGACATGCTTTAGATGGCATGTCAGGTGTGCTTGCATGGCACTAGACATGCTTTAGATGGCATGTCAGGTGTGCTTGCAAGGCAACTGACATGCTTTAGATGGCATGTCAGGTGTGCTTGCATGGCACTAGACATGCTTTAGATGGCATGTCAGGTGTGCTTGCATGGCACTAGACATGCTTTAGATGGCATGTCAGGTGTGCTTGCAAGGCAACTGACATGCTTTAGATGGCATGTCAGGTGTGCTTGCAAGGCAACTGGCATGCTAATGTCTGCTTCTCTAGAGGTGACCATAAAAAAAACACAACTGCAAACACAACCAGAGAAAAAGTGAAGTCAATGTTGTCCAGTCTAGCAGGAGCCCCATCTTTATTCACCAAGCAAGGCCCCCCCCCCCCCAGTTATTCATCCGGCAAGGCCACCCCCCATCTCTATTCATCAACTAATTAGGAACAAAGACCACACCCACATTTTGTTGAATGAGATGCTTGTGCAGACCCTTGCAATCTTCATTACACACATCAGTGGATAACCTGAGAGCATCCAGATCAGCTTTCAATATGGAGACTCTGAAGAGGAAGAGAGAGAGCAAATGCAATCGTACAGTCATTATACAAGCACTCCTTGGGGGATCAATCCGTCTCTCTTACATTTCATCTTGTTCGGCAACGAACGTCTGCGAGTCAGTGGCAAGGATGACGTCTTCAGCACTGCGACCTCTGCATTAATGAAACATGAAGTCAAGAGGACCATCCTCCCTCGGAGGTGGAACACTCACATATCATCATCCTGGTACGGTTCATCGTCGTCATCATCAATAACTACAGGAGGTAACACAACAGGAACATCATCAACATCTCCAAACTAAATCTGATTACAGTCATGCGCCTCACCTTCCTCTTCTCCCTGTGGTGCCTCTTCCGTTCGCTTCCTCCTCAACTTGCTACCCGCATGCGTCCTAGATAGGAACAATGGCGGATAAAAGGAGGCAGGTCGAGAGAGGAAGGGATGGGTGGGAGGGGCAGGGGAGGTAAAGAGAGAGAGAGGAACACAAAGAGGTGGAGGAGTACGTATGTCGAGAGGAGACAATGGGAGAAGGGAAGAGAGGAGAGGAAACAAGTACAACGTGTTGGCCGCTAGCGTGCACACAACATCTACACTCACAGTCCCTTGATGATAACTCGGTGCGGACGAGCCCTGGAAGACACACAAGCAGGGAGGAAGGGAGAGGAGGAAGGGAGGAAGGAAATAAGGTCGATGTAATGTGACAAGACATTTCAAGCCACACGTAAGCAAGGTGTTGATTGGCGAGCGAAGGATTGTTTGCCTGATGTCCTCGCGGACAAAACTTTAAATCCTAGTGTTGTTAGATTGCATAGCTCAAGGTCTAATACACTACTGACCAGTACATTGTTGATGTCATCATGATGATGTAATCTTTGGATTGTGACACGGGAAAGCAGCCAGGAACTGCATGCATCTACATGATATCCTTACAGATTCCCAATTGGTGCAAGCTTGAACAATCTGATGCCCCACTACGTGATGGGGTGGCAAGTTCTAAAACTTGTGCAAGTCTGTGAGAGGAGTTTTGTTAAGCGTACTTGGAAGCAGCTTCCCTTGAAGATGGGGAGCATTAAGAGTGAGCTCATCAGGAGTGTTTTCTGCAGGAATTCCCAGAGTACATGTATATATATATAGTAAAGGGAAGAGTATGCAGAAGCTGACAAGAACTTGTTCAAGTGAGTTTCCACTCTTGACACCGTTTAGTGTGTTCAGTATGCTCTCCATCATTAGCACATCTCTCCTCTACTGACCAACATAATTATGCCAACTATATACTGTAGCCATTTCTCTCTGTCCATAGAGAGCTGCATGTGTGTATACCTCACCAAGATTGATACAGTTTCTGCATCAGGACAAGCCCTACCTCCACATCTAGAGCGTGAAGGGTTCGAAACCAAAAAGTAGAAACTTGTGGTTATCACCTTATTGATCCTGCAAGCTTCATGGTATGGACTTGATATACAGCTCATAGATAGGCCTCTCTGTGTGCTCTCTTTTAATACTAAAACATTTCCCATAGCTATAACTATACCTAAGTTACAGGAGCTAAAGTGGGGGTATCTCAAAACCTGAGTGCCTGATTTTGGAACACATTTTTCTCCAGATTGTCGAGTACTAGGGAGCTGAAATTACCACAGTGGCTAGAGGAAGCCCTACTCGATACAACGACTTGTTTCATTAGGCGCTAAAACTTAAGTATGTGGTCAAGCGCCCGGTTGGAAAATGAACCTGGTTTGTATCGAGTAGCCATTGGTGCTAATTGCTCTCAAGCACTTGGCAATCTGGAGAAAAATGTGTTCCAAAATCAGGCATTCAGGTTTTGAGGTACGCCCACTTTAGCTCCCGTAACTTTGGTATACTTATAGCTATGAAAAATGTTTTAGTATCAAAAGAGAGCACACAGAGAGACCTATCTTTTGATCCTTATATCATATGAAACTTGCAGAATCTATATGGACCTATACAATGGTAACCACAAGTTTTTAAACACTTCCTACTACTTTATGTTTGTCCCACCCCCTCCCTTAATGAGAGAGATGTCAGAATGAAACTCCAGCATACTCTGCTGTCAGCAAACCAAGCAACCTGTTCTCACTTCCCTGTGCAGCCAGTTTTCTTTCCTATAGCCTCAAATCTGCTGCCATTGTTTCGATCCTTGTCTTCCCTGTGCAGACCTGCTTACTCTGGTTATGGTGCGGTGACCCATTCATTATATTTCATGGGGTGAATTTACTGAGAATACGTACGCCATGATGATGGCAACACAAGTTCTCCATCCAAGCACTAAGGGATCTCTTCCCTCGCCAACTCCACCTGGAATAGCCAGTACTGCTGAAGGAGAGTCCAACTTACATGCCCCTCAGACTGCCTTCCAATCTGCCCTTGAAGCGCGCCCGGCGAGACGACTCCAGGTCATGCCCACCACCTTCTTGGAGGTCCTTCAATTGTGACTCCAACTTCTCCACCTTCCTCCTCTGATAGTCCTGGAAGGACTTGGATTTCGCCACATTCCGATGCAAACGTAATCCCAACCTGAGCAGCGATGCGTCAACAACAACAACAACAACAGAAGTTGAGCAACATGTGGAATCATTAGCCTCTAGGCCTCATTACCAACCTCCACACCTACACCCATCCCTCCACACCCACTCTACACAGCCCCACCAAGTACCGTTATGTGCACCCACCCTACACACCTACAATCACTCCCACCCTAACATACTTTCACCATGCACACCCACCTCCACCTCACACACACCCACCTCCACCTCACACACATCCACCTCCACCTCACACACACCCACCTCCACCTCACACACACCCACCTCCACCTCACACACATTCACCTCCACCTCACACACACACACCTCCACCTCACACACACCCACCTCACACACACCCACCTACACCTCACGCACACCCACCTCCACCTCACACACACCCACCTACACCTCACGCACACACTTCACACACTTGTTTTGGGAAGGCTTGTCTGCTGTAGCATCGTATTCCTCCGCGTCTTCTACCAACGCCTCCTCCCCATCCGGCATGGACCCTTTCACCTTTTCCAACTTGCGCTCAACGTCTCTGATTTGTGTTAGTCGGCGCATCTAGAGACACGGAGGGAAGCACAGTGATAGCTACATACCTCACACACACCAGATAATCACATGCACCTCCTCCCCCCTCTCCCAAAACAACAACAACTTCCCCACATTAACAGGAAGACAGGCGTGGCTTTGAGTCCACCTTGGATACCACTCGTCACTGCCTGACTCCACCCACTACCTCTTATTAATTAGCAAACACCCTGACAGTCAGTGATTACAATTAGTGGCAGTCATATGGCTGACCTCATGACCCCCATGGGAGAGACCTCCTGCGTCTCACACGACCCACTTGATCCTCAATGGGAGAGACCTCCTGCGTCTCACACGACCCACTTATCCCGCCCCCCACAACCGCCTCCGTAAGGAGTTGTGAATGACCCAAGGAATCTGTCAGTCTCCCCACCTTGCTAGTGTGGGCTCCCCCTAGGCCTAGACAACACCCCGGGCAAGATCCACTCTTGACTCGGTGAATTTCTTAGCCGTTTTGAAGTCCTGGCTCTGTGAGGAGGAGATGTACAGCAGCACCTCTGCACAAGTATGCATGTACAGCTACACCATGAACCCCCTGTACGGGCCTGGATGTGTGCAGGTACAAAGGTCAGCAACTGCTCTGGCCTTGCCATCAGTACATGTTTGTGTGCATGATGGAAGCAATGCAAGGTCAGCACATCTTAGAGATGCAAGGTCAGCACATCTTAGAGATGCAAGGTCAGCACATCTTAGAGACAGCCTTCAGTGTGTTGACAGACTGGACAAGAAAGGAGGGGCACATGGAATGCTTGATGTCTCGTGATGTCCCTTACCCGATCTCCCATCAGCTGTTCATCTTGAGCTACTCTGTAGCCTTTCAGAGTAAAGTGCATGGATGATAAAGAGGGTCAAAGGTCCTGCCTCACCCACATGGAGATGGGCTAGACAGGGTCTGACGCCTGCCACATAGGTGGACTGGTGGACTCAGAACCCCACAGGATCAGAGATGCCCACAGGGAGTGGACTGATTCAATGTTAGGAAGAAGCACTGTGATCTCCACCTATCTGTACCGGGGATGTCCAATTATCACCTTTCCTTCATTAACACACCATCTCTCACATACCATTACCTAGTCTCGAACATAACCAACACACACTGGCCTAGTTCCTATACCAACACACACTGGCCTAGTTCCTATACCAACACACACTGGCCTAGTTCCTACACCAACACACACTGGCCTAGTTCCTATACCAACACACACTGGCCTTGTTCCTATACCAACACACACAGGCCCAGTTCCTACACCAATACACACTGGCCTAGTTCCTATACCAACACACACTGGCCTAGTTCCTATACCAACACACACCGGCCTAGTTCCTACACCAACACACACTGGCCTAGTTCCTATACCAACACACACTGGCCTAGTTCCTATACCAACACACACTGGCCTTGTTCCCTACACCAACACACACTGGCCTAGTTCCTATACCAACACACACTGGCCTAGTTCCTACACCAACACACACTGGCCTAGTTCCTACACCAACACACACTGGCCTAGTTCCTATACCAACACACACTGGCCTAGTTCCTATACCAACACACACTGGCCTAGTTCCTACACCAACACATACTGGCCTAGTTCCTATACCAACACACACAGGCCCAGTTCCTACACCAACACACACTGGCCTAGTTCCTATACCAACACACACTGGCCTAGTTCCTATACCAACACACACTGGCCTAGTTCCTACACCAACACACACTGGCCTAGTTCCTATACCAATACACACTGGCCTAGTTCCTATACCAACACACACTGGCCTAGTTCCTACACCAACACACACTGGCCTAGTTCCTACACCAACACACACTGGCCTAGTTCCTATACCAACACACACCGGCCTAGTTCCTATACCAACACACACTGGCCTAGTTCCTACACCAACACACACTGGCCTAGTTCCTACACCAACACACACTGGCCTAGTTCCTACACCAACACACACTGGCCTAGTTCCTACACCAACACACACTGGCCTAGTTCCTATACCAACACACACCGGCCTAGTTCCTACACCAACACACACTGGCCTAGTTCCTACACCAACACACACTGGCCTAGTTCCTACACCAACACACACTGGCCTAGTTCCTATACCAACACACACTGGCCTAGTTCCTATACCAACACACACTGGCCTAGTTCCTACACCAACACACACTGGCCTAGTTCATACACCAACACACACTGGCCTAGTTCCTATACCAACACACACTGGCCTAGTCCCTATACCAACACACACTGGCCTAGTTCCTACACCAACACACACTGGCCTAGTTCCTATACCAACACACACTGGCCTAGTTCCTACACCAACACACACTGGCCTAGTTCCTATACCAACACACACTGGCCTAGTTCCTATACCAACACACACTGGCCTAGTTCCTACACAAAAAAACACTGGCCTACATGTAGTTCCTACACCAACACACACTGGCCTAGTTCCTACACCAACACACACTGGCCTAGTTCCTACACCAACACACACTGGCCTAGTTCCTATACCAACACACACTGGCCTAGTTCCTACACCAACACACACTGGCCTAGTTCCTACACCAACACACACTGGCCCAGTTCCTATACCAACACACACTGGCCTAGTCTCTATACCAACACACACTGGCCCAGTTACTGCACCAACACACACTGGCCTAGTTCCCTAGAGTAGGCATGTGTGTCGTGATATCCTGATCATGTAATATCCACCTCGATCATGTGACATCCACCCCGATCATGTAATATCCTCCCAAACCCCTATCATGTGACGTCTTCCAGATCACATGGCCCAAATTTGCTTCTCACCATTATCTTGTTAGAGAAATGGTGCCTGTTGTTACTGGTTACCATGGCTACCACAAGCAGGTACACATTTATACACAAAAATAACGCACCTCATGGACATCAGGATCGTTATCAGTTTCATCATCATCATCCTACATAACACCACACACACACACACACACACACACACACACACAATACAAGTAGTAGAGAGACATCCAAGAAAACACGGTACTGAAGAGTATATCTTCAATGCATACAATTTTGGTAACTAAAGCTAAAGCTATCTCTATGTGGTTCAAAGAAATACATAATATTGGGGGGAAAGATGAGGTCCTTAATGTAACAGCTTATCAACCAATTATCAGCTCAAAGAGCTTCTGAATGTGCAGAGACACCGCAGTGTTGTCAAGACTAGGTGATGAGACATGGCTACAAGGGTACTCAAGGTCACTGCACTTCAAATGTAGTTTTGTAAACATGTCAACTACTTCATTAAGTTTAAGTGAAAGAATATTAACACCACATCACATAACACCACATCATAGACAGTTTGAAGTGGATTGCACTTTTGATGTGGTCACACAGGGGGGGGGGGGACACAAATGTACGTGGGGGAACAATTAAGCATGGGGGGACAGGAGAACAATTGTGCAAGAGGGTACAGGGGAATGATTGTGCATGGGGGCACAGAGTAACAATTATGCATGGGTGTACAGGGCTCAATTATGGCACTATAAATGACCCCCCCCCCTCCCCCGAAGTCTTTTAGGTGACTGGTAAAAGCATTCCGCACACACACACAAAAGAGAAGCAGTCAATGAACATTTGCCAACTTCGATGAGTGTCCACCTGCTGCCAGTGTCACTGATAACATTAGCCGAAGAATACAAGCTAAGGAAGTCCAGTGCAAATGGACGGGCTCTGGCCACCACCTACAGACTCTTACCTCGCGTACCACGCCTGGGTCGGAGGTGTAACCATCGTCAGAGTGGTACTGTTTGTCCGTACGTCTCTTTGATCTGCAGTGCACAGTCAGCACCCCATGATGTAAGACAAGACCACACCCATTACAACTAGGTTCTGCAGGCTGGAGCCTTACCTCCTAAACTTCCGAGGCTGCAGCTGCCAACTCTTCTTCAGCATCCGCATGAACAGGGCTCGATTAGCTTGATTGTCAGGGGAGTCTGCCAGAGGATCCTGCGCGCGTGCACACACACACACACACACACAACATGCATGCCAAGATCAGCTATAGACATGTACACACAACATCTACAAGTAGGCGTGGCCAAGTCGCCCCTTAACAAACACGTCTTCCCCTTATCCCTCCTCCCAAACTCCACTTCTAATAAAAGCACACCCACAACACCTGGCGGCCTAGTTTCTTAGCTTGTGATGACTACCATTACCCTGCCATGATGTCTCACACCAGAGTGGCAGCTCCCTGGAGCTTCCCGCCACTCCAATACAAGCAACAAGAACAACAACTCCTTATATGTACATGGCACTTCTCAGGCAGCCATTCCTAAACACACCACCATCACCATTACCACTGCACATCACCATCACTCTACACCACACAGCATCATCTATTCATGGCAGGAGAGGAGTGGTGAAGAGCATGACAGAGCCAGGAGAGTAGTGATGGAGAACAAGAGCCTACAGAAGGAAGAACTTCATTTGAATAGAGTCTTTAGAATTGTTGTCCGCAAGCCTCCATCAACCTTTCCTCTGCAGACATCTAAACGCAGAGAGGAAGATAAGTACACGTACACAGGCAATCAGGGGTCTGGCAAGAAGGATCCTATGGGAGGCATTCCTTGTGCAGCAGGGATGAGTGAAGACATCAGGAGGGTCTGCAGAAAGTTGAACATCAGAGTCGTTTTCAGGTCAGGAAGATCTCTGAGAACACAACTGAGCAGAGTGAAGGATGTTTTCTGCACTCAGGCTTTGTGTACCGCATCCCTTGTAGCTGTGGGAAACACTACACAGGGGAGACCATCAGATGACTGGAGACCAGAGTGAAAGAACATCAAGATGCATGTAGAAAGTGTGCTAAAGAGAAGTCTGCAATTGCTGAACATGCATGGGATAATGGACATCCTATTTTGTGGGAGGAAGCCACCATCTTGGACCAGGCCAGAAGACGAAAGGAACTGCTAGTGAAGGAGGCATCAGCCTAGCACCAAAGTGTGAGCGGTTCAATCGAGATTATGTAATAGACTTACCTGGTTGCTGGGTGGGCACTATCAAGAGTCTGAACTTGACCACCACATAGTTTTACTAGTTGGTAAGTATTAGGTTGTGGTCATATGGCATATGTTTTCATCTTCAGTTTTATTTTATTTCTTATTGTGAGTGATTTCGATTTTTCTCTCTCCCCTTCATCGCTGCCATATCCGGTCACATGCATGACATGTGTGCCAGGCGTGGTGTGTACACTTATTACTGGATAGCTAGCTACAGTATGCATATATATATATATACATCAACCTCATGTGAGTCTAAGCCTCTCATTACCGCTAGAGCATCCCTCCCAATTATTGAGGAAGACATGCACATTAAAAAAAAAGAAGTTGACACCCAAGCCATGCAGTCCAAAGGTTAAAGCTACCGGCAGTTGATCCTCATGTGTTTTAATCAAGTCAGCGATTATTCCAATAGCAATCAGCTCTCAGGCTTACCTCGGATGTGTTGGATGGGATGGTCTGTGAGCTGACGGAGGCATGAGGGTGGGGTTTGCGTAGGAACTTCATCTTCATCCCCCCTATAGGTAAGAATACACAAACAGTGGCAAGGATAACACCATCAGCTGCACTACTAAAAGTAACTGCACGCCTGTAAGAATAATACCAGTAATAAGTGAACAAAATAAATAATAATAATAATAATAATAATAATAATAATAATAATAATAATAATAATAATAATAATAATAATAATAATAATAATAATAATAATAATAATAATAATAATAATAATAATAATAATAATAATAATAATAATAATAATAATAATAATAATAATAATAATAATAATAATAATAATAATAATAATAATAATAATAATAATAATAATAATAATAATAATAATAATAATAATAATAATAATAATAATAAATAATAATAATAATAATAATAATAAATGTAAATATAATTATCACGCATGTGCCTACATTCTTGTGGTGGCACAACCAAAACTGATGCCAGATAAAGTGAAACGCCATCAACATTGTGAGGAAAAAGGTGCTCTCATGTGATCGTCAGGTGATCTGCAGAGAGCCATGCCTTGCTGCTTACTGCGGCACACAGTGTGGGCAAGTTGCATCTGCTCAGCCTCAGGAGCCATGGCAGAATAGCAGCATGGTCCGCATGGCAGAGGTTGTCCTGAGGTTAGGTATTCACAGGCGGCGACTAACGGAAAGATTTGCATTTACTGCTGTGTGTGAGTGCTCCTACTAGATCAGTACTGACTGGACTTCTACACTGCTGTGTGTGAGTGCTCCTACTAGATCAATACTGACTGGACTTCTACACTGCTGTGTGTGAGTGCTCCTACTAGATCAATACTGACTGGACTTCTACACTGCTGTGTGTGAGTGCTCCTACTAGATCAGTACTGACTGGACTTCTACACTGCTGTGTGTGAGTGCTCCTACTAGATCAGTACTGACTGGACTTCTACACTGCTGTGTGTGAGTGCTCCTACTAGATCAGTACTGACTGGACTTCTACACTGCTGTGTGTGAGTGCTCCTACTAGATCAGTACTGACTGGACTTCTACACTGCTGTGTGTGAGTGCTCCTACTAGATCAGTACTGACTGGACTTCTACACTGCTGTGTGTGAGTGCTCCTACTAGATCAGTACTGACTGGACTTCTACACTGCTGTGTGTGAGTGCTCCTACTAGATCATTACTGACTGGACTTCTACACTGCTGTGTGTGAGTGCTCCTACTAGATCAGTACTGACTGGACTTCTACACTGCTGTGTGTGAGTGC